>JAPDVR010000016.1:17933644-18533644 GCA_026230005.1 Gila orcuttii | reverse complement strand
ACACATTATGAACTTGTTATTTATGAACTATGAGATTTAATTATTTAATCGCATAATTATGGGTATAGGCCTGAACATGTATAAGGAGTTCTCTTACGAGAGGTTCGCTCGTATTGCGTAAGTTGCTTACGCTACGGGTAAAGTCATCTTTTCTCGAGATATTGAAGCCAAAAATTATCCTTAATTTTCCATTTATTGTCAACGCAGTGAAGCAGCCAGCAGACCTAGAGCAGGCTATCTTGCTCATTGGCTGCCCTGCGGCAACTGCTGCAGCCTACCACTGAGCCTCGCGCTTAGTGTATAAAAGTCTGGCTCGTAGGCTGCGTCACTGCGTCACCGTCATTTTCATCATCTTCAGCGAAGCTCACCGCATCGCTGGACTCTGAGAGAAGCCATCCGCCGTTGAAACCAGTGATTAGCACGCAGAGGAAAGCGCCTGAAGAAGCCGGTCGTCTTCGCCACCTTCAGCCTTCCGTGCCTGCTACGCCATCCAGCGTCGAGTATCCTTTAAGTGCTTTTGCCTTCTGTGAGTGTTCGCCGCCGCGTCACCCACTCTCTCTCTAAAAGAGCGCGAGGCATTTTTATCAAAATGCCTCGCCTTTCCTGTGGCTCGTGCAGAGCCCCGCTCAGTGCCGGAGACCGCCATGTGATTTGCGCTCTCTGCCTGGGCCCAGACCACGCAGCCCTCGCCCTGGATTCGGGAGGCTGCGTGCACTGTGAAACCCCCTCGTTGCCGCCTCAGGGGACGAAGCTGAAGGAATCGACCCAGGTGACAGCTGTTCCATCCTGGCATCGGACAGCGAGGAGTGGTCGAGTTCTCATCACTCCGCCTCCTCCTCAATCCAGGAATCCTGCAGGACTCGGGCTGGCGTGGACGCGGAACACATGCGTCTCCTGTCTAGGGCCGTCGACCAACTCTGGATTGGTCACCGCCTAAGGAGCCCGCGCCCAATAGGCTCGACGGCTGTTTCCTGAGTGGGACGAGAAAAGCAAGGACCCAGCCACCATAACGGATTTGAGGAGCGTGACGGTTCTTTCCCTTCGTGCTACGAAATCCGTGGCTCAGGCGATCGGGAGATGCATGGCTTTGCTCACCGTCACAGAGAGGCACCTCTGGTTGACACTTGCTGACATGAGGGAATCTGAGTGCTCCGCGTTTCTCGACGCGCCGCTCTCTCCTACTGGTCTCTTCGGCCCAGCGGTAAATGGGATCGCCGACCGCTTCTCCGAAGTACAGAAGACCTCGCAGGCCATGAACCTCTTCCTGCCTCAACGCTCTAGCTACGCTGCAAGCCGCTCACGTGAGCCGCCTGCACGAAATGCTAGCCAGCGCCCAGCTCAGCCCCAGCCTTCGCAGCGACGAAGCCCGAGCACGCGAAGTCCTCCTAGCAACAGCAGAGAGGAAAAGACGGCTGGGTCTCGCTGCGGCCGGGCCACCTTCAAAATGTCTCGTCCTGTCAGTCCCCTCAGAGAAGGCTACTGCAGACGTACATTTAGCAGCCAACGAGTCGGCAACACAGCCCGCTCGCCTGCACACAACCGCCGTTTTTATGGCGACTCAGAGAAATCACAAAAAGAGTATAATTTCTGGTCATCCTGCTCACGCCGTTGGTGTGTTAAGTGTAGAAAAAGTGCCCACAAATCAGTGCTCACCCCTACACATAAACAAGATGCCCCCCGTGTCTCACACACTCACAGAGCCCACTCTCATAAAGCTGGCAAATGCCGCTTGAGTGCTAAATGTAGAGAATGTGCCCACAAATCTTTGCTCACACCTCGCCACCCGCTCTGTTACACGGCCAAAACAGCCTCACATCGGCCAAGTCATGAATGTAAGTCATGTCCCCACTCACGAGCGCTCACGCTTACTGACAAACAGTTCACCCCAGGCTCCGCTCGCGCAATATTATCACAAAACGTTCCCCATTCAAAGCATTCGGGATGCTACAAGTGATACAGCCAGCCACTGCTGTCAGCGAGCCGCCGTGTCCGAGATCCGAGGGCGCGCGCGCCCCGCACACACCTCCGGTTCAGTTTCCCGAGCCCACGAAGTGCAGCGATCGGAACCCTGAGTCCATTCCGCCCCTAGCTTTACATGTAAAAGCATGGGAGGCTATTTCAGGAGTGTCAGAATGGGTGCTGAGCACAATAAGACAGGGCTATTCGCTTCAGAACCAGAACCTCCTTCTCTGAGCGAGTCAGGCTTTTACAGCCGATATTTTCTCGTACCCAAGAAAGACGGAGCTCTAAGACCTATCTTAGATCTGAGATATTTGAACAAAGCTCTCATGAGAAGGCCATTCAAAATGCTCACGACCAGACAAATCCTCCATACTTTCAGATTCCGATAGTCCCCCGTCACAGGCCATTCTTAAGATTCGCCTTCGACGGTCGGGGATATCAATACACCGTCCTCCCGTTCGGCCTGTCTTTAGCACCCCGTACATTTATGAAGTGCATGGACGCGGCTCTCGCCCCCTTGAGAAAACAAAGCTTGCGAATTCTGAACTATTTGGACGATTGGCTGATTTTAGCACAGTCAGAGATAGAACTGTTATCTCACAGAACAGTTCTCCTCAGTCATCTGGAAAGCCTGGGTCTCACGGTCAACTGGACCAAGAGCTCATTACTGCCCAGTCAGTCAGTTTCCTTTCTAGGAATAGAACTGGACTCTGTGGCTATGACGGCCCATTTATCGACACAGCGCGCGCACCGTGTCCGACACCTGGCCGCATCTTTCCAGGAGGGCAGCATTGCTTCTCTGAAAACATTCCAGAGGACGCTGGGCTGTATGGCATCGGCTGCGGCCGTGCTTCAGCTGGGCCTGCTGCGCATGCGCCCACTACAACGCTGGCTGAACGCCCAAGTGCCTCACCAGACTTGGGCTTCAGGCCGCAGATGGATCAGAGTGACTCAGAGCTGCGTTTCGGCTCTGCAGCCCTGGTTAGCGGCCGACTGGTACCAGCGGGGGGTGACAATGGGAGCAGATCCAGGAGTCTCTGCTATCTGACAGGACGCCTTCTCGTATGGTCTCAGCACCTCCTGCGCTCGCTGAGAGCTGCGCATGTGCCAGGCCACCTGAACGATGGCCCGGACAAACTGTCCAGGAACTACGTTCCCACAGGGGAATGGTCCCTGCACCCCCAAACAGTCCAGTTACTGTGGCGCCTTTTCGGCAGAGCGGAAGTCGACCTGTTTGCGTCAAAAGACAACGCTCATTGCCCGATGTTCTTTTCAAAGAACGAGGACGTGCTGGCCCAAATCTGGCCCAGCCTCCCACTTTATGCTTTCCCTCCGGTCTCTGGCATCCCCATCCAGAGCGCTGGTCTCTACACGCACGGTTAATCAACGGATACCCGTTGTCCTGCCAGAAGGAGTGATGAACACGATTACGCAATCTAGAGCTCCCTCTACGAGGCGGCTCTATGCGTCTAAGTGGTCTGTGTTCTTTAAATGGTGTGCTGATAGAGATCTAGACCCACGAACGTGTGGGGTCCCGTGGTTGCTTGGCTTCCTTCAAGAGCTGTTGGATGAGGGCAGGTCCCAATCCACGCTTATAGTATATGTGGCGGCCGTTGCAGCGTTCACTGAGTTGACGCGCGGTCAGTCAATAGGAAGAAACGAGCTTGTCATCCGCTTCCTTAGAGGAGCCAGGAGGATGAATCCCCCGCGACCCCCGTCGGTTCCCATGTGGGATTTTTCCTTGGTCCTAGAGGCCCTGAAAGCTTTCCCCTTTGAACCGATAGACTCCGTGGGCCTAAAGCCGTTTTTCTGACAGCTCTGTCATCAGTCAAATGCATGGGGGGTTTACACGCGCTATCTGTTAGCGCTGCGTGTCTTGAGTTCGGGCCAAATGACTCTAAGTCATCCTTAAACCAAGGCATGGCTATGTCCCTAACGTGTTGGGCACTCTCTTCAGAGCGCAGGTCATTTCTCTATCGGCTCTGCCAGCGTCCAGTAGTGAGAGTGATGTTAATCTCCTCTGCCCCGTTAGGGCGCTGAGGGCTCCGCCCCTTTCAGGCGCTCGGAACAGCTCTTTGTCTTGTTTGGTGGGCGCACCAAGGGTCTCGCCGCCTCGAAACAGAGCCTTTCCAGATGGATAGTGGATGCTATCGCATCTGCTTATGTGTCTAAATGTCTGCAATGCCCCTTGGGCATTAGGGCTCATTCCACCAGAGGCATGGCCTCGTTGTGGGCATGGTCCAGCGGGATTTCCATTCAGGACATTTGTGAGGCGGCAGGCTAGGCCTCTCCGTCCACATTTGTTAGGTTTTATAACCTGGAAGTTCCCGCCCTGCAGGCTAGACTTCTGTCAGTATGAGCGGTGTGTATGTCCTGCCCATATCTTATCATGCGCAGACTACTCTCATGCTACCTTAGCTCTCCTGGTTGAGCTGCACTGTACGGTGAATATTTATATAGACACCCAATGCCGCTCTGTATGCGCTATATGTGCTTATAAACATGTGCTGGCCCGCATTGCTGGCCACCTGATTCCCACTTATCTATGTTCCCCGGGAATCCCTGGGACTCATGAAGTGGATCCTTGGCGCGCACGGCGTTGACATAAGGTTCCCGTAGTGTAAGCAACTTACGCAATACGAGAGAACCTCTCGTAAGAGAACGTACTCGGTTACATACGTAACCTCGGTTCTCTCTAGAAGAGGGAACGAGTATTGCGTAACCTGACCGTGCAGGCGCCACGAGCGATTTCCGCTTTAGTCGATGAAAACCAGTGACGCAGCCTACGAGTCTGACTTTTATACGCTAAGCCACCCCCATTTTGGCGGGCTGTGACGCGTAGAGGGCGCGATGTCACGTGTGAGGCTCAGTGGTAGGCTGCAGCAGTTGCCGCAGGGCAGCCAATGAGCGAGCAAGATAGCCTGCTCTAGGTCTGCTGGCTGCTGCTGTAACGTTGCGGGAAGAATGAAGCGAGAAGTGAATCCAATTGCAAGCACATTTGTTAATAAAACAAACAAAAGAAACTCAGACCAGGAACACGGAAACAGCAACCATTACAACATTAAGAACCCAGGTTCCAGGTACGCAGTTAGGTTTAGGGAAAAATCTACAACAGTCTCTAGGGCAGGGATCACCAACCCTGCTCCTGGAGAGCTACTGTCCTGCAGACTTCAGTTCCAACCCTGTTCCAACACACATGCATGTAATTATCAAGTAACCCTGAACAGCTTGATTAGCTGGTCCAGGTGTGTTTGATTGGGGTTGGAGCTAAAATCTGCAGGACAGTAGCTCTCCAGGAGCAGGGTTGGTGACCCCTGCTCTAGGGTAACCATCAACTGATTTATAGTTGTGTGACACTTTCACACACTCTGATGAAATGTTGTTTTTATGTTATTATATTAGATATCGGTGTATCTTTTTACATATCATCTTAAAAAAACTCAAAGTAACTTTTGAATAGCGGTTTAAAAGTTTGGGGTTGGTAAGAATTTTTGCATGAAGTCTCTTATTCTCACCACGGCTGAAAACAGACATATTGGTAAATATTATTACAATTTAAAATAACTGCTTTCTTTCTTAATACATTTTAAAATGTGTCACAGTGTCATGTCACGGAAGACAAGAGAATTACATTTTAAAATGTAATTCTCTTGTCTTCAGTGTCATGATCCTTTGGAAAACCTTCATGCTGATTTGGTGCATAAGAAACTTTTTCAGGATTATTTGATGAATAGAAAGTAATGAAAAAAAAAAAGCATTTATTTGAAAAAATAAATAAAACCCCAGGCTGTGTGGTTTTGGAGCCTGGTTTATGTCATTTACCAGTCAGAGATTGAACAGTCTATAGTAAGCAAGATACCATGTTTTAGTCAGACAGACCTGTAATGATCGCTTTAATATCCAGCATCTGCCTGTGCCGAGGGACATTTGACTCCATCAGTATCAGATGAGACGGGATCTTTGGGGGATAAGTAACAAGAGACCAGCTTCTTTAGACACTGTGGTGCACAAGGGACTTGCACTCTAGAATGTTCTGCCACACATTAGCACCCCTTTCTCCAATTCTCTGAAACCATTGCATAGCATTCTCAATCAACAGCAGAGATTGTGCAAAATAAGACACATGTAAGGTCACCGTCTGAAGGCCTTCTTAAAGATGCAGTAAGCAATTTCTGGTAAACGCTGTTGATATTTGAAATCACCAAAACAAACACGCCTATACTCATCTTGATGCCCCCACATTCACGACACGTACACGCTATGCAAAAAAGGCAACGATTGGCTGAATCTGCTGGGCCTAGTTGTTATTTAGCTCCTCTACTCCTTCGATGGCAAAATCATCCCTTTCATCCTAAAAAACAAACACCCATTTTCATGAACAGCTTCTGACATAACACGATAGTCCAAGTATATTACAAATGTGACAAGATTAAGGGGTTATAATGATCACTGAAAGGGGAATCATATATTATGATATATGATGATGCAAGTGAACAAACAAGCAAAGATGACACACATGTACAGTAAATTTAAGCAAAAGCATATCTTAGTTCTGTGAAACACAGCAAAACGTCTCGGTTACGTAAGTAACCCTCGTTCCCTGAGGAGAAAACGGAGACGTTACGTCAGTGACTGACGAAATGGGGGTTTCGCTTAGAAGCCTATCACCTTCGAGTTCTACAAAATGAGTCAATGGCAAGGAAATGTCATGGGTCTGCGGAATTTGCATTGCGTAACTCCGCCCCACCGTGTGGGTATACAAGGAGGGACGCTGGCGATCTCGCATTATGTTTTCCTGCTGAGGAGCCGAGACTGAACTCCAGGCCGTTCCAGCAATACAGCGGTTGTGGCAGAGGCAGGCCCGTCGCGACAAGGCAAGCAAACCAAGCAATTGCTTGGGGCCCCGAGCTGGCCTGGGGCCCCAAGACAACGACTGGTTAAGAATAAAATGCAACGACAAACTGTGTGAGCGCCCCTTGATAGTCAATGCAGTAAAGTGCAATGACACTGTTATCGGGATCCCCCTCAAGGGGGCCCCTCTCATTAGTCGCTGACAGCAGCCAGCCAACCACGTGATGCTGCCGGCAAAATACAAACCTCCTCGGCAGTCATCATGAAGCGGAATTCAAAAGAAGAAGAAGAAGAAGAAGAAGATGAAGCGGAATTAAGCTTCAGGAAGCCAAAAAACAAAGAAGAGAAAGGAAGAGGAGGATAAAAAAAACAAGATAGTGGTAAGTGATAAATTACACTGGATAAAATAGCTCTACTTGTCTTGTACAAATGGATGGTGTAATTTTGCAGCAGGTAGGCTAGCAAAAATATGTTTATGTTAGCTACCTGCCTGACGGCAAATGCTGTAACGAACAGTTAGTGCAACTTTTTTTTCGAACGGACGGAATATGGTTAACTTACATACTGTAATATGTTTTTTAACTGGATAAGGAAGACGCAGATCTGTTCCAGAATCACTGTTTAATTATTCTAATCACAAACATTATTTAACCAGAAAGAGGCAGAGGAACATGTTTTTTTCATACCTTATCTTAATGTGCTAGTGTCGGGATATACAGTAGTGACAGTTTATGCAAATATGACATGATTTTTATAAGTTAAAGTTACCAATGGTTCTTGAACAGTTACTTTATTCTGTGTGGCAATGTGGTTACATTTTGAAGTACAGTATCAGGACAACCCACATGTTTTACTGGTACTGTTTATTAACTATTTAACAAGGTATTATAGTCATCTGTTGCAACTTTATTATAACCATCCAGATAATGTTTATAGTTTATAGACAGTTTACAAACCAACTAGTAACCCTTAAAGGGGTGGTAAAATTACCTTTTCACAAGATGTAAAATAAATCTCTGATGTCCCCAGAGAGTGTGTGTGAAGTTTTAGCACAAAATACCCCACAGATATTTTTATATAGTATGTTAAAGTTGTCATTTTTTGAGGGTTAGCAAAAACGAACCGTTTTGTGCCTGGCCCTTTAAATGCAAATGAGCTGCTTCAGAGGGCGGGGTTTCAAGAGCTCCTGTGTGTTAGCAGCTGCGATTACCTCATGCAGACACACTAAAATGACAGAAACTGTTTTGCCTTTAATGTTAAAACAGAGTCAGACAAAGATGGAGAGACTCAAGAAGAAGTGACAACGTAGAATGCAACAGGACGTCTCTGAATGGTTAGTTGATGAATTTATGTTGCTGATGTGGAGTTAACTATCTTTCAATTAGCATATTCTGTCATGATAATCTATAAATCGCTCGTATAGTAACTGTTGTGAGATGCACACAGAGTGACTTTTTATTGCATGTGAAAAGAAGGATGCTAAAGTTTGAGCTGACTCACGAATGTACTCTTATACAACAACTTTTCCTCTTCTCAACATGGACTGCGCGTCCCGGGGGCGGGGTTTATGTACATTTTAGGGTTGCTGATGTCACTAACCCGGGAGGAATGTCGTGTAGTCCCTACCAGCCGCTTGTTGTAGTCCTTTCTTTAAAAGCAAATATCTCCCTTTGCTTTGAACTTTGAGCATTGTAACTTTGCAGATGTTGTTTATGCTCAAACAGCAACATTTCACACTAGCTAAAGTTAGAAAAGTGAAATTGTGTTTTACCACCCCTTTAACAAAGTGTTAGGAATATCTGGTCCGTCTATCTATGTAATGTTTATAGATGTTTTAAAAATGGTTTCTTAAAGGTTTACAAACATTTTTTTAATCATTACCCGATACCTAATATATTATATGATATATATAATGTGTGTTACAATAAACTGTTAATTTACAGCACTACTAATAATTAGTAAATATTTAATTATAATCTCATTGTTTGTTAACAGTAAAAAGACTGTTTGCTAACAGTTAAATGACAATTAACTAAAGATTAATTAACTATCAATTTACCATCTATTAATGATTGTTATTATAAAGTGTTACCATCATTTCTTTCTCCCTCAAGGTGCTTTGCTTGAATTTTTTCTAAATTTCTCAGCCCTCAGGCTCTTCCTAAGGATACCTCCACTGATGAAGGTAGAGTGAATTTCTCTCACTGAGCTGAGCTGTTAATAGTGACATCTTTCAATATGCTAACAGTGAAATGGTAAAACGTACTTCACAGGTAATTTCAGATTTTTTGTTTTCAATTTTTTTCCCAGCTACACCATCAACTTCATCCTCAACATCAACGGATGCATCACTTCTCAGTGCTGATGTTTCCTCTATAGCACAACGTACCACAAGCTCTATAATTATAGCTGATATCCTGCACAGCCCAGAGTTTAAACTGATAAGTGTGTGCTGTCATATTGTTAGGAAAAAAAAAAACAGTGCAAATCACTATTGAATTCCCACCAAACTGTGTAAATACCAGTCACTTTTGCCCATGGACATTTCAGAATTTTTAATATACAGTAGTGCCTGTCAAATTTCTAGGTGTCAGACACTCAGTGATGCATTCTGTACCTGAACAGATGGATTATATTAATAAAAACATTATTTTTCCCCAGCTACACCGTCAATAGCATCTCTCACAGTGGAAGACACTGCATCCTGAACGGAAATTGAGTCTGCACCACTTCCCAACACTGAGGTAACCTCTACAGCTCAAGGTACCACAAGCACTGTAATTATAGCTGATGACCCTGCGCAGTGGCCAGCAGTCCTGACCGATAGTGTGCGCTGTCAAATTGTTAAAAAAGGACCAGTGCAAGTCACAAACATTGTATTCCCCAAAATTCTGAGAATCCACCTCGAAGATTCACAAATGACAATTACAAGAGAAGCATGAAAAATGGGGAGAAAATTCTTCGATCATGGATGTTATATTCCATGAGCACAGACTCAGTGTTCAGTTTTGCCTGCACTGTTTTTGGGAAGCGTGACAATGCCTTAAGGAACTGTGGCTTCCGTACATGGAGGAACCTAGCTCATCATTTAAAAGAACACGAATATTCAAAGGGGCATTTGACAAACATGACAAACTGGCATGAGCTGCAGAGCAGACTGCAAACCAATACAACCATAGATCAAAGACAACAAGACTTGATGCGGATCGAGATTGAGCATTGTAAAGGTGTCATAAGGAGAGTGATTGCCATAATTTGTCACTTAGCAGAACGCAACCAGGCTGTTTTTTTAGCAGAACGCAACCAGGCATACAACCACAAGTGAGTTGTATGACCCACACAATGGGAATTTTCTGGCACAAGTTGAACTGATGGCACAGTTCGATTCAGTTATGACTGAACACATAAGAAGGATACAAAACCAAGAGACAAGAGTGCATTACTTGAGTGGAACTATTCAAAATGAAATAATTGCACTAATTGGAAACAAGGTACTGGAAGAGATTGTGAGAAGAGTACACAGAGCAAAGTATTACTCTGTTATTATGGATTGCACTCCTGATGTCAGTCATAAGGAACAGCTTTCCATTGTTCTGAGAATTGTCAATTGCGAACCATCTGTGTCCATTGCAGAACATTTCTTTGGATTTTTAGATGTTGAAGACACAACTGGTAAGGGCCTGACTGAAGTCCTGCTTGACCACCTGCAGAAACACAGCCTGAGTCTTTCTGACTGCCGTGGTCAGTCTTATGACAATGGCAGCAATATGATGGGCCATAAACAGGGTGTTCAGACAATAATTTTGCAATTGAACAGCAAAGCATTTTGCATTCCATGCAGCAGTCATACACTTAACCTGGTTGTGGCGGATGCTGCCAAGTCCTCAGTGCTGTCCATCTCATTCTTTGGTGTGTTGCAAAGACTCTATAACTTATTCAGTTTCTCTGTGCAACGCTGGGCAGTTCTAAAGGAACATGTAAAGCAGCTCACTTTAAAACCTTTGTCAACAACAAGATGGGAAGCTCGGATTGACTGTGTGAAGGTGGTGCGATACCAGTTACCAGAGATCCTGGATGCATTGTCTGCACTCCAGACGTTCGCTATAGAGAAGGGGGACTCAGAGCCCATGTCCACTGCTAAAAGCTTACATGGTGAGTTGAAGACATGGTCTTTTCTGCTTTGCACAATGACCTGGTACAATGTTTTGTAGCAAGCTGCTACCAATCCAGTAGACGAACACATTCGAAAATGCATTTGGCTGTCAACATCTTGAATGGAAGCCTGTGAAGGGTCTTGGGTACAATGAAGTAGGGGCTGTAGAAGCCGGACTTCATTTCGGACGGTCTCGATTGCACCCTTCGCCAGTGACAGGGGCATTGCCACCGACCATGGTATAGCGGACTCTCCGGAAGCGGGGAGGAAACCGTGCGAACTGAATCGCATAGCCGAGCCTGATGTTTCTCGCGAGCCAGCAGGACAGGTTGGGAAGCTCTAACCAGGCTCCATAGAACTTAACCACCGGGGTCATGCGAACCACAGACGTACCCTCAATGGGGCAGTGAGGCGGAATGACCGGCCCGGACCTGGGAGGCGGAGCGTCCCGGTGTGGGGGCACGGTCATATGCCGCGTCCAGACAGAGCAGACCAGGGAAGGATGAGCGTTCCGCTGGGGCCTGCTCTGACAGAGGGGGACGAGAGTGGTGAGGCGGAGTGTCGCACACTGCCATCCGTGGCCTCTGGGAGATCAGAGATGGGGGTGTCAGTTATTTCTTTAACCACATTAGGGTGCTGCCAGCCGTGAGACCAGCAGCGGGGTGAGGAGAACAAAAGATTCTCCTCCTGGCCCTCCACCGGGGGAAGGAGTGGGCCTGCTACCATCTCCTGGAAAGAACTGCAGCCCATCTTTGAGCAGTCCGCGTCAGGACCGCCATTTCGCCTGGCGTTCGGCAGGTTGCGGGCCTGGAGCGGACTTGGGCGCCTTCCTGCGGTCACCTCCACAGCGCGGCCTGGGTGAATGCTGCTGCTGGGGCCCTCAGCGGCAAGCAGACTGCGGCATCTGAGCCGGCGGCAGGGTGGAGGCAGCAGCTGGCCGCCAGGGCAGAACATGTTTAGTGGCCTCAGTCTGCTTCTGGGCGGCCGAGAACTGTTGCGCGAAGTCTTCGACCGCGCCGCCGAAGAGGCCAGCCTGGGATATAGGAGAGTTGAGGAAACGGGTTCGCTCAGCCTCTCTCATATCAGCCAGGTTTAGCCAGAGGTGTCTCTCCTGGACCACAGCTGTGGACATCACCTGACCCAGGGAGCGTGCGGTCACCTTCATCGCCTGGAGAGCGAGGTCGGTGGTGGCACGCAGCTCTTCCATGAGCCCCGGATCAGCTCTACCCTTGTGCATGTCCCTGAGCACCTGGCCTTGTAGGCCTGCAGGATGGCCATGGTGTTCCCGCGGCTTGCCCCAAAGCTCTGTTAGATTTCACCACCAGGGTAGACGAAAATCTACAGGTTTTGGAGGGGTGCTTAGGATCACCACGCCAGGTAGAAGTGCTCTGAGGACACAAATGCATCGCAACAGAGTGCTCCACCGGGGGGATCCCAGTGTACCCTTTGGCAAAACAAATCGACCGCACCCAGAAGTGCACGGGCGAGACATCTTTAAAAAGATGCATCATCTTCTCAGTTCTCGCGCATGGATCGTGGCGCTCTCGTGAACTCATGTCAGAGGCTCACACAGAAGAAAATGAATAGTTGAATAGTCGTTATTTTTTGGGTTTTTTTGCACACAAAAATATTCTAGTCACTTGATAAACTTAAGGTTGAGCAACTGTAGTCACTTGGACTATATTAACAATGTTTTTACTAACTTTTCTGGACCGGCAGAATGAAATTGCCTAGAAGTCTATGAAGGAGTGAGCCAGCTCTCAGATTTCATCAAAAATATCTTCATTTGTGTTCCGAAGATTAACGAAAGTCTTATGGGGTTGGAACAACATGAGGGTGAGTAATTAATAACAGAATATTAATTTTTGGGTAATTTAATTTTTTATTTTTTAATCCCCCTGGCCTTTTTTATTTTCTCTGCAATCTCTCTCTTTCTTGTTCTGTTAATGTCTGTCTTGTCTGTCCTCCCTCATCATGAGTGTATATGCCCCTTACTGCCGATTGGCTACAAGTTTGTTTTGGTGCTCGGTCCGATCCACATTTCAACAGCGTTTTAAAAGAAAATGCTTACTGCACAAAGTTTTAAAGGGTTACATGATGCATTCTGCAATGCAATGAAAAGATAAATGATCTCAGAAATACACTGTAATCTTTCTATGAATATGTCCACAACTGCCTCTCCAACAAGGACATCTTCGCAGAACTCATTCATCTGCAGATGTGTAGTTCTTGGCTCAGGAAATTTCTATAGTGGCAGAAAACCTTGACACTGTCATTTGAATCGCTCTTTCTCTCTCCATCTCTCTACATATATTTTCTATTATACCTGCTATGCATCAAGTTCAATATAACACACAAATTCATTGCTAAGAGAAAAAAGTGGATTGTGGCATGCAAACGTGGCAACGCACTTGCCGTTAATAGATTTCAGTATGCATGACATACTAGATTATTGAAAGTTGGCTTTAGATGACATAAGTCATCCTGGTGGCAAGCAGCCAGTGTTTTAAATTCTGCATTAGGTGTTGAGAACAATCTGTGGTGTGAAGCCTCAGGAGATATCTACTAACACCCTGTCTCTCTGGGCGCCAGTTTTGTCCTCTGTGGCCCTCACAGAGATTGGCTCTGTTAATTGACAGAGGCTGGTCCTGGCTATAAAAGATGGATAAAAATAGTTGTTTCCACTAGAAACGCTGCCGGCAGTGGAGGTGTGGAAAGGCTAACACCAATGTCGTGAAGCCAGCAGTGCTCTTGGTGAGTAGCAGAGCAATTAGTGACTTCCAAGTTCCCTTGAAACTGAAGTTAAGTGCGTCTTCTGTTGCGATAGCAGTCGAGGAGCACAGGCCCAATTCAATTCTCATGCCAGCATGTTCTAAAGCAAAAATGTTTTATAAGCATTTGGGCAAGTGCAGTTCCTTCTTTGTCCAACAGGGGTCACTTTAAATACACTCTATAAAACACCACTGGCACGTGTTCGATTTAAAAGAGGGTTTGTGAATGGCTTTGCATTTGTACATGTGAAATAAACCAAGAGTTTTCCATTCCATCGGTGGTAACAGAAGAGCAGAAATGTATACAATATGTTTGGAACAGATGATGCAATTTCTGAGGAAGCAACACTCTTCTGTATTACTTCGTCCATGAAGCTAAGAGAGGTGACATGATGCACCAAACTATAAGATAACCACATTTTCAAAAAATCTCAGACTGCACTACTTTCAGTGACCTTTAAAAACAACATAACTGCAAAACACTTTCACCCTCCACTCTGTTCATTGGGTTTAGTGCGCAGGTTAAAAGCAAATGTAAAGTGCAGCAAGTTCACCTCATATAGGCGTAAAACAATAAATATAATACAAAAAAATAAAAAAAAGCATATGCAAACCGTACCTCTAAGAAAACATACTGAACTGCTAAAGAAAAGGAATTAAATTAATCTGAACACACCGGCAGAATGGCAGTCAAGGTCGTTTTAGGGCTCATCAACAGAATATCCAGCTTATTATTTACAGCGATGACACTCAGTGAAGTCTGTAATTAAGAGATTTCTCCTTTCATCCTTTTTGAATAGTATAATATTTTTACAGGAACGATGCACCTCATGTCAGATAAAATGCTAAGAAAATATGCCAGTTATGTAAAGGTTACAGGTTGTAGCAAACAGAAAGAAATGTCCAGACTAATGAACGGACCTAGTGAAGTTAGTCTAATTGAATTCTGAAAATGAATCAATAGAGTAATGTTTTAGCTTTTCTTTATTCCCACTCATATTATTTTCCGTCTTCTTTTTTTTCTACTAAGCAGACAGTTATGAGTGCACACAACCTCTTTCTATCTCTTAAAGTCACACAAAAGTGTTTTGCTCAGCTGAAAGGACTAAATTCTTCTGGAAAGTGAAGTATTCTTTATTTTATGCTTGTGACACATTGGCTGCATCCGAAATCGCATACTTCCCTACTATATAGTAGGCGAAAAACAGTACGTGACAAAAGAAGTATGTCCGAAATCACAGTACTCATAAAAGAGTAGGCAAAAAGTATCCGGATGACCTACTACTTCCAAGATTCTGACGCTGGTAGATCACATGAGAATGACAACATGGCAAATATAGTATGCCCAGATTACATTCATATTGCACACATTTATATATAGAAAGTACTTTTTAGCGGTGGTGAAGTAATTACTTATTCAAATTAAGTAATTTAAAAAAGTACACACTCAAGAGAGTATGTGATTTCGGATGCAGTCAGTATATTTTCCACCATTGATTGTTTTGATGTCCTAGATAAAACCCTCCTCCTTTTTGATTTTGATGTCCTCCAAAACCCCACCTATTTTTAACTGTGCAAAAGGGGTTTTGGGTCCGTGCTGTCAACGATCAATAGAAGCTTCTTATTTGGCCTATTTTAAGTAAGGTGAGGTAAACTCACGATGCTCACATAATAAATCAAAGATAATATTAAATGCTTTTCCATCATTTTAGAATGCAAGAATTGGGGCATAGGCATGCAATGAGCTCCGCAACAGGAGATTTTTGGGCTTTGTGAACCAACAAGATATTTTGAAGAGAAGAAACACCAGGCAGAACGCCAATTAACACTTTCCACTAGCGCTGAAACTCCACATGTACCCTGGAGGCCAGTTTAACAGTCTTCTAAGTCGCATATAGCTAGAATTGCTCTAGTTTTTAACTCTGAGTCTTACAGCCAGTCCCAGTCATGCCACATTTTTGTATGCTCTTTTATCAGCCATTGTCTCAACAAACACGGATTTCTTTCAGTTGACCTAAAAAAAATTCGGAATGAAAACCCTTAAAAGATTTACGCAGACCCCGTTGGAGATCTGACCTCCCTCTTTAATGTTCAGGTCTGGAGAGTCACATTCAATCTCTCCCTGCGCCTCCACTCCAGCACATGTCATAGAGACAGAGAGGCGATACTGCACTTTTTTGATTCAAGGTTTGAATCAATACCCTTGTCACAAACAAGGCCAAGCGATCTCATTCAGGAGGGAAAAGTCTCTATTGTGTAGAGACACACACAATAAGCGCAGTCTGTCAGCACACAGACATGAAAATGGCAGCTCAATCAGAGGTCATCAATGTTTGGACTGCGAGATATGGCCTGGCGGCCGCTGCGTGGAGGAGTCAAACATGAATATGAATAGCATGACCCTTTACTTTAAGGGCAGGGAACATGTTTCACATTCGGGGCTCCCGATTATGTATGGTGGGGGAAATAAATGCGTGCAATTTTCTTCCTGCTGCAACCTTTAAATAGACCTTTCAAGATATTGTAAACCAATTTTCGTGTACTCAAAAACTGTGAAAAGACACACTGTAGCACTCTTGCATTGCACAAAGGGACGGCAACAATTAGTCTGTGGCTTTAGTCTGGTGAGTTTCAAAAGAAAAAACTTCAGTTAAGAGGTCTAGAGGTTCAGATTTTGAAACAAAATAGCTGTGAATAATATTAATTCTTTCTTGTGTTTGTAGAAAACATCATCTGATTGCCTCTGCCAGAGACTGTGCTGTGTTTATAGTTGTCAAAAGAAATCTTTTAATGCCCTGCTGTGATGAACGTCTCTGGTTACGTATGTAACCCTAGTTCCCTGAAGGGAACGAGACGCTGCGTGACAACGCTTTGGGAACGCCCCTGCGTGAGTGCGTCATGAAGCACGTATGAAATCAGTCCAATGGCGTGACGGAACGTCATAGGCGGGTGACGTCATCGACCAGGAAACTATATAAGCACCCCAAAACACAAGCGCATCAGCTTCTGATAAGACTGAAGCAAGTGCTCACGGGCATGCTGGGAGTATGGCAAAGACACGCAGCGTCTCGTTCCCTTCAGGGAACTAGGGTTACATACGTAACCAGAGACGTTCACTATCAGGGAACTCGAGCTGCGTGACAACGCTTTGGGAACGCTAATAACAACGCCGCCATACGAGCAAGTGTCCGTCGTGTGTAGTCAAGGCGCACATTCAGACGAAAGCACCTGCGCCCCTGGAGTGGAGCTGAAGTCAAGATGGTAGAACTTTATGAATGTGTGCGGTGAGGACCAGCCTGCCGCATCGCAAACGTCCTGAATTGATACTCCTGACAAAATAGCCTTACAGGCAGCCATACTACTGGTTGAATGAGCCCGGACAGCCAAAGGAGAAGGCTGACCGGCAGACTCGTAGGCAAGTGAGATGGCCTCGACCACCCACTTGCTCAACCTCTGCTTAAATGCAGGACAGCCCTTCCTAGGGGGTCCAAAACAAACAAACAGTTGTTCACATGTTCTCCACAGGGCAGCTCTGTGGACGTAAGCATCTAGAGCCCTAACTGGGCAAAGCAGATTTAGTTTCTCTTGGTCCGACGCAAAGGAGAAGGACAGAAGGCTTGCAGTACAATAGGCCTAACAGTATTAGTTGGGACCTTAGGAACATAGCCCGGTCTAGGATGGAGAAAAGCTTCTACCATGCCGGGCGAGAATTCCAAGCACGAGGGAGAGACCGATAGAGCTTAAAAATCTCCCATTCTTTTTAGAGAAGAGATAGCAAGAAGAAAGATAGTTTTTAGAGTAATGACTTCTCAGAAACTTCTTCAATGGGCTCGAACGATGCTAGAGAGAGACCTTCTAGAACAACCGCAAGGTCCCAGGTCGGCACCCTCGTGCAAACTGCTGGCCTCAGCCTCAATGTGCCACGAAGGAAACAAGTTATACGTGGGTGTCTCCCGAGAGAGGTTCCACTTAAAGGGACGTGGTAGCAGATAAGGCCGCCACGTACACCTTCAGTGTGGAGTGGGATAACCCTGTGGAGAAACGCTCCTGAAGGAATTCCAGCACTGCACCCACCGGGCAGTTAACTGGGTCCAACTGGTGTTCCCCACACCAAGAGGTGAACATATTCCACCTCAAGGCAATTTATGTGCCAATGAAGATGATGGTCCTGCCACAGACCCTGGGCCGAGCGACCACTCATGATCGCCCCCCAGGCTGTGAGAGAGGCGTCCGTCGTTAGTGTTACCCGACGATACGGAGCCCCCAACACAGGACCTAGGGACAGGAACCAAGGTTCTTTCCACATAGCCAGGGCACGGAGACACCGTCGCGTGACCCTGAGCTTGCGGAGGAGGTTTCCCCTCGGGGAGAACCCCTTAATAATAAATAATAATACATTTTATTTAAAAAGGCGCCTTTCTGACACTCAAGGTCACCGTACAGGCATACATGAAAATTAATACAATAAACAAATAACAAAGTTATACCAAAAGTTGATTAAAATCAATTTAAGATCAAGTAAAATTGCAGATGAATGGGTGCTACAACGAATAGGCTTGTTTAAACAGAAAGGTTTTTAGTCCAGTTTTGAAACAAGGGAAAGAATCCATGTTTTTTGAGATGAAGTGGAAGGGAATTCCAAAGGCGGGGTGCAGAGCGGCTGAATGCTCTGCTCCCCATTGTGGCAAGACGGGCTGGTGAGACAGACAGATGTAATGTGGAGGAGGATCTAAGAAAACGAGATGGAGTGGAAACATGTAGGAGATCAGACAAATAAGGGGGAGAGAGGTTATGGATGGCTTTGAATGTCATCAAGAGGACCTTGAACTGGATACGGAACTGAATAGGGAGCCAGTGAAGCTGCTGAAGGACTGGAGTGATGTGATGGATGGAGGGGGTTCGGGTAATGATTCGGGCAGCAAAATTTTGGACTAGTTGAAGTTTACGGAGGGATTTGTGAGGGAGGCCCAAAAGAAGTGTATTGTAGTAGTCTAGGCGGGAGGTGACAAGACTGTGGACCAGAATGTCAGCAGTGTGGGGGGTGAGGGAGGGGCGAAGACTATTAATGTTACGTAAGTGGAAGTAGGCTGACCGGGTGATGTTATTGATGTGTGGTTGGAATGATAGTGTGCTATCAAGGATGACACCCAGACTCTTAACCTGAAGGGAAGGTGAAATGGAGGAATTTTCAATTTTGATGGAGAAACTGTTGGTTTTGGCTAATGTGGATTTGGTACCAATGAGGAGAACCTCGGTTTTATCACTGTTAAGTTTAAGAAAGTTATGACTGAGCCAGGATTTTATTTCTGCAATGCAATCAGTGAAGGTAGTGAGTGGAAGAGTGGATGTGGGTTTTGTGGTGAGGTAAAGCTGGATGTCATCCGCGTAGCAGTGAAAATTAACATTGAATTTACGGAGAATATTTCCAAGGGGAAGAAGGTAGATAATAAAAAGAAGGGGCCCCAGGACAGAGCCCTGGGGCACACCTGTAGTGACGGAAGAGGAAGTGGATTTGAATGACCTAAGCTGAATGAACTGAGTGCGGCCAGTGAGGTAGGATGTGAGCCAGTTTAGTGGAGTGTGGGTAATACCAATGGATGACAGTCTTGGTCGCCCTTGGTCCTGAGCCACCACTGCAGTGGTCTCATGTACAGCAGGCCACAAGTTATAATGTTGGACGCTGCTGCCATCAGACCCAGAATTCTCTGAGTGAGGGACTGGCCTAGCTTTGCCTGTTTGACGGCTAAGAGAATCGAAGCTATACGAGCAGGAGACAGACGTGCCTGCATCGACGTCGAATCCCAAACCACGCCCAGAAAAGTGGTTCTCTGTACTGGAGAAAGCACACTCTTCTTGGCGTTGAGCCTCAACCCCAACTTTTTGATATGGGCGAGAACGACATCTCGATGCCGAATCGCCTGAAGCTCCGATTGAGCCAGAATCAACCAATCGTCGATATAGTTTAAAATGCGGATGCCCTGGAGTCGCAGCGGAGCCCGAGCTGTATCCATTCATTTCGTGAAAGATCGGGGAGACAGTGCAAGACCGAACGGAAGAACCCGATATTGGCGCGCTTCGCCCCCGAAAGCGAACCTCAGGAACTTCCTGTGTTGTGGAGGATGGAAATGTGGACGTATGCGTCCTTAGATCTATCGTGACAAACCAGCCCTCGGACTTGATTTGTGACACGATCTGCTTAATAGTGAGCATCTTAAATTCGAGCTTCCCTACCAAGCGATTTAATGGGCACAGATCTAAAATTGGACGCAACCCCCCCATCCTTCTTTGGAACGATGAAATATCGGCTGTAATAACCTAGCTCCAAACTGGGAGGAGGAACCCGTTCTATAGCTTCCTTTTGAAGGAGCGTTTTCACCTCTTGTTCCATTACCAGAGCCTGCTCGGGGCCCACCACTGTGGGCAGAACCCCTCTGAATTTTGGTGGAAGACACCTGAATTAGATTGTATAACCTTTTTCTACTGTCTGCAGGACCATAGAGATATTTTTGGAAGGCTTTTCCACCCTGCCAGAAATTCTACTAAGGGTACCAGTCCCTCGAGACTGGCCTCTGGTATAACTTGAGCAGCAAACACAGTGCCCTGTAACGGCGCACCGGCAGGGAACAACTGGCTTGACTGCCCTGAGACCCTCCTCAGAGGGAGCGAGCGTCCCTCGGGAAAGCGCTCGCTGGGACCGTCTACCCCCCGGCATAGAGGCGGGGTTGGCAGAATATCTCTATGGTCCTGCAGACAGTAGAAAAAGGTCCCTCGGGAAAGCGCTCGCTGGGACCGTCTACCCCCCGGCATAGAGGCGGGGTTGGCAGAACGGGCCCCTGAGGGCACCGAGGCAGAACGGGCACAGTAAAAAGAGGTGAACACCTTTCTCCCTCGGTGGGGACCACCCTCAGTGTCCTGACTTTTATGACGTCAGGACTTTTTCTTGGCTGAAGCCTTCTTCGCCAATATAACTGTCCTCAGATCAGTTCCACCGCCCGCAGGCTTTGGCTGAGGGTGCCGTGTCTGGTCCCACTATCTAGCAGGGGGAGCGCGAGACGCGACACACTACTTCTGCGCCCTATGCGAAGAGCTCGTAGACGGCCGGGGCTGCTCCGCCCAGCAGCCCCAGGGATGTGAACTTTAAATGGAAGAAACTTTTTTTTTTTTAAACTGCTGCCTGTTTCCTTTCTTCCTGAAATTTAGCAATGACAGAATTAACTGAGTCACCGAATAACACCGCAGGGGAGAGAGGAGCATCTAAAAGAAAGCTTTTTCTTTCTAATCATAGTCGAAAAATTAAGCCATAAATGCTTCTCTGCGGCCAACAAGGCTGCACGCAGGAAAAATAAGCAGCCTGACGCAGTTCTCAAACCACGTCAGAACTGACCTCCTCACTCTCGCTCACGTCCCTTAACGCTTTACCCCCGTCTTTTTTTCATTAAGCTTGGGGGTAAAGTCGGTGCTCTAAATGATGAAGCAGCCTCGGAAGAGAGATGGCACGCAAGCGTCTCTTCTACCGAGGCATAGCGCCATAATATTTTGCCCCCGTTATATAAAAAAATTCTATAAGAAACCGGCTTCTTCCATAATCTCGAAACCTCAGTATGGAGATCATGAAAGAACGGCAAGGACCGGCGTGGAGGTAGAACACGGGAAGGGAGAAATCTCTCATCTAAATAGATTCAGTAACAGACTCCTGCCTAGCTGTTGGCCACTTATATGCTTAAAATTGACACAGCTCGAGCGAAAACCTCCATAAGCCCTTCGCACAATACTGACAACATCCAGCTCCTCAGAACTGGGTAATTGAAATGATGATGCCTCAGCCCGGGTGGAAGAAACCGCAGCGCGTGCTTCCGAACCCGGATCTGATGCACTGGATCTACCAGGTAAGGGCTGAGAAAAGGCAGAGCCCGTCTCAATCCCCGCTGATAGATCCATATGCGATCCCCACGATTGAAGCCTTCGCTGTGCCTCGGCAACAGCGGGACCTGAACCGCGGGGAGCGCGCACCGAACCACTCTCCTCGAAGAGGGCTCGGTGGGAGCGGAGCGTTTTTTATGGACAAACGCTTGCAATGCTCGCAATCAGCTCCCTCGAGAGCTGACTGGGCATGCAGCACTCCCAAACAAACAACACACAGAATGTGTGTGTGTCCCCACCCGTAATATAACGTGAGCAGGGATGAACACACTCTCTGAACTGCTGTTTGTAAGCCCTGATATATATTGTCTCTTTTATAGTTTTTTTTTTATATAAATATATATATATGTGAAAAACTCCTGCCTAGCAATTTCTAAGGACAGACAAAAACACTTGAGACACAGACTTTTTTCATACACAGAGCGCTTGCTGAAGACTCAGAAGCTGATGCGCTTGTGTTTTGGGGTGCTTATATAGTTTCCTGGTCGATGACGTCACCCGCCTATGACGTTCCGTCTCGCCATTGGACCGATTTCTTACGTGCTTCATGACGCACTCACGCAGGGGAGTTCCCAAAGCGTTGTCACGCAGCTCGAGTTCCCTGATAGGGAACTGCCTTCATCATAACACAAGCTGGTCGTTCTCTGTGGACCGGTTGTAAGTTATGCTATGGAAAGTTTGTAAGAGAAATGCCATGGCAAGGCTCATTGAGTGCCTTAATGCTGATCTAAATGCTGCCAAGACCGATTAAAAGGACGAGCAAGAACAATGTCTCTTGTGGGATGTTGAATATGAATCTTACTGATGGGATGCCGATTGCTTGGGATTTGTGTCTGAAAGCTGCAGCGTGTGATTTTTATACTACTAGATGCATGAAATAATTGCAAAAAAATGTCTGTTTTCAAGTATCTTTTAAACACTCCCTCCATCTTCAATTGTGAACAAACAGGTTGTTCTTGTAAACAAAGGCGCTTAAACAGATTGCAATTTTGTTTGGTGCTGTGCTGTTTTAGTTGACACAAAACTAGAAACACTGAAAAAAGCAACAGATCTTTTCTTCCGAATTTTAACGTACATTCAAGTGAAATGAAAACGTGTTGGAGACTTGGTTCAATCCACCGGTTGTTGACTGGATGAAGAAAAATACATTCACGAGTTCACACTTACAAATAAGTCAGATAGAATAAAGGGTATGCATATTTGGCGTGCTGTCTGAGGAGAGGGCTCCGGGCTCGGTATTCGGCCCGAACCCAGGGTACTCCCCCTGGGTATTAAGCTAAGAGTGAGGTGTCGGGTGGTGGAGGGATGCTGAAAAACTGTCACGGAATGTACGTGAGTCGACTGAGTGCATACACATATATATATATATATATATATATATATATATATATATATATATATATATATATATATATATGTATATATGCTTCCTCTCATGCTGATGGGATAGACATGATGATTGTTGATGACAAGTTAATTGAATTGATTATTTGAATGTGCTCCTCCTGATCTTTGTTTAATGAAACATCATAATGTGAGCTTGAGGTCGATTATAGGAAAGAGGTGGGTTTACATTTTGAATAAAAATTAAATGACAATTTACATTTTTTTTTGCAAAAATTAAACGTACTGTATGGATGAATCGTTCACAATCAACTCACTAAGATGCCTTTAGGGAATAGATCGGGTGAATTTCCATTTCATGCCAACTTTAAGTGCTTGTGCACAACCAGTGACTAGTGAAATGACTATAATCCCAGAAAAAAAAACCCATTGTGTTCAGACTGGTTATTATATTAGTAGTACTGCTGTTCAGTAAAACCTAGCCAAAAACTTCCAAACTTAATTCAAAATTAATTGAGTTCAAGTTAACAATAAGTTTTTTACTTTTTTGAGATATACTATAAAGTCACAATAGAGAGATTTAAAGTTGCATTTAAGATATAATTTGATATAAATTGCATTATTTATTTGTCTGTGGCTTTATGGTTTCAAAAGGAAAAGCTTTAAGGTAAAGAGGTGCAGTTTTAAAAAACAAAATATAGCCAATAATTAGAATAGCCTAATTATGCACCTCTAGACCTCTTCCTAAATCTTTTTCTTAATTCTTTCTTTTTGTTTCTGGAAGTTTTTACTGTGTTTGTAGAGAACATCTGTTTGTCTCTGCCAGACTGTGCTGTGTTTATAATTGTCAAAAGAAACCTTTTAATAATGCCCTGCTGTGATGAACTGCCTTCATCATAACATGAGCTAGTCATCTTCTGTGGACCAGTCTTAAGTTATATTACGGAAAGTTTGTAAGAGAATTGCCATGGCAAGGCTCATTGAGTGTTTTAATGCTGATCTGAATGCTGCCAAGAGTGTTTAAAAGGGCTCACAATTGAGATATACTGTATAAACTTGTCTTTAAGATATAATCTGAAATTTATTTATTTATTTCCCTCTGAGGCAGAAATTAACTTCCATAATATACTGGTGACATTCATGCTGTTGTTTTTACCAAGGTGATATCAATATGTGCCATTTCTTTCATTTTATAAATGAAAAGGTATGTGGCATGACCCCATAATTCACTGCTTCACTAAGCCATCTCATGTTTTATTGCATGTTCTGTGAATGTGCAGTGTGTTCAGCCACCACGTCTTCAAATGCAATATATAGTGTAGATACCAGTGGTTTGTAATTTGGATATTCAGTAGTGTGACTGTTTTCTATACCCTCCACCTCCCTACTACAACTGATTGATAAGCTCGGCTGCATGTGTTCCTCTGTGAAATAGCTGGTTTTCCCCGCAGTTACTCTTGCTAGTCCATGGCACTTTTACCACCCTTGGTCTGATTGCAGCGATGACATCCCGTTATATACAGAGGTATAGAAAAAGCGAGTGTGTATTTTTTTCTAGTTCTATATTTTGGTGAACAGACAGCACAGATCTAAAAGGGTCGTTGATTACATTTCTGTTCGCCGCTGATTGAAAACTTTTCCACGACAGTGTCTTAATATATCCCTCTGACTCATTCTGCATTATAGTGAAGAGATGCTGCCTGTTCAGGCTCTCATTTCATGACGAGACGCATGGGTTCACACATCCATGAAGCTCAACCAAATGAGCAGGTGCCCTAAAGCTCCACCATTATTTTGTAGAATTCTGACATTGAGATGAAAATAGTAAACATGCCATTCTTGTCAGCTCCTCTATGAGGCTGTTTTGATTGGTAGACAAATGTTATTCGTTAGAGTGATGGTTGCTATCAGTTGTAGGGGTTCCTGATGTCCTTCATTTTCACCCAATATAGAAATATTTTTACGATTTTATGAGGTGCAGATATTCATTCAAATTTATAGTATCCACCTCAAATAAGGGGACAACGTAGATTCTTCATAAAATGTTCAAATTTGTTAAAAAAGTTGTCAATGATACATTCTTAAAGAATCAATAAACAAAACAATTATTAAAAAAAAGGTTTTACACAGACTTTTTAACAATGTTCACTTTTTAGATGGCATAAATGTAATCAAATAATTGATGTTATATGCTATATACTGTATAAGACAAATTATTTGATTGCATTTATGCCACTTTTAAAAAGTTGAAGGCTCTATGCGTTTGATTCACTAATAAGACCCATTATTTGTTCGGAAATCGGACAACCTGTATACTGGTTGCGGTGGTTTTGATTCAACAAAATAACATGCTCATAAGAGCCATTTGTTTTAGAATCGAAATATACTGGTTGCACTGTATGTTCTTGATTCATAAATTCATGTGCAAGAACCATTAACAATACGAAAGTCATTCGGTTTAAAAAAAAGTTTCCCAGCCTGCATAGCAAAATATTTAAAGGGTAACTAAACACTAAAACAACTTTTTTTAGTTAATGATC
Source organism: Gila orcuttii (assembly GCA_026230005.1). Lineage (NCBI taxonomy): Eukaryota > Metazoa > Chordata > Actinopteri > Cypriniformes > Leuciscidae > Gila > Gila orcuttii. Next base: position 18,508,103 of record JAPDVR010000016.1, on the reverse strand, counting down.
TGTAAGAATGGAGGTTCATAAATGCTGTTCATTGATTCGAGTACATTTTTTGACATTTGGTTGTAAAAACGTCTGAGTGCTGCCCTCTTCAGGTTGAACAGTGGCTTCTGCAGTTGAATTTTCCTATTGGAAGTTGTGGTACCCTCTGACGTCAGAGGGTACCAGCTAACCACGCCCTTGCCTACAGAGAGATGCGTCTCAGCTGCACGCCACCCCTCGGCTGGGCTCTGCCCACTTCTCCAGCATTTTTCAAATATTGCCAGTGGGTGGAGTCAGGCTCTGACCAGGAGTTTAGTTACCCTTTAAGACTTTAAATGGAGGGACAGCAATCTCTCAGATTTCCAACAAAATATCTTCATCTGTGTCTGGAAGTTGAAAGAAAATCTCAGTAGCGGTTTTAGGCATAGGGCGAACCGGGCAGTCGCCTGGCGCTGGCACGAGCAGTTAAAAAAAAAAAAATTCTGCGCCGCGAAGCGGTTTTCTATTATCTATCATTTCACTGTGTGGGGAATTGGCAAATTGGCGCCCCTGCTTGCTGAGAAGGTACGGTGTGTGACGCCGGTTTCACCCTGATTCTCTTGATTACCTGTGGTAACAGAGAGACCGGAGGGAAAGCATAAAGTGGGAGGCTGGGCCAGATTTTGGCCAGCGCATCCTCGTTCTTTGAAAAGAACATTGGGTAATGAGCGTTGTCTTTTGACGCAAAGAGGTCGACTTTCGCTTTGCCAAAAAGGCGCCATAGTAACTGGACTGTTTGGGGGTGCAAGGACCATTCCCCCGGGGGGATGTGGTTCCTGGACAGTGTGTCTGGACCGTCGTTCAAATGGCCTGGCATGTGTGCGGCTCTCAGCGAGCGCAGGCGGCCCTGAGACCACATAAGAAGGCGTTCCGTCAGATGGCAGAGGTTTCTGGATCTGACGCCGCCCTGACGGTTTATGTAGGACACCACCGACATGTTGTCCGAGCGGACCAGTACATGGTGGTCCTGTATGAACGGGAGGAAGTGTTTGAGCGCGTTCTCGACCGCTATCATTTCCAGACAGTTTATGTGGAAGTGTTTCTCTTGGTCCGACCACAGGCCAAAGGCCGGTCTGCCCTCGAAGACGGTGCCCCAACCCAGGTTGGAGGCTGAAGGAGGCCACTCACTGGACAGCTGTTCCATCCTGGCGTAGGACAGTGAAGAGTGGTCAAGTTCACATCACTCCGCCTCCTCATCCGTCCAGGAATCCAGCAGAACTTGGGCAGGCGTGGACGCCGAGTTAATGCGCCTCCTCTCTAAGGCCGTCGGCCAACTCGGGCTCGATTGTTCACCGCCGAAGGAGCCCGCACCCAACAGGCTCGACGGCTGTTTCCTGCACAGCCGCCGCCCCCAGCCCGTTTCCAGATCTGCACCCTTTCTGACAGAGCTGCACGCTGAGCTGTCAAAATCGTGGAACGCACCATTCTCCACGAGGCTCCACGCTAATGTCTGCATGACGCTCTCCCAAGTGGACGGCGCCGCCGAGAAGGGATACACCTCTATCCCCACAGTGGAAGCGGCGGTCGCAGCGCACCTTTGCCCGCCCTCCGCGAGATGGCGCTCAAAGTCTGCCCTCCCTTCCAAAGCCTGCAGAACTACCTCAGCCCTGGTCGGCCGCGCCTTCGCTGCCGCCGGACAAGCTGCTTCCGCCCTGCAGTCAATTGCTGTGCTGCAAATCCTTCAGGCTGATCTCCTCCGTGAGTGGGACGAGAAAAGCAAGGACCCGGCCGCCATTACGGATTTGAGGAGCGCGACGGATCTCTCTCTTCGCTCCACTAAATCTGCAGCACAGGCGATGGGCAGATGCATGGCCTCGCTTACCGTCACAGAGAGGCACCTCTGGTTGACGCTGGCGGATATGGGGGAAGCTGAACGGTCCGTGTTCCTCGACGCGCCGCTCTGCCTTTCCGGTCTCTTCAGCCCAGCGGTAAACGGGATTGTCGACCGCTTCTCCGAGGTGCAGAAGACCACACAGGCCATGAGCCTTTTCCTGCCGCGACGCGCTAGCTCTTCCGCAAGCCGCCCACGTGAGCCGCCTGCACGTCAAGCTAGCCAGGGCCCAGCCCAGCCCCAGCCTCGGCAGCGTCGACAGGGCGGCCGCCCTAGATCTCGCTCCTCCAGTCGCAGGCCGCCTCCCCCCCGGGGACCCCGGCCTAGGGTTGTGCTGAAGCCCGAGCAGGAAAAGCCCTCCTAGCAACCCTAGGGAGGAAAAGACGCGCTGGTCTCGCCGCGGCCGGACCACCGTCGAAGCATCTCGTCCTGTCAGTCTCCTCGGTGAAGGCTACTGCAGACATACATATAGCAGCCAACGAGTTGGCAACAAAGCCCGCCCGCCTGCACACAAACGCCGTTTTTACGGCGACCCAGAGAAATCTCAAAAAGAGTATAAATTCTGTTTATCCGGCTCACGCCGAGTGTGTTTCATGTGTAGAAAAAGTGCCCACAAGTCAGTGCTCACCCCTACATGTAAACACTATGACCCATGTATCTCACATGCTCACAGAGCCCACTCTCATAAAGCTGGCAAACGCCGCTCGAGTGCTAGATGTAGACAATGTGCCCACAAATCTGTGCTCACACCTACTCGCTGCACGCTCTGTTACACAGCAACAGCCTCACAGCGGCCATGTTATGAACGTAAGTCACGTGACCGCCCACGAGCACTCACGCTTACGGACAAACACTTCGCCCCAGGCTCCGCTCGCAATAAATATTGCCACGAAATGTTCCCCATTCCCAGTAATCGGGTCATATCAAGTGGCTCAGGCAGTTACAGCTGCCGGCGAGCCACTGTTACTGAGATCAGAGAGCGCGCGCACCCCGCTCACACCTCCGGTACAGTTTCCCGAGCCCGCGCTACGCGGCCAATGGAACCCGGAGTCCATTCTGCCCCTAGCTATACATGTAGAAGCATGGAAGGCTATTCCAGGTGTGACAGATTGGGTGCTAAGCACGATAATTCAGGGCTATTCACTTCAGTTCGCTCGCCGTCCCCCTCGCTTTCGAGCTCGGACCGAGACGAAAGTGAAAGCGGATGTAGCACATCTACTCCGCGCAGAAATAGCCAAACTGATGTGCAAAGGGGCCATAGAACCAGTACCTACTTCTCAGAGCGAGTCAGGCTTCTACAGCCGTTATTTTCTGGTACCCAAGAAGGACGGAGCTCTAAGACCTATCTTAGATCTGAGACATTTGAACAAAGCTCTCATGAGACTGCCGTTCAAAATGATTATGACCAGACAAATCCTCGCGCACATTCGCCCAGGAGACTGGTTCGTTTCTCTCGATCTGAAAGATGCATACTTTCAGATTCCGATAGCCCCGCGTCACAGGCCATTCTTGAGATTCGCCTTCGACGGTCGGGCATATCAATACACCATCCTCCCGTTCAGTCTATCCCTAGCACCCCGTACATTTACGAAATGCATGGATACGGCTCTCGCCCCCTTGAGAGTGAAAGGGCTGCGAATTCTGAACTATTTGGACGATTGGCTGATTTTAGCCCAGTCAGAGATGGAACTGATATCTCACAGAGCTGCGCTTCTCAGCCATCTGGAAAGCTTGGGTCTCACGGTCAACTGGACCAAGAGCTCATTACTGCCCAGTCAGTCAGTTTCCTTCCTAGGAATAGAACTGGACTCGGTGGCTATGACGGCCCGCTTATCGACACAGTGCGCGCGCCATGTTCGACAGCTAGCCGCGTCTTTCCAGAAAGGCAGCATTATACCTCTGAAGACATTCCAGAGGATGCTAGGCTGTATGGCATCAGCTGCGGCTGTGCTTCAGCTGGGCCTGCTGCGCATGCGCCCGCTACAACGCTGGCTGAACTCCCAAGTGCCTCACCGGGCTTGGGTTTCAGGCTACAGGCGAATCAGAGTGACTCAGAGCAGCGTTTCGGCTCTGCAGCCCTGGTAAGCGGCCGACTGGTACCAGCGGGGAGTTACGATGGGGGCTGTTTCACACCGATTGGTCATCTCGTCGGACGCCGATTCTGAGGCGGCGGCAGCGCGGGCCGAGGCCGGCGGCTGCGCGTCCAGGAGGGGCGGAGAAGGAGAGAGTGAGGCCGGTGGAAGACGTTCCGGCGAGCACTTCACTGCAGCCACGGGCTCCGGCATCCTCTGAGCACGGCGCTTCTTCCTGCGTGGTCCAGAGGGTGGAGTGACAGCGTTCTGTGTGAAGGCTTCGAGTCGAGCCCGCAGGGTCGACAGCGGAAGCGCTTCAAAATGCTCGCAGCCGCCCGTATCCAGGGCGAGGGCTGCTTGATCCGGTCCCAGGCAGAGAGCGCAAATCACATGGCGGTCTCCTGCGCTGAGCTGGGCTCTACACGAGCCGCAGGAAAGGCGAGGCATTTTAAAACAAATGCTCGCGCTCTTTTTGTGAGAGAGAGAGTGAGTGTCGCAGCTGCAAACACATACAGTTACCAGTGATAAAGGATACACGCCGGATGGCGTAGCAGGCACGGATGGCTGAAGGTGGCGAAGACGGCCGGCTTCTTCAGGCACTTTCCTCTGCTTGCTAGTTGCTGGATTCAACGGCGGCGGCTTCTCTCAGAGTCCAGCGATGCGGAGAGCTTCGCTGAAGATGATGAAATCAGTGAGGCAACCTACGAGCCTGGCTTTTATATGCTAAGCCACCCCCATTTTGACGGGCTATGACGCGTAAGGGCGCGAAGCGCCCTCATTGGATGTGACGTCACGCGCGAGGCTCAGTGGTAGGTTGCAGCAGTTGCCGCAGTTGCCGCAGGGCAACCAATGAGCATGCGATATGGCCTGCTCTAGGTCTGCTAGCTGCTGCACTGCGTTGACAATAAATACAAAATTAAGGATAATTTTTGGCTTCAATATCTCGAGCAAAGATGACTTTACCCGTAACGTAAGCTAGCTTACGCAATACGAGAGAACCTCTCGTAAGAGAACCAGTAGCTTCTCGCCACTGTACTCAAGTCTTAATATCAATTCTATTAACCACTAAATTTAGATGCGTCACCAAAGGCTGGGAACGCGCTATCGACCCGGTCGTCAAGGAGACCCTCGTTCGCTGGAATGAGATCGTCAAACAATTAGAATTAATATACAGTACAGATCGGCAACAAATGCGTCGTTATGGTCGTCAAGGAGACCCTCGTTCGCTGAGAACGATGAGAATCATCAAGTGATTAAAGTAAATGTATAGATCGACAGTGGACGCCTCGTTCCAATAAAAGTCAGAGGAATGGTCGAAGACAGCTTGCAGAGGAGAATACAACTCAGTTCGGAAGCGCTCCAATTCGAATGAATTCCGGATGCAGGTAATCCTAATTCACAGGACCATCAAATGGGTCTCATAAAGCCTAACAGCGCCCACAAAGCCTGATGCAACACCTCCTGGCCCCCGTGTCACTATTAAAATATAATACACAATATTTCAATTTAAGAAATCGCTGTCTCGTGAACCTAACGTTAAAATAAGCGTAGCATACCTGCATATGGTAACTCGCACTGCCCAGTGCACTTGATGGCGTGCCAATTATAGCCTCACATTAACATATTGGTTCGACGTGTCTAAAGTTCTCCCCAGCCACACACTGTAAATCACATGAGTCTCAAATTACCCTTCCACACAAAAGTTTTATGAGACTGCCACCAGTAGCTCTTACCTCCTGGACATAAACACGGCGCACCAGAAATTACGTCACTCCCAGGACCCAGAAAGAAGTGTTTAATGATGTCAACCTCATCTCCTTTTATATCCCTTGAACGTGCCGTATCCGCCCCTAATCACTATAGTGATTGATCGCATCACCACAATAATATTGTGCTTTGCAACAAAACTGTTACAAGTCCAGTTATTATTTATTACCATCAGTTGGGTTAAAGTTAGGCCCTGAAATTAGCCAATGGAATTTTGAAGGCTCGAAGGTGGTCTCGCCCAGGGTGTAATTCAATGTAGAACCGCCATTGGAAAATCTTATAGAGACGTCCCACGTGACGTCACGCCATTTGGAGCAGCCATCTTGACGGAATAGAAAATGCTAAACCGCCGGTGATAATACAGCTCGTCGCGAAATATTTTTATCATGCCCGAGCGATTCTGTGTAGTTGGATGCGATCAGATACGTGATCATACAAAAGGAATATCTTTATACTGTATCCCAAAAGAAACAAAACGGAGAAACAAGTGGTTGGCGGCAATAAACAGGCAAAACGCTGATGGCGGTGTTACTGTTTGGCTTCCAACTCAGCACAGTCCAACTCATCACAGCTTTGCAGTCTTCATTTTGGATCAGGTAAGTTGTCCCCTCGAAGGCTAATGAATGATTTCTCGGAGTTCGGGATCAAATGTTATAAATCCACTGTTGCCATAGAAATCCGCAATGTTTGTGTGCACTACCATTCAGCATAACATAAGCTTGTCTTAGCCGGACACATCAGGCTCCCAATTTTACGATATATATATATATATTTATATATATATATATTTTATTTTTTTATTTTTTTTGCTTTAAACAGAAAATCATTTGTTAATCAAACGTTTAGCTGTCGCCCTTTATGATAGAACTATTGTGCATTTTTTTCACGGTTCTAACGGTGTATGGGTTGACTACATTTTTCTACATTTTTTTTGTAGCAGTGAACAAAAAACCTACCAACATTAGCTAGAAACAGTATTAAAGTAGTAGTAAAGAGTAGAGAAGAGAGCCGTGGAACTGCTCAGTTAGCTTCAGAGTCAGTAACGTTACTGGTAAATGCATTTACCTAACACACTGTAGCCCAATGTCAAAACGTTTTTATCTAATTATATTATTAGTATAATAATATACTAATAATATATATTACCCACGGCAATGGATCTATTATTAGGGGTGGCCCACCCCTAATAATAGATCCATTGCCACTGAGTAGCTGACGGATGTATTCCGTCAAAATGGCTGACACGCGGCTAGGGGTCACGTGACTGGGAGATCCCTATAGGTTTGAAATGACATGAGGGTGTGTAGGCCTAAATGAAGACAGAATTGACATTTTTGGGCGAATTATACCTTATAGATTCTGAGCCTTTCATAAAAGTAACTCTATATCGCGAATCATATCGTTTAGCCTACATCAACGATACATATCGTCACATTTTTATATCTCGATATAATGATGTATCGTTACACCCATACAAATCAAACAGGCATACATTAAAGCTGCTCTCAGCAAGCGCTGAAGTGAAAAGCCTTCAGTGATAAATACACAAGGACTGATATTTCAGCGTCAATGCCTGAGTCCTCATCAGCTGAGAGATGCCTCTGAGTGACATTTTTTGGCATGGCATTATGTGCATCAAACATGGTCCTATAATAAAAACCATTTATTCATGAAATAGGATTATTCATGAGAGAAATAGCCTGTCCCCACATGAGGATCTTCCAATTCCGTTCTAAACGACATCAACATTTTTTCCATAAAACACAGACAGAGGGTAATTTAACGCTGCAAAGCAGGAAATATTCATTTTCTCTTGTCCCCTTGGACCCAGGTTTGACAGACAGCTGTTGAACCATTTGAAGGACATCTTGAGCTCTCCAAGGTCAAAACTGTGTTTTAGGGAATGTGCTAATTATAAAACTGTTAAATGACATGGGTGAAAACAACACGTGACAGTCCTTGGTCGGTGAAACAACTTTTCTGATCTAACCTAAAAAACCTGTTAACATAAAACTATTAATTCAGAACTTATTCTTTTAAATAACTTTGTATGTGTGTCTGTGGCATGGAATATATAAAAACACTTTTTCAAAGAGCAGTGAAAACCCTTTTTAGACCACCAGCACAAAAAGATGTAAAGTAAAAACAAAAAGCTGAACTTTATCTCGGACAAAAAGGGATAGATGGGTGAAAGTGTCCTTAATTCAATATGTCTGCACTTTTAAAAGCAGGACGGTCGAGAAGAGAGGAGTAGCCATTTTTAGATGTTATTGATTTGTGTAATGCTTGAAAGAACCATTTATTACAAAGGCTTATATTTTTGTAAAAGGGGGCACTTAACAGAGAACGCACATAAATCATATATTCTTGGCATTTTTTTTTTTTTCATCTCTCCTCCAGCATACACAATCACAGAATTGGATGTGACTAGTTTTGTCATTTAATTGTGACTGGACTATAAATGTGGACTTGATGCAATAAGATAATGCAGATTAGCTTGTTGCATCATAATGGGTTTGTTCTTTGTTCTCTCAATGAAATGTTCTCTCTGAAATGCGAGATAAAGGTTTCATGAAAAAGAGCTTGTTATATATGAATATATATATATATATATATATATATATATATATATATATATATATTCTCTAACATCTACAGTCTTACAAGTCCATTTATATGTGTTTTTGTATGAGAGTGAGACAATGATGGAACAATGAAGGAAGAGAAAGTGGAATGAGAATAAATAGAAGTACAGAGAAACAGTCAAACTTTTTAATCCCACTAATGCTTTTAATGATATAGGACGTCATAGCATTGGCAGCTGGTTTAATTATGAGAAAACCAGGCAGAGCAAAAAGCTCTCCTGCACACAGCATTAATTATTGAAGTGCTGGAAAATAAATAATGAAGTCAATTGCACCATTTGGGTGTGGGCGGTAGGTTAAATTATTCATGAATTCAATATTTGTAAGTGTAATAAGAAGTAATCCGAGACGTCTTGGATAGCAAGAAAAAAATCCCACTACTATTAGGCAATTTAACTCGTATTAAGTCTTCATCTGTCTTAATGTTAAAACACGGAGGAATGTTTTGGAAAGGATGTGTTGTCTTAATACTCAAGCAAACACGCACTCGCACACACATATACAGAAAGAGTAACCCGTTTAAAATAGATGTTTTTTTTTGTAACCAGAACCATTATTCACATTTCTGTCATGCTGAGATTTATTTATTAGATGAGTTACACTGGCCAGTTGTATTTATATAAATGGTTTTCATAAATTATATACATATATATACAAATATATACAGTATACATTAAAACCAACATATACAGTATAAAACATACATATTTTTTTTCTTTTTCTTTTTCACAGTTTTTATACAGTAGACCGGGGTCACCATGGAAATGAAGCCTTACCTGAACTATATTTTCAAGGTGACTGAGTTGAGAGTGTCCTTTGCTAATTAGACAGTGTCATCCAGACAATACTGTGTCTTTTTTCTCATCAATTTAATAAGTCCCACACTCTGCCAGATGACAGTAACATCTGGATGCTCTAGTCATGCACGGGTCCAATTACAAGAACTTAATTGGGAAGTAGTTTGAGTGTGCAACCATAACAATACGATTAAATGCAAGTTTATGGAGACTCTATTCTTCTAACTGAATATAACTGGGTGGGAAATCCTACTCTATCTAAAAGTATATGCTTCTCATTAGTGGTAAAATGCAATTTCTCTGTCTCCCTCCCTCTTCTTTCCTCATCACATCCATAAATAGACTGAAGTCGGGCATGAAACAAGACATATAATGAGAAACAGAATGAAAAAAGCATACTGAAATGAACTGAACCATACAGTATATCTCCTTCTTGAGGATTAACTCTTTTTTTGGAGTGCTGCTTATAGGCACATGAATTAAAAAGGTTTACATGATGAAGATTAATATACAACATTCTTCATTTATTCAAATGTAAGCATATGCTGCAGTAGATGTAGCAATTAACGTTATTATGATTCATTTAAGGTAAGACCCATTAATAATTAATTCTAGAAACATTAACAAATGCAGTTTGTTGATATTAACAAATGCAGCCTGTTCTCATTCATTCATTTCACATTTACATAGGCCACATGATGTCATGTATATATCCTAACCTCACACTAACCTTTTTGTCTTAAAGTAACATAAAATATATAATGCTTTATGGGTAGGAGTCGGACAGTACGGAGCTCCTAAAGGGATGTGCTGGTGGAAAAAAATTGGGATGGGAGAAAAAATATTTTTGCGTTCCCCCGAGAAACTTTTGCGTTCCCTCGCAAACCTTTTGCGATCCATCACAAAAACTGTTGTGAGTGGACAGACACTTCTATACACTTCCTGTTTAATATCCCGCTGGCAGTGTTTTAGAGCTCCATATGTTAATGGAGCGGTTCATAGGGTTTGAACTTGGACTCAAATATAAAGAAACGTTTTGCAAGGGAACACAGATTTTTTTTTTCTCCCATTCCAAATTTTCCCCATCACCATGTCCCTTTAGGGGCTCCGTAGGACAGAGGGTCAGCATTAGGTGAATGTGTTTGACTGGTATAACTACAAAGACTACAGACACACACAGACAGACACAGACACACACACACACACACACACACACACACACACAGACACAGGCACGCACGCACGCACGCACGCACGCACGCACGCACGCACGCACGCACACATCTAATCAGTTCTATTCATAACAAGAGTAAAAGTGTAGAGTAACCAAAAGAGTAATGGTTGCTGAAAATTCAGTTTGACAAGAATAAATTATATTTAATGAAATGTTAGATTTTAAGTTCCAAACAGTTTTTACTGTTTGTTAATCCCACAAACAGACTTCTTGCTTACCATTTCATATTTCCTACTTTTAGAACGTTTGATTCAATGTGTTACTTGCCATTTCTTTTTAATTGTAAATTTTACTAACAATTTCTGAATGAATAATTAATTTGAACTAGTTAATTTACAATAAAATTTGTACATTACTTATCAAAGCTACACGATGTGATGTGTTGTATATTCTTAGCTTCCAAAGCCAGCCTTACACTATGGAGATTTGGTTATGTATGCATTAACATGTAATAGTTTATGAGAATATGACACAGTCATGCCTGGATGACCTTTACATTTCAAACTGTGTGTGAGTCTGCATACTCACATAAGCAGTGTGTCTCACACATACAGTATGTGGGAGTTTAATCACTTGATGTGCTTGTTGTTTTACATAAATGAAACAAAACTAATACCAAAAGACACAATTTGTTGTAATTTTTTATCCCTCCTGAAAATGAAGTACTAATTTCAATGGCTTAGAGGAAAAAAAAGTATTTTGTTCTTTTGAAATGTCCCTGTACAAGGATCTGCTTCTGTGTACTTGTTTACATCGGCTCCAATGTTTCTGCTTCGACAAAGACACTCGTATCCTCCTCCCCCCGCTGGCGTTTGACAGCCAGCCTCTGAGAGGGGAGGCTCAGTACAATTAAATGATCCTATCAGCACTGAGAGCCAATGAATCATGCTGATGCCTGTGGATGGGCTGCTGTTGTTTGCTACGATTCATATTGAGCCTAATGATGTTGTCCTTCACTCGGGCCCCAAAACTCTAGTCAACATCCAATCAGTGATGCATGCCATGTATCCACTAACGTGTGTGCATAAGTCTCTTTGTGTGCCGAGGTCAGTTTTGCATGGTCAACACTTGGGAATAAAGAAGCAAGTTGGTAAGATCAAATGCAAGGAAAGGTCTACATTAAAGTGTCAGAACAAGAAAAGGAGGCTCACTTTAATTATAAACTGAGTTTGAAATCACTGAAAAAAAAAAAAAAAGAAAAAAAAGATGTTAACAGCCAATTCCCAGTTAGGCACGAATGCAACAAAACCTTAAACATAACAAATTGTGCCTAATAGAAAACTATTTGTTAGACTAATTGTCCAAGAAGCACCAGGATAAAGCGATATTTTAATGCACATAAAGGTCCTTCTCAAAAAATTAGCATAATTTGTGATAAAGTTCATTATTTTCCATAATGTAATGATAAAAATTAAACTTTCATATATTTTAGATTCATTGCACACCAACTGAAATATTTCAGGTCTTTTATTGTTTTAATACTGATGATTTTGTCGTACAGCTCATGAAAACCCAAAATTCCTGTCTCAAAAAATTAGCATATCATGAAAAGGGTCTCTAAACGAGCTATTAACCTAATCATCTGAATCAACTAACTAACTCTAAACACCTGCAAAAGATTCCTGAGGCTTTTAAAAACTCCCAGCCTGTTTCATTACTCAAAACCGCAATCATGGGTAAGACTGCCGACCTGACTGCTGTCCAGAAGGCCATCATTGACACCCTCAAGCAAGAGGGTAAGACAGAAAGAAATTTCTGAACAAATAGGCTGTTCCCAGAGTGCTGTATCAAGGCACCTCAGTGGGAAGTCTGTGGTAAGGAAAAAGTGTGGCAAAAAACGCTGCACAACGAGAAGAGGTGACCGGACCCTGAGGAAGATTGTGGAGAAGGACCGATTACAGACCTTGGGGGACCTGCGGAAGCAGTGGATTGAGTCTGGAGTAGAAACATCCAGAGCCACCGTGCACAGGCGTGTGCAGGAAATGGGCTACAGGTGCCGAATTCCCCAGGTCAAGCCACTTTTGAACCAGAAACAGCGGCAGAAGCGCCTGACCTGGGCTACAGAGAAGCAGCACTGGACTGTTGCTCAGTTTTGCATGTCATTCGGAAATCAAGGTGCCAGAGTCTTGAGGAAGACTGGGGAGAAGGAAATGCCAAAATGCCTGAAGTCCAGTGTCAAGTACCCACAGTCAGTGATGGTCTGGGGTGCCATGTCAGCTGCTGGTGTTGGTCCACTGTGTTTTATCAAGGGCAGGGTCAATGCAGCTAGCTATCAGGAGATTTTGGAGCACTTCATGCTTCCACCTGCTGAAAAGCTTTATGGAGATGAAGATTTCATTTTTCAGCACGACCTGGCACCTGCTCACAGTGCCAAAACCACTGGTAAATGGTTTACTGACCATGGTATTACTGTGCTCAATTGGCCTGCCAACTCTCCTGACCTGAACCCCATAGAGAATCTGTGGGATACTGTGAAGAGAAAGTTGAGAGACGCAAGACCCAACACTCTGGATGAGCTTAAGGCCGCTATCGAAGCATCCTGGGCCTCCATAACACCTCAGCAGTGCCACAGGCTGATTGCCACCATGCCACGCCGCATTGAAGCAGTCATTTCTGCAAAAGGATTCCCGACCAAGTATTGACTATTGAGTGCATAACTGAACATAATTATTTGAAGGTTGACTTTTTTTTTGTATTAAAAACACTTCTTTTATTGGTCGGATGAAATATGCTAATTTTTTGAGACAGGAATTTTGGGTTTTCATGAGCTGTATGCCAAAATCATCAGTATTAAAACAATAAAAGACCTGAAATATTTCAGTTGGTGTGCAATGAATCTAAAATATATGAAAGTTTAATGTTTATCATTACATTATGGAAAATAATGAACGTTTATCACAATATGCTAACTTTTTGAGAAGGACCTGTATTTACAGCGCAATAGAGAGTCTGTGAAGTCAATATCACTAAAAGTGTGAATGAAACCTTATGGAACATTTTCGAGTTCAAATCGGATGGGCGCAATCCATATTTTAGCACCTCTGAGCTCAAAAGTAACAATCTATAGTATCATTAAACAAAGACATTTTCAATCTATGTTAATGTTTTAATTCTGAGTGAGATTTTGTGCTTCAAGCAGGTTGCAGGCATTGGTGTTTCTGTAATCGTGCTCAGTGTAGAAGGGCCTTAAAACACCTATTGACGAAATGATGTAGCCTGTAGACAGGGTCAGTGACAAGTGACAATTTGAATGCCAAGTAGTTGTTACATGCTACCCTGATCAGTTGTCAAAAGTAAAATATGTATGTGGTCAGCTTCTCACAGATGATCCTATTAGGACTCTGTGAAGAGAACACATCTGAATCAATATCTTGACAAGCAGTTCAGCATATTTAGAGAAGCACTGCTTAGAGAAGGCTAGAAAGTGAAAGTTAGTTGCAGAACATTTAACAACTCTTTACATGAAACACATTTCATGTTGTGTGTCGAGTAGACACACTCATATATGCATGGCTGAAAATGTAAAATGGTGTATAAACACTACGGCTCAAAATTTTGAAGTAAGATTTAAGAAAAAAAGCTAATACTTTTATTCACCAAAGATGCATTGAAACTATCAAGTGAAAGCAAAGACTTTTACATTGTTACAAAAAATTGTCAAATAAATGCTTTTTTGAAAATGTATATTTATCAAAGGATCCTGATTTTTTTTTTATAAAAAATCATTTTCTACAAAAATATCAAACATTGATAATAATAAGAAATGTCTCTTGAGCACTAAATCAGTATATAAGAATGATTTTTGAAGGATCATGTGACACTGAAGACTGAAGTAATGGCTGCTTTGCCATCATAGCAATAAATTACATTTTAAAATATAATGCTATGGAAAACGGGACAGGGTTGTGCCAACTGCAACAAAAAGGGCCCCAACGATGTTTTGGACGATAGCAGGACCACTGCTCTGAATGAACCGCCAGATGAAGGCGTAAAAATGAAGTGACATGATGATGAAGCCAAAAGCTAAATGTTTATTGCAAGAAGTGCAAAAATAAAGGTTTTCCAATAGAGTGCAAATTATATTTACAGTGAAAATCCAAAAAAAGACAAAACAATCAAAATAAAAAAAAATGTTCAAAAGTTGCAAACAAGCTTTTGGCTATGAACACAACAATTTCACTATACAACTATCCTCCAACTCACTCTATGAGCTCCCAAACAACTCTGAGAAGTATTAAAAAGGCATAGCCCCTCCTACTTGGACTAAACCATTTAGAAATTAAGGGTAATAAAGAAATTTAAGAAAGTGATTTAACAAAGAGGTAAACTGTTATAATACAAAAATACATAAACATTTGGATCAAAACAAACTCAATAAATTATTAATGTTTAACAATGTTCAACCAAAACTTCAACCCAACCTTAACCCATGTACTTACCTTATATTACCCAGTACTTTCTTAGGTAAGTACACTGTAAGTACACGTAAGTTAAGGCACTGTAAAATTAAGCATTATTACCCAGTACTTTCTTAGGTAAGAACACTGTAAGTACACGTAAGTTAACGTACTGTAAAAGGAAGCGTTTCCGTACAATGTATCAAAGCATTCATCCTGCATATTACTCTATAAAATTACTTAATTCCAGATAATTGTGTTCACAAGTGCTGTTGATATAAATAAAAGGGACCATTTCCTAATTCTGCTTAAGTAAATATTAAGTAAATCTTGCAGTGTTTGATATCAACCAATGAAAAGAAGATATTTTCATTTTAAAGGCACTAACATGTTATTTTATTTTCTCCTGCTTCAGCACGAAATGCAAGGCAAATGATGCTGTGCAGTTTTTATAATACAATTCTTTGAACAATTCTTATTTTAAAGCAACAAACAACAGCACATTGAACCTGAGCTCATATTTCACTTATTACATTTTAAATGGCTCTTATGAACAGAAGTAGGAAGCCGTCATGGCGGTGCCCATTGGCGGTTCAAGAAAGTTGTGGATGTCTTCACAAAATGAAGCAAGGCAGGTACAGGGGTCAGGGTCCTGCTGAGCACAAATAGCACAGCGTGTGCGGGCCAGTGTATTTGTGTGTTTGCTTTCATGGTTTCATTGTGCATATAGAGCTAGAGGTTTATATCTGAGAAGGTGTATGAAAGTTGCAGGGGATGAAAGGTCAGTCTCTCGCCTGAAGCTGTTCATCACCCTTGTTGAAAAGGTTGCATAGTATCCGTGTTAGCTCTACTGAACGAATACGCCACCTCTCACCTCCAGTGAAGAGAGACCCATAGAACACCTCTGCCTCTGCCTCTTTCCCCTGAGAGAAACAGATCAACAATGTGAACTCACTTTTTGCCCCAAGCTCTTTTATCCTTCACCGCATACAGAAGTCAAGTGATTTCCACCCACTTTTCACAGGCAATGCTCATCACTTTAAAAATGTCAGCCAAAGCCCCAGCAAAGTTTCATATCATTAATTATATCAAATTAATTTACACTTTATCCAAACATCAACCCCAGCAATGGCAAAAGACCTTTCCTGGAGTTACACAAGCTATGCAAGTTGATCTTAAAGAAGAGGTTAATATATGTGCATTTAATCCCTAAGATTGCACTGAAACTTTGAGATACTCCTGGCTAATAAATGAGTATATGGTATTGTTATTCCATCAAATCTAAAACTTAATCTTAGAAGTTTAGTTTTTGCCGACTCTTTTTCCCTTTTACATTGTGTTCTAACCAACCGTAATCCAGTGATAAGCAGTTTGTCTATCCACAAAATGGTGTTAATTTATTTCTTCTGCTGAACACCGAAAAATATATTTTGAAGAATATGGGTAACCAAACAGTTGATAGGCCCCATCGACTTCCATAGTATGGGGCCCATCAACCGAACTATCCCTTTAAAACTAAGATGGCCTTTTTTAAAGTCAGTCAAGTCAAGTCACCTTAATTTATATAGCGCTTTTAACAATCTAGATTGTTTCAAAGCAGCTTTACAGTGATAATAGGAAATTAAAGTAACAGAAATTGTTTTGGCTTTACAATATCTCTAGAAAAAGTTATTGTCTAGCTAAAGTTAGTTTTGATTGATTCCCTTCCGTCGCAACGATCATTAGTTATTAAGGCGAGACACTACTGTGAATAGGGTAATTTTTTTAACTAGCAGATATCACCATGAAACTTTGCCAGTTGATTACCTACATTCAGATGAGAAAAAAATTTATTACAAGTTTTCTGTAATTTAATGTTTAAATATGCAAATGAGGCATTGTCTAATTAAATATGCGCTACTTTGCATATATTTAAAAAAACGAAATCTGAGTATTGGACAAAGCCAGGTTCAAAATTACTTTTTCATTGTGTTCACATATTAGATGGGGAAAAAATACAGAGGGATTTATGGATATCTACTTTTGTTATCCTGTAAATCAGAATATACTGCCAATAGCCTTAAAAAAATGATTTTCGCCATGTTTTGGGGAATAAAATGTTATATAAATCAGGTTAGGAATAATATATTTACAAATCCCTCTGTAAATGTCTTTATAATGTAACTAGGTACAAGACTGGAAAGTTTGGTGTATATAGGTGTTACTGAAGTGGAGATTTCAGACTTGGAGTATGAGAGAAAAGACATTTTGAGAAAACGTGCTTTAAAGATTTAGCATCAGCCAATGAGATTGCGCATTTAGAGTAAAATCCCCCCTTTTACTTTCGCGATTGGTTGCTGATAAAAAGGAAATAACCATATTTGGATCCGGCAGTCTTGTTCAGGAGAGAGAGAGAGCTTTCTGATGGTGTGTGTGATGACAGGGTGCAGATCGCGATCGCGGAGCAGAGGGATGATTTATAACGACAACTTTTGATGAATTTATGAGAAATCTACAGACGCAAACAGACAAAGTGTAGTAAAATAAAGACCTAAATGTGTATTTCTGACTTTTTTTCACCACAAGTCTGAAAGAAGACATGTTATTGAAGACAAATATCCCAAAATCTCAAAATTGACCAGTGAAAAAAAAACGATGTTTTTGCCTGCCGTGTCTCGCCTTAACTTAGGGGCCGCTAACACGACACCGTTCTAACAGAAAACCCTTAATGGCATCCGTCCGCTCATTTGCACAAAACGCAAACCATGAAATAGGTTCCAAGGTACAATTCTTGAAAAATGTATAATACAGAATTTTTTTATCACTTCCGTGTAGCCACGTGAACTGGAATTATCCCGACAACATTTTATCTGTACAGAGGTAAAGGGAAGGGAAAGAGGCCTTCACTGGGGAGAGACTAGTTGACACTTCAGGACTGCGTTGTCGTCAGGTCCAGGCGCAGGTCCTTCATCAGCTCCGGATACGGCCTGGATCCAGCGCACTGCGGTAAACCTCGGGATAAGTAAATTGAATAGTCATGTACTCAAACACATAAACAAAAACAAGTAATCAATCAAATCAAAATTTTAAATTAAATAAGTCTACAAAATATAAATAAGTAAACAATCTATGCTATTATTTCGATTAAAAAAACATTTTGAATATCAAGAGTTGGGGAAAATAATTGCACTCGCCAATATTAAATGATGTTTTATTAACAAGGTTCGGGAGGAGCAGGTGCAGATAATTAACCCAATCAGCACAGGTGGAGATCAATCAGTAATCAACTCAGGACAAGATAAATAACAGCAGAACCCACATGTGTTTCTTGACGGTTTATCAGCATCCTCACTTTTAGTTCCATCTCTAGTTCCATCTCTAGTTCCGTCTACTCTTACCAACGGGGGGAGTACTCTGGGTTTGGGCAGAAATTCCGAGCTCAGAGCCATCCACCCGGACAGCACGCCAAGTACGCATAACCTTTACCATAATAATTATATGTAGATGTGAACTCGTGAAATAAAAAAAGGAATAAACTGTGTATTAATAAAAAAATACATATTTATTATAAATAAACAAATATGCCACTAACTCGGAACAAAAAGAGAAACCAATATGAAACTAGTCAATAATATTTGCTTTTCTTTTGAAATAAAACAAAATAAAATAATAAACAAACAATTTATTAATCAAAAGATTGAATTTAAGTAAATATGGTACTCACCTGAAGCAGAGAAACCAATATGAAAACTAGTCGACAATCTATGCTTTACTTTTTAAATAAAGACAGTAAAATAAAATAACAAACGATATGTATTAATAAAAAGATCAAGATTGCACGTAAATAAATAAATAATTGTTCTCTCTCAGGATAAAAAAAAATCAGATTTACATGAAAGAGATTGCTTTTATTCCTTGTCTCATTATCGTACCATGCCTAGTTAAAGTGCCTATAATGCAGCCTTTTTAGTAGATGTTATATTCTGTGAAGAACACCTGTTCTTCCTTGTCATGACCTCACCTGTGCCCTAGCATGAAAGTATACTGTAAGCTATCACATGGAATACAAAATAACTCCATGGCAGCACAGCTCAAGGTTGGCATGTCCATATGGTAGGCTCTGGAATATATCAGAATGAGGGAATGTGAGAAGTCTTTGCATGTGAACTTGCAAGCAGATGAATAGGTGACTGATTACACCTGTGCACCCCTTCCCTCTCTCCTTCCAGGTGTTGTATAGGCGTGAGACTTGCGCTGTCTCTGTATTTATAACATGTGGGTCAGAGGCCCCTTGCTGGATTCAATTAATTCCATGACGAGTGAACCTGCTCTTACCAGCCGGGGCTGTGATTTAGTAGGAGGGTGGAGTAATGCCATACCCTACTTAATCATAATTAATTCTCCAGCCTTGACTCCTTTTTTGCACAGTCAGCGGCTTGCTTGTTCCCTGATGCAAGAGGAGCTTGTGTACAGCAAATTTTGAGATCACTAAAAAGTCACTGAGGCAGCTTTTCAGCTTTCATGATTGTTATTGTAGATCTTTTACATGAGGACTGATGTTAAACTGAGCCAGAACGATCCAGAATGACGTTCTGGTTCCTTCACTTGTATGTCCATTCCAGTTCTACCAGAAAGACTCGGGAAATAAAATTATGTAACGAAGCATTCATTTATTGGCAGCCCAGCAAGCAATTATTTGTAAAGTTCTTTGGCGTAGCCCCCGTCCATAGATCGTAATCCGAGGGTAGCGGATCAGCATCTCCTGCCTGAAGACGAAGGCAGGGGCGCAGCCGACCCCCCAGGGAAGAATAGACGGGACCATCCTGGTGGTGGTGGGGAGGGTGGAGGGTGTTGTTGCATCGGCATCTGCGAACTCAAACATGTGTAAATACCGATCTTTTATACGATAAGAGTAAGGGCATGATTGGATAAACTTGAAGGTAACAAGTGACTCAGTAATTAAGTCTTCCTGGCAGAACTTATGCTAAAGCTTTCATTTTTTGTTAGAACCTACTCAGAAAAAGTGCATTACATTAACCTAATGAAAAGTTGTTGTTTTTTTCCTGTAATTTTCTCAATGGTAATGTTGAAAGATGAAACAAAAACTGCATACGATTACAATAACAAAATGATTTAAATAAGACATACTGTAAACAAAAAAAATGACAGGAAAAAATTATAATTTTGGCACTTTGTCATCAACTAAAATGTTATGGTCATCAACTAAAATTATATTATAGTGAAATGTACAAAAATTCATGAATTTAACATGATGAAATATTGACTAAAATTTAAAAAAGACAAAAAACTATGACAAAATCAAAAAAAATTGTGTAAAACTGAACACCGCAAAAGCAGCACTCTCTCCATTCCAGTAAAATCGCAAAATAAAATTCAACCAAAGTGTTCCATTTCTGATAGACACACTCACACTGTTATTATTGAGTGTTATTATTGGTGTCTGAGAACAGATTTATTCTTACATTCTTTATACAGATTATTATTTCTAATAATTTTCCCCTGAATTTTGCGATCTGAAGAGCTTGAAACAGCGTACAGAGCTGTTTTCTTCCATGCTTGTCTGTTATGAGTCAGAGATCTCATTCAGAGCTGTCAACATGATTGCAACATATTACATGATCATAACCCCTTTCGAATGACGACGTAGTTCATTTCCTCGTTCTGAGTTCTGCACGGTTCCACACATAAACAACTGAGAGAAACGTTTCTACTGAGGAAACATGAAGCCAAATAAATATAGGATTAAGATGAAATGTTCTGTATGTTTTTTTCATGCAGATCAGGGTACATTTTATAACAATAAAGAATGAGAAATGCTTCCTCATTGAAAAATTCCACTTTAGTAGTTTGCAGTCGGAAAATGTATTCTCAGTCGGCGCCACCTATCGTGCGGGCGTGAACTAGCTGAAGCAATCAATCATTTTGTGTTCTGCGTGAAAGCTTCATTCGTCAGTGATTCGCTTAGCTTTATCGCATAGCGCTCAGTGTGAAAGGGCCTTAAAGGCCACAGTAAAACTGCAATTTGTGGTTTTGACATGATTGTTAAACAACATTATGACATTAATTCATTAAACTGAGTAAAAAGAGGAAATTTAAAGCTTTCTGGATATTTGCATTTAAATATCTTCTCTGTTTTTTTTCTGTACTGAATGGTAGAGAAAGAAATGCTGTTTTTTGCCAAACAACTTAGCGTCACTCAGCATACTGCCTCCTCACTGTGTTTGTGTTTACTTTGCAAAACTTATTCTAAATTCACAGTTTTTTCTTATTGCAGGAAATGGTGTCAGACTCCACTCATCTGCTGTCAGAAGAAGACCTCCAGGGCACTTGTGTTTAAGAAGTCTACTACTCCAGCCTCCCACAGTTTAGCACCGCTGTGATACTCAAAGAGTAAAGCGGTTAGCCAGTCTTTGTAGTGCCTACTGTTATTAACCGAAAAATAATTTCTGTCTCTTCTTACGCTAATAGTTAGAGGGGATTTGTTTCTTTTCATCCCTTTGAAAACAAACCAAAAGCGTCTCTGACTCAATCTGCCTTTTTTTCTCATCAACCCACTCATAAGAATAATTTTCATTAGGAAACAAAACATGTGAAAGTAGGAGTGAATAAAAGGCAGGATTTCGGGAAAGACTCCCTAGCAACACAACATTTTGTAAACGCTTTGAAACTTTGACTGAAGAGACAAACTAAAAAAGAAGTCGATTTTCACCTCTCTCGTGGTGAGGATTAATTGGCTATGTGCCACTGTGAGAATCCCCCTCTACCAATCACAGACCTCCAAATCCATTGCTTGGCTTGGTTAAGTAGACCACATTAGTCCTGTCCAATTAGAGGAAGCCATAACCACAAAGAGGGATAGCAATCAGGTCAACAAAAACGTAACACATTCTTCTCTTTCTGCTCTTTGCACTGCATCAGCATGTAGTATTCAGGTGCAAATGCATAGTGAAGTACTGAGGTCACTGTAATCCCCAAATAAAAGAGGACATGCTATCATGTCAGAGTCACTTGAAGGAGACCCCTGAGGCAGTTTTTGTGTGTACTACAGGATCAGAATAAAGAATAGGGTTTATATTCTTAAATATAAAGATGCATATTTAATATTTAAAGGTGCATTCCACAGACATTTTCTGTACCTTATCTGACTGTCATCTCAGAAGAAAGAAAACCCTGCTACAGTTCATCTGTTGCTTACAGGCACATGACATCTTTACACCTTTTCCGGGTTCCTTGGTTGACCTTTGACTCTTTTTGGTAGGTATAAAGAACTGTCTTAGGAACAGCGATCAAAGCAGTCACCGTGCATCATGCAAATGTAACACAACCTCAAATTCATGAGTTCACTTTGCTTAGAATTAGAACCCATTTTGCATGCGAAGGAAGCGCATAAATTGAAATTTCCACTTGACAAAACAGTTTTTTTCGTATTGAGCAATCAATAATCAACAACATTTTTATAATATACACTACCGGTCAAAAGTTTTAGATCGGTAAGATTTTTAATGTTTTTAAAAGAAGTCTCTTCTGCTCACCAAGGCTACATTTATTTGATTAAAAATACAAACAAAAACAGTCATATTGTTAAATATTATTGCAATTTAAAACAGCTGTTCCCTTTCGTTTTCACTCCGAGTTACGTCGGATGACGACGAATGGGGTTTCGCTTAGAAAGCCTATCAACTTCGAATATTACAAAACGAGCCAATGGCAAAGAAATGCCTTGGGTCTGCGGAAATTGCATAACGTGTCTCCGCCCTACCTCGTGGGTATAAAAGGAAGACGCTGGCAACATGCAGATATGTTTTCGCTTCGGAGCCAAGTTTAATTCTTCACTCCCTAAGCCATCTCTGAATTTGTCAGCTTCTTCGAGACGAGCAAACTCTCTGGTGTTGGTGTGACGGCGATCTCCCGGCGAGTGCACTCTTCCTGCTTATCTGTGCGTGGTTTGCCAGTAGGTGTGTTTCTCCGCGGGCGCTTCAGCACTTGAGTTTCTCTCACAAATGAGCTTGCACGCGGCACGTCTTTTTAAAGATGCCTCGCCCGTGCACTTCTGGTTGCGGTCGACTTGTGTCTGACTCTGATGGGCACGAGCGCTGTCTGGTGTGTTTGGCCATTAATCACGCTAGAGCAGCGCTCGTGGATGAGTCATGTTCTCTCTGTGGGAACATGACCATCGCAACACTAAGATCGAGACTCAATGATCTCGCAAGAGAGAGTGTCCCCTCATCCACACCCCGATCTAGCGCCTCCACGAGAGGCTCTACTTCGGCTGGTGGCCAGGGTGATCTGAGGGTGACTGTGTGGAACAAAGCGCCGACTATCCGTCCGTGCCCCACAGCACCTTCTTCTGTGTTGCAACCCGCAAGTGTTCAGGGGATTCCCGCGGAACCGTCTTTTGATATCCCGCGGGATTCCTTTGGCACTCCAGAGGAAGACGTGATGTCAATCGCACCCAAGAAGGACGGAGCTCTAAGACCTATCTTAGATCTGAGATATTTGAACAAAGCTCTCATGAAAAGACCGTTCAAAATGCTCACGACCAGACAAATCCTCGCGCAAATTCGCCCGAGGGACTGGTTTATATCTCTCGATCTGAAAGATGCTTACTTTCAGATTCAGATAATACCCCGTCACAGGCCATTCTTGAGATTCGCCTTCGACGGCTAGGTATATCAATACACCATCCTCCCGTTCGGCCCGTCTTTAGCACCCTGTACATTACGAAGTGCATGGACGCAGCTCTCGCTCCCCTGAGAAATCAGGCATGCGGATTCTGAACTATTTGGACGATTGGCTGATTCTGGCACAGTCAGAGATAGAACTGTTATCTCACAGAACAGTGCTCCTCAGTCATCTGGAAAGCCTGGGTCTCACGGTCAACTGGACCAAGAGCTCATTACTGCCCAGTTAGTCAGTTTCCTTTTCATGGGATAGAACTGGACTCTGTGGCTATGACGGCCCGTTTATCGACACAGCACGCGCACCGTGTGCGACACCTGGCCGCGTCTTTCCAGAAGGGCAGCATCGCTTCTCTGAAAACGTTTCAAGAATGCTGGGCTGTATGGCCTCAGCTGCAGCAGTGCTTCAGCTGGGCCTACTGCGCATGCGCCCGCTACAATGCTGGTTGAATGCTCGAGTGCCTCACCAAGCTTGGGCTCTTGGCTGCAGACGAGTCAGAGTGACTCAGAGCTCTGTTTCAGCTCTGCAGCCCTGGTAAGCGGCCGACTGGTACCAGCGAGGGGTGACGATGGGAGCCGTCTCATATTTAAAAGTCATCTCGACGGACGCCTCCAACCTAGGTTGGGGCGCTCTCTTCGAGGGCAGACCGGTCTTTGGCCTGTGGTCAGACCGAGAGAAATGCCTTCACATAAACTGTCTAGAGATGATAGCGGTTGAGAACGCACTGAAGCACTTTCTCCCGCTCATACGAGACCACCACGTTCTAGTCCGATCGGACAACATGTCTGTGGTGTCATACGTGAACCATCAGGGCGGTGTCAGATCCAGGAATCTCTGCAGTCTGACGGAACGCCTCCCCAAATCTGGCCCAGCCTTCCACTCCATACTTTCCTTCCGGTCTCTCCGTTACCACAGGTAATCAAGAGGATCAGGGAAACGCGCCACTCAGTGCTCCTTATAGCCCCGCGATGGGAGAACCAAATCTGGTTCCCGGAGCTGACGCGGCTGTCACACACAGCCCCTTGGCCGATTCCTGTGAGGTGAGGTTCCATCTCCTCTCTCAAGCCCGCGGCTCAATCTGGCATCCCCATCCAGAGCACTGGTCTCTGCATGTATGGTTAATCAACGGATACCCGTTGTCTTGCCAGAAGGAGTGATGAACACGATTACGCAATCCAGAGCTCCCTCTACGAGGCGGCTCTATGCGTCTAAATGGTCTGGGTTCTCCAAATGGTGTGCCGTTAGAAATCTGGACCCACGGACATGTGGGGTATCGTGGTTGCTTAGTTTCCTTCAAGGGCTGTTGGACAGGGGCAGGTCCCCCTCCATGCTTAAAGTTTATGTGCCGGCCGTTGCAGCATTCGCTGAATCAGCACGGCCAGTCAATAGGAAGGAACGAGCTGGTCAACCGCTTCCTTAGGGGAGCCAGGAGGATGAATCCCCCGCGACCCCCGTCGGTTCCCATGTGGGATCTTTCCTTGGTCCTAGAGGCCATGAAAGCTTTCCCCTTTGAACCGCAAGACTCCGTGGACCTAAAGTACCTCTCGCTCAAAACCGTTTTTCTGACAGCTCTGTCATCAGTTAAACGTGTGGGGGATTTACAAGCGCTGTCTGTTAGCGCTGCGTGTCTTGAGTTTGGACCAAATGACTCTAAAGTCATCCTTAAACCAAGGCATGGCTACGTCCCTGAGGTGATAGGCACTCCCTTCAGAGCGCAGGTCATTTCTCTATCGGCTCTGCCAGCATCCGATAGTGAGAGCGATGTTAATCTCCTCTGCCCTGTCAGGGCTTTGAGGGCATACATTACGCGCTCCGCCCCTTTCAGGCGCTCGGAGCAGCTTTTTGTTAAAAGAGCCTGTCCAGATGGATAGTGGATGCTATTGCATCCGCTTATGTGTCTAAAGGTCTGCAATGCCTGTTGGGCGTCAGGGCTCATTCCACCAGAGGCGTGGCCTCATCGTGGGCTTGGTCCAGCGGGATTTCCATTCAGGACATTTGTGAGGCGGCATGCTGGGCCTCCCCGTCCATATTTGTTAGGTTTTATAACCTGGAAGTTCCCGCCCTGCAGGCTAGACTTCTGTCAGTATGAGCGGTGTGTATGTCCTTCCCAGATTTATCATGCGCAGACTACTCTCACGCGACCTTAGCTCTCCTGGTTGAGCTGCACTGTATGGTGAATATTTATATAGACCGGCAATGCCGCTCTGTATACCCGATATGTGCTTATGGGACAATGGGTTCCCGTAGCGTAAGCAACTTACGCAATACGAGAGAACCTCTCGTAAGAGAACGTACTCGGTTACATACGTAACCTCGGTTCTCTCTAGATGAGGGAACGAGTATTGCGTAACCCGACCGTGCAGGCGCCACGAGTGATTTCCTCTTCAGCTGATGAAACCAGTGACGCAGCCTCCGAGCCTGACTTTTATACGCTAAGCCACCCCCATTTTGGCGGGCTGTGACGTGTAGAGGCTGCGAAGCCACGCGCGAGGCTCAGTGGTAGGCTGCAGCAGTTGCCGCAGGGCAGCCAATGAGCACGCAAGATAGCCTGCTCTAGGTCTGCTGGCTGCTGCACTGCGTTGATAATAAATAGAAAATTAAGGATAATTTTTGTCTTCAATATCTCGAGAAAAGATGACTTTACCCGTAGCGTAAGCAACTTACGCAATACTCGTTCCCTCTTCTAGAGAGAACCGAGGTTTCGTATGTAACCGAGTACGTTTGGTATCGTTTTAAAGCGCAGCATTCGAACTTTGTAAATATTCATAGCGAATTTTCGATGACATGAGTCTGACCAATGAAATGTGATTTTCAAAACTCATGCTGATGTAAACAAAACAATCTTACTCGCACTGACTGACAGATCCAAAGCGTGTGCACAATGACGCCTCAGACAGCGCGCAATCCCGTTATAGGCCTACACATATACACAATTACAGTATTTCAAAATATCTGTCTCTGTGAGTATTCACGCAAACATTATCCATTATGTCTTAAGTGACGTATGTTTTTTATATAGATATTTGGTTTTGTCTGGGTGTGTGCCAGATTTGATGTTTTTACCAGGAATTTTAAGGGATGTTTGCTTGGTGATTTCGTTGTGGAACCTTCAGAAAACTTAAACTCGATTTTTCTCAAAATTGACTTTGCTGACTCTGTCGATTTCAAACAAGTGTAGCTCAGTCATTTTTTATCTGATTTTGTCATCAAATCATACATCATTTTGACTTTTTTTTTAATAGAGAATGTGACAATAATAATAACAACTCATTTTTGAACATTTGCTTATTGCAACTCATTTTGCCTGCACGGGTCACATATAAACAATGAGACCAATCTAATTTATGACATCCCCATCCAATAACAAAACTATGCAAGGTAAAAGAAAATACAATCCAGACTACATTAAACTGGTTTACTGGTAAGGAGAACATGATTTGTGCTAACCACAATGTGTTTCGTGCATTGAATTATACCTAATCTCTAGGTATGGTGAAGGGTGTGTGATGATGTGGGGATATTTTAATTACAAAGGCCAAGGGAACTTTATCAGGATGCATATTATCCTGGATCCATGAAATAACTGGCCTTTAAAAATAAAAATCTGACTGACTCTATGGGAATTTAACATAGGGGTGTCCTGACTTATGCACCCTGTATTTTAAGGAAGAACATTTATTTATTTATGATACATCATTCATTCACAAAGAAAATTGGTGTCCTTAAAGGTTGGATTTTTCCTCATTTTTTTTAATTAAGGCATTAAGATCAATTTCCAAAAGATGATTTTTTATTCCTCTTTTTAGGCATGGCCCAACTTTAGCATGGGTGTCCTAACTTATTCACATCACTGTATATATATATATATATATATATATATATATATATATATATATATATATATATATATACACACACACACACACACTACTGGTCAAAAGTTTTAGATCGGTAAGATTCTTAATGTTTTTAAAATAAGTCTCTTCTGCTCACCAAGGCTGCATTTATTTGATAAAATAAATAAATAAATAAACACTAATATTGTGAAATGTTTTGACAATTTCAAATGACTGTTTTCTATTTTAATATATTTTAAAATGTAATTTACAGTCATGGTCAGAATTAATGGCACCCCTGGTAAATATGATCAAAACTGGCTGTAAAAAATAAATCTGCATCGTTTATCCTTTTGATCTTTCATTCAAAAAATTTGCTAAATTCTAACCTTTCATTGAAGTAAATGAATTGAAAGTGTGTGGGGGGGGGGGGGGGGGAATCACATTATGAAATAAATATTTTTCTCCAAAACACGCTGGCCACAAAAATTGGCACCCTTTTATTAAACACTTTTTGCAATCTCCTTTAGACAAGATAACAGCTCTGAGTCTTCTCCTATAATGCCTGATGAGTTTGGAGAACACCTGGCCAGAGATCAGAGATCATTCCTCCATACAGAATCTCTCCAGATCCTTCAGATTCACAAGTTCATGTTGGTGCTTCTTCTCTTCAGTTCACCCCACTCATTATCTATAGGGTTCAGTTTAGGTCATGGCAGAAGCTTCATTTTGTGATCAGTTACCCATTTTTGTATTGATTTTGATGTTTGTTTTGGACCGTTGTCCTGATGGAAGATCCAACCATGGCCCATTATAAGATTTCTAGCAGAGGCAGTCAGGTTTTGATTTTTTATCTGTTGGTATTTGCTAGAATCTATAATACTATGTATCTGACCAAGAAGTCCAGGACCTCCAGCAAAAAAATAGGCCCACAACATTAAGATCCAGCAGTATATTTAACCGTAGGCATGGGGTACTTTTTTCCCTGTATGCACCAAACACAGCATGTGGGTTTGCTGCCAAAATCTGACCATAAAACCAGGTCTCTTTTGAAGTTCCAGTCATGTCTGACAACTGAATATGCTGGAGTTTGTTTTTGGAGGAGCGAGGGGGATTTTTCTTGAAACCCTTCCAAACAACGTGGTGATGTAGGGGTTGTTTGATATATTTTTTTTAGGCTTTCTGACCCCCAAGACCTAATCTCTTCCATTCTCCATCTGTGATCCTTGGAGAGTCTTTGGCCACTCAAACTTTCCTCCTCACCGTGCATTAAGACAATATAGACACACGTCCTCTTCCTGACAGATTCATAATATCTTTTGTTGATTGGAACTTCTTAATTATTGCCCTGATGGTGACAATGGGGATCTTCAATTCTTTTAGCTATTTTCTTACAGCAACTTTCTATTTTGTGATGGTCAACAATCTTTTGCTGCACATCAGAACTATATTCTTTGGTTTTACTCATTGTGATGAATGATTGAGGGAATTTGGCCTTTGTGTTTCCTCATACTTAAACACCTGCGAAACAAGAAGTCATTGCTAGACAATTTCATGTTCCTAGTCACCCTGGTGTGCTAAAAAAAGGTAAATATTAATGGGAATATACTTCAGAGATATTTTACACATAAAAAATTCTAGGGATGCCAATAATTGTGGCCAATGTGTTTTGTAGAAAAACATTTATTTCATAATGTTATTCCCCCCCCACTTTCAATTATTTTGCTTTAATGAAAGGTTAGATTTTTTCCATTTTTTAATGAAAGATCAAAAGGATAAACAATGCAGATTTATTTTTTACAGGCATTTTTTATCATATTTACCAGGGGTGCCATTAATTCTGACCATGACTGTATATATATATATATATATATATATATATATATATATAATGGCGAACAAGCAGGATTTTAAGCGCTGTGTTGTTCCCTGCCCTCGTTTTATCATGGGTGGGGACACACATCAGCTTTGTGTTGCTTGTTTGGGAGTGGAGCATGCCCAGTCAGTTCTCGAGGGAGCTGACTGTGAGCATTGCGAGAAGCTGTCCGTGAGGACGCTCTGCTCCCGCCGGGCGTTCTTTGAGGAGGACGGTTTGGTGTGCGCTCCCCGAGGTGTGGGTCCCGCTGCTGCCGAGGCACAACAGCGGCGCACATCTTGGGGTTCGCAAATGGATCTGACAGCAGGGTTTGAGACGGGCCCAGCCCTATCTCAGCCTTCACCTGCCAGATCCAGTGTCCCATCTCAGGGAGAAGCACGTGCTGCGGTTTCTTCTCCCCGTGATGAGACACCAATGCTGCGATTATCCAGTTCTGAGGAATTGGATGTCATCAGTATTGATGCAGGGGATTATGAGAGTTCGCCATCTCATACCTTTGTTGATGAGGAGCTTATGGAGGTTGTGACTCGTGCTGTTACCAAATTAAATATTGACTGGCCAGCCGAGAAACAGTGTGATATTCCATGATTGCGAGAAGAGTTTACTAGATGAGAGATATTTACCATCTAGATCACAGCCTCCTCGCCGGGGTTTGCCGTTTTTTCCTGATCTCCATACCGAGGTATCGAAATCGTGGAATAAACCGGTTTCAAACCGGTTGCACATCTCAACGATCCTCCGAGGAGGGTTGTAAAACAGTCAGTTCGGTTGTTCCCTGCCGGTTCGCCATTACAGGGCACCGAAGTGGCTGTTCGACAAAATCCAGAGGCCAGTCTCGAGAGACTGGTTCCCTTAGTAGAATTTCTGGCAGCGTGGAAACTACTGCCAAATATATCTCATTGGGTCCTGCATACAATAGAAAAGGGTTACAGAATTCAGTTCGGTTCTCATCCGCCCAAATTTCTGGGGGTCCTCCCTACAATGGTGGACCCCGAGAAGGCTCTGGTTATGGATCAAAAAGTACAGACTCTTCTACGAAAGGGGGCTATAGAAAGGGTTCCTCCTCACAGCAGGGAGTCAGAGTTTTACAGCCGGTACTAGGGTATCCGCGTGTTGAATTACATCAACGATTGGTTGATTTTAGCTCAGTCCGAGCAGACGGCAGTTCGGCATCGAGATGTCGTTCTTTCACATATGAAGATGCTAGGGTTGAGGCTCAACACCAAGAAGAGTGTGCTCCTTCCGACTCAGAGGACCACTTTTCTAGGTGTGGTATGGGATTCAACAACGATGCGGGCACAATTGTCACCAACACGTATTATGTCTATTCTCTCATCCGTAAATGGTGTAAAACTAGGCCAGTCACTCACTGTGAAACAGTTTCAGAGACTGTTGGGTCTCATGGCAGCTCCGTCCAACGTAATAACTTTTAGCCTCCTGTACATGAGACCCCTGCAGTGGTGGCTCAGGACCAAGGGGTTTTCTCCGAGGGGAAATCCATTTTGCATGATCAACGTCACACGGCGATGCCTACGTGCCTTAGTCATGTGGAACAAATCTTGGTTCTTCGCCCAAGGCCCAGTGCTGGGGGCTTCTTGTCAACACGTAACGCTATCGATGGATGCTTCCCTCACAGGTTGGGGGGCGATCATGAGTGGTCGCTCTGCGAAGGGTCTTTGGCAGGACCATCTACTTTCTTGGCACATAAATCGGCTAGAAATTATGGCGGTGTTTTGAGCACTCAAGCTCTTCCTGCCAGACCTGAGAGGTGACCATGTGCTTGTCCGCACGGACAACACATCGGTGGTCTCTTATTTCAACCATTAGGGGGATCTGAGGTCACGTCATCTTTGCAAACTGGCTCATCAGATCCTCTTATGGGCCCAAGGGAAATTACTGTCTCTCAGGGCAGTATATATTCCAGGGCATCTAAATCAGGGAGCGGATATCCTGTCGAGGTAGGAGCTGAGGCCTGGGGAATGGAGACTTCACCCCGAGGCTGTGAAGCTCTTTTGGCAGAATTTCGGTAAAGCTCAAGTCGACCTTTTGGCATCATCAGACACAACGCACTGTCCCATGTGGCTCTCCCTCACTCACCCAGCTCCTCTCGGCTGGATGCGATGGTTCAGGTGTGGTCGAGGTTACACCTGTACGCTTTTCCGCTGATATCTTTGCTTCCGGGAGTTCTGGAGAGGGTTCGCCAAGAAGGGGCCCGTCTATTGTTAGTAGCCCCGTACTGGCCGACCTGAGTTTGGTTCTCGGGCATGGTATCCCTTCTAGACGGCTCTCCAATGGAGATTCCGATCAGGAGGGACCTACTGTCTCAAGCAGGGGGCACGATTTATCACCCTTGCCGGAGTTGTGGAAACAACAGCTCCTAGAATCTGGTCTCTCGACCGAGGTCGTTGAGACCATACTCCAATCTAGAGCTCCTTCCACAAGAAGACTTTATGCACTGAAATGGAAACTGTTCTCTGCCTGGTGTTTAGAATGTCAACTGAATCCTGTTAACTGCCCTGTTGGTACAGTACTTGATTATTTGCAAGAGCGTTTTTCTGCTGGATTATCTCCTTCCACCTTGAAGGTGTATGTGTCAGCTATATCTGCTTACCACACCCTTCTGGGTGGTGCATCATTAGGAAGAGATCCTCTCATTATTCGTTTTCTTCGTGGCACACTGAGGCTGAGGCCTGCACTGCACACTACAGCACTGGCTTGGGATTTGGCGATTGTATTGGAAGGCCTGGCTTTGGCTCCCTTCAAGCCCATTGAAGAGGTTTCAGAAAAGTTCCTTACTCTAAAAACTTTATTTCTCATTGCTATTTCTTCTATCAAGAGAATTGGAGATCTGCAAGCCTTGTCGGTTGCTCCCTCGTGCCTGGAATTTGCACCTGGCATGGTGAAGGCTTTTCTTCACCCTAGGCTGGGTTATATTCCTAAGGTCCCTACTAATGTTTCGGGTCCAATCATGCTGCAGGCCTTTTGTCCTCTACCTTTTATTACACCAGATCAGGAAAAACTTAATCTGCTGTACCCTGTTCAGGCTTTGGATGCTTACGTACACAGAGCTGCCCTGTGGCGTAAATCGGATCAACTATTTGTCTGTTTCGGGTCATCTAGGAAAGGTTACCCTGCTTCCAAGCAGATAATGATCAAGTGGGTAGTCGAGGCTATCTCACTTGCTTATGAAGCGGCTGGTCAGCCTTCACCTTTGGCTGTCCAGGCCCATTCTACTAGGAGTATGGCTGCCTCTAAGGCTTTATTATCAGGGGTTTCCCTCCATGACATCTGTGATGCGGCAGGCTAGTCCTCACCGCATACATTTGTTACATTTTATGACTTGGATCTTGGCTCCACACCAGGTTCCAGGTTGCTTGCTTCTTAGTGTGCGCAATGACTTCACACAGAAAAGGCATTTGCTATTATGGTGTAGTGGTTATGGGGTTCCCACTGCGTCTCGATGCAGCTCGAGTTCCCTTGAAAGGAAACGTCTCAGGTTACGTATGTAACCCTGGTTCCCTGAGAGGGAATGAGATGCTGAAGGAGGGAACGGAGGACGTAGTCGACGGTCGACTGAATGGGGATCACGCCAGGGAGCCTATCATCTTCGAGTACTATTGAACGAGCCAATGTAATTGGCGTGCGTGATTCGCATCACACACTCCGCCCCCACGGCGCGGGTATAACCGCGGATGACCGGGCAGAATAACATATGGAATAACACTGTGGTGGCTCCAGCCTAAGACGGGGGAGACTCACAGGCCAGTGACGCAAGAGAGACTCTGCCGAGGGAAGACACGGGCTCGCCGTAGGGAGCCGTATCGTGGAAGAATACACATATGGGGTTGCCGTAGGGACTGCAACATATGGACCCAGCCTAACACAGGTTCCACACTGCTTACAAGTGGTAGGCCTAACACCAGACGTTCCGCACGTCCGACGTCGGAGGGGTGTGGAGGAACTCAACAGGGTTAAATTCTAAGGGAACTCAACTGGAGTAGAAAGGCGCACGTATCCAGTCCAAGGAGGGGAATGGCGCAGCAAGCCGACACTTGAACCCGGCTCACGGTGAAACTGGCTTCATAAGAAGGGAGCCCACGGGAAGCAGCGGTTCAACTAGGTGTCGTCCAGCCCCCAACTCTAGAATCTGTTAGCAAAGCATAGCGTCAACACCCCGGCGGAGCACTTTACACTCATCATAGAGGAGCTCAACACCTAAGTGGACATGTTGCATCTCGGAAAAGCCTTCCCTCTTTGCTGAATTCCTAACAGATATTTGTAGAGCTGGTCTGAGGTCTATGGCTTGCGTTCTGTACACGTCTAACTGCTATAAGCGAACGGACAGAGAAAGCCAGGGCTGGATCTGCCTCCTCCGGGGCAGCGCTTGCAGGCTCACCACCTGCTCCTATTACGGGAGAGGTAGGAACCTTGGGCACAAACCGAGCCGGGGTCTCAGCTTGTGAGAGTTAGCCGGCCCGAACTCCAGGCACAATACGTTGACCGAAAGCGAGCAAGTCCCTACACTCTAGTAGAGACCACGGGAGCAGGAGAACTGATATAACAGAATTTTTAACTCACTGCCTGCAGTGGCTCAGGGGCGGTCTCTGCAGTGCAGTAGCACCAGAGACAAGGCCCAAGAGGATAAAAAGGGACGCAAGGATTTACATTACCTTGCTCCTCAGGAACCTGACGATCAGGACGTGCTTCTCCATACTTCTGCATCACGATGAGTGTCATTTAAACACTGAGGCAACATCATTTTGAGGGTGAAGGAAAACAGCCTACTCCAACCCATCTTGCAGGAAAGAGAGCACTGAAATGATCGAAAGCTTTCAGGATCTCCTCTGGAGAGAAGACGCACTCAATGACTAGGTTCCACTTCTAAAGACGTAAGCATGCTACCCATTTCTAGGGGGTGCTCGCAGAAGTGATGGTAACTATCACATGTCCCTGTGATAGCCACCTGAACCTCCGTGTTCAGACGTAAGACCGCCCGGAATCTCCAGGGGTAAAACGCGGGTGCCATCGTGCCCTGTCCCTGAAAAAGTGTTCAGGGGAAGTCAGGAAGGCTGTCGATGGGAACCAGGTCTGGTTGTGAAGATCACTGAGCTTCAGGAGCATTTCTGCTCAGCACTTGAGTGTGATAAGTTCACTGAGCTTCAGGAGCATTTCTGCTCAACACCTGAGTGTGATAAATCACTGAGCTACAGGAGCATTTCTGCTCAACACCTGAGTGCGAAGAACTTCACTGAGCAACAGGAGCATTTCTGCTCAACACTGAGTGCGAAAAGGATTCACTGAGCTTCAGGAGCACTACTGCTCAACACCTGAGTGTGATGAATTCACTGAGCTACAGGAGCATTGCTGCTCAACACCTGAGTGCGATGAACTTCACTGAGTTTCAGGAGCATTTCCGCTCAACATGAAGTGTGATGAATTCACTGACTTGAGCAGGCGCAAGGCGACCATGAGTCGCAGTCGCTTTTAGGAGGCTCACTGGGGAAACGCATTTCTGCGGGCCCCCGGGGCAGCTGAGAGCCAGTGTCTGTCCAAGGGTAGTCCGCTCGGACAGAACACTGGTAGGAAGACGAAACCGGAGAGGCAACTGAGCGGCCCCGGAATGGTCATGACCCAGCTGGACCCAGGGGATGGAGTCTCCACTTGCCCTGGCTATAACTGTCGTGAGGCTCGTTGGCGGCACGATTGAGTAGAGCGGGAAGAGTGGAACAAAGCGTCCTCAGAAGCTTCTGACTCCAAGGAGGAGGTGACGGGTGAGTTGTGACATGCAAGGGAAGCTTGCGCAACGGTCGCAATGTCTAACAACTCGAGGCACGAATGCCCGTGTAGTCGAGGGTCGCCCAGGCCCCCATTAAAACACGCCCTTTGTACATGGCCCCTCAGTTGAAGAGGGTTTGGCAGCAGACCGGGCTGACTATAGTCACACAGGGTGAGCTGCTCTGCCACGGTCACCTCGGGACCCGATCGTGAAGCTAGCGCTGAAGCGGTCATATATGGAGGAAGCCAATGGCTGCATCTACCATATGCCCCAGGAGCCTATGAAAGTTCTTTCAGTGGGACCCTTTCTCACTTCAACACCAGCTGAACACACTCTCATTGGAGAGACGTGTTGGACCGAGTCCATCTCCTTCTTTTTTAAAACAGCAGTTGAGAGCTCAAAGCTCGCGATCACCGCTGCACTCGCGCTGTAGAACACCAGCACTGGGAGAGTCTTCCTTAAGAACACCGACACACTCGCTCGTTGTAAACAACAGCACTCTCAGAGACATCAAACGATCGGCTCCGAAGCGAAAGGCAACTAGTGCGTGCATCCACTTCCGTATTTATACCCGCGCCGCGGGGGCGGAGTGTGTGATGCGAATCACGCACGCCAATTACATTGGCTCGTTCAATAGTACTCGAAGATGATAGGCTCCCTGGCGTGATCCCCATTCAGTCGACCGTCGACTACGTCTGACGTTATCGACTGAAAGGGAACCAGGGTTACATACGTAACCTGTGACGTTTTAGACACAGTTATAGAAACATTTAATATTTACAAATCTTACATATAAATAAAAAGGTAATCTTTTTAACGAGCTGTGGCAGAAGTCACAGAGAATGAAATGTTATAAAATGAAAAAATGTAAGTTATGTAAGCCAGCTGCGTTAAATAAATGAAAACATAATCTAATTGAAATTGTAATCTCGTCAATCATAAACATAATAGAATCAACCCAATATTTCATGAATTAGATCTATTCATACATTTGTTATTTTGTAAATGATTTATGTTTTAGATGTTGTCAATGTTGTTTTAGTGTCTATTCAAAAGTAATGTATATGTGTGGTAGAAACATATAAAATACATACAAATACTAATAAGAACATATATGCACAATTATATGGTTAGATTCAATATATTATTTGCATTTAGCATGTTTTTGTTCTTGCTATCCATGGCCCAATCAGAACAGACCATTTTTTGGGTAGCGACCTACCAGCTGAAAATCTCTCGTATAATAAACAAACATAAACAGGACAGGTCTGAATAAATACAATAGGTGCTCCAGTTCTGTAGAAATCTGTAGGCTACATAAAAAAAAAAAAACAGCACATAATAATGCCTCTTATTATATTTGGACTCCTGTACATCCATTTCTCTAGGGATGTGTGGATAAAGCGCACTGAGAAACAGAGAAAAAGTTAGAGATTTGGATT
The DNA here is from genome assembly GCA_026230005.1 of Gila orcuttii. Classification (NCBI taxonomy): domain Eukaryota; kingdom Metazoa; phylum Chordata; class Actinopteri; order Cypriniformes; family Leuciscidae; genus Gila; species Gila orcuttii. The sequence goes on along the minus strand of JAPDVR010000016.1, from coordinate 18,471,733 downwards.
TTGGCACGTTAATTAAAGACGTGGTCTGTCTGAACTCAAAAGAAAGTAAAGCATATTAGAGGAACTTCCAAAGAGTATACACTCCCCACCAATTTTGTGTGACTAACTTTAAAGCTAACAGAGCTTGTGAAACTCTCCCCACAGTGGAGATTTCTAGTCGCTAGTCCACTAATCACTTGATCGCTAATCAAACGCTCCTCCCTCTCAGTTGGGAGGTCAAGCTGTGGGTCAAACCTCAGTATGGGGCAAGAATGGGATTTAGCTTTGCTCCCTTTATTATTACCCTTGGTGTAATTAGTGCCACTGAAATCTCTTTTGTCTGAGGAAAGGAGGAGGATAAAAGCTTCCAAGCTTGGGCGTGTGGTCTCCTTTCTTCAGAGCACACCTTTTATTTCCTCTTAACAAGCTTATAAAATATGTCGACAGGCTTCAAACTGGGATTGTGTTCGGAAGCTCTGATAACCAAGCTGTGTTACGTCAGCTCACTCCTGGGCTCTTTTCAAAGTCCTCCACATGATTTATCTACCAGGACGTAATTAACGGTGTTATCACATATCTCACAATGTGGGAGTTTGGGAGAGTATCACAATGCTTTTGTTGCATGTACAAAGAGTAAAACGCCTAATGTTTGAAACTTAAAGACTTCTCTGAAGCTCTGCAAGAACTTTTGCAAGTAATTGTCACTGGAGGATGTTGTTTATTCAAGGGACGTATCGCTGAAAAAAAAAAAAAAAGAACTATGCAATGTCTGGTGGTTCTATCCACACTTCTTCAGGACTTTGAAATGCAAGAACTTTGAAATGCCAAACAGCTTTGTGCAACTTTTAAATGAAAAAAGGACTACATAATGCTAAATAATAAAATAAAATAATAAATAAATAAAATCAAAATTGGACAATAGAAGATTGGAAAAATGCTCACTGGTCTGATGAGTCTCGATTTCTGCTGCGACATTCAGATGGTAGGCATAAACAAAATTTGGTCACTGCTCATTAAAGCATGAATCCATCCTGCCTGGCACACTTTGGGACTCTTAGTACCACTTGAGCATTGTTTAAATGCTACAAACTTCCTGAGTATTGTTGCTGACCTTGTTAATCGCAGTGGGTACCACCACAGTGCACCCATCTTCTGATGGCTACATCCAGTAGGATAATGTGCCATGTCACAAAGCTCAAATCATCTCAAACTGGTTTCTTGACCATGACAATGAGTTCACTATACTCAAATGGCCTCCACAGTCACCAGATCACGATTGCATCACGGATGTGCCGCCGAAAAATCTGCACCAACTGCGTGATGCTATCATGTCAATATGGACCAAAATATTAAATCTAATTTAGATTTTTTTCCCCTCAGAAAATTCAAACAGGTCAATTGATTTAATTTCATTAACTAGGAGGACTGTATCCAAACTTTGTAGTATAAAATCAATCTGATCGAAGTGTTTGGATACTCCTGGGTGATGAAATTAAATCAATTGACCTGTTTAAATATTCTGGGGGGGGGAAAATTAAGTAATCTAAATCAGTAAGAAATGATTCACTTGGTTTTAAAGCATCACTTTTAGACAACAGCAAGTTTGGAGCACAGCAATGTTGGAATAAAAGCAATTGGCATGTGTTATAACAGTCTGTTCTGCTGTCAGAGCAGTTACAGACAAAGACAATCCGAGAGTTTTCCACACTTAATAAAGACATGCAGTGCAATTGTTTTTGGACTCAATCGATGACACACCGTTAACTGCAATCAGAATGTTGCTATTAAATATATATCCTCATTCAAAGTGAAGTCCCAAAAGACTTTTGCCTGGTAGCTTTTGCAATATTAAGCCAATGTAATGCTGCAATGCATTGGGCCTTGCTTATAATTGCATCATTTTATTCTACACAATGACAGACAAGAGGAGCTAGGCAACACAGACTCAGCCATACACGCTGCACACAGTCACTTTTGGATAAGTATTAGCATTGTCCTCTCATATGTGCTTCGAATTGTCTTTTTGTTATCCTGTAAACCTCGAGTTTCTCTTTTTTTTCCTCTTCTCTCTGTTGTTAAGGGGCAAGTTCTCCAGACGGTATGAGACCTCTTTGCTGCTGAGGCATCTGCTGCTCTGAGCCACCCAAGGCCAATCTTTTGAATCGCAAGCTATCCAAACCCTGCCCTTTTTTTCTTGTTTTCTTTCTCTCTCTCTCTTATTTCTTTTCCTCTTTTTGATGGAAAAAGCTTAGAGCATTCAGGGAAGGGTGAGTTGAATTCCCCCCTCCCGGCCCATAGTAATCCAGGCTCAGGTCTCAGTTTGCAGACACAATGGGGCTTGGAGAATTGGACTTGAGATAATTGTGTTGCTATCCCATTTCTTCTGTAATGGAATCTCTCATGAGTGGCGGGAGCAGCTTAGCAGATTCTGAATGGCGTCTATGCCGATAGCACCCAGACGAATCCTTATGTGCTGCGCCATTTTGGAGATAGTCCTAGCTGTGCTTTTTTGATTACTTTGTGCGAAAAACTCTAAATCTTCCTTCTGCATTTCTCTTCTCTTTTTAGAAAAATGGTCTTGTCTCTTTAACTCTCTATTTAGAGAACTAACATACAGGTCCTTTGGAAAGTGCCAAGAATCATTCAGGACTTGTTAAGGCTGCTGTAGAGAACAGTAGAAGTAGGATGACACGTAGAAGATCTGGAGTAAAGTTTTTCTTTTACTCTATAGCATTTAACTTTTGCATATTAAATCTATGACTACAATAATGTGACCCTGGTTCACAAAACCAGTCTTAAGTAGCACGGGTATATTTGTGGGAATAGCCAATAATACATTGTATGGGTCAAAAATATAAATTTTTCTTTTATGCCAAAAATCATTAGGATATTAAGTAAAGATCATGTTCCATGAAGATATTTTGTAAATTTCCTGCCGTAAATGTATAAAACATTTATTTTTGTGAGTGAATGCAGCACAATCGCGAACATAAATGGACAACTTTAAAGGCGATTTTCTCAATGTTTCGATTTTTCTGCACCCTCAGATTCCAGACTTTGGAATAGTTGTATCTCGGCTAAATATTGTCCTATCCTAACAAACCATACATCAGTGGAAAGCTTATTTATTCAGCTTTCATGTGATGTATAAATCTCAAATTAAAAAAAATGACCCATAAGACTGGTTTTGTCATCCAGGTTACAGTACATATAGTACATAAATTCATATATAACCGTTAACTTATATAACTGACCAATATCCCAGGCAAACTATTACCCACATATCTGTGCTTACTGTGTGTGCCTGTTTCTTACATCAATCCATAGTCTTTTTTCTCAAATGATAATCTCACTCAAATCAATATTTCATGTCCTTTTATTTATTTATTTGACAAACGGCCGTGCAATAAGCCAGATAATGGTCATCTGGTCATTATCGCAAAATAAACACTTTTAATGGTGACACAAGACCCAGCCAGAAATGTTGTGCTATATAGCTCTATGAGGCTTTTACAAAGACTAATGATTAATTTACATACTCCATTCTTCATACATACCTTCCTATTGATTATTCGGGAAAATAAGCCACTCATGTTTTAAAGGCATAGCAGCAGGAATATTACTACATATTCCATAACTTACATGCCACATTTTCAGAGATGAACTGAAATAGCATTTGGTTTGCACTTAAAATCAGTATCATTACAGAGCAAAACAAAACTATTAGTATATAAAACATTTTGCAGACTTTTTGAGTTTGAGCTTATTCAGTTTACAGTACTGTCTTGACATAAAAATGTTTGTTTTACAAGAGTTAAAGATTTTCAGGTAGGGTATGGATATTTGATCTTTTAGAGAGATTTATTTATGATAATGATAAAAAGGGAGAAAAAAAGAACACTATATTGATCCCCAGAGGGAACCTACTATAACTAGGAGTTTTGGTCAGTGAAATAAATAAAATACAACCAGTAAATAGCTTATGCTGTACACTGCAGGTGAAATATGACTTTGAAAGAAACTTAACTGATAAACAGATGCTCTGGCTAGAGATCCAACTCAGGCAGAGTTCTGCACTCTGATGGCAGCAGGAAGAAAGGATCTGCAAAAACGTTTTCTCGTACATCATGATGGGAGCAGTCTGTTGCTAAAGGTGCTCCGCTGTGCAGTAACAGCACCATGGAGAGGATGAGAGGTGTTTTTCGCAGTGGCTTGTACTTTGTGAGAAATCTTTGAGGAAAAAATGATTATTACATTCAGACAGAACACATTGCCATGTAAGAGTACAGGGTTTTGAATGTGGCTTTAGAGCTAGCGCAAAATAAAACATAGCACAGTAGGACAGTCACCTTCACATGCTGATAAGGTTTGCTGTTTTTCTCAGAATCCATCTTTAAGTCAGCGGGTAGCTATCCTAACCCTTTAGAAGTTGGGATTCAGGCAAATCTGCCATCTACACATAAGGTTATAGTCAGTGTGCTTTTGTGCATGGTGCCAGCTAGAGGTGTTTTTCTGTTGATCACCCATAAGGGGGCACTGTGGTTGTACTCAAAACGCTGCTTGTGTGTGGAAGCTCTCCACAGGCTCTGGCAGAATTATTTTCATGGCCTATGAATACAAATCATTTCTTGGAAACTCTCACACTCACTTCCCATATGCTGAAATTATACATCTGCCCTGTGCATTTCAACTTTCATGGAACCACACACTATATGGATTACACAAACAGACACACAGCATACATTCTTTACATTAAAAAAAACTTAACATTTAAAAACTGTAAAACATTTTTTTTTAAATCTGTTGTGAAGAAGGCAATGCCATAATGCACTCAAGCTCAGTAAAAATATATTTTATAGCCTACATTTTTTACATATTTTTAAAAATATTATATTTCATTAAAATTCTGAAAAGTATTGATGAAAATGGATGAAATTGATGAAAACAGTAGACTATGCCGCAGGAAACGCCAAGGTCGTGGGTTAATTCATTGGGAATGCATGAAATGATAAAAATGGATACATAAAAGTTAAAAGCATCTGACAAGGGCATACATGTTAATATCACCCCTTTAGCTTAGCAACATGCTAAAATCAAACAACACAATCTCATGAAAGTGCGTATCTATACCACGAATGTTATTTCTCGTGCCATTTATACGCCAAAAATGTTTTTTGCATGCATATGCTACGCACTGAAAACCCCTTGGTTAGGATTAGGGGTGGGGAGTGCGTGCATAATACACGCCATAAAGTGCGTATCATATGCACACGAAAACTGTGTATCATATGCGCGAAAAATCTATTTAATAAATGGCACGAGAAATAACATTCGTTGTATAGATACGCACTTTCATGAGATCGGGCTGAACTATTGAAATCAATAGCGAATTGAGTCTCTCCTTCTGAGCAGTATGTGTGTGGATTTGTTTTCTATGTGGAGTGTTTTATTATGTTTATAATATAAATCATGAACTTTTCTCACAATAAATAACTTAATATTTTTTAAATTGACATAAAATAATTGTAATACATTATGTACATATACTCTCATTATTTTGGTCAAACTCCTGTTTTATCCCATCCTTGTATCAAGAGATCCCCCCCCCAACCCCCCCCCCCCTCTCTTTCTTTCACATGTTTTTCCCTAACTTTCCTTCCTGTTAGTAGCTGGGGAGAGGCTGACATTTAAATATGTGGAAGGTTGAAGCGAGAATCAGCATTTCTCCATTCTCATTCACTCAGCAATTCATTCACCTGACAAAACACTCTCCATCATGGACCACTGCAATCTAAGACACACTCTTTATTTAGATATGCTGAGGCTGATCAGGGAAAGACCACTGTGCTTGGGTAAAAGAAAACGAACTTGATGAAGAAAGAGGAACGGCAGGCTTCTGAAAGAAACAGCAAGACAATGCACAGAGCCTATAGAGAAAAAGAGAATGGAATCTGAGACAGATAAATGAACAGAGAAACAGATGAAGACGAAGTTGAGATATACGTGGAAAGAAGTGCAAAATGGGGAACTCATCTTTAGAAAAGTAACTGTCAAAGACAGTGAGATGGAAGCCAGAGAAGATGTGAAAAGTGAAGATAGACATGACTGAGTTATGAAGAGGTTAAGGCATACGACTGTGTTAAGACATGAGAGGTGCACTTATAGAAACAGTTCATTTAAAAAATAAAAATGTTGTCATCATTTACATCATTTATTTTAATACAGTAATGTAGGACCGTAGCTATCGTAGACATTGAGGGGGACATGCCTCCCCAATAATTACATTTTTTTTGGCTGGTTTGCCATATCTGCCTAACAGCACTCGGCAATTTCAAAATGACCGAGATAGCAATCAAATCAAAGAAGGCAGGCCTTACTGTTCACAGAAGATGAGTTCGAAGAAAGACTTGGTTTAAAAAAAACTGGTAAGTAGTAAAGTGGTTGATTTAGCTGAGTAACCACATCATTGAGTTAAATCGGATTTGTTCAATGCTGAACCAACCAACTGGATCAATAAATTATTGACTCAATAGATTCAACACCACTGCTTGTCTCATAAACTCTGATGAACATGCAATGAGGAGCTATTCCTGGCTGCTGTCAATAAACAACTTAAATTCCTGATGCTCAAAGAATACTGCATGGCTATATCAATACCAAAGTCATTAGTTTGATTCCCAGAGAGTGCATGAACTGATAAAAATATATACTTTGAATCTAATGTACATTGCTTTGGATAAAAGTGCTTGCCAATACAGTACATGCAAATGTTACATTTTGGTCTGTTCTTCACACGTGAAGTGTGAAAGCTCTTGTGCTCATTAATAATTATAGATCTTAGTCAGGGTAGATGCCATATTGATTTTGTGGATGAAAATGAGGCTGTGAGGAATATACTTACTACAGTATTTACTATAGCATACACCTGCATAAAGATCCTAGATTATACTGTATGAAATATCCAAATCTCATAACTTTCAAAATTGTTTTAGGGAGTTGAAAGATGGCAAACAACCTGCATGTTGTTAAACTACAGTCCATTGAACACACTGTACTTCCATTTCTCACAGCCTCATTTTCACACCTGTCAAATTTTAAACCCTGACTAAGCACTTTCAACTGCATGGTAGTAATCAGTATTGTCTTCAAAAATTCTATTTTTGTGTTCCATAGAAGAAATTACATTAAATGGGCTTGGAATGACAAGATATATAAGCTGATATTTTGGGTGAACTATTCCTTTAACACAAAAGTGTCCTGAAAAGCCTGATCCAGTGGATTGGGAGTGGGGTTGCGGCGCTTGCTGTCTCACCTCTGCTGAACACTGCATTCTGACAGGATCACAGTCCTCCGATGTTAATCTTCCTCCTTCCCTCCATACACTGTCTGCGGAGTGCACGCAACATACTGTACAGGACGCAACATCAAACGCTGTAGTGTGATGAGCAGAGAAGAGTGTGAGAGGGAACAGGGGAAAGAGGGAAAGGGGAGGGACTAGAAAGAAAGGGAAGGAGCTGTATTTCTACAGGGAAACTTTTTTGGTGTAAACGTGAAGTGACGATATCTCGCTTTTAGATAAGCAACGATTCCAGACCTTTTGCGGGTTACCAGCAGGTACCACCAGGTGCGGGTTACATGCACTTATTTTCAACTCATCTGACACCATGAACCCTCACTCTTTTAAAACATCTGCTTGTGGAGCAACAACTCTCCGCCACATGCTAAAGCTAATTAGTAGCAAGTCTTCTGCTTGTTAATTGGCGCCCTCGACAATGCGGAGGCGAGTTGCCTTCAGAATCCAGTCTGCTTTTACAAAAGGGAAACATTTATGTTAATTCTCCCCTTGAGCCTCATTGCTCTTTCTTTTTCACCTTCTTTTCAGAGCCGTTTCCTCACATGCGGTCTTGCACAAAAGTCTTTGCATTTTCTCCTGAACCCTCCCTGTCTGAAGGAACATTTTCTCCCTCATTTGTTCTTTCTCTTGGAAAGGGTGAGAGGGAGCTCTCGCTCTTTGTGAGAGTTTGGATTTTGACAGGTGGCGTTGGGCCTTTGGGGGGCACTCACAGCCTATTTTTCTTATGCAATCGCTGCTGGAATCGCTCTCCTGGCCTTATGCTAATTATATCCATAAAAAGATCATCACACACATGCTAAGCCAAGTTCATAGACTAGACTAAGTGGAGTGGGACATAACGAGTGTGCATTAAGCAAGGTGCTTTAATAGATTGTGTGTGTTTGCGAGATGTTAAATTAAAACACTTATTTTGAATTTTCTTTGTAATGCAAGATGAAGTAATACAAAATGAGATCATTACTATGAAAACACTGTTCACTGTAGGCTGCCATATGAATCTTAATTCAAAGCTAGAGAGTTGTCTTGTAGGGTTTTCTCATATTCCCCTCTCTTTTAATTCTATAAGCGTGTTACACGCACGCGCACACGCACACACACACACGTTGTGTTTTCATGTTTTATGGGGAATTTCCATAGATTCAGTGTCTTGTATACTGTATTCTGTTTTATGCATGCTTTATGATAAAATTATTAGATAATGCACCCTTTTCCTACTCAGTTGTATAATCAGATTTCCCTGTGAGATCATACGTTATTTTATGGAGTTTGCCCGCAGGTACTAATCCTTGGATGAATGTATTAGTATTACTCGATTAATCAAGATTGCATATATATAATTATTGGTATCTTCAAATTTGTATTTTGATGATCTAAATGACCATGTATATTATATGTTGATACATATGGAACATATTAATATTACAAGAATCTTTAATAGTTTCTGCATCAACACCCAATCCAGTTACATATGTAAAATATTATGCTCGAAGACAAAGAGTCGTAAACGTTCCCTCTGATAGCTTAAGTTATAATTGGCTCTCTGACCCCTGGGAGGTGTGATCTTCCTCAGAGATTAAAGAGCCCCGGCACATATCCCACTTTCTCTTCTGTGCATCTTCTGGTTGCTGTTTGTCTGGGGCCTCCCCAGCCCCAGGCCTTAACACATCAAGCCACGTTACTTCCTCAACAGTTAACCAAACTAACAAATTAAGTTCATCATCATTTCTTCATTCAACGCGGAAGAAATTGATTGCAACTTCAACACAATCGACTCATGGAACCATCAAGACTTTCTCCTGGGATTGACCCAGAAGCTCGTTCAACGGCGAAGGCATTTCAAGATATATTGTAAATCCCTTTAACCAGGTGCTTTAAACTACATTTCCATAGCTTCACTCCCTGTTCTGTTCCGGTTTCAATCACTTTTCAATTCCTATGTATGCGTGATTTGTGTGTATGTATTTGTTTAGATAAGGTATGTGTTTGTGATTTAGTTAAATAAAGCTTTTGTGTACCTTCTTGCGAGTTGATTCTGGTCTGCTTGTAAATTCATGTAATTTAATGATAGCAATCACAGCTACATGCTAAGAAAGAGTTATTTTTCTGTGGCCGCGAAAAATATCCTTTCTGAGAGTTGATAGATGATCAATACCGAGTTCACACTGGACGAACAGATTAATTGATTGTAATTTTAATTCAGCTACATCACGGTAATTCTATTAACTGATCCAAATATTTATAATGAATTATAACAAGTTATAATTAATTATTCATATTTCCCTTTTGAGCTAATTCTGTACAAAACTGAACATTCTATCCCCTTACACTAACCCTACACCTAAACCTACCTATCACAGAAACATTTCTGCATTTTTACATTTTCAAAAAAATTCACTTAGTATGATTTATAAGCTGTTTTCCTCAAAGAGACCAATTCTTTTTTTTTTTTTACACAAGGACACACACACACACACACACACACACACACACACACACACACACACACACACACACACACGCTTTACTGGCTGGAGACATTAGGTGAAGACATCACAATGTAGGACTGTCATCAATTTACTATTCTTTATTTATAAAGAATATATCAGGCGACAAGTTTACTGTAAACTGGAGGCCTGCCAACACATAAAGGATATCACTTACTCTGCAACTGTAAATGTAAACGTGCATGCAGTCATAACTTTGTAAAAGGAAGAAGCTGGGCCTGATAACTTTTTTTTATTTTAAGTAAGTAACTTGAATGGACATCGATTTTTAATGTTAGTTGCGGATTGCCTGCGGCTGGCTTTAATACTAGAGTAAGAGTGTGAACCATTACTACTGTAGGGTCATCAGCAAGAGCACACATTGCTCGTTTTGCACATAGCTGAAGACACAATTTATTGGCTAATAAATGACTGAAATAGATGGACCAGAACATTGCATTATAAACCATAGGGCATAATTAGTAACATTTTCAGAAAAGCATAATGAAGGCAAGTGAATTATTTTTGCTCTGATGCATTCTCTGTAATTCCTTGGGCCCCATGTTAGGTTGAACTGAAAGTAATGCTAGAGTTCATGCAAGAATGAATTACTCAAATCAGGTATGTTCTTATTATGTATACATTAATTGTTCAAGCTGTAAAGACAACTAAGAAAGGAAAGCTGTGGAATAACTACCTCTACAGAATATCAATACATTCATCAAGAGACATTTATTTACTTAGCTGAGAATGATGCAGTTGTATTTATTAGACAGAATTTTTTCTTTGCCACTTATATCTGTATCTGTAAATCTGTATCATCTGCACCAACTAATACTGGCAAAATGTCAGTAAGAAAAAAAGTCAGATAAAGAGAAAGACAAATGTAAATGAAATAATTTATATTAATAATAATAAAAATGCATGCAATTAAAAAGGTAAAAAAGCAAATAAATACAATGAGAAAGAAAATTGTATTTATATAATAATAATAATAATAATAATAATAATAATAATAATAATAAATAAATAAATAAAAAATACATTAAAAGTTACAAATAAAATCTAATTCTAAGGAAAACTATACTAAAGGTCTCAGTAAAAGTAGAAAAAAAAAGTAAAAATAATTACAGATTTTAACAGCTGTTTTTTAAAATGGTGGATTTTCATTTCAACTGACCTAAAGTCACACACCCACATATCAGAATCACTTTTCATAAATGTATACTGTATGCTTGCTTACTTTCATGCACACCAACCCAATTCAACTAGACGTGGGAGTGGAACAACAAACCCTTTGTTATAAATATTAATTGATCGGGGGAAGAAGTTCATGCTATGCTGCCAACAGCAAAGACATATCATTAACATAATAAAGTGCAATTCTCCAGTATTTACCTCACCCTAAACATGAAGCATTTCAAGATTTTAACAAATACATCAAATTAGTGGTTCTCAATTGACTTTTAACTCTCATGAATGCAAAGCTAACGTGCTTCCATATCTGATCATTCTGCATGCACAGTATTTAGACACAGATCACCGTCCAAATACTTCTAGTCGGTTTGCGTTTTTATCACATGCTAACAACCGGCACTCTTTAGAGAAATAAATTAGCACATCGTTAGACAAAGCTTTGTCACTGCCAACTTAATTAGAGCTAATGCATCAGCAAGCTTGCCTAGTCGAGTTGATTTCGTTAGGGGGTTTTAAAATAGACCAGTCTGACAGCACAAATGTAATTTCACCTTAAAGATGAATTGTCAGTGCCACAGTGAAGCTCCACTTGAATGACAGCTCATAAATACTCAATAGTACATTGCCAAGTAAATAGTTTTAAGGACCCTGAGCAAGTCGTTTGCTCTCATTTAAATAAGTGCAGGTGCTTCAGGCTGGTGCAAGTTCTTAAGTCTGAAGCCCATTCATTCTGTATGTTCATTCTTCTCAATCTACAGCGCCTTAGTGCATCAGTTTTTTACCTGCCTCAAACGGCAGGTGCGCCAAAATGCCCGTTCATGCATTGCCATCAAGCCGAGTTGTGTTTGTGCTGTTCTCAACAGGCAGGTTATCCTGCAGATATCAGTGTAATCTCCAGATGTGAGGTAGAACTGTTGGCTACAGCTCAATGCACCAATCCACAGGTCCTCTCAGAAACACACGCATGAAAGAAGATGATGAAAGAGATTTCAGCAAGAACCTCCTCTGGGCTGAGCCCTACCTTATGAATGTGTGAAACTTGTCACTTTAGAGCAAGCAAAGCGACTCTTTACAGCTCCTGTGGTCTCGCAATGGGCTCCCACTGCTTCTGGAAATTGGTCCTCAGACATAGAACAAAGTCAAAAAGAAAGGAAAATGGTTCTGTTAAACAACCATTCTTCCCAGTGTTGGAGGGAGAAGCTGCTAGAGAACATAGCCACCATCGCAGCTGGGGGGAAGACAAACTGTGAGCGATAATTAGAATGTGGCCAGAAAGTAGAGTTCATTAGATTACAACCATGAGTTTGAAGATACTGTTTATTTGTGAGCATGTGAAAGAATGTCTTGCCAAGCAATTATTAACAGCCTCATGCAGTTTTGCCACCACATTAAGATGATTATTGGATTCTAAGGGAAATACATTTATTTATTTGAATTTATTTGAATAGGGACAGATACAAAAAAACATAGATTACTACATAAAGAACAATCCGATGCCTGTCTCGCAGTGTTTATAGCCAAGGCTAATTCGCAACACCTGTCCCTAGAAGGGCTTTTAACAGTTAAGATAATAAAGGAATAGAAAATTTACAGCAAATACAATAAAATGTCCAGAAACCAGTTAGCACCAGGCCCGGCGTCAGGGGGGTCTTGGGGGGGCTTAGCCCCCCCCTATGATAGTCTCAAGCCCCCCTAGCAGTGATCTGAATGATGATTATGTGACTGAGCGTTCGTGCAGGGTTTTTCTAAACACTTATGAATAAGATAACTATAAACGAGAACCGTCTGAACTGTTCTCTACTTTACCCCTTTTGTACACTGCACACGTCTGCAGTGCATTACGGCTCCGACAAGATTTTATTCTGTCCTCCACGCGGTGCCAACTCACACCAGGAGCATTTCAGAAGCAACACGACTGGATGCGCGAGACCATGTGATTTGCCTGTCCGATGTGATTTTTCTTGATTTTTGGGTTTCTACCTTACAGTCTATGGTTTCTACCACGGATATATTGGTGTGCAATACAATTGGGAGTCCTTACAGGGTGTTTATTTAAAAAATTTACAGTGTTTATTTACTGTTATTTTGTATTTACGGTGCGGCTTGGACGCGGCGTCCGTTGAAAATAGACTTATGTTAGCACCTATCTTTAGTGAGGCGGTGCGGAGAGCCGCTTCTGGGATGCTTCTGAAACGCCGCGTCGCGGTTGGTGTAAACACAAGCGACTAGAGTGGGCGCGATGAGTTCAGGTGCTCCGGTGTTTCTTACTCCGGTGTCGCAGCCGTAGCGCGCCGCAGACTAGTGTTAACTAGTTTAACACTAAATAATTCTCTTTGTTTTCAATATGGGGCACGAGAGAAACAGACCCCCCACCGCAAGCCCCCCTAAGAATTGTAAAAGCCCCTCCAAGTCTTTTGTCCTGGCGCCGGGACTGGTTAGCACCAATAAAAATTAGTAAATAAACACATTCACTCGAACTCAAACAGATGCACCTACATTTCATATGACATGATCACACTGCTGCTGTTGTATGAACCAGGCCTTTGTTTGTTTTTTGAAGCTGGACAGTTTAGTTAAAGTCTTTATATTTGTAGGAAAACAGTTCCACAGATTGGCTCCTTTCACAGAAAAAAAACGTTTTGGGCAAAAGATGTTTTAAAAAATGTAACTTTACAGTCTCCACGTGTAGCAGCTCTAGTTGATCTGGAGGGTTCCAGCCTGTTCACAAATTTACAAAGTGGCTCAGGTGAAGTCCAGTTAAACATTTAAAAAACAACATAAGGTGTTTGAAATTAACAAAATTAACAAAAGATAAGATTTTATGTTTACTTAAAATATTACAGTGATGGAATCGAATGGGCTTTTTATCTAAAATTTTTAGGGCACGGTTATACAGCCTCTCAATAGGCTTTAGGATAGTTTGGCTGGTCTGAGACCAAACAGTGGTCCAGTACGACAGGTGGGACAGGATCATAGTGTTCAGAAAGACATGAGCACATTCAAATGTTAGACTGCTCCTGATCATTCTGAAACAGTTCATACTGGCCTTCATTTTTCCTCAGATTAAGTGTTAAACAGGATTTGTTTAGCCAATTAAACACTTTCTCAAGACTTTTGGTCAGTGTATTGCCGATAACAACAGGGCTTTTGCCGGACACATAAACCACAGTGTCATCGGCATACATCTGAAGACCAACTTCAGGACACACTTCAGGCAGCTCGTTCACATACAGGCTGAACAGAATAGGCCCCAGTATGGTTCCCTGAGGGATTCCGGTCTTAATTTTTCATGGTGCAGATTTTACATGCTCAATAACTACACATTGTTCTCGTCCCTGTAAGAATGACTCGAACCATGATAATGCCTGGAGTGACGTGTTATAGGATGACAGTATAGAGATAAGACAGCTATGGTTTACTGTATCGAATGCCCTCTTTAAGTCCAGGAATACTGCGCCCACAATGTTTCCTTTATCGAGCGGCTGCACAATATTTTCCAATAATGCGCAGATAGCTGATTCAGTGGAATGGTTCTGACTGAAACCATACTGTTGAGGGTGTATATACTGATGTGTTTCTAAATATTGAGTTAGCTGTTCTGAAACTATTTTTTCTAATATTTTTGACATTACCGGAACTAGACTTATTGTTCGATAGTTACTAACGTCTGTGGTATTCCCGTACTTAAAGATGGGTTTAACCAGTGCCTTTTTCCAAGCATCTGGAAATATTCCCGTTTACACATTGTTTTCCTGTATTACCATGAGAGCCCCTTCATATATTTGTATTAGATCATAAATGTGTGTAATATCAAACTTAATCACAGATGAAACAGCATAAGGAATGACAAGTAGTAACTATATCTAAAATTCATTGATTTGTTTTTTACAGATCTTGAAACTATGAAGATTGGAATGTTCCAAACATTTCAGTTGGGAGAAGTATTAATTTCAATTATAAACCTTCATTTACTTGAAAAGAGATATTTCAAGAAAACAACTCAAGAGACTGTTACAGCACTTTGTAATGAACACATCTTTCCCCAGCATTGATGATAGATATGGGTGTGAATTATGGGGAGTTTGAACAAAATACTGTTTTTTTTTGTTGTTGTGTGTGACACATTTGTATTTAAAATACAATACACAGTATCTATAATACTCACATACAATTACATTTTTAAATCTATATAATTCATTAAATATAAATAATTTATAATAAATAAATAAATAAATAAATAAAAACTATTTTTAAATTATAAACTTTAATTTACATTTACACATAAAACTGCATAAAACCTGTAGAACTAGGCTAGTGTGCCTGAAAAAAAATGCTTTGGAGGCAATAAAAAAGAGGGTTTTGCAATACCAACCTCATAAAGACAGCTTTAATATTAAAGGAAGCTAAAGACTTCATGGTTATTAGTTTAAAAATGTTCCTAGCAAATATATATATATATAACACTGCCTTCATTTTCATGCAAACAGTCAACATCACTGACCTGGGTATACAGTAGTTGCCAGCAGTAAAACAGCAATGATTTTCAACATGTTGTTTGCCTGCAATGTAAATGTTTCATCCCCAGGTCAGCAAAAGTACAGTCTGACTCATCTGTGCCCATCAGGGGCGTCGCTAGGCCCTTTTCCTAAACTTCTGCCTAGCCCCCCTAAAAATTTGTGATTAATGTAGACTACACAAATTCGTGTTCGCTTCAGTCTTGTTATAATCAGATTCAGCGCGTTCTTCATCTTCAATCCACAGCGGCGCCGAGCAGAGCACACGTCAGAAACAGACAGGGTGTGTGTGTGTGTGTGTGTGTGTGTGTGTGTGTTCATCTGAGCCTCATTGGTCTGTCACGGCTCGTCAATGTCAGAATATTTGAGATGACCAATCAAATTAAAGTAGGCGGGCTTTATGTTCACAGACGCTGCTGAGCGCGAATTTTAACAGTGCGACTCAACGCGTGCGGTCAAGTGCGAGAAAGATGCAAGTAGCTAAACTTAACATTTCATATTTGACATTTTTTTAGGTCATAAATGTTAAACGAATGACAAAAAATAATCAGGCAAACTAATATAGTTTTGTCTAATTTCGCCATTTTGAACGGAAAATAGGCCTATGTAACGTTACCTATTTTCAGTTCAAAAAGTATGTGACTTATGCAATGTAATAATTAGTTTACTGTCATTGTGAGTGGACAAGAAACATTAACAAAGCCGTTTTCATCATGTTAGGCACAAGATTAATAATGAATGTGTACATATTGAGAATATAATACAAATTGTTGCCTTTAGTAAATTAAAAAAGCTCAGCTTTAGGAGGGGAAGAGAAAGGGATGAAGAGACTGAGAAAAAAGAAAGAGTGATAGAGATGAGGAGAGAGCAGGTATTGACAAACAATCTACTGCCCACTGACATGGTTTTAAAGCTATTTCTTATCCTTTTAATCATAAAAACGTCTTGAAATGCACATATCAGAGAAATAAAAAATTTGAACCCCCTGCCAACCTCAAATTTAGGACCTCTTTGATTATAAAGCCCTGTCTACGGCCCTGTATTAGGCATAAGATCAATAATGAATGTGTAGCCTACATATTGTGAATGCATTTAATAAACTTAATTACCTAGCTTTAGTAGCTTTCAGTAAATAAACGCGTCTGAGAAAATGATTCATAGGCAAAATCAACCTATCAGTTGACTCTGTTTACTTTCTTCACTGACAGACAAAAATGAAAAGCCTATATCAGTCAAAGCTCAGCTTTAGGAGGGGAAGAGACAGGGCAAGATAAAAACAAAGAGAAAAAGAGTGTGATGCTGATGAGGAGAGAAAAATAATCAGCTGCCCACTGACATGGTTTTAAAGCTGTTATCCAATTTTTTTGGCCTTCAAAACATCTTAAAATGCACATATGTAGATCAGAGAAATCAAAATTTTCTCGGGTAAACCCAGAACCCCCCTATTTGCCCTACCTCACATTTGGGATCACAGTGATTATAAAACCCTGCCTTTGCATGGTATTGAAACTGGTTAATAGTGAGCATTAGATCCTAAACTAAAGTGTTACCTTTTTTTAATATATATTTTTTTTAAAAATCATACCCTCATTGGGGGTCTTAGCCCCCCTAAAATGAAAATCCTAGTGACGCCCCTGGTGCCCATAGAGAAAGTACAGTATATGAAAGTATCTGAGTCTGCCCAGCTCGTGACTGTTGCCTAGAGCAGCCATCAGTATGTTGGCCTTTCTAGTGAAAGGCATATTCAGGAAACTAAAACAAATATTCCTGCAGGGCACCAATAAAATAAGGAAAAGGGAGTTAATGGGTGACATGAGCCGTCTGATCGTCTGCGCTCCGGTTAGGGCTGGGTACCGATTTCGATACTTTTTAGGTACCGACCGAATTGCCTCGATACTATCGAGTATCGAAAAATTACATGTTGTTCGGTTCCAGATTTCGATACCTAAAGAGTTAACTCGTTAACGTCAGTGCTCAAACAAATACATATGAAATGCACATACACGCAAACTCTACACACACAACACAAGACGTTGTGAGAGTTCCGCGCACATACTCATATGAGACGCGCGCGTGCACGCACAAACTCTCCACGCTCATACGTATATGACACGCGAGCACACACACACACACACACACACAAACTCTCCCGCACATATTCATATGAGACGCGAGCACACACACATAATACCTTAAAGATGTGGAAAAGTCGATCAAAAGTGTGGGTACATTTCTCCAGGCTCGATGCCAACAGCGCGCGATGCCGTATTTGCGGTAAAATAATTGCTCCAAAGACCGGTACCACGACATTATGATGAAGACCTTGACAGTGCAAACATAAAAGTTGCTCCGTCTTCGACTGGTAAATAAAGAGATACCTTGTTGATCACTCTGACAGTGTTTATATTGCAATACATAATAACCTACTGAATGTACACTGCCGTTCAAAAACGTGTTGGTTAGTCAGATTTTTTTTTTTTTTTCAGTTAGGAATAGGATGCATTTAAGTTATCAAAGGTGACATTAAAACGTGTAATGTTACAAAATATTTCGTTTTTAAATAAATGCTGTTCTTTTGAATCTTTTATTCATCAAAGAATCATGAAAAAAATTATCATAGTTTCCAAAATATTAAGCAGCAAACTGTTTTCATATTTCTGAAGGGTCATGTGAGACTGAAGTAATGATTTTGAAAATTCAGCTTTGAATTCAATTCATTTCAATAAATTACATTTTGAAATATATTCAAATAAGATTTTAAATTGTAATACTATTTTACAATATTACAAGTTTTACTGTATTTTTTATTTTAAAAAAAATCAGCTTTGGTGAGCATGAGCTCTTCATTTGTTTTTCTGAGGTAATGTGTTATGTAATCTTGTTCAAATGGATTTCATAAAATTGGTATCGAAAACAGAATCGTTAGGAACCGGTATCGAAACTGAGGTATCGAAATTGGCACCGGATCTAAAGATTTTGAACAATACCCAGCCCTAGCTCCGGTGGACAGTGGCCCAGGTTGGTTTGGTGATTAATAGCTCAGGACTGATGCCGGGGAACATGTGCTAATGGATAGATTGCACCCAGGCAGACTTAGCTAACATAGCTTCAAGGCTTCTGATAATGTAATTTAACATCCAGCTAATTCTCCTCTGCTCAATTCATCATGGTTTTACTCAGGCTAAGGGCCATGAAGGTAGAGGATGGGGAGAGATTATTAGACGGAAGGTAAGGTGATAAAAGTAGAAAGTTTAAAACATACAGATTCAGTGGACGAACATTAATCTCATATCTCTGTTGTTGTATTATCTGTCATGCTCACTAGTGTTGGTGAGATTAGGTGCTTTGTTCAGAGGGAAAAGAGCAGGATTATGATCTCAATATATCTGAAGACATGTTTATGAGGGAGGTGTTAAAGGGACATCATGGTGGCAGAGGGTGCTGCAGGATGTGGCTATCTATTAATCTCCAGTAGCAGTTCTTAGAAAAACATACAAAGGTGGCATACACATTCACCCAGATAAGTTACTACTATTATAACCATAAAGGTATATCAACATCATGTTGACCAAAAAAACATATATGGATTAACTGCTCATAATAAGATCAATAACATGCATTTACAAAATAGTGAGGATGAATTTCCATTTTATGCAAACTTTAAAACTTTGATTCAGCATAGTTTGAAGGTTTCTTAATAAATAACAATAACTAATAACTGAACATACAAAGGCATGAGCTGATTTTGGTCTTGTTCCAAATCAAGTTGTTTTACAAACATTTGATGCTAAATGAACAAGTAATTCATATTTTTTTTATTCAATAATTCACATATGATAACCATCACTGTGTTTGTTCTTGTGTAAACATAAATGTGCAATTACACATAATTATATATATATATATATAAGATTTACCAGCCAAATACAACGCAAACAATATAATAATGATAGCTACTTACTTAAAATTTAGGAGATATCTCCACTTATGCTAATGATTGGCTTCTGTACATTTGCAGACATTTTTGAACACTTTTACATCTTGTATCTGATTTTAAAAGATTAAAAAACACAGTTTCTAAAGGATTTTAAGAAAGCTTCTGCACTGTAGACAATGCACAAACACATTTACGGCTATTGATAGATGCTGGTGGAGAGATCACTGTTGACATGGTCATTTGAAAAAAAAGTGCATTGGTTTAAACTTGAAGTGTTTTTTCGCTAATGGATAAGAACATCAAATACCTGATGTATGTCCTTCTGTAAGAACAGCCATTGTCATCCTAGTCCCCACTGGATTGCTTTGATGATAAAAATGCTCAATAGTGGTTGTCAGTCCTTCTTTGAAGTCTATTTGAAATGTTTCAGAATGTGGTACCAGACCCTGCATATATACTTAGAGTTCTTCTTCATATTCAAAAATTTGCCACAAGAGAATTGTTAAAAGTGTCACGTAAAGATCAGGATGCAAGTGCAAGTAACGAACATAGATTTATTAAACACATAAACAGATATCCAGAATGACAGGAAACCAAGACATGCCAAAGAACCAGGTAACAATGACAATGATCTGACAGTTAACAACCCAACAGGAACTGCTTAAATAGAAAGAACTAACAACTAACAGATGTACCGATGATGATGAGGTAATAATCAGGTGATCAGTCCAGGTGATGACAATCAGTGCAAACATGCACACATGAATGGATCATGGTTAACTAACCATGACAGTACCCCCCAACTAAGGAGTGGCTTCCAGACACTCCATACCAAACAAAAACAAAAATCCAGGTGGGAGGAGACACCGAAACGGCCCTGGGGGAGGGATGGAGGGCTAGAAAACCAAGGCCAGACCAGAGAAACAGGAAGCCAGGGTGGAGCCGGCCAAGCAGGAAGCCAGACTGGTACCAAAATCCAAGGGGGCGCTGGAGGCAACAGGAACCTAGGTAGAAGGAGAAACAGAAAGACAAGATACACAAAAGGCCTCACGGCCAAGTTAAAGGGCTCAGTATTCGCCATCTTGGGTGAGGCAGAGGGTTCAGGCAGTTCGAGATCGCCCATCTTGGGTAAGGCAGAAAGTTCAGGCAGTTCGAAATCGGCCATCTTGTGTAGGGCAGAGAGACTAGAAATCTCAGAAACGGCCGACCTTCTGTTCAGGACAGGAAATACCGAAAACTCAGACAATTCGGCCATCCCAGCTGATTCTGCCATCTCGTGACCAAACTCAGACGACTCCGTCATCTCATGAACGGACCCAGACAATTCCACCATCTCGTGACCAGACTCAGACGACTCTGCCATCTCGTGACCAGACTCAGACGACTCTGTCATCTCGTGAACAGACTCAGACGATTCAGCCATCTCGTAAACGGACTCAGACGATTCAGCCCTCTCGTGAACAGACTCAGACGATTCAGCCATCTCGTGAACAGACTCAGACGATTCAGCCATCTCGTAAACGGACTCAGACGATTCAGCCCTCTCGTGAACAGACTCAGACGATTCAGCCATCTCGTGAACAGACTCAGACGATTCAGCCCTCTCGTGAACAGACTCAAACGACTCTGTCATCTCGTGAACAGACTCAGACGATTCAGCCATCTCGTAAGCGGACTCAGACGATTCAGCCCTCTCGTGAACAGACTCAGACGATTCAGCCATCTCGTAAACAGACTCAGACGATTCAGCCATCTCGTGAACAGACTCAGACATGGTGACGGCTATCTCAGGAACTGGATCAAACATGGCGATGGCCATCTTGGGTACTGGTTCAGACAAAGGCTCATGCAGGCTTAGCTCTACCGCCTGCATAGTTTTGTGCTCACTACTCCCCTCCAAAAAATTATTAAGATAGGACCTCTTCCTCGATCTCACCTCTAAGGACGGGGAGTCAGCTCTCACACCATCAAAAACCTTACTCATCTCCATCGACAGCGCTTGAAACGAAGCACAGCATGGGTGCTGATTCTCCCATATAGCAGTCCCCCACAATGCTGCTCGACCGGTGAGCAGAGTCAATACAAATGCCACTCTTGAACTCTCCGTCCCGAACATGCTGGGTTGTCTAGACAGATACACATCACACTGATTAATAAAGTCTTTGCAAGAGTTGGGCTCACCCGCGTATCTCTCCGGGATAATTAGGTTCGTCTCCGTTCGATCACTCGACTCCACAGTTGTAAGAAGAACCGACGGTACAGGTATTGCAATAACACTCCTCAGACTCTGAACCTGCCGTGTCAGTTCCTCCATCTGTGTCGTCAGTGCCCATGTCTGGCGCCTCATCTCGGCTTCTCTCTCCCGATACTGTTCACTGCAAGAGGCGTCGAGATTGAGGAGTTTCAGGAGAGCCGCGGTACTTGCTGCATCCATATCTTGTCGGATCATTCTGTCACGTAAAGATCAGGATGCAAGTGCAAGTAACGAACGTAGATTTATTAAACACATAAACAGATATCCAGAATGACAGGAAACCAAGACATGCCAAAGAACCAGGTAACAATGACAATGATCCGACAATTAAAAACCCAACAGGAACTGCTTAAATAGAAAGAACTAACAACTAACAGATGTACCGGTGATGATGAGGTAATAATCAGGTGATCAGTCCAGGTGATGACAATCAGTGCAAACATGCACACATGAATGGATCATGGTTAACTAACCATGACAAAAAGCCACTGTAAATCTTTCTAAGAGTTAGTAATTTATGTGATCACGCTAATGGGTCTACAACTAAGTAATCTCAAGGTTGTAAATCCATCTCAAGGGGTCTTGATATTTCTTTTTGAGACATATGTGATGCCATCAGTACTACGTCAATCTGGCCGACAACTGTGGATACAACTGCAAGAGAAAACTCAAAGACTGTAGTAAATGATTCTTTGAATGGTAGAGAGATACCTTGATCAGTTGGCACACAGATTTGTATTGGCTTTCAGACACAAAGAAATAGGGTTCCAAGACTTCACTGTCCTTTAAGTTCTAACGTGGATGGAGACAAAAGGGTGACCACACTTTTGGCATAAAGTCACTTACAACTTATGCCAAAATGTTTCTAAAAGAATGTAACATGTGAACAGATTAAACCATCTATATGTTTACAAAAAGCTAAAGAGTCTTCAAAGAACATATTCATGTTCCCTACGGTCAAACAGAGATGGTTTTGTGAAATTTTGGGGTTTTTTTGTTGCCTCTGGCACTGAGTGGTTCAACATGTGCACTGCATGATAACATCAGAAGAATACTATAGTTGTTTTGAAGTGCATTGTTAAAACAGTGACAGAAATGCTTAGACGCAATGAAAAAACATGGGTAAACGTATATCAGAACAGCACTTAGCATGAAATACCTACAAACCATTCTCAAAAAAGAACCTGTAACAAGACAAGTACAGGGGTTTGTGCAAAATTCAGAACTTAAGAATTGGCTACCTTTCAATTCATAATTGTGAATTTGAATTTAATTTTCCAAACCCTTAAGGACGTTTAATAAGAATGACAGAAGTTGAATTTACTATATTGCAATTCACAGAAATTCAACACAGGTAATGCATTCTGGGAAATTGAACTGTCCTTCCACCCAATTCTGAATTGTGCAAAACCTGGGTACAGAGGTGCAGTAAACTAATCCATGACCAAATGCTGCCTTAGTAAACATATGGAAAGGATGCCAATAATTCAGTTTTGTCAAACTAGTGTGAAACTGAAACTTTAAATTGACTAGTATTACTGATTTAAAACGGAACGTCTTGACAACTGTCAACAAGTTCAGCCTTTTTTGCTGACAGTGTTTCATGGCCAAACTGGAGCAATTCGGCAAACAAACTACAGGGACTGATTCTGAATGGATTGAGACAAGCTGCTGAAGGATTCAGCACATAAGCTGATACTTGGTGAACAGATTATCGATTCACTTTCAGTGGATAATGCTTGTCTGTGGATTTAAGATTTTCAGATTACTGTCATCAAGGCCAACTGATGGATAGATTTATAACCCACTGGCACTTTTTTCAGTTTCAGAAAAGTAGCTAAGCATCTAAACTGTCTTTCTGACCTTAAAGTCCTTATTAAACTCCTGAAATTCCCATTACAAGCAGAGTCCTGCATGTGGGTCAGCAGCATTTAACCTCAAGTTCATTAGTGCAGGGGGGTGGTAAGAAGATGAACAACATGACAAGAGAAGGAAGGTGAACCCTCTGTTTTGATTCTCTTTCATCTATCTACATGTTTCACAGCACTTAATTCAGCACAGTGTGGATCTTTCATAGTCATCTATGCATCTATGAAGTGAAGACAGAGACACAGGTGGCATTGAATTGAAGGTGAAGAAATCTTTTTAAATCTTCCCTGACTGACTGAGTGAGAAAAAGACAGAAAACATGACAGAAATGCAAAGGTGCAAGATTGACACCTTGTTTGAAATGTGAAGGTCTGTTATGGTACAGAGAGGGGAATGAGAGAGCTGTAGTGAAGTTCAGAATAAGTGAAGGGTGAGAAAGAACAATAAAGCTGACAGGAGGGAGTAAGTTAATCTGTATTCATGCCTTGAAAAGTTGTGAATTCATAAGTTTTCATGTGCTCTATAGACTGTGATCATGCACATCATGTCCTGGAGTCTTCCCCAGGAGGGTCAGCATGGTCAACAGGGATTGAAGACTCCAGGACGGTACCGGCAGGCTGAGAAGATGGCCAGGGCGGAGCAGGCTGTTCGGGCGGCCTTGGCGGAGACGACCCTTTGGGCGGCCATGGCAGATCAGCCTTCGTGGCCATTCCATGGGAGCCGTGTCTGGCCACTAAGGCCGGGTACGTATAGGCCCCCTATACGGTGGACGTATGTACGAGGACGTATAAGACCCCCCCCCCCCCCAAAAAAAAATCTTCTTGGGCGGAGCTATGGGCACAGCCTCAGGGACAGGCTCAGGGACAGGCTTTGAGGGTTCAGGCGGCGAGGCCAGTGGAGGCTGACCAGGCGTGAACAGTCTCTGGCTCGGCGGGCATGACGTGAACAGTCTCTGGCTCAGCGGGACTGACGTGAACAGTCTCTGGCTCGGCGGGACTGAAGTGAAGCTCTGGCATGACGTGAAGATCAGGCTGGTCAGGCATGAGGTGAAGATCAAGCTGGTCAGGCATGACGTGAAGATCAGGCTGGTCAGGCATGACGTGAAGATCAGGCTCGGTAGACTTGACGTGAAGAAACTCAGGTTTGGCAGACTTGACGTGAAGAAGCTCTGGCTGAGCGGTCTCGATGGAACGAGACTCTGGAGTGGAAGAGGGTGACTGTGGTTGAGTGGGGGTGGTGTCTTCACCAACCTCTCCGACAGTGAGTGAAGAACCACTCAACCATAGCACATACTCAATGTAATAAGCCAGGGAACATGTGGTAGCTGCCGCAGGAATTTGTTGGTAGAGGAACTCGTCCAACCCACACCAAAAGACGGTCTTTAAGGTGTCCTCGTTCCACGGTACCTTATGCGCCTGATCAAGGAACTCCTCTACATAGTCCTCGATCGGCCGACCATCTTGGAAGCGGGTGAGGAGAGAATGAGCTGGATTCACCGGGGTGAGAAGGATACCCATCCTATGTTTGTTTTTTTGTGGTCCGTTCTTCTGTCACGGTGTGGTGCAGGCAGAAGAAGACGAAGAGGCGAAAAGGCTCCAATACAAACTTTTACTGTTTGTAAAAACTGTCTGTTGAAAATAAGAACAAAGGAAGACATGTGACTAGGGGGGACTGTGACAACTATAATGAAAAAAAACAACTCAGTTTTTGACTGGTTAATTTTTCATTTGTTTGTTCTTCCTTCATTAGTTTAATTAAAGTTAATTGTTAACTCTTTGATTTTTCTCTATGGTTAAAACATTGAGCTGCAGCAAAAAAGGTTATCATTCACATTTGCATTCATTCAAATAAAGAAAGTCAATGAACTAACATTTTTAAGTTTATAAAACTGTGCTACAATAAAAAACTGTTCTTGATTTTTAAAATTATTTGTCCATTCCTCTGTTCATTCATTTGTTCTCAAAAAACACATAATCTAATAGTGAACATCAACAGCTGGTCTTCAGCAAACGTCTCTGCTTCCTGGTCCAGTAAGTGGACACGAGCATATGATCTGTGAGAAAAGGATTATAGCGTGAGGCTGGGTGTTTTTATGTCTATGAGTTTACAGCTGACAAAAACCTGTTCCTATGGGGTCCGGACCTGTTATCGGACTCCACTGTTTCCATGGCAACGCTTATTGCCCATTGGAATAGAAAAGCATAGGTCTTGTATTTATGCCCACTTGAAACCATAATTATCAGACTGGGTAGAGAGAGAGAGAGAGAGAGAGAGAGAGAGAGAGAGAGAGAGAGAGAGAGAGAGAGAGAGAGTGTGTATAAAGTGAATAAAGCAATAAAGTGTAAAGTTCAAATGAAATCACTTTTATTTAATCACAAATTTGGCCACTACGTTGATCCACAAATTGTAGTATTCAAAGAATACATACACTTCTGTAATATACAATTAAGTAATGTTTTATAGCGTGTTTATATATATATATATATATATATATATATATATATATATATATATATATATATATATATATATATATATATATTATAGCTTATCAGCTGGATAAGGGAATACTGATGGTGGAGAGTGTCTAGGTTAATTCAACCCTAAATATGAGTAAAAAATAAATATACATAGAGTCATAAAAATAATGTTGTTCAATAATAATTTTTCAACAATACAAACCCAGTGTTTGCCTTCTCCTTGTCCAAATTCTGACAACATTCCAGATTGCCCTCCTGACGATGGACCCAATTTGTAGTAAATTAGAAACCGCAAACACAAGTGCTGTAATCAAGTATTAAGCGAAAACCTTACTTAAGCATTTCTGTTTATTAAACAGTCATGACATCTTATTAAAACTAATTTGCAAATCTAGCTACATGTCTTATGTCCTATTAGAATCATAAACCAAATATTTCTGTGTGATGCCCACCTGTTAATGCTGATGTGCCAGGAATGCTTGATGTGCGGCGTATTGTTTAGTTAATTACAAATACAATCACCTCTCAAGCATGGCAAGGAAAGAGAGAGAGAGCACAAAGACAAAGAGAATTCTCATTAGTCAAAAGCATTTGGATTTCCTCACGGTATGGATACAGAGAAGACACAGGAGAAAAAAAGGAAAGGTGAAAAAGAAAGTTTGAAGGTAAATCAGGACTATATTGTTTATTTCTGCATGTAATATGGACCCCCAAAATAATGACACATTGAAATTCAGTCAGTGGTTCACATTAGTGTTTGCGCAACACACTTTTGGTACTGAGTGTACCTGTAAACTTCTGCTCATGCCCTACTCAAAAACAATAATAATAGGGAAAATCATTCAACTTTAAGAGACTGAGAGGAGCAGCAACGTTTTGAATCTGCACAGAGGAGATAGCTTTGACTGTCGATGACGACACGCACACCCCATACTGTATCCACGACTCTGAGCATTCATTCCCGTTCTTTATCTGACAGTGGCTGCCTTGTCTCCCTGCTCTCCTTGAGGTTAAGACCCCAGGATGTGTCTGCAAGAGGAGGAAAAAAAGATAAAACAAGTGAACAATGTGGTTGCCATTCCTAAAAAGGAACCGAAGAAGCCTCATGAGTCCTGTTCCTTAAAGACATGTGCCAGGCAGCCATTGTTCTCCCACGTTCCACTACCAACTACAGTTGGTCGCCTATGCGACACGGGTCCCAGTTCTTTGAAACCACAGCCATGTGGCAGAAATGAAAAAGGGTGCATTTAAAAAGCAATGGAGGGATTCAAACTTAAGCATCAGACGGGGAGATGGAAAGTGAAAAGGAGAGAGAGACAGAGATATACTGAATGAAAAAGAGTGAGATGTTGCTATTGAAAAAAGAACCAGTGGTTTTGGATGTATTCAGGAAGTGAGCAAAAGCCAAGTTTTCTTTTTCCAAAACCGATTGTCTCACAGGGGTTGCAGTGTCCTTGCATCTCCCACCACAGCCTAGTTGTTGGCCCAATCATTGTGTTGCGAGTGGTTTTTTCTTTAGAATTAGTTTAGTAAACTCTGAGGGACTATGTGAAGCCGAGGACATTCTCTCACAAATACTGTACAAATACTGTGCATACACTGTAAAAAACAGTGTCAAATAAACTCTTAAAGAGTACATTTTAACACTATTTGGGCGCATATATGGTCCCACTCTATCAAGAGTAAAAAGTACTGTTTGTAGTATTGAATTTACTATATTTGTTAATATAGCACCTATATAGCACAGTGTTACACTTGCTGTTGTTGTACAAGTTTTACCCTATGGAGCAATTAACATCTTTGTTGTTGTTTTAATTATTTTGGATTACACTGTTATTAATAAAGTATTATTTTAAGTGCAAACGTTATTACACCAATGAAAGCTTTAGCACAAAGTTCTGCCAGGAAGACTTAATTACTACGTCACTTATTACCTTCACATCTATCCAATCACGTCCTTATACTCTCTGTATAAAAGATTGGTACTTACATTTGAGTTCGAGATTTGAACAAGATTGCAGCAAGGTACTTGTCAACAAAGAGTACACGAATGCTGTTCCTCTAGGTAGTCAGTGACATCAAACACATGATCCAGTGTTTTTAGCATCTTAAAGAAGTTCAGTTCAGTTCACAGGGAATGCAGGGAACTCAATCTATAGCCGCTTTCCGACCGGAGGGACTTTTGCAGTTCCTAGAACCTAACGTTCCTATAACCCTTTTTTTTGCGTGTTCCGACCGGACTAAGTTGGGCGTAGTTCCTATAACTCTTTCAGTACCTAGTCTAGAGCGAGGACTTTTTTAGTTCCCTTTCCCTAGGTCTAACTGTTACGTTGATTGGTTTAACTTATAAGTCACGCTCACTGTCAACAGATTTTCGTTTTGTTTGCCTCCTCCTGCGCTCTGCTCTTCCATCTTCTTCCATCATATTACTTAAGATCATATTACGCTGGAGCCTCCGTCTTCTGTGTTTCTCTGTACAGAACTCAAGCCGTCGTTCGTACTCCGTTATTAAGGTCCCGGCAAGGCAGAACAGTAACATTCCGATAGCCTCCTCCATGCTGGTTTGTTGTTGTATGTAGCGGCGGCGCCGCCGCCGTGCTTGCGTCACTCCCTTACCCCTCCTACCAGTTCCTATGGCCACTTGGCCAGTGCGAACGCAAACAGCAAAACCGAGTTTGGGGGAGAGTAGTTCTTAGAACTGTTTAGAAGTGGAAAGTTCCTATAACTAAGTTCCTGTAACTACTTGGTCGGAAAACGGCTTATGCTTGTGCTGTCAGTTCAATGTGCATTTGGTAATACAATGTGTGCCAGTTGCGCACAGTATTTTTACATTCTCATAATTTCCAACATTTATTTTTTGGACAAATTATTGCAGTATTTCACTTTATTTACAATGAGATGCGTTTGTAAACATGTTTTCAGAGAAACTGCATTTTTCTCCCAAAATATAAGCTCTAACGATTAATTCCCTGAAGTGAAGAAATTAAGACGTTGTAATTTTAATACAGTAAATAATTACTCTTTACTTACGCTACTTACTCTTAGGCATAATAATCATAATAATGTAAAATTATCTAAAAGTACCCAGATGCATTTAACTTTAAAATGTACAACATTTATTTTATTAGAACAGGGTAGTATCCTATGGGGTACAATATTGACAGGGTAATCAGCCAATTACAGTAATGTGGAGGCACTTTTGCTGTTCCCACTGTTTTTTTTTTTTTTGAGGAGGCTCCAAAAAGCTTTACAAAGTGAAGATGATACTTAAATTCTATTTCTTATTTTACATAATTATTAAACTTAAATACAAATACAAATAAAAACTAATTAAAAATTTTAATAAATGAATTCAATAATATTATATAAATAACACTAAAATAACACTGCATTCACTGTCCATGTTAGCTACTCAAATGGCTAGCTAAACAGTTAATTCCCTCCAATACAGGAAAATCTGCTTAGCTAAGCTGAAACTTTATGGAGAAATTAGTTAAATTGCAACCTATGTGGCAAAATAAGTGTCCTAAAGCTACTTCATGATTTTCATTAAATGGAAATATAAAATTTCATCTGAAATATACATATTTACATATAATACATATTAATAAAAAACACAAACATCTCCAAAAGAAGCACAACAAAACTAGTTGCTGAATGTGTCCACCTCTAATCAATAATAATAATAATAAAAAATAGCATGCCACTGAAAAGATACATGATTTCAGCCAAGGATGCCTGAATTAAACCTCTAAATTTCAAGCCAGGGACAGAGTTTTTCAGTTCCTATGGAAAGAGAGTTTATTTATTTATTTATTCTTTGATTGATTTGTTCTTGTCAAATAGTGAGCAGATATCATACAATTTTTATTGTCTGACTAACAACTCTCTATAATTTGTTACATCTATTGAGAGAGACTGAGTCAGAGTCACCTGCACCACAAGACTATAAAAGACAGCACTATCACCAATTCACAAATGGACTCCTGGCGCAGGTGATCCATTTTCAAAATGTTTTCATTAAATCAACAGATATCACTCCTGTGACTGGGGTGGTTTTCTTTTGGTAATGTATGGAAAGCAAGAGAGCAAAAAACAAACAAAAACGTCTCGGTTACGTATGTAACCTTAGTTCCCTGATAGGGAACGAGACGCTGCGTCAAGCTGTGGGAACGCCCCTGCGTTGTGCGTCCTGAAGCACGTATGGAATCAGCCCAATGGAGAGATGGAACGTCATAGGCAGGTGACATCATCGACCAGGAAACTATAAAGCACCCCATAAACACAAGCGCAATAGCTTCTGATAGGCCTGAAGGAAGCGCTAGCGGGAATGCCGGGAGTATGGTGGAATGACGCAGCGTCTCGTTCCCTATCAGGGAACTAAGGTTACATACGGAACCGAGACGTTCCCTTTCAAGGGAACTCGAGCTGCGTCAAGCTGTGGGAACGCTAATACCCACGTAGCCATAGGACCAAGTGACCGCCATGTGAGAACTAGCGCACAGAGGGCGAGAGCACCTGTGCCCCAGGGGAAGGAATTAAGTCTAGGTCATAGATCTTAATTAAAGTATGCGGTGAAGACCATCCAGCCGCATCACAAACGTCACTGAGGGAAACTCCTGACAATAAGGCTTTAGAAGCCGCCATACTCCTGATAGAGTGGGCTCGTACAGCCAAGGTGAAGGCTGACCAGCCGACTCATAGGCAAGTGAGATAGCCTCGACCACACACTTGCTTATTCTCTGTTTAGACACGGGACACCCCTTCTTGGGTGGCCCAAAACACGCAAATAGTTGTTCTGACTTCCTCCACAGGGCAGTTCTGTGGATATAGGCGTCTAACGCCCTAACAGGGCAGAGTAAATTAAGTTTCTCCTGGTCAGACGACAGAAATGGAGGAGGACAGAAGGCCTGCAGAACTGTAGGTCTAACAACATTAGTAGGGACCTAGGGAACGTAACCTGGTCTAGGACGCAAAAAAGCCTTAACCATGCCAGGCGAAAATTCCAGGCACAAGGGTGAAACCGACAGAGCCTGCAAATCACCGATTCTCTTTAGTGAGGAGATAGCAAGAAGAAAGATAGTCTTAAACGTGAGAAACTTCTCAGGAACTTCTTCGATAGGTTCAAGAGGAGCTTGGGAAAGACCTTCTAATACGATGGCCAGATCCCAGGCCGGCACCCTCGTACGAACTGCTGGCCTCAGCCTCAATGTGCCACGAAGGAAACGAGTTATAAGCGGGTGTCTCCCCAGAGAAACTCCACGGAAAGGGACGTGGTGAGCAGCCAGTGATGCCACATACACCTTTAGTGTGGAGGGGGATAGCCCTGTGGAGAAGCGCTCCTGCAGGAATTCCAGCACTGCACCCACTGGGCCGTTAACCGGGTCCTGCAGGTGTTCTCCACACCAAGAAGTGAAAAGTTTTCACTTCAAGGCATAAAGCTTCCTCGCGGATGGAGCTCTGGAGTGAAGAATGGTCTCAACAACCTCGGTTGAGAGACCAGAGTTCATGAGCTGGGCCCCCTCGGAGGCCAAGCCCACAGTACTGGGTGGGGGTGAAATATCATGCTGCCCGCCTGAGAGAGTAGATCCCTCCTGACCGGGAGCTCCAAAGGAGAACCGTCCAGGAGAGAAATCAGGTCCGCAAACCATACTCGGGCCGGCCAGAACGGGGCTACTAGTAGTAGGCTGACCCCGTCCCGGCGAACCCTCTCCAGAACTCCAGGTAGCAGAGCAATCGGGGGAAAGGTGAACAGACGTGACCTCGGCCACGGCTGCCCCATAGCGTCCAACCTCAGAGGGGCTGGATGGCTGATGGAAAACCACAGATGACAGTGTGTGGTCACCTTGGAAGTGAATAGGTCCACCTCGGCGCGACCGAAACTCACCAAAGCCCCTGCCTCGACAGGAAGTCTGCTACCACATTCAAATACCCAGGAAGATACATTGCTCTCAGAGATAGTAACCTCCCTTGGGACCACAGGAGGATCTGACGGGCCAACTTGTAAAGCCGGCGAAACCGCAGGCTCCCCTGATGATTTATATAAGAGACCACCGACGTGTTGCCTGACTGAACTAACACATGATGACCTCTCAGGTCTGCTAGGAAGTGTTTCAGAGCCTGGAACACCGCCAACATCTCTAGACAATTTATAAGCCATGATAGATGATGGTCCTGAGACAGACCTTGGGCTGGACGACCACTCGTGACCGCCCCCCAGCCTGTGAGGGAAGCATCCGCCATTAGCGCCACGCGACCCAGCACAGGACCTTTGAATAGGAACCAAGTTTCTTTCCACATGACCAGAGCACGAAGGCAGCGCCGCGTGACTTTGACCGTGCGGAGCGGATTTCCCCTCGGGGAGAATCCCTTGGTCCTGAACCACCACTGTAGCGGTCTCATGTACAACAGGCCGCAAGGTATAACGTTGGACGCTGCTGCCATCAGACCCGACAGTCTCTAAAACTGTTTTACAGTAAGTAGCTGGCCTAGCTTTACTTGTTTCACAGCTGAGAGAATCGAAGCGATGCGGGTCGGAGCCAGTCGCGCCTGCATCGAAACCGAAACCCAAACGACACCCAGAAAAGTGGTCTTCTGAGAAGGAGATAATACACTTTTCTTTGCGTTCAGCCTCAACCCCAACTTCCTGATATGAACGAGAACGACATCTCAATGCCGAACCACCATCGTGAAAGTGCGGGGAGATAAAGCTAGGCCAAACGGAAGAACCCTGTGCTGGTACACCTCGCCCCCGAAGGCGAACCTCAGGAACTTCCTGTGTTGTAGAAGGACGGAAATGTGGAAGTACGCGTCCCTTCGATCTATCGTGACAGACCAGTCCTCGGATCTGATTTGTGAAACGATCTGTTTGATAGAGAGCAACTTGAATTTTGGCTTCCCTACCGAGCGATTCAATAGGCGCAGGTCTAAAATTGGACGCAACCCCCCATCCTACTTTGGAACGATGAAATATCGGCTGTAATAGCCTGACTCCATAATGGGAGGAGGAACCCGTTCTATAGCCTCCTTTTGAAGGAGTGCTTTCACCTTTTGTTCCATAACCAGAGCCTGCTCGGGGCCCACCACTGTAGGCAGAACCCCTCTGACACCTGAATTGGATAGCATAATCCTTTTCTATTGTCTGCAGGACCCAATGAGATATTTTTGGAAGGCTTTTCCCCTCTGAATTGGATAGCATAATCCTTTTCTATTGTCTGCAGGACCCAATGAGATATTTTTGGAAGGCTTTTCCCCTCTGCCAGAAATTCTACTAAGGGTACCAGTCTCTCGAGACTGGCCTCTGGTGTAACTTGAGCAGCAAACGCAGCGCCCTGTAACGGCACACCGGCAGGGAACAACTGGTTTAACCGCTCTGAAACCCTCCTCAGAGGGAGCGAGCGTCCCTCGGGAAATCGCTCGCTGGGACCGTCTGCGCCCCGGCATTAAGGCGGGGTTGGCAGAACGGGCCCCTGAGGGCACCGAGGAGGAATGGGCACCGTAGAAAGAGGTGAACACCTTTCCGCCTCGGTGGGAACCACCCTCAGTGTCCTGCGCGCCATGGCGCCAGGACTTCTTCTTAGCCGAAGCCTTCTTAGCTAATATAACTGTCCTCAGATCAGTTCTATTACTGGGAGATTTCGGCTGAGAGTGCCGCGGCTGAGCCCACTGTCCAGCAGGGGGAGCACGAGACGCGACACTCTGCTTCAGCGCCTATGTGATGAGCTCGCAGACGGCCAGGGCTGATTCAGAGGGGTTTTCGATTTCGATTTCGACACCTCAGTGTGGAGATCGGGAAAGAAAAAAGACGGCACGCACCGGCGTGGAGGTTGCACTCGTGACGGCGAAAATCTCTCATCTAATTTTAATTTAGAAACAGACTCCTGTCTAGTCACTGGCCATACAATGCTGAGTTTTTCTACAGCTCTTGTTAATACCTCCACTAGCTCATCGCTTTCGGGAGTGTAAGGTGGCGAATCCTCCACATCTCCCTCATATATACTAGCAACATCCAGCTCCTCAGAACTGGATAGAAGCAACACTGGTGCCTCAGCCCGAGCGGAAGAAACCGCAGCGCGTGCTTCCGAATACGGGACTGAGGCACTGGATCTCACAGGTGAAGGGAGAGATAAGGCAGAGCCCGTCTCTAACCCCGCTGAGAGATCCATATGCGATCCCCACGATACGCGTCGTCGCTCTGCTTCGGCAAGAGCGGGACCCGAACCGCAGGGAGCGCGCACCGAACCGCTCTCCTCAAAGAGCGCCTGGCGGGAGCGGAGCGTCCTTAATGGCAGACGCTCGCAATGCTCACAATCAGCTCCCTCGAGAGCTGACTGGGCATGCTACACTCCCAAACAAACAACACAAAGAACGTGTGTATCCCCACTCGTTAAATAACGCGAGCAGGGAGGGACACACTCCCTAAACTGCTGTTTGTTCGCCATATCTCTCTTAATATATATATATATATATATATATATAAATTGTTTGTGTGGTGCAGAGTATGTAAGGACAGACAATATTCACACAGGGACAGATTCACATATAGCGCGACTGAAGGCACAGAAGCTATTGCGCTTGTGTTTATGGGGTGCTTTATAGTTTCCTGGTCGATGACGTCACCCGCCTATGACGTTCCATCTCTCCATTGGGCTGATTCCATACGTGCTTCAGGACGCACAACGCAGGGGCGTTCCCACAGCTTGACGCAGCTCGAGTTCCCTTGAAAGGGAACAAACAAAAACAAAACACACACACACACACACACACACACACACACAAACAAACACAAACACACACACACACACACACACACACACACACACACACATACACACACACACACACAAAAGATGTCAGACTAGACATTCAAAACCCAACGCCAACTTCTGAGTGGACACAGGAGAGCATCCACTGAGAGAATTCATTATCAAAAACCTGCAGAAAAGACGAGAGTCAGACAGAGAGAAAGAGAAAAACCTTGTAAGCAGTCTAAAGTATATGTTCAGTTCACCCTGTTCTAAATGCTGTTTTTTTACTGTCCACAAGCAGAGACAATTTACAAAATAAGACCTTGTAAAACTCAAAAGAACGAGTGGCTGGTGGTAAGAAACTATGCAATTTAAACATTAAATAAACTCTAACTGTGGAGATCAATCAAAGCTTCAAATGGACTCTTAACCAAATGATAAGAGGCCAAGATAAATGGCTGTGGAATGATGCCATTAACTGGGTTGCTGTTTTCATACAATTGTGTTTAAAGTTTATGTGAACTGTGACAAAATAGTGTTTGATTAATTTGTTTGCATTACTTACATTCTGACGACTGTGTCTTCTCTAAATGCAATTCTCATGCCAGGCCTATATGTCAGAAAAGTTTGACATTTGTAAAGTTACACCAAAGATGTGACTTGTAATCATTGCGATTCATGCAATATTTCAAGTATAGAAAGTGGGAATTCAAAGTCCACATGATGGCTCTCTTTTTTTCACTGTTGCCCTCCATTCTCAGCCTCTTTCCCTTGAAGCATCAAACATCTCACTTCAAAGTGCCTCATTTGTGGCTGCCTCTTTTCCAGGTGCCAATCCCTACCCTTATATATCTGGTGCAATCGACTAAACCCCTCTCCATAAAATTTGATGCAACCAGGGGAGATGGGAGGGAGATATTAGAATGGCCATATCACAAGGTGATGGGGTCTATTGATCTTTGAGTATAATTTTTTAGCACAGGGGGTTATTTGTGAGATACGCTTGCAAGCTTGAACAAAAGACAGACACAAGTTTTTTTTTTTTTTTTTTTTTTGTGCTTTTACTTCAGTGGCCATCAATTCCATTCTTATGCTTGAGATTTACCCCTGAAAGCGAAAGATGTCCACCCAGACATATAATAATGGGCGAAATTGTTATACTCAGTATGGTGGCTGTAAACCTTCTTTACAATTAAAGGGGTGATTCACTGCTGATAAGATGGGCTTTTAATAGTACTTGTCAGTCTATGCAGTAGAAGGGCAACATGCTATTTGCAATCAGTGCTACACGACTATAGAAAAATCTTCAACACTTTTTGTTACCCTTTAAGAGAGCCACTGAGCCAGTATTGCAATGCTTATTATGAAAAAAAAAAAAATATCCACAAGAAACTTATTAATTGTAAACATTTCCAATCAGTTTCCATACATTCCAGACATACATGCTGCTCACATATTATTGTAGCAGAGTTTGTGCTGAATACAGCGTAATCAGACTTTAGCCATGAAAATATTACAAGTAATAAATAAGAAATAAGCACAAATGTCAGAGCATGTCAGAACACCTCCAGGGCCCAGAAAACAACTCCGACCCAACAGGGTTAAATGTGATTTCAGAGGGTTGAAATGTGTGTCAGAGAAGGAATCGCATTTCAGAGACAAAGCAATTTCCAAATTTTGACAAAAGATTAAGACAAATACAAAGTTCTCTAGAGGCACAGCGGATTGGGTCCTGCTGTATCAGTAGCCCACAAGCTCGCTGCTACACCTTCAAATTCATGGTCAGCATTTTCTGTAGCAGTTTGCAGCGTGCTTTCAGAAACACTCCACCTTCCCCAGCTCCACCTGTCTTACATGTATGAATTAGCAGTAGCAAGTCTTGTACTTGCTCTGCTGCTGCAGAGCAATAACCAACATCAGGAGCAGCGTAGCAGACCTACTATGCCAAGAACAAAAATACTGTATTACCATTGTTATAACCATTTCGATGCCAAACTCTCCGAGAGTTGACATGACAGAAACACATTTTTTTGTCTGTGGATTAACAAAAAACACAAGACTAGTAATGCAAGCTTACAAAGTAAATGGGGTCACTTTCGAATTTTTGCGGACTAAGGGATAGTCCAAAAATTAGTCTGTCAGTATTTATTTACTCTCATGTAATTCTAAACCTTATGACTTTCTTTATTCTTTGGAACAGAATTTGAATGATGGGTACTCATTGACAGGGTGAAGATAGAATGAAAACTTTATTTTCTTTTTTGTGTGAACTATTCCTTTTAAGATGAATTGGAGTGACAACAGATAGCTTTCTCCAAGTATTACGGACCTCATTGGTTTGAAAACAGTCGTTATTTGCAAATAAATTTGGTGATGCTCATCACATGGATACCTGTTGGTCACAGCAGTGACAACAACTTTTGAAGCTATTGCAATGTAACTCAATTTAAAGGTGTAAGAAAAACATAACATAAATGTTGTATATTTTTTGGTATGCATCACACACACACACACAGACAAACACACATCTGGTCACCTGAACATATCCTCATTACCTGAAATGCAGCTCAGGTGTACAGGTGTCATCCACTCAGCAAGTGTGTGAACAAGACCCTTTTATGCTGCTAAAAACACTGTCAGCATAAACCTCATACTGCTAACAAAGCCAAATGTTTGGCTCCGCAGACTCTTAGATAAAGTGCAGCTCACATGGAATATGTGATGACAAGGCACGTAAAAAAAAAAAAAAAAATCCCCATGCAGACATATCATGCAACATGATGGTATTATTATACTCATGACTGTAGATAAGTATCATAAAAACATGTGGGACTCAATCTATCTACAAGAAAACATAACATAAAGATACTGAACTTTCTATCTATCTACTGTAGCTATCTATCTAGGCATTATAAATGCACTTGTCTCAATCGCTTGGCTTTTCAACCTGCTGGCATAGGATTTTCTGAAGCCTGGCAGAGCAAACATACATATCCAGACATATAAAGGGATGAAGGGAGTTAGCATTTACAGGAAGACATCACTTCAGGCAGATGAGGGGGCTTTTCTGTAAGGGGTCTGTTTGATAATGGAGAAACCTGCAGATAAGATACAACAAGTGCAATTGTCTCTAATCCCATCCGTCAGGCTTTGTGAGCATACAGCTCCACTGACACAAATCTGTACTTAGCAGAATCACAAAGGCTATGGATTTGCTTTCAACCCAAGTACAGTGAGTTTAGCGGAATAATAAATGTCTACAGTGTCCAGGAGAAGGGTAAAATCACAGTTTGGGTGTGTGCATGCAATTCAAAACAGCTAATGTGGGCAAACCTCACACTCTAGGACCGGATAAACAGTCAGATACAATTATGTTTTCTTTACCTTTTTTCCCCTCATACTAATCTCTTAATCCACTGTTCTTCTCGAAACCAAGGAGAAAGAGGGAGAGGAGAAAGAATGAGAAAAAGGAGTGCAGCAGAGGATGAGCTTGTATAATAGCTAATATGGCAAGGGGGACATTATTATTAATTACAGACACAATCCGTCTTACATCATGTCTTTCTATTCTTCACACTAATGCTTGGTGCACTTCAACACAACAAGAGGATGCAACTTCTGGTAGAGAAAAAAATAGGGGGTTCTGCGATATTCATGCATTATATTTGTTAAAGCTTTATGACACTTCATTTGGTGAAATGTTTTAATTTCTCGAAGAGATACTTGAAAAACTGAGTTCAATCAAAAACCAACAGAGTGCAAACAGCTTCTGCCCTCAGGCAGGGAGGCTGCTAAATAGGCAAGCTGCAGTAGCCTACTCTGTCCTTGATTAACGGTCAGCTCATATGGAGTTCCTGTTTACAAATTCAGAGTATTATTTAATTTAAAACCTGAGGCGTGTAATTTTTACAGTTCTAAAATACTTCCTCTTATCCCCTCTTACTAAGAGACAACTATACAACTAAGCTGTCTGTAGGATGATTTCCCTGAAAAGTGTAAGGGTCTTTCTTTGGCCACTTTTATGTTCCAGGAGTTAGACAGATTTTTGTTTTTGTTATGTGAAGATCACATAACATCTGACATTTACCATGACTTTATCATTTATTTTCGCTACTTTTCAAATGCATTGTATACAGTTTTTATTTTTACTCTTGTTCCACAACTTTTTAATTTTAAAATAAGACAATCAATCATAAAAAGAATATGAAGTATTATTAGAAGTTTAAAACTATGATAATCTAAACAAAGACTCTGGGTGCTTTTACACTGGGCTCGTTTGCTGTGGTCCGAGCGCGATTGTTCCCGGCGCCCCCCACAACGTTGGTCTGGTTTCACACTCAACTTGATTCTGTCGAACTCTGGTGCATTTGCGTCGGTTTGCGTGCATCTTACGTCATTGCAAACGTGCACACCGCATGAAAGAAAACACGACGCGGGTCAATATATTGTGTTTTTTATTAATTTGGTGCAATTATGCATAGCTGAGTAAACAACACAGGTTTACTGTGTGTGTGTGTGTGTGTGTGTGTGTGTGTCTGTGTGTGTGTGTGTGTGTGTGTGTGTGTGTGTCGCATAAGCTGTCTTTCCGCTGCTTGCAAACGGACTCTTTTGAGGAGACAGAGGATTTCCATTAATTTGTTGCCCTGATTGCACGCACTATGCGCGAATACACTGCAGACTCACTCTTGCTCGTATCCAAGGTAAATCTTAATCCCTTACGTGTGTTTTATTTAACTTAATACATAATAATCGGCTAAAACGCATGCGCAGGTTACTTTACTTCCTGAACAAGTGCGCACCCGAGTCTGTGTTGCTTTCACATACACGCGAACCGCAGCACGGTTCGGGAGCACCCGAACTCAGACCACCTCCTCCAGGTAGTCTCGGGTTCGGTACCCCAGTGCGCACCCGGGTCCCATGACAGCGTTCACATTAGTGATTTTTCATGCGAACCGTGCCCCGTTCCGAACTAAATTGCCAGTGTGCCCCCTCAGGCCCAGTCCCAATCCGCATACTCTCCGTCCTAAATAGTATTCAAAAATAGAATTAGTACGTCCCAAATCGTAGTATGTTGAAATGAGTGTTCCAAAGATAGCAGGATGGTCCACTATGTCCGGTCAGAATCCGAAGTGCAGAGAGATGCACACTCTAACGGCTAATATTGCCCACAACCCATCACGCGTTGGACGAGGATTCGGTTAGAACTACAAACACGTGTGAAAAGTGTTTAAAAAAAAAAAAACTACAGACATGGAGGACGCGCGAGTCTGGCGTTTATGTAGAGAGGTTTAGATAAAGGGGTTGAGTGATTATCAGTATCTAACCTGACGAAAATGTATTTATTCAACGTTGTTATATTGCAGCTGCATCAGCATTGTGAACTTCTGTAAAGATATGTTTAGCCATTACCTTTTAAATGCATCATTATATTCAAATTGCAAACACATGAGGAGAGTCTCTGCATGAAAGACCTACGACTGGCAGATGAACGTGCTCTCCGAAACGGTAGGAAATCAAATTAAATTGAATGGAGGCAGGGCTGGACTGGCCATCGGGCATACCGGGCACTTTCCCGGTGGGCCGACATGCTTTTTGGGCCGATACAGATCATTCTTTAAAAAAAAAAATAATAATAATAATTTTTGTCTAAACGGCCCATAATACTCGTACATTGGCGGCCCATTAATTTAGTTTTGCTTAAGCCTGGTTCACACGGCAGGATAATTAGGCCGATTTTAGCCCCGATTTGCCCCTACCAACAATCTTAAGGATGCTCCGATTATCGTAAAATAATCTGATCAGATATTCCTGCCTTGTGTGGTGTGTTAAGACTGCTCTCGTCTGCTCGGAAGGACGTCGGGACCGCTCCGATCTCAAATCGGGGATCTCCAACATGTTGGATTTTATTGGCCCGATTTCTCCTCGTGTGTGGTTTCTCCCGGGGACAAACAAGCACGCAGCCTGTGGACTGTGGCGTGTAGCCAATCAGAAAGCGAGGCGACGAGGCGCAGAGGAAGCACCGGGAAACAAAATCAAAACAGCCGGCGGCATGGCTCACCAGAAAGTCCGGTGGGCGTTGGAGATGGATTCGGTTAAAAACAGACTACAAACTATCGCCACTGCATCCTCTTCGTCCACCATGATTGTTTACTCTGAAGTCACGTTTGATCTCGAGGGATTTTGCGAGATTTTCCATCTGACCTGGGAATGCTCGGGAGTCAAATCGGTTCGTGTGTGATGTGTTGATTTTGCCGTGTGGCTGCGCACCACACACTGTACGACCAAAACTGTTAAAACCGTGATTTTTTATCGCCGTGTGTGGGGTCTCTCAGGTTTGGAAAATCGGCCGACAATTTTAAAATCGTCTCGAGTGAACCAGGCTTTAATTGGCGGCGCTGGGATCTTTGTGCCGGTGTAATGCATTGGACAAAAAAAGTCAGCATAGGTTTTTTTTTTTTTACAGACCGTCCCATGAAACACGTAGATCAGCGGCCCATTGGTTCTTTTCTTGATTGGCACTGGGCTGATCCAATCACATCTTTAAACTCCTCCCCCTTTGGGCTCTGAGCGAGCGTGCAGTGTCAGTGTGTATCAGTCAAAATAGTCAGAGATGGAGAAGAAACGCAAGGAATGTGCAGAGAAATAGCGTGAAAAAAGAAACGGGCCCCTCAAGTGTCT
The DNA here is from genome assembly GCA_026230005.1 of Gila orcuttii. Lineage (NCBI taxonomy): Eukaryota > Metazoa > Chordata > Actinopteri > Cypriniformes > Leuciscidae > Gila > Gila orcuttii. The sequence continues at coordinate 18,430,241 of JAPDVR010000016.1, read as the reverse complement.
GATGAGGATATTGAGGAGGATCAGGAGAGAATGAGTGAGTGTAGAGAACTGTGGTAAGCAGAACTAGGCAACTTTCAGAACACTGAGACGATGAGTGTAGGAACCCATAACCCAGTTACGCATTATTTACACATCGGCATAGTTGACGATTACGCATTTTACTAGAATTGTAATGAGACGCGTTTGTAAACCATGTTTTCCGCCAAAATAAAAGATCATGTGTTTATCTCTTTCAAGCATAGAAATTAGTACAAAACTAATTATGAAAGTTGCTTTTATTTTTCAGTGCATTTGTTTTACAATATATGGCTATTACTGTCATGGAATCAATATTATAACTATTATTATGTAGTAGTGTAATGCAGACAGACACTATATCACAGCTAAAAGAGTTTGAGTCTTTCTTTGTTCAATTTGCACACTGATTATGGGTTGGAGCTCTTATTTTTGAACTCTCAAAGTGCACCAGATTGATGAATTTAACATTAAAAAGCACAAATATTTCTTACGGCTCCCCCGAACCCCCCTAAAGAGACAGAGGTCCACCCACCACAGATTTACCAAAAATCCTGTGTCAAACACTGGTATTGCTATGCCAATGCAGCTTATAGCTTGTTTTAGGATTCATCATTGTGGAGTAGTTCGATTGTATTTTACAATTAGTAGTTATTTCATCTATTAACTCTTACTCATTCCTACTCACTCATTAGGCTACATGGAATTAGTGGTTTTAATAGGAGTTAGTATACATATTCAGGGACATGAAAAGATCGTTTATATGTAGTGGGCCAGTCTGGGCCAAAATGCCCGGGCCGATTTTTAGTCCCAGTCCAGCCCTGAATGGAGGATTTTAACTGTGACAAAATGATTGACAGGGCAGTTTACGGTGACAAGATGCACGCAACAGATCTGTCCGTTAAAGATGACGTGATAGTATGTCCGAAAGTTTGTCTACTCTTTTGCTACAAACTCAAAAGTATGTACTTTTTGTCACAAAAAATGTACATACTTTTAGGTCATAGTATAAGTAGGCGAATTGGGACTGGGCCTAAGGGCCCTATTTTAATGATCTAAGTGAATGGTCTAAAGCGCACCATGCAAGTGCACTTAGGGCATGTCCGAATCCACTTTTTCTAGTTTAATGACGAAAAATGTTCGGTGCGCCAGGCGCATGGTCTAAAAGGGTTATCCTTATTCTCTTAATAAGTAATGGGTGTGTTTTGGGCGTAACGTGTAATAAACCAATCAGAGTCTCATCTCCCATTCCCTTTAAAAGCCAGTTGCCATGTGTGTGTAATAAGCAGAGTGTACCAGCTTTAAATAACATTAGACCAGGTTTTTGTTGGTCAATGACGCAGTCTATTTCAGTTGCCTCAAAATAGCAATGCACCAACAACGCACCTGAACACACCTCATTTTCAGAACAGCATGCCCATGTGCGAACAGATGGGCGCAAAATTTGCTATTCAAACAACATGGCGCAGGACGTGAAAATGATAACTGCGTCGAGCTGAAACGAGCAAAAAAACTGTTGTATGATAGGGCCCTAAATAACATACTGATATTTATTGTGTAAAAACATGGTTTAACACAGTATATAAAAATTTCGAACTTTACAACTGGTGTAGTGTCATTTCCACCACAGCAAACAATTTTGTTCCAATTTTGAAGAGCTTGAGATCAAATATGGTACATTATTTATGAAGGAAACTATAAGGTAAATTCCTTGTGAAAAGAAAGTATTTTACAGTAGAACAGTAGGAACAGTATTTTATTGTGTGTCATTGCCAATCAATCTGCAACTGTCAAATTATGCAAAAAGTGTGAAAATATTAACTACATTAATATAAGAAATGCAAGCTATGATTTTTGTAATTTACACCACCATAATTTAAATCACAGAATGCTATTAACTACAATGCATAATTTGAAATGTGTTGGAAATGACACTGTGGTGTGAATTTGTATTACTTTTATTTTTTTATTATATCAGAAAAATAAAAAAGCAGAAACATGACAAAACATTTGACCAATAGAAGACAAGGGAAAGTGTTCAGGAAACTTTGGGAAAACAACTCTGTATGTATCTGTAATTTAACTATCAAACTGTTGCTGTGTTTGCATCACCATTTCTTCTTTTTAAACATTTTCAGGTAACCAATTTCCTTCAGGGAACTTACAGAAAGAAATCCCGCTACATGATTTATTTGTGTGCATTTGCCAAACAAGACTAGCTATTTCATAACCAGTCTTAGAGTTTCAATCTTATTTTTCATCACTTTGGGCTGGTGCGGCACAAATATAACAGAAGGCGTCCCACAGAGACGTAAAGCAACTGAGGATTCAATACTCTGAGATATCCTGCTTTGCCCTCTTACAATCTCCAGCAAATAATAATTATATGGTCAACAATACTTGCTGCCACACGTCCTCTGGAGAACTGGGAATCTCCAAAACTCGACATTGCATAGACAGTTGCATCAACCTCTATTCTTATATCATAGAAAGCAAGGAAATTAATTTTCATCATACATATGAAATACTGTATTTATACCCATAACTTCATTCCCACAAGTTTCCCTATTACGATAAGCAATACACAACATTGCTGAGTTTCAGAGGGCCCTTAAAGAAGTGTCACAATAAAGAATATATATATATATATATATTTTTTTTTTTTAAGTTTTGTCTGAGCCCTGGTACAGCCCAGGGGCCTCATTTATAACCGTTGCGTACGCACAAAACAGGCCCTGAAAGAGGCGTACGCCACTTCCGACGCATAAGTTGTGATTTATAAAAACAAACTTGACGGGAAAATGTGCGAACCTGCACGCAAACTCTGACCCATGCGTACGAACATTTTGGAGACGGAGCAGTTTGGCAACACCGATGGTGAGCTGAGGGATTGATGGTAGATGAATGAAATTAAACATATTGAACTTGAAAAGTTGCGCATATAGCCTATCCATATTGCCATATACATACAAATCACTTTCAATCCTCATTATGCGTCCTAATTATAAATGCATGCTTGTTCACAGTACCAATTTAAATAAATAAATGCCAATAAAAGATCCAATAAAAGTGCATCAATTGAATTTCCTTAAATTTCATTTTGTTATGATCTAAGTGTGGGCGTATAGGTTTACCACTCATTGTCTGATTGGTATGACAAGGTGTAAAGGATTGAATGTGATCGCTGTTTACATAAATACTACGGAGACACTTCTGCATGTATAGCCTATTGCATGATGGATGCGCTGGCATTGCTGGAGGACTATGCCAATGGCAGACTTAGGAGAGAAAGAGTGTTTAGAGACCATGAAGATTTCCTGGCCCACGATGATGAGTGGCTAATAAGCCGATTTAGGTTCCCTAGAGCCATGCTCTTGGATCTGTGTGCTGAATTGGGGCCAACATTACAAAGGCCAACTACACGAAACCACGCCATCCCGGTACCAACCCAAGTCCTTTCAGTTTTAGGATTTTTGGCAACCGGGAGTTACCAGCGGGAGTTAGCCGATAGGCAAGTTTACAAATATGATAATGCAATTTTTTTTTCTGCGTAAAGCTTCTTGCGGAAACTTATAATTCTGTTAATTTAACATAGGTCTGGGATTTCACAGCCATCCCTGAGCTCCTTAATGCCTGCAGTTTTGAAAGGGATTATTAGAATGATCAATAGATGCATACAGTTTCCTTACACTATTTGGGAACAGGCCAATATCAAAAGGCAATTTGCAGCAATGTCCGGATTCCCAAATGTAATCGGCGCAATTGACTGCACTCATATTGCTATAAGGGCTCCACATGAGAACGAGTTCATTTTTGTGAATCGAAAACATGTCCATTCCATAAATGTGCAAGTTATCTGTGAGGCCAACATGATTCTTACAAACGTTGTGGGACGTTACCCTCTGAGACGTTGGCTCCTCACCCCATTTCCAAACCCTCAGAGTGCAGAGCAAATGCGTTACAATGATGCCCACGCTCGTGCGCGCTCGGTAGTTGAGAGAGCCATTGGCCTTCTCAAGGGTAGATGGCGTTGCCTTGATGTTTCGGGTGGTAGACTTTTATATCAACCAAAAAAGGTCTGCCAGATCATCATGGCATGCGCCATTCTACACAACATGGCACAGAGGAATGGTGTCCCTCTCCCCGCTGAGCTCCCTCGCCTCCAGCATGAGGAGCCTGACCCACACCCCCCTCCCCAACATGAACGGCATCATCAGGGCGCAAGGCTCCGCGAGGAAGTAATGCGGCATTTGTGAAGGGACAACAACACACAGGTTCATTTTTTAACAAGATCTTTTAATGTAGAAGCAATGTCACCCAACACAACCTTTATTTGTTTAAGCTCATCTGCTATAACTGTAATTGCCTCAATTGTGTCCCTCTGTGTCTGAAGGACAGCCTCAGTCAACACCCGGCCACTTCCAACCGTGCCATGGGGTCTGGACGCGCTCCTGCTGGGGACCTCCGGACACTCCACAGCTGCTGCAGACTCAGCGCTGGGAGTCTCCTCACCACCCTGTGCTCCCATACCCTCTGGAACAACAAGGCCACAATAACCTATTGTGCTATTTCTATTTTATTTAATTGTGCTCATGTAATAAAATGATTTACCTGTTTCCACCATGTCTGTGTCTCCCTCCCTGTCAGACAGAATGCCGCACACACTGGTTTCTCCTATAATAGAAGCCAGCCGAGTCTCCATGGGGGACAGATCGGGCATCCCAGGACCCCCACCAGTCCCAGACACACTCTGTCGGTGACTGGCGAGCCTTTTTTTTGCCCCCACCTTTATGTCGGACCACTTCTTTTTTATTTCAGGAACCGTCCTGTTAGCCGAACCAACTGCATTCACCACTGCAGTCACATGTTGCCATTCCACACTTTTTTTTTTGTTAGTGATGCCAATGCTATGGCTACCAAACAAAATATTTTTTCTTTCCTCCACCTCCGTCACAAGAACCTCTATCTCAGTATCTGCGAAATTTCGTTTTTTCCCCTTGTTCTCAATTGCTGCCATTTTTTAGCATAAAGTAGGCTACCTTTTGCTGGCTCATTGATATGCACGGCCATTCACGAAGTGATTTGCATGGCCTATATATGGTTGAATGTGGGCGGGATGTCGATTTTTTTCACGTGCGCAAATTATCAGGTAGACTGTGATTTATAAATGGAAAATTGAATGCAGGTGTGCGTACGCACGGTTTTATAAGTCTCAATTTTAGTTTGCGTACGCTATTTTTGGCTTTCAGGAGCACGCACACTTTTAGTAAGGATCCTACGCAGAGTTTTATAAATGAAGCCCCTGGTCCCAACCAATCAGAGACTTAATTATAGCAGAGAAGGGATGAGTTGTCCTAAGGGATGCTGTGCATGCTGGGTCCCTCTTGACAAGTCACTGTGGTGTTTAAATATTAATGGAAATTATAGCAAGCTCTGGCTTGGGAATGTGTTCAAGTGGAGAGCCAAAAAATGCATGCAAAAACAAGAGCTGAGAAATGAGCTTTGAGGGCCATTTAATATTTTATTGTGTATGTGTGTGCGCGTGTGATTGAAAATATGTGTGGGTGTGAGGTAGACATTACTATTCTCCCATTGTTTGGCACCAGAGATCTATGTGTGAACATGGCTGGAGTATGTTCTCAGATTTTTGTGAGTAAGACTGGGATAGGAAAAGATGCCACATACCATCCTAATTTCTGCTTTCTGGTCTTGGGGGAGTGTATTAAATCGTGTTTTGTAAAACTCAGGGCAACTCAAGTCGCCAGGTATGTGTCCGGTGGGACAAAATTAGCTGCAGTGGCAGGAGATGTTGAGAGAAAGAGTGATAGAAAGAGAGAAAAATGGTTAGATATGTGTTTGTCAGATATCAAGCACCCTGCAACGGTGAGCTATGACACAGACACTGTGGGTGTAGGTTTAGCTCCTGTCACCAGAACAACAATACACTATCTTATTAACACGTCATACACCTCCTCTCTGTCACCACGCTATCCTGTCAGACTGACACTCACACCTCTGCCTTGAGGCCCCCTTCGGTCTCTCTCCATCTAACTCAAATCCATGAGCCTCAATCACACAGTGTTGTTTATTTCTCCATCCGTCTATTATCTTCCTCTTTCCTTCAGTTTTAACTTGTTTATTGGTTTATTTATCTTCTTTACTTCATTAAATTAATAGTTCAACCTAAATTTAAAGGCGTCATGATATGAATTTTTTTAAATCATTTTATTATCTTCCTTGAGGTTCTCTTATAATTATATGTTTTTTTGCACTGTCATATATTCGCAAAAAATATTATTTTCAACCCTCATTCTGACCCTCTCTCTGACAGCTCTGATTTATGCGGCTGTGTCCCTTAAGCCATGTCAGTAAACAGTAATGATTGTCTAAAGGCAGGAACACACCAAGCCGACGCCGACGAACTAGCGCAGATGAAAGCCGACTGTGTTGTCGCCTTGCGTCGGGGTAAAAAGCTGTACTTGAACACACCGAGAGAACTACTGCCGACTGTTAGCTAGAATGCACGTTCTGCGCCTGCGTGTAAATGAGACAACTGTCTATTGATGCAGATATATTCATCTATATTCGACATTCAAAAAGAGAAACCGACGCTGCAGGCTGCAGATAACGTTACAGAAATCATAAACAAAGCAGTGCGTGCTTACCGTTTTGAATATCAAGTTAAATACTTTCTTTATTCCACTCCACTCATGGCAATATTTAAATATTTGCCAAGGAACACTCATGTAAGATGACGTAACATAACAGCAGCCTTCTATCTGTACCGTTTTGACTTCTTTGCTCTCTGTTTTGCTATTATTCTCGTGCACTGACTCGTTCACTAAGCTGAACAGCCAATCAGAGTTCTCTCTCTCACCGACGGCCCGACGCCGATTCAACATGTCGAATCGGCTGTTACAAAGCCGACGAGGACCAATTTCAGCCGACGGTGCGGAACACACTGAGAAAACTTAGTCGGCCGACGCACAAAAACTGCCCGACGGCCGACCGTCGGCTTGGTGTGTTCCCGCCTTAACATCACTGCATAAAGTATCAACGCCCCCTTGCTATGAGAGTCAGTGTTTTGACATTATCCATAAAAAACCCCCAGAGAATTATCAAATTGTTTACTTATGGTTTGCTGGAGCTGCGGTAAGATCCAATACAGTTGGCTGCTTCACATTTTCAACAAGTTTGCAAACTCTCCATTACACTCTGCCTCGTTTACAAAACAATCTGTAGTTAAATGCTCTGAACAAACATAAAATTATCTGATGCAATCCAGGATGCCATTAAATAAAAATCCATCACAGGGCTTGACAATAAGGGGTCAGTTTAAATGACACCCGGGACAGTTGATGGAACTGTCACTTGCCCGATCGGGCCAGTGCAGCATTATCATGAAAGTTTTTAATTTGCATGTCTTTTTATGCCTGGTCAATTTAAATATTCAAGCTCAAGAAGAGAACTCAATTCGGTACTTCAGAAAGCCGCCTCTCAGAGAGCGCACACATACTGAATTGAGTTCTCTTTCAAGACTTCTTGCAATTGAATGGACATATATTCACACAAAATTATTTAAAAATGCCCGTATTGGCAAGTATCTTAGTCTGTAAACATAAGTCTGTTATCTCTTAAGTGAGCAGTATACAGGTCCTTCTCAAAAAAATAGCATATTGTGATAAAGTTCATTATTTTCCATAATGTAATGATAAAAATTAAACTTTCATATATTTTAGATTCATTGCACACCAACTGAAATATTTCAGGTCTTTTATTGTTTTAATACTGATGATTTTGGCATACAGCTCATGAAAACCCAAAATTCCTGTCTCAAAAAATTAGCATATCATGAAAAGGTTCTCTAAACGAGCTATTAACCTAATCATCTGAATCAACTAATTAACTCTAAACACCTGCAAAAGATTCCTGAGGCTTTTAAAAACTCCCAGCCTGTTTCATTACTCAAAACCGCAATCATGGGTAAGACTGCCGACCTGACTGCTGTCCAGAAGGCCATCATTGACACCCTCAAGCAAGAGGGTAAGACAGAAAGAAATTTCTGAACAAATAGGCTGTTCCCAGAGTGCTTTATCAAGGCACCTCAGTGGGAAGTCTGTGGGAAGGAAAAAGTGTGGCAAAAAACGCTGCACAACGAGAAGAGGTGACCGGACCCTGAGGAAAATTGTGGAGAAGGACCGATTCCAGACCTTGGGGGACCTGCGGAAGCAGTGGACTGAGTCTGGAGTAGAAACATCCAGAGCCACCGTGCACAGGCGTGTGCAGGAAATGGGCTACAGGTGCCGCATTCCCCAGGTCAAGCCACTTTTGAACCAGAAACAGCGGCAGAAGCGCCTGACCTGGGCTACAGAGAAGCAGCACTGGACTGTTGCTCAGTTTTGCATGTCATTCGGAAATCAAGGTGCCAGAGTCTTGAGGAAGACTGGGGAGAAGGAAATGCCAAAATGCCTGAAGTCCAGTGTCAAGTACCCACAGTCAGTGATGGTCTGGGGTGCCATGTCAGCTGCTGGTGTTGATCCACTGTGTTTTATCAAGGGCAGGGTCAATGCAGCTAGTTGTCAGGAGATTTTGGAGCACTTCATGCTTCCACCTGCTGAAAAGCTTTATGGAGATGAAGATTTCATTTTTCAGCACGACCTGGCACCTGCTCACAGTGCCAAAACCACTGGTAAATGGTTTACTGACCATGGTATTACTGTGCTCAATTGGCCTGCCAACTCTCCTGACCTGAACCCCATAGAGAATCTGTGGGATATTGTGAAGAGAAAGTTGAGAGACGCAAGACCCAACACTCTGGATGAGCTTAAGGCCGCTATCGAAGCATCCTGGGCCTCCATAACACCTCAGCAGTGCCACAGGCTGATTGCCTCCATGCCACGCCGCATTGAAGCAGTCATTTCTGCAAAAGGATTCCCGACCAAGTATTGACTATTGAGTGCATAACTGAACATAATTATTTGTAGGTTGACTTTTTTTTTTGTATTAAAAACACTTCTTTTATTGGTCGGATAAAATATGCTAATTTTTTGAGACATGAATTTTGGGTTTTCATGAGCTGTATGCCAAAATCATCAGTATTAAAACAATAAAAGACCTGAAACATTTCAGTTGGTGTGCAATGAATCTAAAATATATGAAAGTTTAATTTTTATCATTACATTATCGAAAATAATGAACGTTTATCACAATATGCTAATTTTTTGAGAAGGACCTGTATTTGATCCATGCAGCTCTTTAAGTGTAAAGAAAAGGAGACGTTTAAGTTCAAGCTGCACTTTCAATTCAAAGTCAATGGAAACCAATAGTTCTAAATGTGACTAAAATGTGCTTTCAAACTCCAAAAATCATCATAAAGTTGTTCATACAATACATGCACTATATTGGAAGTCCTCTGAAGCTATACAAAATATTTGTGGGAGAAAGAGACAAAAATTCAAGTCAGTATTCACTGAAAATCTGGCTTGTAGTCGTGCTCACCATTTGAAAGTCACCATTACTGTGTTTTTACTTTTGTAACTAGAACAAAGATTAATCTAAATTTAATTTATACAGTGAAGACTATGCCATGTTTTTTATATGGTATTCTTTTGTGCCATTGCTCGTAATTGAATTATTTGTTCTTGTTTTATTACTGACAGTTTACTTGTCTTTATCAAAACTTGAAATTTATATGAGTAAGGCTAGTAACAATAACTAGGCCTATTTAATTTAATTTAATTTAATGTATTTTGTTATTTATTTTGAACCTCCTTAAAAGTCCAGGGGTTAAAGAAGGCAGGTAACAAAAAGTTAAGGAGAGAACACAGGAACACTCCTATTTCCAGCTCCCAGTTCAACAAACATAAGTCTGCAAGAGTTCGGTGAAAAAAAGTAGATTATTTTTATTTTAGTTGACATAAATGAAATGTTTGTTTCTCAAAATCATAAGTGGGGATATCATAAAGCTTCGGGAGGGGACAAGTCTAAAATAACAAGCAAAAGATCAAACTTCCTAAAAGGGGTTTAGAAATAACTTCCCAGCTGGCATTTTAATGTCGAGTCACTGTTGAATCAACGTCAGGTGCCAGTGTTGGATAACCGTGGAATTTTGTTTAGATTTTGCAAATCAGATTGCAAATTGGATTTTGGAACAACGTTATTTTTCTACTGACATATTTCATGGTTTTCATAAAAGTCATGGTTGTAAAAATAATATTGATTTGATGTAGGCCTACAACTAAATTTTTTTTTTTATATTTCTATGTTGAATCCGTAGTGAGTCAACAACACAACTTCAACTATTTGGTGTTCAACGTTGTTATAACGTTGAAGTAATGTTTTTTCATAAACTGACATTATTTCAACCACATTTAAACGTTTAATGTCAGTCGAATGCCAGCTGGGTTGCATAAAAAAGAAAACCAAAATAAAATACAATATACTTCCCTTATTCGCTTACTGTCCAATAAACAGGAGAAAACAGGTATACTCAAACAAAATTGGCATCCACCACACATCTCCCACATTCAAAAAACAAACATATAAACAATGCGTCTTGGGACATAACAATTTTTTTTTTTTTTGTGGTGGGGCCAATTAAAATTTTGGCATGGCAAGTCAACCAATGGCCTGACCGGGCAAGTAAAAAAATCCTTATCGTTTAGCCCTGCATCCACTTGTTCCTGATGCTGGGATAATTCTGAAGTCTGTACAGAAATACAAATTTCTTTAACCATTCTTTTACTCTTCCATTTGTCCTGTTTTCAGCAGACTCGAGCATGTGGAGTACATCAGAAGTTGAACGGGCATCTGTATACTGTATCTATAGTGTAGACAGTGTCAGTGATTGTAATGGGTTCTATTTTCTTTTGACTCTAAACTCGTGGTGTAGAAAGGTGCCAGTCGTTAAGTGACTTAAAGCCAGTGGGTGGGGCCTTCGCACATTTTCTGTAATTAATCATGATTAATCGCACCTAAAATTAGAGTTTTTAATATATTTTTACATTATAATAATTTCTATTTTTAGATTTTCAGGTAGGTCTAACAGGTAGGATATATACAGAAATTGAATTTATTGGAATCATCAAACACTACACAGTCTTCACTGCATAAATTATTGATTAAATATAGATTAATCTTTATTAAAGCTACAAAAGTTATTCAGTCAAGAGCAGTGAGTGATTTTCTCTTTTCTTTTGTTCTTTAATTAACCTTAAAGATGTGACGTTAAGATACGAGGACACAAGATGCAAGTAAACTCTTTATTGAGTGTAATTAAAGAAGGTGATGGTGATTCAAAGTCCAGATGATGCAGGCGGCGGCGCAGGGACTTCGGTGATCAGACACGGTGAGATGGATGAAGTGATCGACATCACAGCAGCAGTTTATTAGGCTGCTGTCATTTTAAGACCTGCCACACATGACAACGAACTAACACGCATCCCATTTCCTCACAACACTTTACATTATTTGTATGTATAAGAGCGTGGTCAATTTAACGCTAATCAAAGGATGACTGGAAAAAAACAGATGCTGCGTCAATTGCATTAAATATTTTTAACTAATTTTATATTTTTAACTAATTTATATTTTTTACTTTAAACTGAAAAAAATATATAATAATCGCATGCGTTAACACGCTAATTTTGACACCAACGAGTAAACAGATTTGCTTTCTCGTGTCCTGACCCCTTTAAAATTCAGTCATAATTTACTTAGTGGCATGAGTTATTGTCATGATACAACCAGACAGGTAGATCCAAACGCAGCGTGAGTTTATTAGAGGGTAGTCAGACAGGCAAGGGTCACAGACAGCAAACACAGCATAGGAGACAAGGCAATACTCAGGATCAGAAACCAGGCGAGAAGACAGAGGAAGGCGGCAGACGAAACGGAATCCGTTAAACAGGCAATTGGTACAAAGGCAGGCAGCAAACAATCGAGGAACAGGTTCAGCAAGGGTCGAATACACAGACAGGAACAGACTAGACTAGGATAACAGGACAAGATAATACTAGGAAACGCTCGGAGATGTACACAACAGTGAAACAAGACTTCGCAATGTGTAATAGTATGAAGGTATTTTTGGTGCAAAACTACTGAACGACTGTGACAGTGAAATTTGTAGTTGTAGAGAATAGCCACACATGTGTATCAGTAAATTTGAAGTCACAGAGAGAAATCCATTAAGAGTTGCAAACTTGTAGACTTTTTTTTCTCTCCCACAAACACAACACAACAGTTACACCTTCTCAAATTCTTCATTGCAGATGCACAAATCCTATTCTACAAATCACAAATTAATGCATTCGTGCGCTCACATTTTTGCTACAATTGCTGCAGTGAATATGGTGCAAAACGCATTTAAACACCCGCATCAAAAAATGTGAAGTCACGGAGAAATTTTGCTCATCCGCAAATCAGTATGTGAATTCATCCAATGAGAGTTGCACACTTGTAGAATATTTTCTCACAAATATCTTGTATATTTTTCTAGCACAAACACAAGTACGTAACTACAGCTGCTTGAATCTGCTGCGACGAATCTCAAACACTGTTCTCTTACGAGAGTATCTCTCGTACTGCGTAATATCTTACGCTATGGGGAAAACCTCTTTTCCACAAGATATTGAAGCAAAAAATTATCCTTAATTTTGAACTAATGTAAAACGCTGTGCAGCAGCATGCAGATATAGGCAGGACGGCTCGCGCGCCTATTGGCTGCCCTGCGGCAAACAGCAGCAGCCTATCGAGAGAGGTGCTGCGTGACATAATCCTATGGGGGCATTTCGCGCCCATTTCGTCACGTCCAGCCAGAAAAGGGCGCAATTTCGCCCTATAAATATAGCTCGATAAGGCTGGTACACTGATTTTCATCTCTTCAGCGAAGCATCACGCATCGCTGGATCCGGAGTGAGAAGCCACGCCGTCTGAGAAAAAGCACACAGCGGGACGAGCAATTGAGTCTGAAGTCGCTGGCATCGCCGCCTTTAGCCGCCGTACCTGCTACGCTTTCCGGCGTTATATCCTTTTCAAACTGTGTGTGTGTGTGTTCGCCGCTGCGACACACATTTTTTCACTGTCTGTCTCTCTCTGCTAAAAGAGCTGCGTCTTTTTCAAGATGCAAAGATCCTGCGGCTCGTGCCGAGCCACACTCAGCGACGGGGACCGTCATGTTATCTGCGTTTCCTGCCTGGGTGAGGATCATGCGGCTCTCGTCGACGGCGGATGCCCTCACTGTGAGCTACTGCCTATGGTGACTCTGAGGACTCGCCTGGCATCCTTCTCAGAGCCTGCACTTCAGCCCGCTGTAGCGCCGCGCCGTAAAAAGCGCTGTGCTCAGCGCGCTCCCGAGCCTTCTCCTGCCCGCCAAAGCTCGCCGGTTCGCCCGCCAGCTTCGCCGGCATCGCTCGAGTCCCTCACCGACGGACAGCGGCCGCCGTCTGCCGCCGCTTCCTCCATTGAGGTCGACGAAATAGCCCCGAGCCTTCTCCAGCTCGTGATAGCTCGCCGGTTCGCCCGCCAGCTTCACCAGCTTCACTCGAGTCGCTCGCTGACGGACAACGGCCGCCGCGCGCCGCCGCTTCCGCCATTAATGACGACGAGATAGCTGCATCTGTAGAGAAGGCCAGCTTCAAAACCACGGCTAGCTTTCTTTACGTTATAAGATAGCTACCCCGCCCCCCGTGGGCATGCGTCACCGGCGAAATGAGGAAAGAGTGTGTTTTTAGTCCCGCCGAGGCCAGGCCAATCTCCTTTTCTCAAACATTTCTCAGCTCCTCTTGGTTTAAGCGGCTGAAAATGTCAATATTGCAGCAATGAGCCTGTTGTATTACACGCACGCCTGCAAACAAACGCCGACGCACACAAAACTGTGATGACGCTCTTTATCGTCTTGGGCTATTTTAAGCTTTTGTCGTTTCCCCCTGTGGCTCAGTGGCGAAACCCAAAGCCTTCGCACGGGAGACCCGTGTTCGAGCCCAGCTCTCGCAGCGGATAAAAATTTAGTCTCGCCGCAGCCAGACTTACACCCAAACTTTTCACTCGTTCAGTTCCAAGAAAATGCGACCGTTCCAGTGTATTTTGCAGTAAACAAGCCGGTAACATGACCCGCTTGTCTGCACACAAATGCCGTTTCCACGGCGACCCAGATAAATCATGTAAGCAGCGTATTTTCTGGTATTCCGGCCACAGCCGATGGTGTTATGAGTGTATTAAAAATGCCACAGCCCAGTGTTCATTTCTACACACAGCCAAAGTGCAGGGCTCGCACAAATGAGTTTGACTCATGTCAATTGTGCATTAATTATAGTGAATGTGCCCACAACCCAGTGCCCACAAACACTACACACTGCATGTGCCACGTTTTCTGTAAAAGAAACCAACACACATACAGTCAGCTAAGGCCCACGGTGTTTAAGTCTCACCGCGGCCAGACTCTACCGAAACTTCTCGCTCGTTCAGTTCCAAACAATGTGACTGTTCCAGTGTATTTTGCAGTAAACAAGCTAGTACCACAGCCCGCTTGCCTGCACACAAACGCCAGCTTTAAGGCGACCCAGATAAATCCTAAAAAGAGTGTATTTTCTGGAATTCCAGGCCACGGCCGATGGTGTTATGAGTGTTGTAAGAATGCCCACGTCTCAGTGCCCATTCCCACACGCAGACACAGCCCGCCACAATACAGGGCTAGCAAAAAAAAAAAAAAAAAATCGACTCATGTCGATTGTGCAATAAATGTAGTGTACGTGCCCACAACACAGTGCCCACAAACACTACATGAAGCATGTCCCACGGTTTCTGTAAAAACGAAACCAACACATTTTCAGTTGGCGGGAGCCGACAGTGTTCTCAGTGCAGCGAGTGTGCCCGCTATCCCGCGCCCACATTCCCTCACAGACATGCCGAACCCCACGGGGCTCGCCCCGCTCGCCTTCTCTCCACATCCCGTCAGAGAGAAGCCTAGCGTGGTCAGGCTGCCCGCTGTGATCAGCGCACCCCCCGCCTCGCACACTATAACACAGTGTCTATTTCTCAGCACACCGGAGCTCTCCGGCCGCCGCTATATCACGGCCAGAGCCCAGATTTCATTCTACCTCTAGCTTTTCATGCAGATGCGTGGGCAAAGCTTCCCGGGGTATCAGAATGGGTGCTGAACAAATAAAAAGAGGCTATTCGCTGCAGTTCGCTCGACACCCCCGCCGTTGCGCGGCGCGAGTCGAAACAACGGTAAAAAATGAAGTATCTCACCTACTTCGAGCCGAGATAGCGAAACTACTGAGCAAAGGGGCTATAGAACCTTTATCTCAGGCTCAGAGCGAAGGGGGTCTATCCAGCAGGTATTTTCTGGTACCGAAAAAAGACGGGGGTCTCAGACCCATTCTAGATCTGCGACGGCTGAACAGAACGCTCACGAAGCGTCAGTTCAGAATGATTACAACCAGGAAAATCCTCGCGCAAGTGCGCCAAGGAGACTGGTTCATGTCGATAGATCTAAAGGACGCTTATTTTCAAATACAAATAGCGTTAAGTCACAAGCAATTCTTGAGATTCGCCTTCGAAGGCCAGGCATACCAATACAAAGTCCTGCCGTTCGGCCTGTCCCTGGCACCCCGTACTTTTACGAAGTGCATGGACGCGGCTCTCGCACCCCTGAGACTTCAGGGCATGCGAATTTTGAACTACTTGGACGATTGGCTGATTCTAGCTCGATCACAATCAGAGCTCATAGAACACAGGGCCACATTACTCGAACATCTCGAGAATCTGGGTCTCACAGTCAATTGGGCGAAGAGTTCGCTGTCTCCCAGCCAGAAAATATCTTTTCTGGGAACAGTGCTGAACTCGCTATCTATGACAGCGCATCTGTCGCCAGAGCGCGCACAGGACACTCAGCGCGCCGCGAAATCTTTTCGCCGCGGCTCAACTGTCCAGCTCAAAAGGTTTCAGAAAATGCTGGGTCTCATGGCCTCAGCAGCTTCAGTGCTCCAGTTGGGGCTGCTTCGCATGCGCCCACTGCAGCTATGGCTGAAAG
Organism: Gila orcuttii; assembly: GCA_026230005.1. Taxonomy (NCBI): domain Eukaryota; kingdom Metazoa; phylum Chordata; class Actinopteri; order Cypriniformes; family Leuciscidae; genus Gila; species Gila orcuttii. The sequence goes on along the minus strand of JAPDVR010000016.1, from coordinate 18,414,193 downwards.
CGCGGGTTCCGCCCAGGGCATGGACCGCTGGTCGTTTCGCCTCCGGGTCGGTCTGAAATGCGTCTCAGCTTTGGAGCCTTGGAAGAAAACCGACTGGTACCAGTCAGGTGTGAGTCTGGGGACTCACTCGAGCGTGAAGGTGGTGTCCACGGACGCCTCCACCTCGGGATGGGGAGCACTGCTCGAGGGCAGACCGTTCTTTGGCCAGTGGTCAGAACGGGAAAAGCTCCTACATATAAACTGTCTGGAAATGATGGCAGTCGACAACGCGCTGCGGCGCTTCTGTCCCCAGATAAGGGGTCACCACGTCTTGGTCCGGTCGGACAACATGTCAGTGGTGGCGTACATAAATCATCAGGGCGGCATCAAGTCCCGAAACCTTTACAGGCTGACGGAGTGCCTCCTGGTCTGGGCTCAGCACAACCTGCTTTCACTGAGAGCAGCGCACGTGCCTGGTCACCTGAATCTGGGACCAGACAGGCTGTCCAGAGACAATGTCCCAGCAGGGGAATGGTCGCTGCACCCGCAGACGATCTAACTGCTGTGGGAGACATTCGGCAGAGCGCAGGTGGACCTGTTCGCGTCCAACGAGAACGCTCACTGTCCGAAATATTTCTCCAATAGCAAGGACGCGCTGGCCTACGTTTGGCCCCGCTGTCCCCTTTATGCTTTCCCCCCCATCTCGCTCCTGCCTCAAATGCTGGAACGGATCAGGGAAAATGGATGCCCAGTGCTGCTTGTGGCTCCGCTCTGGACAAACCAGGCTTGGTTTCCAGTCCTGATGCAGCTGACCAGCACTGCCCCATGGCCAATACCATTGAGGAGAGACCTCCTCTCCCAGGCCAAGGGCTCGATTTGGCATCCTCGCCCCCAGCAATGGTCCCTGCACGCATGGGCCATCAACGGGTACCCGCTATCCTCCCGGAGGGAGTGCTAAACACGATCACGCAGGCAAGGGCCCCGTCTACAAGACGGCTCTACTCCTAGAAATGGTCTGTGTTCTCTGCCTGGTGTCAAGCTCAGGGCTTTTCACCCGTAGACTGCGGGGTCACGGAAGTGCTTTCCTTCCTTCAAGAGCTGCTGGATAAGGGCAGAACCCGATCCACGCTCAAAGTGTACGTGGCGGCTATAGCAGCGTTTACAAAACCTGTGTCTGGCCAGTCACTGGGGAAGAACGACCTAGTCGTGCGATTCCTCAAGGGAGCTCGGAGGTTGAACCCTCCTAGACCTCCTTCAGTCCCGGTGTGGGACCTTTCTACGGTTTTGGAAGCCATGAAAGGTGCCCCGTTCGAGCCAATCCATTTGTCAGACATGAAGCATCTGTCTTTCAAAATGGTGTTTCTTTTGGCTCTCGCTTCAGTGAAGCGCATAGGGGACTTACAAGCGTTTTCAGTAAGCGCATCATGTATGGAGTTTGGGCCTAATGACTCAAAAGTCATACTCAAACCGAGGCACGGGTACGTGCCCAAATCCCTCAACACACCGTTCAGAGCCCAGGTGATTTCCCTGTGTGCTCTCTCGGTTCAAGATGAGGAGGAGGATGCGAGTCTCCTTTGCCCTGTCAGGGCACTGAGAGCTTATGTGTCCCGCTCGTCTGCCTTCAGGCAGACCGAGCAGCTCTTCGTTTTGTGTGGCGGACGTTCCAAGAGACTGGCCGCATCAAAACAGAGCCTATCCAGATGGATAGTCGATGCCATAGCACTGGCTTACACTTCTAAGGGCCTGCAGTGTCCTTAGGGTGTCAGAGCGCACTCCACGAGAGGCGTGGCCTCGTCGTGGGCATGGTATAGTGGCGTTACCTTGCAAGATATCCGTACGGCTGCGGGCTGGGCCTCGCCGTCTACATTTATAAGGTTTTATAACCTAGAGGTTCCCGACTTACAAGCCAAGCTTCTGTCGGTATAGAATTCAGTGTTATCTGCCCCGCTGTGCCGGCCCAGATGCTGAGTTTTGCTTGTGCATCGCTCACTGAGCGATAACACGGCTCGATGGGTGTTGAATAACCCGTAATCTTAACCAGTTCAGGCTGAACACGTTCACCCTGTCTGTGTGAAACACTATTAACATAACTAGCCCCTATAGGATGCTATTTCATGGGGAATGATGCTTGCAGCCTCTCTTCTCCGACTCTCTGTGAGTCTATGGTGATTATGCACTACATGAGCCCCGGGCTACTGCCCTTGGGACTTTGGTGTCGGATCCCAGTACGCACGGCGTTTTGCATTGTGTTCCCCATAGCGTAAGATATTACGCAGTACGAGAGATACTCTCGTAAGAGAACGTACTCGGTTACTAACGTAACCTCGGTTCTCTCTAGAGAGGGAACGAGTACTGCGTATCTTGCCGTGCATACACAGCTCTGGTTCGCTTCGGCGATGAAAACCAGTGTACCAGCCTTATCGAGCTATATTTATAGGGCGAAATTGCGCCCTTTTCTGGCTGGACGTGACGAAATGGGCGCGAAATGCCCCCATAGGATTATGTCACGCAGCACCTCTCTCGATAGGCTGCTGCTGTTTGCCGCAGGGCAGCCAATAGGCGCGCGAGCCGTCCTGCCTATATCTGCATGCTGCTGCACAGCGTTTTACATTAATTCAAAATTAAGGATAATTTTTTGCTTCAATATCTCGTGGAAAAGAGGTTTTCCCCATAGCGTAAGATATTACGCAGTACTCGTTCCCTCTCTAGAGAGAACCGAGGTTACGTTAGTAACCGAGTACGTTTTTCGCTTTCAAGTGACAAGTTTCGCGCGCTCTCCCTTTTGCACCATATATCTCGTTAAATGTGGAGCAAAACTGACTTGTGCATCTATAGAGGCAGTGGGCGGAGCCAACATGAATATTCATGAGTTTCCTGGGCATGCGCGTGGAACTGCTCGCTCATTTTAGTTCACTCAGAGGTTCACTCCTCGTTCCCCAGCAGGTTTAATGGGTTATTTCAAAAAAGGTAAATATAGTTTCAGCGCGAACTTAAACTTGTGCATCATTTCATAAAGTTCATCATGTTTTTATTAGTTTACACGTTTTTTTTTTTGCATTATTTAATGACTGATTGCAGGCATTCACTTCGTGTAGGCCTATATAAAGTACAGCAAACTTCAACTCGTCGTATAAATTGCACCTTGCGAAGCTTTAAAACTGTGTATTTTACTAATTGTTATCATTTGTTGATTGCAATAAATTAAATAAACCCTAATAAATGTATCTGTGGGCTAACACTTATTTTTTTTACAAATATATCCTGGTGTGATTGTTCTTAAATTCTTGTTCATTTAAATAAGCCAAATAATTTAAGACCACACAGAAGCATGAATGTGTTGCTTTTAAACTTAAGTACAATTTGGATTAAACAAAATTGTATGGACAAAAGTGGATAAATTACATTTGGTACAACTACTGTAAATGAGAAAAAAAAAAAAAACACTTAACATTCTTTTACGGAATATAATAAGCAACCAATTTGATGTTCTAAAATAATTATATTTACAAATATACATACTGGCAAAATAATGTAACACTATTTTTTTAATGTTTTGGTTGCAAGGTGTGCTTGTGCTGGCTTTGTTATAATAATATATACACTGCTGTTCAATAGTTTGGTATTAGTAAGGTAGGGTACCAAGACTACATTTATCTGAAAAATAGTAATATTGTGAAATATTATAAATATGTGAAAGTTTTCTATTTTAATGTTTTTTTAAAAAAAATGTATTGTGATGGCAGAGCTCATTACTCTAGATTTCAGTGTCACACAAGCCTTCAGAAATCTGATTTACTGCTCAAGAAACTTTTCAGATTATGATCACAGTTGAAAATGTTTGCTTAATGAAGTGTGGAAATCATTATAGACCATATATTTCCAGGATTGTTTATGAATGGCAAGTACAAAAGAACAACATTAATTTAAAACTATTATTTTTTTGGTAACATTATAAGTGTCTTTGCTGTCATTTGTGACCAATGTAAGGCATCCTTGACCTTGCCTGCTATAAAAGTATATATTTTTTTAAATCATAGTGAGTGATTCCAAACTTTTGTCTTGCAAATCTTAAGTGATGAAAATGATGAGAATGTCATGTTTTAACATCGATCCAACAAAGTTTAAAGGTTTCATTTTTCAAGAGTTCAAGTCAGAAGTGCCTCTAATTGAAGCCCAATTAAGAACACACATGTTTATAGAACTTTATGACTTTTAAAACATGTTGAATGTGTTTGTTGTGCAACAAAATAGATCATGCATTTGTATCAATCATCATTGTGTATCATCCAGGCACACAGTGCAACACATAAGCTCAAAGAAAGAACATGACAAAGAGAAACATCAGTGTAGGGTGCAGAATGTTTATTTGGACACTGATATGGTTGTGGAGTTATTTCCCAGAGATTATTGCCAGAGATGACAGTTTTAAAGCTTCATAAGGTAAGGTATCAGAAGAGCTTAGCAATAAATAAATTAAATGGTAATGGTTAATGTATTTAGGAATATATCTGCTCTTCTGTTGGAAATAAGTGTTGCTGTAATCATTCAGGTGTTCTGGAATTTCTGGTTTTACAGTAAAAGTGGAACCTGTGATATTTTTTTGTAAATTTATATTTTGTTTGTAAAAAAAAAAAAAAAAATTTATTGCAGTGACATTCAACAAATGACAACAAAAGACAGTTTTAAATCATTGCAATGTACAAAGGAAAAGTACAACGAAATAAACGAGTTGAAGTTTGCTGTACTTTATATAGGCCTACACGAAGTGAATGCCTGCAATCATTCAGTCATTAAATAATGCAAAAAAAACGTGTAAACTAATAAAAACATGATGAACTTTATGAAATGATGCACAAGTTTAAGTTCGCGCTGAAACTATATTTACCTTTTTTGAAATAACCCATTAAACCTGCTGGGGAACGAGGAGTGAACCTCTGAGTGAACTAAAATGAGCAAGCAGTTCCACGCGCATGCCCGGGAAACTCATGAATATTCATGTTGGCTCCGCCCACTGCTTCTACAGATGCACAAGTCAGTTTTGCTCCACATTTAACGAGATATATGGTGCAAAAGGGAGAGCGCGCGAAACTTGTCACTTGAAAGTGAAAAACAGTGTTTGACATTCGTCGCAGCAGATTCAAGCAGCTGTAGTTATGTACTTGTGTTTGTGCTAGAAAAATATACAAGATATTTGTGAGAAAATATTCTACAAGTGTGCAACTCTCATTGGATGAATTCACATACTGATTTGCGGATAAGCAAAATTTCTCCGTGACTTCACATTTTTTGATGCGGGTGTTTAAATGCGTTTTGCACCATATTCACTGCAGCAATTGTAGCAAAAATGTGAGCGCACGAGTGTATTAATTTGTGATTTGTAGAATAGGATTTGTGCATCTGCAATGAAGAATTTGAGAAGGTGTAACTGTTGTGTTGTGTTTGTGGGAGAGAAAAAAAGTCTACAAGTTTGCAACTCTTAATGGATTTCTCTCTGTGACTTCAAATTTACTGATACACATGTGTGGCTATTCTCTACAACTACAAATTTCACTGTCACAGTCGTTCAGTAGTTTTGCACCAAAAATACCTTCATAGTACAGTCCAGGGAAAGGCAGAGCAGAAGTGGAGCGCCCTCTCGTGGAACTCGAGGGCAATCCAGACGATAATCATCACAGTTATATACTGTATAGCACACGTTCAAGCTGCTCTTTTCCATACAATGAAAGTGAATGGTGACTAGATGTAACAGGGTTAAAAAGAACATTTGATTTAGAATATTGTGTGAATTTCATAAAATAAGGCATTTGGCTGTATTTATTGATGTTAGAAGGCTCCCCTCCTGTGGCTATTAATGGTACTGACGATATTGGATTTTGTGGCTCTTCTCTTGCCGTACCGCAGCAGATTCAAGTGTCGACGCTGTGGGTATGTATGGTTTTTCATGCTCTTACGCATTAACAAATTAATTGTGAAAATGATACGTTTCAAGTGAATGTTTTCGACGCAATATATTTCATACATATATGTGAACATATAGATAATGCATTTAGCACTTAAACATGGTTGTTCAGAGTATTATAAGATGTATTGAATTTCCATGTGCGTCACATGTGCGAGCACGGATTCATTTCTCGTGACGATTGCGTTTGTCTTATCTTTCTGACGATTATTTGTATTATGAGTTGAGTGAATGTGTAATTTCTATCTTTCTAGTCCATATGAATGTCTGCAGTCTGTCATCAGCCAATGTAAATTGTCTTTCTTGTTGTTTCCCAAAAAAAAGGTATGTTGCTTTCATGTTTATACTGTTATAATTGTTAACGAATGTTATTTGACAATTAATGAAGAATTACTGATGTTGTCTGCAATTAACTATTCTGTACATTTACAATGGGGTACTTATTATAAGTATCATAAGTATTATGTTAAGTTTTTCACATTGTATATCATTACTATGTGTTTAATGTGAATAATACGAGTTAGCTGTGAGCACATTCAAGTGTCGACGCTGTGGTCCATATGAATGTCTGCAGTCTGTCATCAGCCAATGTAAATTGTCTTTCTTGTTGTTTCCCAAAAAAAGGATAAATTCAAGCTTCAACCCCATTTGTGAGTGTATCCGTCCACATCCGTTACACTGGTGCCGTGACTCCGTGGATCCCTTGATCAGCTTGATGCAGATCGACCGTGTTTGCTGTGTGAAGATCGAGTTCATCGGTGGTTCGAGTCTTCATTGCTGTGTGCAGGTCAAGTTCGTCAGTGGGTCAAGTCTTCGATGCTTTGGATGAGGACAGTACATACTCACACACTGTTATTGGGACTGTACATTTGTTTTTCAAACACACAACGCATGGACACATAACATAGTACTGCTTTAACTGTCGTCGAGTTCAAGACAACTTCAAATAGTGAACTTTCTCATTACCAATATTGTTTATATTTTTCTTGTTTTATTTCTACCCTTTTTCTTGCAAAATTTTTCTTGTTTTTTTTTTCTTTTCATGCACAACTTTTGATTTCATAATGGCTGAGAAACCTGAATATGATGGTGATCTGGATGCATCATGTTATGGTAACATGGGTTTCCCTAGAGGAAGGGGTGCATGGTTACTGAGTAGCGCCGAAGGTGGTACTTTCAGTGAAAACGTTAGTCGGGGGGTTGGACGATCACAGTTAGATGATGACAACGGCAGGGGTATTGGGTTGAGTCAGTTCCCGGGTGGTACTCCTGTTGGTCGGGTTCCTGGTGAGGGCCCATACACCTCGACACCTGGTGTTGATAGAGTTGCTTTTGACCACCTCACAGACATGGTAGGCCAGTTAGGTTCGAAGATTGGCGAGTCAATAGTTGCAAAACTAGTGTCTGCTGGCTTAGTTAATGCTAATGCTGATTGCCAAACCAATCCACTCAGTTACAATCAGACACCAGCACGTACAGAGCAGCGTACACAAATGGCTGCACCACAAGTTACAGTGCACATGAAGTCTGAACATGACTCATTTAGGGGCGATGGCTCTGATAAGTATGGCATTGAGGAGTGGGTGGAGAGGACAAAAGCTTACTTAAGAAAGCAAATGTGCCCTGTTCATGAGCATGCCGAGGAGATAATGAGTAGACTAGCTGGAAAGGCAAGGGATGTTGTCAGAATCAGCCTTCGCAGTGATGATACGCTCAATGCCAGACGGGAACCTGAGTTAATTTATGGCATTCTTATGCAGTACTTCAGTGAAGCGACCTCATGCCTGCCACTTGCAGACTTTTATGCCACTCTCCCCAGAGCCAAAGAGAATCCTTTGGACTACTGGATTCGAATTAACAAAGCGGCTGATCTGGCAGATGAGGGACTGCGAAGACAAGGAAAACGTTTCGGCAACATAGGAGAGGAGGTAACACGGATGTTTGTTAAATTCTGTCCTGATCCCAGTTTGGCGAGTGTGTTCAGATGCAAGCCTGTTCAAGAATGGACTGCAAAGGAAATACAGAGCAGGATTGATGATTACCAGAGGGAATTTAGGAGTCGGGGGAATAATACAGTGAATCTGAGGAGTCAAACAACTGCAGTGTTCAACAATGAACATATTATGTACAATTGCCCAAAGACTGAGTCGCATTCGGTTCCAGCCCAATCAGTCAGTTCTTTGCCTGATACTCAGGCACATTGCCAGTCAGAGTCTAGACCAGCACCAAATCAGGCACAGCATCAGCCCTTATTCTGCTCAACTCCAGCCCCAGTGATATCTCAACACACACAACAGGCTGAGAGTCAGTTACTCACTCGAATGATGGAGATGATGGAGCAGCTCATGGGCAGGGTGCAATTTCGTGATGTTTCCAACCCAAGGCATGGCTCTAGACAACAGCGCAGTTTTGTCAGAAGTACCTGTCGAGTCTGTAATGACAGCAAACACACAACAGTGACACACTGCATGACAGACAGACTGTTTTTTGCATGCTTTTCCCAAGGGCACACAAAGAAGGATTGTCCTAAACAATCCTCTGCCCAGACACAGCATGAGGGAAACTAGCAGACCTGTATTTGGAGGGAGGCTGTGCGGGTCCTCATTGTAACTCCCAAGCCATTGATGATTGTGAGTCTGAGAATACATACCTTTTAGCCAAAGGAAGTCTTGATCATTCAGAAGTCATTTATCAGAACACGCATGTTGTGGGTGGACGTGACAGCCTCTTTTATACGCCAGTGAAGATTGGAGATACGGTGACATTGAGTGCAATGTTGGACAGCGGTTCGATGGCCTGCACTATAAATGAGTCTGCTGAGATGATACTGAGATCAGCTGGTGCAGTGGATGAATCCAGTGAGTTCAAAACTGATGTTACCCTTTGTAGAGATTCCAAGGACCATCATTAATTCTCTTTTATTAAATCATTAACTCGCAACCAAAAGGGGGACAAAGAGCCCTAACTAACCCACATTCCTATGGCCATGTGGTCCAGTGATAAGGTCTCCCCCTTTTGAATTGGCGCCTAGAAGTCTGGGGAGCAAATGGACTTTTGGGCATTTATGCTGATAGATGTTCACGAATGTCTTACAAGCAGCGTGTTCTCTCTCTTGAGACAACAACAAGGCCTCCTGGGACTCCCTCCTGGCGGAAATCGGGCGGGAGAAGAGAAGAACAGATGGTCCCTCCTCCCACACGCGCGCAATACACATCCACAACGCACACACATGCGTCCATGCACGTACACATACGCAGGAAACCTAATCTTCCATCTAAAAGTCGTTGCTAAAACAGATTCGGTATGTTGAAACACATGTAAAAGAACTGTAATGTGCAGACTGTCCTAAGAATGTATTCTAATAAGTGTAAGGGACGTATAAATGCCTGAATGTATGCATCTAGATGTAACTCTGCAACATTATGTCTGTAAAGTGTGATGTTTGATATGGTTACAATCCTCTTAATCTGATCTATCTATTAAGCTGTATATCAATATAGTGAAATGTATAACCACATGTATATGCCGTTACCAAAGTAAGCTTAATTTTACCCTTGATCATAAAATGCAAACTACCGCCGAACCCCACCCAACCAGGGGCGTACGCGCTCCTCAAGATGGGCCATTGCCATTGGCCGGCACGCCTCACCAGGGCGTGCTTAGTTCATCCTTAAAAAACCCAAAATAGAGACATTCGCTCTCTGATCCTTCTCCTTCCTTCGTATCCTGTTCCCCGATGTAATCTTCGTGTTTTATTTTGTTTTGTCTTCATTTCATTTCGCTGATAGCCAGTCCGTTCTTAGTGCGTTTCGCTAGCCTTCCAGCATTTCGGTGTAAGACTACCTTCACGCATACAGAACTGCTTTAGGACGCTTTGAATCTCCCGCGAATCAACCACGAGTGGAGGAACCAAAGAAGTCCGCCTCCCACTTCCAGGACGCCGCGAGCTCTCTCCTACACCACACTAACAGGTCTGAATGCAAGTTGTTCCATCAAAATTTAGACGCTTTCAATTGTGTAACTGCGACTGTCTCTGAGGGTCTGATTGTGCTAGCGATTGTGTTTCCTTGTGTTTCTACTTTTTCTTTCCTTATTGTTTCCATTTCATTTTGTTTCTTTTATATCCTTGTTTTACATGTAGTGTAGTTCATTTATTAAACCTCATTTATACTTCATTGCCTCTGTTGTTGTTGACCACATAACAAAGCCTCTTTAATATAAGATCCCAAAGCTACAATTCTGATATTGTTGAGTGCACAAAACATTGTCAGTAAAATTTAAGCTAGATAGACCAAAAGCAATCGATAACCTCCGACAACGCTGCACGGCGGACGAGCGGACTGAGAAGGAGGCTTCAATTGCTTTGGTCATTTTTGAAGATCAGCTATATCCCTCTGTGTAGGATGTATATTCCTAATTGATCATAATTCGTTGTGTTTAATTGTTATATACATGCCCTGGCAGACGAGTATGCTGTACAACCCCTCGTTGGGCAATTTATTTACGTAAGGACTCGGCTCAAATTATATTCGATAGATTGTTGATCAGAGATTAATAACTGTTGAATATTTTTCCCCAAAATTAAAATTGACCAAAGAGCTGGTGAGCCCCGATCTAATTCCTTACACCTTGTAGGCTGCGGAGGGCTGCGTGTGAAACCTAAATCATCGTTCACTGTTACCATGGAAGTGTATGGTATAAAGATGGCAGTACCCACCTTAGTGGTGCCTGGACAACTTGATGAGCTGATAATTGGGACTAATGTCATTAAACACATTCTCAGATATTTCAAATTGTGAGATGGATTTTGGCAAGCTCTGTCTAGTCCAACTTCTTCTGACCCTGAGTGTGAAAGCTTCTTGTCGATGCTCGCTGGATTGAACCGCTGGAGAGGAGAAGAGATTCCTGGGAAGATAGGAACAGTCAGATGCAATTCAGCCGTCCAGCTCGAGCCAGGCCGTGAGTATTTGGTATGGGGAAAACTGCCCAAATCCACTGTTGTGTCCCCGGGAAGTGCGGTCATGACTGAACCTACATCTTCTCACTCAGCTCCCAGAGGTGTTATGGTGGCTAGACTAATTACGTCTTTGTGGGGAGATGGATGGGTCCCCTTGAAACTTATCAACACATCAGGTAGTCCAGTGTTATTGAGACGAAATGCAAAAATTGCAGATCTTTATCCTTGCATGGCGCTTGAAGATCTTGATCACAACAGTGCAGCCAATCCTCTTCTGGTAAACTGCTTTACAAGTTTGTCTGATGTGGCCGACATGCCACCTGTGAAAGAGCGACTGAAGTCACTTGGTCTGGACAGTCTTAACCTTGACTTGTGTGATATCTCGGATACCTGGAAGCAACGGCTGCTGGACCTGATAGTGAGTTACAGAGACATCTGTTCACGTGACCATCTTGATTGTGGGGAAACAAGGGGTTTCATCCATAGAATACACCTCTCAGACACCAGACCGTTCAGGCTTCCGTTCAGGAGAGTGGCACCTAGTCAATATCAGACACTGAGACAAGTGCTATCTGAGATGGAGGAGAAGGAGATAATTTGGCGATCTACCAGCGAGTACGCTTCACCTCTCGTTTTGGTCTGGAAGAAGAATGGGGACCTGCGTGTGTTCACGGATTTCTGTTGGCTGAACAAGAGAACGCTGAAGGATGCATACCCTCTTCCACACCAGGCGGATTGTTTAGCAGCACTTGGCGGTAACGCCCTCTTTAGCACAATGGGTTTGACGTCCGGATTTTATAATATGCCACTGCATGAGGAGGACCGCAAGTTTACCGCCTTTACTACGCCTATGGGCCTTTTCGAATACAATCGATTACCCCAAGGTCTCTGCAACAGTCCTGGCAGCTTCATGCGTATGATGACCAACATATTCAGGGATGAAAACTTTCTCAGTCTGCTGTGTTATCTGGACGACCTGATTGTCTTCGGGCCAGATGAAAAAACAGCTCTTGATCGCTTGGAAATGGTGTTTGGCAGGCTTCGCACACACAATCTTAAGCTGGCTCCAAAGAAGTGTCACCTGATGAGAAAATCAGTGAAGTTCCTTGGGCATATGATTGATCAGACGGGTGTTTCTACGGACCCAAGCAAAGTTGAGAGCATCTCTAAGATGAACAGCTTAGATTTGATGGAGCTTGATGGAACAACCCCTTCTCAGAAGAAGATAAGATCATTCTTGGGAATGGTGAATTACTACCAGCACTTTATTCCAAACTATTCTGCCGTAGCCAAGCCACTTTTTAATCTTCTGAAGGGTCAAAAGACGAAAGTAAGGAATCTGAGGAAGCTGGGTCATGCTTGTCAGAATAGGAAGCTGAAATCTAGTGACTGGACACAAGCACAAGACCAGACAGTCGAGCGGCTGATAGCATCACTAGTTGAGAGCGTTGTCCTTGCCCATCCAGATTTTGAACGGCCTTTCATACTGGCAACGGATGCCTCCTTAGACGGTATTGGAGCTGTGCTCTCTCAGGTCACAGAGGGGGAGACAAAAGCCAGGCCTGTAGCCTTCGCCAGTAAGTCCATTTCTCAGGCGCAGCAAAATTATCCAGCACATCGGTTGGAGTTTTTGGCCTTAAAATGGTCAGTATGTGATAAATTCAGTAATTGGCTCAAAGGACATGAATTCACTGTCTTGACTGACAATAATCCTTTGGCCCATATACTTACAAAACCCAAACTTGATTGCTGCGAACAACGTTGGGTGGCTAAGTTGGCTAGCTACAATTTCGACATAAAGTACGTGCCTGGTCCCCAAAACACAGTCGCTGATGCCCTGAGTCGGGTTCCATTTGTCAGAACTGATGTCATGCAGAGACTGCTCAAAGAGTCTTATGGAGGACTTCTGGCTGATTCCAGAGGGATGTCGACAGTTTCAGTGCAGGATGCTTTCAGATGTTCTTGTGCTTCAGATAAGGGGCAGAGCGTCCTTCATCAAGGTCAGTCATGCGACTTTAACATCCAACAGAACACAGACCTTATAACAGTTCCGAATGCAGATGTCTCTGCTATATTGAACTCACATGTTGAGTGGAACATCGGTGCCAGTGCACGAGCAATGTCTGTCATTGATCACTTACCTCAGTTGATGTCAGAAGGGCAGGACGTGTTGCCAACATATTCAGAACAGGAGCTGCGCGAAAAACAGCTCACAGACAAAATTTTGTCAAGAGTCTTGCATTGTTGAGCGTCGGCGTAGGCCTTCAAGAAGAGAGAGGTCAAAGGAATCAAGGAGTGTTCTTCAATACCTGAGGCACTGGGAGAAACTTGTTGTCTGAAATGGTATCTTGTACAGAGTGTCCTGTGACCAACTATCAAGAAAAAAACATTTTCAGTTTGTGGTCCCAGAGTCTTTAGTGAGTGTGATCTTGAAAGGAATCCATGACGACTGTGGTCACCAAGGTCAGTCGCGGAGTATTAGCCTTGCAAGGCAGCGCTTCTTTTGGCTGAACATGGAGCGAAATGTGAGGGACTATGTGCACGTATGTCATCGCTGCACCGTGAGCAAAACGATTGATCCTTCTGGTAGAGCACCCCTGGAGAACATTTCAACAAGTAGGCCGTTAGAGCTTGTTTGCATAGACTTCTGGGGCCTCATGTACAAAGACTTAAGTTGAATTCATACTAAAACATTGCGTACGGACAAAGCTGTAAATGTGCGTACGCACAAAAAAAAACCGATGTATGAATCTCTGCGTACGAAGGATCCTACGCATATTCTCTTTGTACATCCCAATTAACGTAAAAATGAGCGCACATGCACGAGCACAACGCCCCACCCAGTCTCCTCCCTTAATTAAATACATTTAAATATGGTAATGAGTCCACTTTGGCAAAAGAAAGGAGTAAGAAAATGGCTAAAGCAAGGGGCAAGAAGCGAAACTTTACAGAAAGTGAATCGGAGGTGCTACTATCGGAGGTAGAAACGTGAAATAAAAAATATTTGGAACTTTGTCCTCCGGAATTAATAAAAAAAGGAAAAAATATGAGTGGGAGAGTTTGGCTGATGCCGTCAATGCGGTGGGATCTGAAAGTCGCACTGTAAATGACCTTAAAAAGAAATTGTCTGATATAAAGGTGGACGTTAAATGGAGAACTGCAGCGCACCGACAAAGTGTGGGCAGAACAGGCAGTGGTAAAGGGGTCGATGAACTTACACCCTTTGAGCAGAGAGTTGCCTCAATTATGGGTGACACTTTACTCTCTGGAGTAGTATCTGCTGCTCTGGGAGACTCGGATTTACTACAGGACTGCCACGAAGGTAACCAATATTATCTGCACGTTTATTAAATGGAAATGTTTCCGATTCACATATGCAAATTCTTCTTCAGATGGCGCCTTTATAGCAATGTGTGTGCAGTCGATTGCTCCGATTACATTAGGAAAACCGGCTATCGCTGCAAATTGCGTTTTAATGTTTGGCTGGTCAACTGCATCATATGGGAACCTTATATACCTGGTAGACATGGATGATCCCGACCCATACCGCTGGCATTGCGCGGCTCAAAGACGACTGGCTTATTCCTGAGCGGTCTGCCAGTTCCCTTTGGAAAGAACCAGTTGCCAGGAAAGCAAGTTGTCAGCACCTGCAAGGGAACGGGTATTGCGTGGCTCCTCGCTGTCTCTCTCTCTAGATTCGGACCCAACTCTGCACAGAGATCCAAGAGGATAGCCCTTGGAAATCTGAAACGGCTGATAAGCCAGTCATCATTCTGGGCCAGAAAATTATTGTGGTCCCTAAAAACCCGTTCTCTTCGGATTCTGCCATTAGCAATGTCCTCTAATAAGGCCAAAGCTGCCATTGCCATAGACTAAGGGTTGTATCAATTTGCATATGCTTTTATACATTCTTACTTAATTGCATAATTGATAGAATATTCCCATAAGGCTCGTGTGACAATATATTTTATATATTTTATAAATTGCAAATTAATAGCAATGCTTCCCACAGGTGGTAGTGCGATAGACTTGTAGAACAATTCGTTGTGTAATGTTTGCAACTTTACTTCATTGCCTGTAAGAGTCGCCAACGGCCAAAAACTATGAGAAATGTACGTACGCCAGACATGAAATTGGCGTGGAGGAACGCACATTCTCACGTTGATTTAACTGTTAGTACATCCGACCGTGAGCGTGAAAGCTGGCGTACGCAAAGTTTTTGTGCGTACGCAAGATTGATACCTGAGGCCCCTGGTCAACTGAAGACTCTACTAACAAGTCTGTTGACGTTTTAGTGATAACCGACCACTTTACGAGGCTAGCACAAGCCTTTGTGTGTAGAGATCAATCTGCCAAACAGGTTGCCAGGACAATATGGGACAGGTATTTTTGCATCTACGGCCTGCCAGAACGCATCCATAGCGACCAGGGTCCGAGTTTTGAGAGTAAATTGATCCGAGAGATTCTAAGGGTGTCTGGAGTAAACAAGTCGCGCACAACACCGTATCACCCTATGGGTAATGGAAGTGTGGAGCGCTTTAATAGAACCCTTGGAAATATGATTCGGGCTTTGTCACCAGATGTGAAGAGAGATTGGCCGAGACGGTTGCAGACACTGACATTTCTGTATAATTGCACAATCCATGAGACGACAGGATATGCTCCTTTTTATTTGATGTTCGGGCGTGTACCCCGTCTGCCCATTGACATTCTGTTTCGTTCTGTCTTGAATGATCCAGATGTGACCTGCTGTGACAAGTTCGAATCCACTCTGGTCAAAGATCTGAAAGAAGCATTACAGATCGCACAAGAGCATGCAATGAAAGAACAGAAAAGACATGCAGTGTTGTACAACCGAAGGGTAAAAGGACTACTCATTGAAACAGGTGACCAGGTGCTCTTAGCTAATAAAACTGAAAGGGGTAAGAAGAAAGTTGCTGACAGGTGGGAGTCAACAGTTTACACCGTTGTGGATTGTAAACCAGATACTCATACTTACAGGATCCGTAATCCAGCCACAGGTCAGGAAAAAGTGGTTCATCGAAACTTGTTGATGTTGGTGAATTTCTTACCAGTGAATGTTGAGCACCCTCAGTCTGATCAACTTTCTGGTGTATCCACTTCTTGCCAGAGGTCATCTTCAGTCCTGTCATTGTGTGCAGTGGAGGATGAGTCTTTAAGAGGAGATACGGCCGTGTCTGAGCACACAGAGGATAGCTACAGCAGTGTTAACAATGGATGACTCTGTGATGACGGGAGGCAAGGTGATAACCTCATGTGAGGATGCTGATGTTAATTGTGAGGATGATTCTATGTCAGTTCAGGAATCTGATACCAGAAACAGAACGATAAGTTGGGTTTTGGAGCTGCCTGAGGGATCCCATCATGAGTCTGATCAATCCTCAAGTGGAGTTCTGGTAGATCCTGTAGCTGAGGCCTTCCTTTCTGCACCAAAAAGCCATGTCTTTGACATGTCAAGAGATGTAAGAACATCTGTTTCTGATGGAGACACAAGAGGCGGTTCAGATTCACATGAATCCGATTCTGAGACATTCCTGTCTGCCCAGCCACCCTCTCAAACTCTTACCAACACACATGTAGCTGAGACTGTACCACAAAGTTCTAGCTCAGTCACACAGGTTAGGACACGTTTTGGTCGAGTCGTTAGACCTGTTGAAAGATTAATACATGTAATGTCTACACAGGCTGTGGTTCAGGATACAAAACACAATGTTCAAGCTGTTTGCAAGTCAGTGTTTAGGGCATTCTCTGCTTAGAACAAAACTTTTGGTTTCGTGCCTGTTGACATAATTGTCTAAAATAGTGTTAAGGCTGCTTTATAGTCTAAAAGCAGTAGTTCAGATTAAGCACATACCTGAAGAAATGGGTTGCCTTCACATCTTTGAGTACACCTTGTGCCTCTCCACATTTTTTTTTTTAGTTTGTTTTGGTGTGATGGTGAATAGAGTATAGAAGGGTATTGCGGAATGTATGTAGATGTTCTGCTGTCAGTAGCTGGTGAGAGAGCTTAGCGCTACTCTCTCATCACTTCGTCCTTAAGGGATAATTGGTTTTTGACTGTCCTCCTATAGGAGTTCCTTTCGTATTGTGAAGTTTATTATTGTGAACTGAAAGAAAAGTGTTCCGTTGTTGAAATTCCCCTGGCCATGCAGATATTTTATGTAATTCAGTGGGGGTGCATGTAACAGGGTTAAAAAGAACATTTGATTTAGAGTATTGTGTGAATTTCATAAAATAAGGCATTTGGCTGTATTTATTGATGTTAGAAGGCTCCCCTCCTGTGGCTATTAATGGTACTGCAGATATTGGATTTTGTCGCTCTTCTCTTGCCGTACCGCAGCAGATTCAAGTGTCGACGCTGTGGGTATGTATGGTTTTTCATGCTCTGACGCATTAACAAATTAATTGTGAAAATGATACGTTTCAAGTGAATGTTTTCGACGCAATATATTTCATACATATATGTGAACATATAGATAATGCATTTAGCACTTAAACATGGTTGTTGAGAGTATTATAAGATGTATTGAATTTCCATGTGCGTCACATGTGCGAGCACGGATTCATTTCTCGTGACGATTGCGTCTGTCTTATCTATCTGACGATTATTTGTATTATGAGTTGAGTGAATGTGTAATTTCTATCTTTCTAGTCCATATGAATGTCTGCAGTCTGTCATCAGCCAATGTAAATTGTCTTGTTGTTTCCCAAAAAAAAGGTATGTTGCTTTCATGTTTATACTGTTATAATTGTTAACGAATGTTATTTGACAATTAATGAAGAATTACTGATGTTGTCTGCAATTAACTATTCTGTACATTTACAATGGGGTACTTATTATAAGTATCATAAGTATTATGTTAAGTTTTTCACATTGTATATCATTACTATGTGTTTAATGTGAATAATACGAGTTAGCTGTGAGGAGATTCAAGTGTCGACGCTGTGGTCCATATGAATGTCTGCAGTCTGTCATCAGCCAATGTAAATTGTCTTTCTTGTTGTTTCCCAAAAAAAAGGATAAATTCAAGCTTCAACCCCATTTGTGAGTGTATCCGTCCACATACGTTACATACGACTACAAGCCAGATTTTTAGTGAATAATGACTTGAATTTTAGTCTCCCACAAATATTTGTATGGATTCAGAGGACTTGCAATATAGTACAAGTTTTGCATGAACAACTTTTATGATGATTTTTGGAGTTTGACAGCACATTTAAGTCACTTTTCTATTTTCTATTAGTTTCCATTGACTTTGTATGGAAAAGTGCAGCTTGGACTTAACCGTCTCCTTTTCTTACAGGTTTAAAAAGAAATTCATACAGGTTTAGAATGAAATGAGGGTGAATAAATGATGACAGAATTTTCTTCTTTTTTTTTTTTTTTTACTGAAATGTTCTTTTAAACTTCCTCATCCTCCTTTGTTTAATATTTCCTTTGTTCTTCGTGAGCTTTTGTTGCTTTTTGTTCATATCCCCTTGTTTTTTCTGTTGTCTCTACAGCATGAGGTTTGAGGACAGAGCACAGAACTGAGGACAGGTGCAGACTGCTCACTGCTTATGTATGCTTTAATGTTAGTGTGCTGTGTGCACACCTGCTTGTCTTCAGAGTGTTAGCAATCACCGGAGCAACAGCGAGGACAATAATTTAGCACAATAATTTAGGCGTGTGGATGGAATCCATGATTTGGTGTTTGGAAATAAGAAGTAATAGTGTTCAATGTTAATTTATTAGATTCATGTATTCCTGTGATGGAAAAGCTGATTTTTCTTGCTGAGTCTTCAGTGTTACGATTCTTCATTAATCATTCTAATACGCTTATTCAGTGCTCAAGAAACATTTCTTATTATTATTAAGAATGAAAACAGTTATGCTGAGCAATAATATTTTTTTCAGGGTTAGTTGAAATGGGAATCTTTTGTAACATTATAAATGTCATAAAAGCCACTGTTGATAAAAGTAATACATTCTTTCTGAGTAATGCACTGATTTAAAAAATCTTACTGTAGTGGCGAGAGGGATAACATGCATGCATACATACATACATAAATACAAACTGCATGTTAAAATGTTCAGTATCTAGTATATCTGTTTTTATGCTACTTTCTCTGTACATGTGATGTAAACTTGAACTTCTCTCCTTATGTGTATTTCTTCGTATCACAAATAATTGTCCCATGCTAACAGGCTCAGCATTTCTAACCTGACACTGTTTTCCCATTCTATTTCCATCCATCTCTCTCACCTCCAGTTCACAAACACTCTTTCTTTCTCACACTTTCTCTCTCTCTCTTTTAGTGTTCAAGCCTGGCATTCGGCACCTTATTTATTTAAATTATTTTGATTTCCTCCACATGCTTGGCATTTGTAGTACTGGGATGGGTGATAGCTGACACTCATTTGTCAGGCTCGCTGTGCTACCTGCCAATTACAAAAGAATACTGAAAGTTTGGCACCAGGCTATTAGAAGCCAGTCTTGGCTCTAACAAGCAAGCATTAACAAGACCGAAGTTGTTGCCTGTCTTTCTCTGTCTCTCTCTCACTTTCTCCCTCTCTAGTTCCAGGGAGAAATAATAAGACGCTTGAGCAAAGAGAGCTTGGGGGTAAAAAGGAACCACATTGTGTCGTTATAACTTTGCCGCCCAGAATGGAGCCTGCTTGACACTTGATTCCCTGATCTGGGATCTGCGGCGCAACGATGGCAGCCCCTTAAATGGCACCGCGGGGGCCCCCGGGTGGAGACATGGCCCTCAGACCTGTGACATGCTGTCCATGCCAGCAGCTTCATATGAGCTAAGCAGAACAGTGTTGTTAGTCATTATGAAACCCTATTTATTACCAGTCACCGTATGGTCTGTTCAACACACACACACCTACAAGACTGTCTGGAATGGGCACTCAAAGCCGCTACAGTAGACCCTTGATGCTGGGCTATTTAAACAATCCCTTGTCTGCAGACCTTACTGACATCATTACGGAGTAATGAGTATATTTCTCCAGCTTGGTTAGGAAGCTTGATTTCAACAAAATAGAATTATGTCAGAACAAACTAACACACGCACATGCACAGAGGAAGATGGTGTTTATATCATCACATTACATGTCAAATCTATGATAAAAACAACAGTATGTAAACGCAGACAACAATAAAGCTAAGCGACAATCACGCTTGTATTTTTCACGCTCAAACTGCAACCTCTGAAGGCATTTCAGGATACAACAGGGGAAAAGAGCGAGAAGAATTACAAACAAAATGCAGTTAATAAATTATGTACTGCTGGTATCTGAAAGAACACACAAGGAGAGAGGAGAACCATTTCTTTTCAGTTGGTAAACATGATGATGTTTTTAGGTGGGCGGAGCTTAGGTGGAGGCAGAACGATCCCTCTGGCCGCTTCACTAACGCTAGTTTGCAAGTTTTGTTAGCTTGTTTTTTAACAATGACCGGAGAAAATCAGATTTATCTTAATGTGCAAGGTCACTCACTTTCCAGGACCGCGATTGTTATTTGCAAAAGTTAATTTTAACAGACGGAACCAGATTGGCCGACCCATACACGCTCATTCAATGATGGACGATCTGACAGGATTAACGTTACCTGTGGTTAGAGCTGGGTGGTATATCGAGTTTGTACAGTATATCGATTTTTTTTTTAAACGATATGGAATGAGGCAATACCGTTTATCGATACAGTAGTTTACAAGCACATCTGAAAAATAGCAGAGGATGCAGTGTGAACTCCTGCAGTGAAAGTAGCTACTACAATTTGTCCTAAACATGACACAAGCTTATATTAAGCGCTTCAAAATAACTGGTAAGATATAGTTAAGTTTAAAGCAGCTTGCCTTGTCAGATGCTCTGACAGATAGGCTACTGTTGCTGACTGACAGATAATACTGCCGCTGTTTAATGCGTTTGAGACGTGGTGCTTTCCTCAATACTTAGCTTACATTTCACTGGTGTATTCTCCATCTGTAAATGTTAGAAAGTGAAACAAATATGTCCATTTCACTGTCAGGAGAGGACGAGCTTCTGACGAGCGAATCTCCGCTAAAATTCAAGCTTCTGTTAATGAGCGCCGCCACGCGCATGCGCGCCACAGACGAGCATAATAGAATAGTAGCGCAATAATTCTGACTAAAATATACATATTGCAAGAATATTGGTTGGAGACAATAAAATGTACCATATGTGGAATTTTAAACCTACAAGTATATTTTTATGAAAGTGACCATTATAATGGGGTAATCAAATGCAGGCTAATATAATTAGTTTGTGCTTTTGTTTTTATTTTCATTTTTAGTTTAGCCTTTAGTCATTTTAAAAACAAAAGCATTATTTTTGTTTTTAGAATGTAATGTGATTTGAACCACCTTTTTGCATAGCCTACATTACATTCCCTATATTTGTTTCCATATCCTTCAATATCAACATTGTTTGGATATCACTGAGCAGGATGTGAAATAATATATTTTTTAAATAAATACAGATTTTCTTTATCCAAATAGAAAAACGTAGAAAGTACTGAGATATATATCGTATATCGCCATTTAACCCAAAAATACCGAGATATGATTTTTTGGCCACATCGCCCAGCCCTACCTCGGGTGAGTGGCCTGCCTTCTACACCTACCTGATAGAGAAACCGAGCGTAAAGACAAACTGAGGGCATATAAATCTTTAGATGCCTATAACTATGTGAATGGTCTTGACTTGTGGCAACGTTACATTGTTCCTGCCCAGCGCCAAGGCCAGAAGACGACAATGTAAAGTGACATTACAGTGCAATTTAAATGATGTGAATATTTTCTAGAAATAAAAATATTTTTTATGTATTAAAATTATATTAATTAACTATGTATTTGATTATTCTTTCTTACCCGGTTCTTCAAAAAGTCTATCACAATCAATCACAACAATGTATACAATCATAGATGATTCACAAATAATCACAATAATTTAGAAAACATTATGCGATAAAATTTCAAATTGGATCCTGTAGGTGATTCTTGCACCCAGAAACACAACAAGATGACATTTAATAAAAATAATAATAATTTAAGATCCTTATTATGTAGCCGAATCTGTGCTGGTTTGTATTGGCCGCCTCCAGTTTTCACTTTGTTTTGCCTCCAGGTAACGCCGTGACGTAATTGTGACGTCGGCGCAAAAGGGGTCTATGGAGTTAAAATGACAACAACAACAGTAATAATAATAATAATAATAATTAAATATACAAATCACATTTTTCAAGAAGAAAAATAAAGGAAGGAATGAGAGGGAGAGTTTGTAATAAAAAAATAAATAAAAAGGTAAATGTGAGATCAAATTTAAAATAAGAAATTAAGTCATCTTAAGTCATCATGTTCTACCAGCTGAGCTACAGGCACCAAGCCACTCAATTGGCCTCATGATCCTGTGTGTTCAAGTCCATGCAGTGCTGTCATAGCACCTAATAACTAAATAACATGGATGTACTTTTGCTGATTCGCTGATTACATGCTGGCAATAGACTGTGCTCTCCAAGCCTCTCTGGATACTAAAAATTAGATGAAAGATGACTAATCTTACCATATTTATTTGTATGATTTCTCAAAGGATCTGAGGGTTTGTGTTCCTTACACAAGGTTGTACATCTTTATGTGCTCCCTTTGGATACAAGCTATTTTCAAATGGTGGCCCTGCCATATGTTCCGGCTTTGAGAACTTGACAACATACAGTTTTTGTTAAGACCGGGTCACAAGGGTGCTGACTCAATTCCGCCGCAAGGCTGTTCTTCTGTAGCATTTAGCAACTGTGAAGTATCTGTCAACCTTGTGGCCACGTTTCGCATTTGATGACGCAGTTTAAAAAAATCCTGTAGTAGTAGGTTTGGTAACTGTAAGATATAAAATAAGAAATAGTCACACAATAAATGAATGTGTTGAAGAATAGTGAGATAATTGTGAAACACAATAGCATTCTAAGCATTAGTGAATTCCAGCACTGTCTGCCATTTGTTTACTCGTCCGCGAAAGCTGTTATGACTCAGAGGAAGATCATTTGCTGCTCATATGTCACTCATATTGGGATTCATTTATCAATCTAATGTAGAAACGAGAGCAGATCCGAGCGCAGAAATCATCTTACGACAGGGTTCACGTGTGATTTATGAATTACATTCGTATGCTGCCAATCCCATTTTACAAATGATCGTACATTGATAAACGTGGCGGCTGAAAACAATCGTCATTCGAATATCACACCACTAAATAATCACGGTTTAAAATACTTGCCCCTAGAGTTTACAAAATGGAAAAACGTAACCCGTCTCTTTTTTATATTGGAAAAGGAGCATGTGAGACTAAACATGGAAGTAATCGCTGCTAAAAAAATTCGGCTTTGCCATCACGGTGCTAAATTACATTTAAATATATACAGGCCTATATTTTTTGTACAATAATATTTTCCTATATTACGGTTTTCTGTCTGTAGATACTGTATTTTGACCAAATTAAAACTCAGCCATGTATGCAAGTGTCACGGGTGGTTGCAGGAAGGCAGTCAAAGAACAAAGTTTCAATACCAAGTTTTAATGAGGGTAACAAATAATACTCAGGCAGGCAGGGCAACACACTAAATGCAACGTAGACCGAACACTCAATAACTGTGAGGGAAGAACTTAAGTAGAGACTCAAACTAGATAATAAATTACTAACTAATAACAGTAACCATAGAAACAAAGGAGTGGCAGGAAAATCAAACAGGAACACATGATGTGAATGAAAACAAACAAGAAAGTCCATGATAACTAATACAAACTGAACATAACAGTGACAATAATTAATTTTGTACTCCAAAGAAATTTCATAATGCTATGTTGGATGACAAAACAACAAGTATGTTTACAAATTACAATGACAATGATTATTAGTCCTAATTAGTTAAAATCAGCTAAAATAAGACGTGAATGATCATAAAAATGATCATTAACAAGCATCAAATTTGACACATCAACAATAAAGGAGTGTCTAATCCAGATTCAGAAATGGTGCTGGACTTCCTACAGCAGGTTTTCTTTGCTCTGCTCTGCTTTGCTTGGTCATAATGTACATGAGTGCATTTACCATGACAACTCCAGGAGAGTGGACAGCACTCATTAATTACTGCCGAATGCCAGAGGGATTAAAAAAGCAAAGTGGTGGTGGCAAGATTGGATGCAGCGTTTACACACCTGCAGTGATCAGTAAGCACTTTACTCTCCTTTTTTGCTCTATTTTCCCTCTCTTCCCCACAGTGCATGGCATGATAAGCTGTTTGATCCAGCAAAACCGTCAAGTCAGTTGAAACAGAATAACAAGTTGTTTCCTTTGGGCATGGAAGCAAAAAAGAGGTTGTTTTACTTTTTCTCATTTCCCTCCATCAGCATATTGTAAAGGCATAAAGACAAGAAAGATAGAGAGAGGGATAAATTGGGGGTTTTGTGAAATGAAACAATGCAGACTCAAGCAGGTCTCTGTTGACCAAATGGTGCCATATTTAAGGAGAAGGGATAAGACTGCTCTCCTAGTAAAACTAAACAACACATAGGCCTACTCTCAGACTTCCTGCATTCGCTCGCTGCTAATTGGATGTTCAGCAGGATACATCCTAAATCCGCCTCGATACGTTTTTCCGCTAAACAAAACATCAGCTGCCTTTCAAGCATGCAAATGTATCCATGACATTCATTGTTCAAATTCAACAAACAGGGTTTTGGGGGTGAAGGGGGTGGATCGCACTGCTGCTTCAATGTATATGTAATGATTGATTATAATTAAGGTATTAATCAATATTTTTCCTTCTAAATATCAAATGAGTTGAATGACTTCTCTGGAGATTTTACTTTGTTATAGAAGTTACCAGTGTGATTACTGAAATGTTCTTTTCATGCATTCTTTAATGTCTGTATTTGATATCTGAATGCATTAACAGTGCTTGCTTATTCAGCCCAGATTCCAGAAATAAAATAGGGACTCATTTTGTGATTGAGAAAGGTCTTCAACGTGTTAAAACATATAGGGGTCATTGAAGCCAATAGTTTAAGGGACCATTTCTTTGTTAAAGCCTTACTTTCCAGTTAGACTAAAGTTTAGCTATCCTTGAGAGAAAGAACACATTATCTTGATGTTTTGAGAGGACTCTCCTGTTTATAGTTAGAGCCTGGCCAAATCCAACGTTGGAAAAGCTGTGTGTCGGTGTGTGTGTTAGTCTTTTTGGTTACAGGTTAAGGAACCACTGGCATTATTGGAGATTGACTGAGTTGTTGTTCGGGACATGCTGGCGCCCAGCAACCCAAATCTGCGACCTGGAAGGTCATGACGTGCCTAACTTCAGCTGCATAATCGATGGAGATATGCTTCAGTCTATCTGTATGTGGCAGGATGGGTTAGCACCCCTCCCACCTGTTTTAGATTTGACCAATGGCCAGGGTTCCGGTGCGTATAAGAGCATGAGCTACCAGTTCCTTGGCATGCGTCATTATTCGGGGTCGTGAGGTCATCTATGCGCCCTGCTGCTTTCTGCTGGGTTCAGCGTAACGTGCTGCTTGTAAAATTTGCCGAAGCTGTTTATCCACTGGCGGTGCTGTTGGCGGGTCTATGGGCTTGTTTGGAGAGTTGAATGTGGACATTTGAGACAGGTAAGAGAAGTATTCGGATGCGGGGTGGTTTATAGATGAGGTTTTATGGTTTGCTCTGATGAGGCGAGTAATCTACTGATCTGTGTGCTTAGTGTACGATTTATCGGCGCTTCATGCCAACGAGCTTGTCGGAGACATTCGCCTCTATCTATCGCATAGTCTGAGGATAGTGATTCTGGGACAGCGGGCTTGGTTGTGAGTATACTGTTTGAGCGTAAGCCAAGGGAGAAGAACTCTGTGTAACACCTCTCTGTTTTACTTTTTTAGGCATGCTATAAGGACGATACCTACCTTCTGAATGAGTATTATCTGCGTTTCGCTATACGACTTTGTTCGCCCTATGCCTCATCAACTGCTGTTCTGTTTGGGTTCCGTTTTGTGTGCGCTGTTTTGTTGCGAGTGAGTCGTCTCGAGTGGACCGTTCAAGTGAACCGTTCAGGTGAACCATTTCAAGTGAACCGTCCTAAGTGAGCCATTCAAGTGAGCCATTTCAAGTGAATCGTTCCAAGTGAGCCATTCAAGTGAGCCATTTCAGGTGAACGGTTTTCAGTGAAGGATGACTCTGTGTTTGTGATATGTTTTGAGTTTGTTGTTTCCTTTTTTTTGGTTTATTTCCTTAACTATTTGAGACCGAGTATTTTTGAAGTTATGTTTTGTTTTGAACCAAATTATCGTACTAGTGAATTTATATATATGTTTTTTTGTGGTTGAATTGTATTGCTGAATTTATGTGATTTGTTGTTATTTTTTTGCATAACATTGCTTTTTAATGTATTTTTTTTCTGTTGTTTGTTGGCAGGGCCTGGGCATCCGGGGGCAGATGAGAGGGCAATTAGGTGGTAGGGTCCTCACTGTGTGTCGTGGTCTTCTCTGACATGAGTCGTGGAGTGTGTGCTGAGCTGGGGTGTGTGCATTGAATAGAGTACTCTTCATGGAGGTGATACCTCGAGACTGCCCTTGGGTATGCCCAGGTTTCCCTGCCGCCCACTCTAGAACCTAGTAAATTGAAGAGAGTGACTGCTGGTCAACACCTTTTACAGAAAAAGAACTGTATTGTAACAATTAATAAAATATATATGTTTTTCAATCACCTATGTCTCTGTCTCTATGTCTCAACTGTGGTTAGGATCTGTGCGTGCCTTAGCTATATTAAATTCTTGGGGCGAAATTCCCCAAGTGGCGTAGTCGGAAATAGTAAACTGAATTGAGCGTGGGTATAAATTGTTGTTACGCCCAATGTCATATAGAATAGAGCTGCCGCTCCCGCACCACTTTGCCACATGTATATGTGTGGAAAATTAATGTGTTTATCTATTTCTTAGCCAATGAGAATCATTCATCCTGTAAGCAATGACGTAGCTTAGACCTTGGAAATGGTATAACTGCTGTGTTCTTTGTAACTGTAAGCGGGGCGGCCTACGAACTCCTGTGAGAGTCTTGAAGCTGACTTCTGCTGATGAAACTGCAAACTATCTTCAGTAAAACTTTTTATAATTCTGACTCTGGGTCTTCATTCTTCATATCTGGTTCTGGGTCTTTGACTGTATACCCCTTACAGGGGAAAGGAATCAATAAAATAATTTAGAATTAAAATTTAAGAGAGGACACAAGAGATGCATAACAAGTCCAGAATATCAAGTTTGTAAAGCTACATGAATAGATATAAAATTTATTAATATGAGAAATTCTTAATTTCTAAATTCGCTTTATTGTATGCATATATTCAAATTTAGGTCAAAGTGGTCAAAGGTCAAAGTGGCCCTGTATATGCAGTTGAGTTTAATTTAAAAGTTTTGTTTTATCTCAAACTGTAATATACTATAATTTCCTACATTTATCTGCTACAAATTAGTTGTTTTGAAATCTACAACTTAAACTGTAAAATCAGAAGTATTGTTTTACTAGGTATTTGAATTTACTTGTTCAAAATGAAAATGCCAACCCCATCAAACCCAATTAGTTTTAAGCATTTTAACTGAAAAGGGAAAAAAATGGAAACCTTTCATTACAAAAAAATAGAATAATAACTCTAAAAACAGAATAGAAAAACAACGTGTTATTCAGTTTCACAAATTTGAAGTGTCAGCTTATAGCCTACACTGTCCTACTGTACCTTGCCAAACATAGTGTTTCCAGTACAAGTGGAAAGTATTGTTACTATCTTCTTGTTCTGCCTTGCTGATCCGCAATAAAAAATAAAAAGAAACTCTAGTATGTTTACACAAATGCCACGCAAAACTTTTGACAGTCTATGCTTCCCCTGAGGGGCAATGTTCTTCACATTGAGCATTCACAAGAGCACAATGGCCTCTTGACTCATCCAAAGAGGGAAGCAGTCCAGCGCAGATTATTTTGCAATTTTGTTGGCAGATTACCCAACAATCGCCAACAAGTTAACATCCAACAACTTCCAACAGTTATTGGGTTTTATTGTAGTATTGTCACTGTGTTGACTCTGTTGGTGGTAGCTGTGGCAGTGTGAACTTGACAGTTCTGTTGTCCAACATTATAAAAACAACTTTTTTGTTAAGGCAGTCACGTAAAACAGGTTTTAGACTGACTTAACAACATATATTTATATTTAAATAAAACTAAAAGTGGGTTTGGCTGAAATGGGAAATTGTAAACATAAAAGTACATGCATCCAAAAAAAAAAAGTGTGGGCGCTTGAGCAAAAATAAAGTACACACAGGAAAAAAGTCAGGCACACTACTTGCCATTAAAGGTGCAGTGTGTGATTTTTAGCGACATCTAGCGGTTCGGCTGCGAGTTGCACTAAGGGCTCAGCCCACTGCTCACCCCTCCCTTTCGAAGAAGCTACGGTGGCTAAAACGGGACAAACATATCGTCGTCTGAGACAGCAGAGAATAGCCAGAGTAAGCCAAGAGTGTGTAACATTGTTACTGTTTCTGTACCACAGTCCATTATAAACCACATCATGGATAAAGTTTACAAAGCCATAGTCAGGTGAGGATCAAGGGTCTTAATATATAATATAATAATATTAATCAGCTGATTGTCTCACAAACGTTACCAGCACATTTCCCCCCACATAGCAAACCCATAATACAGCGAGGGAGAAGAACCACATGAAACTATGCAACTATATATTTTTTCTAACAGGGTAGTAAAAGTTTAGCTGGCTAAATATGAGCTGTTACTGTGGCTGAGCTGGTTAAAGCGTAAAGCCTTGTTTAAACTCGACGCGTCCGCATGAGCCCAAAGGTGCGCGCGGCAAAAATGGCATGATTGTAACAGCGCGTGCGCCTCCGCATCCCCTAGACACCATTTACTACACACAATAGGCTTTTTTTCTCTGATTTTGAAAACTCTTCGCGATCGACTTAAAATGCTTCCAAGATCGACTTGTCGACCGCGATCGACGGGTTGGTGATTCCTGTAACGTTACTGTTTTACGGTCAATGACAAGAGTACTAATCAGCTGTCTCACGAACGTAACCAGTACATTTATCCCCACATAGCAAAGCCATAACACAGCGAGGGAGAAGAACTAAGTTACATGAAACAATCCTACTACATATTTTACACCACTGACAAGGGAAAAGTCACTACTCACGGTGTTTATGGCTAGCTTCTAGCTTTCTGCTGCTTCTCTTTCAAGGTAGTGACGAAACGCACTCTGTAGCGCTGTTTGTTCGCGTTCGGCTACAGTAAAAACATGACGTCACAATATGTCGACCTTCATAGAAGGGGGTGCCCACGGTTATGTAGATATAAATGTCTCATTCTAAGGTAATAAAAACATTACGGTTTATTAAGTAAGTTCTTTATACACCACTGAAAACATAGTTATGGATGTCATATTGCATTTCTGTTAATAGATACTCAAAATTTCTACACATTGCACCTTTAAGATGCAGACACAGACATGCAGGACAATGGCTATATTCACATAAATCTTCACATTAACATTACGATTTTACTTCAAATCAATTTTGGAGAGTTTTGGAGGTCCTGCCACCTGGGGGTGATCAAAACATTTTGGCTTCATTTTTCAGGACTTGTGCAGCACACTTGGTTGCACAAAACATATATTAAAAAGAAAACCTGTTCTGTGTGAGTCATGATGAAATGGAAGTAGCTACAGATATTTTCTTTCATATTTTGATATACATCTTATTATAAAGAAAGAAAAAATAGGGCAGGAACTTTGATAATCCACTGGTTGATGAATTAATGGGAGCTTACAGTAGCTTGTAAGAAAGTGGCAGGGTTTAAGCAGACTAAATGATTGGAGAAGTTCAGCATACATTATCGGAAAGATGTCATTTCACCCAAAGACTCATGACATTTTATTTATGAATTTTCATTTATAAAAGAAGATACAATTGTTTTATGCTAACGATTTAAAAAAATGTAGGCATATTTTCATATTTAAAAAAAATAAAATAAAAAAAATACCTCACTTAATTTGGGATTTGTATATATTGAGGAAAATTCTTGTGGACTGTTATCTGCGATGAAAACAATGCACGTGTGATTTAACCTGAAAGCACAGCTGTGTGTATCCCTTGATCGGCTGCTTATGATTCATTGCATGAGTGAAGCATACTGGAAAGGGTGTCTCTTCAGGATTGATCCATCTCCAGTGGCGACATGCCACTTGATTGATTTATCGGCCAGAGCTCCTCCACTGCTTAGCTTTTAATGAGACAGTAATAGCCCCCGGACAACTCAGAGAGGAATGCGTGCCAAACCCAGGCTGACCACGTGCACATGTGTGCAGAATATGTAACCATGAGAACAATCAATTTCACAAAAACTGACCAGAGGAAGACAGGGAAAAGAAAATGAAAGATTTGGGAGCCAGTAAGTCAAGAGAAAAAGTGACCATAGCCTATTAAAGTGGTTCCCAAACTTTTCAGAGTGGTGTATCCCCTGAGGCATTTAACATCCTTCTGTGTACACCCTCTTCCAATTAGACTGCAGTCACACCTTTTCCATTACGTGACAATATTTGCCCCATTAAATTGATTTTCAAGTGCATTTTTAACTTTATAAAATAAATGCTTTAAATAAAAAATGTTCAATAGAAAAATAATTTGATTGGATGTCATCTATTTGACCTTATACAGCATTTTGTCTGTTAGAATTACATGCTCGGCTTTAATGCTATTTTAAGGTAGGGTAGAATTAAATGGACAGCAAAACTCAGCATTTTGTTCACGTACCCCCTCTGTCACCTCATGTACCCCAGTTTGGGAACCACTGGCCAATAATAATGTTGCTGGGATGAGAGACAAGACAGCAGAAAAAAAAAAAAAAACAGCAACATGCCTAAAGACAGAGATTTTCAGAGCACTAAAACGATGTCAGAAAAAAGATAATACCAGAAAGGGACAGCAGAGGAGAAAAGATAGCGAGTGAATGAAAGCTAGAGAGAGAAAGACAGGGATAAAGAGAGAGAGACATAAAGCAGCAGGAGAAACAAGAGACGGCTGATTGCCAGTGCTCTGTCAGTCTGGGTGCTAATTAAAGGCCCTTTCTCTCAGTGCACTCTGCAGTCAGCCGCCAATTTCCAGAAGCATTAGTTGGCATGGCCGCTGGCATCCCTTGCCCCTGCCTTCATTGCCTGTCATTATGTGAGGAAAGGGCACTCACATCACCAAGCCAACCTGTGATTTGAACAGGAGATAATGGAACAGAGAGAAGAGCATCTATTTCATACATACATATTGCTTGGTGCAAAGGTGCGGTCACAGGAATTCACACATACAGCAGTGGCTTTTTTTTAAAAAAAGGAGGCAGTGAAAAGCGTTCTGACGAGAAATTAATTGACAAAATCGATGATTGATGTATGAAGTTTTCTAAAGTCAAACTGACCAAAACGACACAATCGGATGAAGTTTCAGAGAGATGACGGGCATCCCTTTTGACCACTTTACTCTTGATATTGAATACATATGAAAGACATGTAATCTGACGAACACTGTAATTATTGTTCAACATTTAAATTGTGTTATAAGGTGCCCTGTTGGGAATATTCTAAATTAAAAAGTATTTACATTCTCAGGCAATAAACTGTAAAACTCCCTCTGTTCCTCCAAAATGAATACTGGTAATGCCAGCACACTTTTACAGATTAGAAATCCAAGCATGCAGGGCTGCGATTGTGTTTTGAGAGTAGTATTAGTGATTTTTAAATGAAAGTCTTTTTAAAGAAAAATTGTGGAAAGGATGAAAACATGTGGATAATAGACCAAAAGATGTAATTCTTCTGTTTTAATCTGATGTAATCTCACATTTTTCCTATTTCTCTTGTTCCAACTCTCTTCTTTTAATTGGTTTGTCATAACCTATTAGTGATGGATCTTTCTCCCTCCCTCTTTACCTCTATCTCTTAGTAAATGAATTTACATTCCCAAAGCACACTAATGCACTGTAGACACAGTATATTAAGCATTTTGCGAGTTCACAGCATACACTGAAATAGATGTATAGAATTATTTATGTGACTGACACCCATGTATAATTTAAAGATTTTCTAATTTGTGTGACTTTTACACTCTAACACTCCCCATTCTTTAAAATTAATTAGCCTTTTTATAGTCACATATAGATCTACCTCGTTTTCATTGGTCACCTGCCAATTAA
Organism: Gila orcuttii; assembly: GCA_026230005.1. Taxonomy (NCBI): domain Eukaryota; kingdom Metazoa; phylum Chordata; class Actinopteri; order Cypriniformes; family Leuciscidae; genus Gila; species Gila orcuttii. The sequence goes on along the minus strand of JAPDVR010000016.1, from coordinate 18,382,001 downwards.
TTCATGCTACTACTTCATCTCTATTTATCTCAGTACAATTAAGGTGCAGTCACATTTACCGTTGCTTGGTAAAATTTTTCATACATCGATACACCCTTGACCTTTTTTGCCTACAAAATTTGGTTGAAATTTCACTAATGTGACTGCAGCTTTATGGATCTCACTGATCAATACAGCAACTCAAAGAAGAACTCTGGTTCTTCAAACAGACACACACTGGTACTTCCACTGAAAAACAACATCTTAAGGCAACCTTGTTTGCTGGCCTTAGATGGTCTTCCAAACTGGTTAGACTAGTCTGATTGCTGATTTTAGAGAGGTTTTTGGCCCTTTTCAGCTGACCACCTTGCCAAACAACAGCATAGCCATGACTGGGAGACCAGCTTAAACCAGCTAAGGCCATCAAAGCAACTTTGAACTGGTTCACATGTTTTTTTTCTGCAGGCTGTTTCTAACTGTTTTTTTTTTTCTTTCAGCAGGCAGAGATCTTTTATGATGAGTAAGGCTCATCTATAGTCACAACAGGAAAACCTCAAACAGTTTATCACAAAGACAGTATGAAAGTAAAGGACCGCTGTAAACTGTTACAGTAGCCCACTTATAGTTGCTCTAAGTTGTCTGACCAGTAAAAATGATCTAAAAGCCATGACTAGCTTTTACCTGGTTAGTTGCTGGTCCAAAATAGTCTACCAGCTTGGAACTTAGAACAGCTATAAACCACACAGCTACATGCTTAAAATAGATTTTCAAGCAGGCAGGGACGTGCACAGGAATTTTGAGGGGCAGTTGCTCTGACCTGAAAAAAGCCCCCCCCCCCCCCCCCCAAAAAAAAAAAAAAAAACCTCAAAGGCTATATGAAGGACTGAGAATAGCAGGGTCTTTATTAAAATATATATATTCACAAAGTAAAAAAACTGTAATACAGCACTCAATCACCTTAACTACTACTAATAATAACACAGAAAAACATGACTTGAGTCATGAAAATCCCTACATCAATATCCCTATCAATATCCTATCACTGATAGGTTTCACCAAATTTACAACTAAAGCATTGGCGCAACATTTAATTGTCTTGCTACACTGCAGCATAATAAAATGGTTCTCACACTCCAGTAATATTTCTGTGAATTTAATTAATCTTGCACTTGTTCATAGTTTTTGTATTATGTCTGAATATATTCAGTTGAATTTTGCCTTATCTGACCGTGTTTATGTCCAAACTCAATGCCTCATATTATGGTTTTATTATTTTTTATAAAGATTGCAAAACGTCAAAGATGACAGGTTTATGATATACAACTTTGTAAACAGTATACAAAATGTATTAACAATATGTTAAATGTCACCAAAATACACATGAGAAAAAGAGTTCCTCATATTATTGTTTATTGTTTTTTTAATTATTATTATTTTTTATTTTTTTAAATTTGAAAAGAAATAATCTGGATTGAATTGACAGATGGGGAAAAACTTGCTTCTAATAAAAAAATAAAATAATAATAATAATAAACGCTTAGATTTCGGTACTTTTTTAACCTTTTGGCTCCCCTTACATTCAGTTGTGCTTCTTGCTCGTATTCAGTTCTGATGGTACGTATGGTAACTGGGCAACTACGCATGATTTGTAGTATGATTGCGTAAAGGGAACAGGAATTCCGGTAGGGAACAGAATCAACTGATACACCGGTCGCGTGCAGCGCTGCAGCCACCTAAACACAGTTTGCCCTTCCCCTACTGACTTTCACTCTCGGTGCCGGAATGGAAATGAATGAGGCTTTGCGATTTTTTTTATTTTTTTTTTTATCTAGGCTTACGTGAAATTCTGCATCCATTGTACAATTTATTTATTTATTTATTTATTTATTTATTTCCCCCCTCGGAAGGGCAACGTGAGTCGAGAAGGGCATATGGGCAGTTGCCCGGGCAACCTGAGCAACCCCCCTGTGCACGTCCCTGCAAGCAGGGCAGAAAGAATATTAATGAATAGGGATGCACCGGAATGAAAATTCTGGTCCAAAACTTATTATTATAATACTTTTTTAAAATTTAATACAATAATTGAAGGGGGTGATGTCCCCAGTACGTGTATGTGAAGTTTTAGCTCAAAATACCCCACAGATTTTTCTTATATAGCCTGTTAAAATTGTCACTTTTTGAGGGTGAGCAAAAACGCACCGTTTTTGTGTCGTCCCTTTAAACTCAAATGAGCTGCTGCTCCCGGCACAGAGGGCGGAGCTTCAACAGCTCGTTCTTAGCAGCTTCGATTACCTCACACAGACATGTAAGGTGGCCCAGTAGGGCACAACACAACGACATTTAAAAAAGCAAACATAAGTTCACAACACAACGAAATTAAGCCACAACACAACGGAAAATGTACAACACAACGGAAATAAGCCACAACACATTGGAAATAAGCCACAACAAAATAAAGCCACAACATAACGAAATAAAGCCGCAACCATAGACTGTAAAAAAATTGGACGTAGTGTCCGTTACGTCACCCGTAGGTTTCTGAAGAGCGTTTTTGAAGCCTAAAGTGGGCGGAGCCAACCGTCGCCAACTTGGCAGCGCGTCATCTCTCGTCACTCCCGGATAAAATAAAATGGTCAAAGATCCGGGTCGTGGTTGGAGCTGAGGTGCTAATGCTATGCTACTGGCCTCGCGCTAAAGTGACAGCTGAATGTAGAAGTAAAGCCAATAGTTAAAGTTCATGTTTTTGCCCTTCGAAATACTATAATAATTAAAAGACGTAACTAAAAGTGAGACTATGGCCCTGTCCCATTTCTCCCCCCTTAAAACTTCCACTTGGTTTTGAGTGCCTTCGAAAGTAAAGTCCCCTCAACAAGGGAAGTGGAGTTGAAGATCTTTCCCTATGAAATGGGACACCACTATATGCAAATTAGCGCGGCAAACCTCACTACGTCACGCGCAGCGTCAACGTGTCTACTACTACTACTATTTTCATTCAGAAAATGCCGGTTCAAGCTGTTGTGTTGCCTGTGTTCGTTTATCTACGTCTGATGAATCAACAGAGAAGACATGTGGAATATAGAAGACGCCATATTTTTGTCTGTATTTAATCGTTTAGACGCGCACATGAAACCCAAAATATAGTTTGCTTGTCTAGTTGCAGTCCGTTTCCGAGCACGCGCCGCCATTGGAACAGGGTCAACGTCTCTTGCGCATATCATTGTGCTTATAATAGCACTTTAAAGCTCATCAAACACCTCCCGCAATTTAGAATCAGCAATTTTACAACAATCACTGATTGTGCTCAGTGCAGTTTGGGTTTAACGTTAGGGAGAAGTGACAGCGCGCTGTGAAGAAAAAGATGAAGCACTAGACGAACGCGGCTAGTTTTTAATAGTTTTACCTCACATCTTCTTTTTATAATCCTTGGAAGCCAAAATCGAAAATAAAATTAGACGAACCAGATCAGATGTATATTTGATGGGCAGACTCTCTCGAAGCACTCGGCAGATATCATGAACATCGTCATATAGCTTTGTAAAATATTTTCTAACATTAGTGCTCAAAACTTAACAGTCCATTGGATGTGCAGCAAACTAACATATTCCAACATATTTAGAAATTGTAACATGCTTATTTGTGAAAATATACTTCAATTGTTCCTTTCCAGCGGTGTCCGCCATCTTGTTTAAAAACATTTGGCTTGCTGAGTCCGCAAGGTATCCTGGGTAATTTCATCTTCCACTTCGTTTTAAGCCTGCATCGGACCACACTATGTTTTGAGTGTTGATTTTAAGGGGAGAATAGCACTCCCCCTTGCTCTTAGGAGTATTGGGACACCCTACCCCTACACGAGAACGCGAAAAAACAAGGGTTAGGGCAGAAATCTAGGGTAAGAGGAGGTATTGGGACAGGCCCTATGTGTATCGTGATGCATTATTATTCTGCTAGTTAAAAATGTATTATCATGCAGTAACTTACAATATTGCTCTGAGCTTGTGCGTGTGACAGTGATTCATGCCCATACATGTCAGTCAGAGCGGCATCGCACGTCAAGTTCGTAAAGAGCTTTATTCAGTTCAGTCGATTTTAAAATCTGATTTTGGCCGCCTCTCAATTTCTCATTACCTCAGAAGTTCAAGTAAATGCACTAGAAATCCGCTCTCATTTAAGGGTGTGCATCTACTGCATGGACGGAGAGAAAGCACTGACACCTGCATGATTTCATCTCACGGTACTTTTTTACTTTTTATTTAACCCTTAAAAGTTAAATAAGCATATTTGTTCCGTGAGAGCAACGGTACCGCATAACGAGTGTAGCCTGTATACTCCAAAAAGCAACGAAATTGTCAGACATCCATTAGTGCATGTGAGGAAAACAACTGGAAATACAGCGCTGGTTGTTCTCTTCATACTCGACAATGACGGAATCCAACGGCGTGGGCAAAGGTATAATGCGTGTATTAAATTGTATGAAATAATCCCGAAAAAAGCACAAACACTGCAGTGTTGGCAAGTACAGCAGCTGCTATTAGCTGAGGGTGACGTTAACATATAGACAAACGTCGGCTAGCAGTTACAGCAGCCTCAATCCACCAGTCACTCAAGTGGCCACGCCCTTAGTTATGCAGAACTTTAAGGCTTAATATAATTTAAACGGATGAGTTGTAAAAAAATTCACCCCCCTCACAGATGTCACGAAGGGCAAAATTAGCTATATAGACCAAAACCACTTTTTGCTCCAGGCTGTAAACATATTTTTTTCTGCTGTAAAGTTGGGGATTTTAACATGGGGAAGATACAGATCTTACTCACTTTTGCAGCCTGCCTCAAGCGGCCAGTCAATGAATTGCAGTTTAATTCACTTCCGTGCTGGTTTCAAGAGAGAGACGGGGAGGTTGCTGCTTGGCCGCAACACAATAGAGGGAATGCATTAACGTCACTTTCCCGCCGGAACACGCCCCCCTCAGCCGGACTGAGTGGCAAAAGAGCTGCTGAGTGACTGGAGTTAATAGGGGAAACTGCGAAAACGCGAGTAAAACAAACTATTATCAGTTTAAACTAAAAGTTGGACTCGATATAGTGTTCCTTACAACTTATCAAAGATCCAGTGATCCATGGATATTGACATGCAGCCAGGAATCGTGTTTCCTGACATTTATATGTGCCTGATTTCGACGCCGGGAAAATAAATTGAGAAAATTTGCCTGTAAACATTTTATAAATATAATGTAGATAGGTCTAAATCCGAGTGATCACTTACATTAATGTTATACTGTATATCATCATATCGTCCAGCCCTAAAACTTGTATAGTTTTTTGTCAGTGTTTATTTAAAAACATCCAATTATGCAGAATATAGTCTGTTCTGTAGCTTTTTGCAGTCTGTAAAAATATACAGTACCTCAGATTTCTGGTCAAATCTAGTTGTACAGTCAATCGCAAAGCTCTTTCCCGTTTTAGATGTGTTTTGTGTGTTTTTCACGGCATTCACGCTGAAAACAAATGCTGCCGCTCAGTCTTTTTGCCACTTGTGGGCGTGACCGCATTCACTCCGGTCGACGGTGACGTCATGGGCATACCCTCTATAGAAATGCTCCTGACCACCAGAGGGCTCTCGGAGCGCGGTAAAGTTAGTTCCCTTTCGAGGGAACTCAACACTGCGTCGAGAATCGACACTTTGGGGACGCTCCCTTAGCGTGCGCCTCTGAAGTAAGAATGAAACTAATCCAATCCTGATTGGTGTTGCGTCGTGACGTAACATGTGACGGCATAACCGGATGCATAAAAGTGACGCTGACACACACACACATCAGCTTTAGCTCTTCAGCAAGCGCTCTCTGTGAAACTGTCTGTCTTATTTGGTGTTGTTTGTCTGTGCAAAGCTCTTTATTATGGCGAGTGAACAATACACTAAGTGTGTGCACCCCTGCCCAAGATAATATATATGCCACGGGTGGGGACACGCATCAGCTGTGTGTGTGTGTATTGTTCAGGGGCGCAGCACACACTGTCAGCTCTCGAGAGGGCTGCCTGTGCACACTGTGAAGCACTTCCTATTAGAGTGCTGCGCTCCCGCTTGGCTATATTATTTCCTGATGATGGCCAGGCTCGCGATCCCCGCGGTTCGGGTCCCGCGCCCATTGAGGCGGCGCGACGGCTTAGATCGTGGAGATCGCAAAAGGATCTCGCGGATGAGAACGAGACTGCTGAGGCACCTTTTCTATCATCATCCGCAGATTCTATGACACTCGTTCACGACGCAGAAGCCCGCGATGCGGGCCTCAGAGCCGGGGCTTACTGTTTTTCCCAGATTTTGATAAAAATATAAATATATATGTGTAGATCCTGGGAAAAACCCCACTCTTTACGTATCTCACCACATTCATTATATGTTTATTCGAATGTGGTGGGTGCGAGAGAGTCGGGTTATGGCAAGATGCCGCAGATGGAGGAAGCTTTAGAGAAAACAAGCTATCTGTCTCCTGATCCGGCAACTTCACTTTAAGCCCCGGCGCTGCCCAACAAACCGTGCAGGAACACCTCTGCACTGGTTGGCTGGGCTTATATGGTGCAGGAAATCGATGTTGCTCTTACGCCGTTTAAAAACGTTTCGGGACACATCGGTTTCCAGCGAACGCAGGCTGCACTGTCCGCCCCACATTTTTGCGGCCAGGCAGCATTCGCGTTCGCCAATCGAGAATCATTTTCGCTACAGGGGGTCGAGAACGGATCCCGATTAATACCCGAAGCCAGGCTCGAGAGCCTGGTTCCTTTGGTAAAATATTTAGAAAAGAAAAGGTCAGGCTGGTGCGTGCCTGCACTCTATGACGATTTTGCAGGCGTACCAGGCCGATCTTCTTAAAGATCTAAGTGAGGAGCAAATATTTCCCGTTGGCCGCTCCGCTATCTCTTTCTGGCCTGTTTTCCAACGCTGTCACTACAGTCGTTGACAGGTTTCAGGAAGCGAAAAAAAAAAAAAGAGAGCGTTGCCTCTAGAACCCCTCCTGCGGGAGTTTGGCAAACAGAGGAAGCACTCTCAACCGAAGTCCTCCAGCCAGAAGGGTGACCTGAGGGCCGTCCTTCAGGCGAAGAGGTCCTAATTGTAGGACCTCTGAGGGCTGCCCCCCCGCCCGCTGTGGAACAATCGAGGTTGTTCTAGCAGCAGGTGCCCTCAGGGAAGAAGATGTTGTCCCGCCGTCTTTGACGCTTCGGGCCACATCGATTTTGAATCGTTCTTTGAGGAGATTCAGGTTCAAAATGCTTACTATTCCCCTTATCGTGAGCCATATCAGATCCGAGGACTGGTTTGTCACGATGGATCTAAAAGACGCTTATTTCATGTCTCCATCCTTCCATGTCACAGGAGGTTCCTGAGGTTGCTTTCGGGGGCGAAGCATACCAATATCGGGTTCTTCCGTTCGGCCTAGCACTCTCTCCCCGCACGTTCACAAAGTGTATGGATGTGGCTCTGGCTCCACTGAGGCTTCAGGGCATCCGTATACTGAATTACATTGACGACTGGCTCATATTGGCCCAGTCTCGAGAAATGGCAGTTCGGCATCGAGATGTCGTCCTTGGCCACATTCAGAACCGGGGGTTGAGGCTCAACACTAAGAAAAATGTGTTGGACCCAGCACAGAAGACTACTCTTCTGGGCGTGGTATAGAATTCGGTTACGATGCGGGCACGTATGTCTCCCGCTCGTATCGAATCCATCCTGGCCATGGTGTCCGGGATAAAGCTAGGCCAGGCCATCACTGTAAAGCAATTTCAAAGACTGCTGGGCCTCATAACAGCGGCATCCAACATAATTCCTTTGGGCCTGTTTGACATGAGGCCCCTTCAGTGGTGGCTCAAAGCCAAGGGTTTTTTCCCCAAGGGGAATCCGTTCCTTATAATAAAGGTTACGCGCAGATGCCTTCGTTCCCTATTTATATGGAAGAAACCTTGGTTCTTGTCCCAAGGGCTAGTGGTAGGGGCGTCATGTCGCCGGGAAACTGTTTCGACAGACGCTTCCCTCGCTGGCTGGGGCGCGGTCTCGGACGGCCGCTTTGCCAGGGGTCTGTGGCAGGACTATCATCATTCTTGGCATATAAATTGCCTAGAGATGTTGGCTGTGTTCAGGGCTCTGAGGAGCTTCCTCACAGACATCAAAGGTTACCACGTCTCAGTGGTAGCTTATCTAAACCGACAAAGGACACTCAGATCGCACCCTCTATCCAGATTGACGCATCAGATCATTTTATGGCCCCAAGGGAAAATATTATCTATAAGAGCAATATATGTCCCGGGGGTTCTGAATCAGGGAGCAGACATCCTGTCGAGGCAGGGGCTGAGGCCCGGGGAATGGAGACTCCATCCAGAGGTGGCGGAGCTCATATGGCAGAGGTTTGGACCAGTGGAAGTGGATCTGTTTGCGTCTCGAGGGACGTCCATCCCACTGTCCACTTTGGTTCTCCCTCACTCATCCAGCCTCGCTGGGGTTGGATGCCATGGTACAGGCCTGGCCGAGGCTTCGCCTGTACGCTTTTTCCCCCGATCGCTCTGCTCCCGGGAGTCCTGGAGAGGGTCCGTCAGGAGGGCATCAGTCTTCTTCTGTTAGCCCTGTTTTGGCCAGCCCGAGTATGGTTTTCAGACTTAATTTCACTCCTGATAGCTCCGCCATGGCAGATTCCTCTGAGGTGGGGTCTGTTGTCTCAGGCGGAGGGCACTATATTCCATCCTCATCCAGAGCTGTGGAAATTGTGGGTCTGGCCTCTGAGGGGGCTCAGTACCTTGATGCTGGTCTATCATCTGGGGTGGTCGAAACCATACTTATCTCTAGGGCTCCGTCTACTAGGAGATTATATGGCCTCAAGTGGAATATTTTTCTACTTGGTGTAGAGAACTTGAGTTAGACCCAGTTAACTGCCCAATGGCTTCAGTTCTGGAGTTTCTTCAAGATCGTTTCTCTGCGAATCTCTCCCCATCCACACGTAGGGTGTACGTGGCTGCCATTGCGGCGTTCCATGCACCACTAAATGTTGGGCCTTTAGGGAGGCAACAACTGGTCATACTATTTCTCCATGGTATTGGAGGATGAGACCGACAGTCAGGTCCAGGGTTCCTTCCTGGGACCTGGCGGTGGTTCTCGAAGGGCTATCCCTGGCTCCCTTCGAATACCTCCAGTCGGCTTCGCCTAGGACCTCACGTTCAAGATAGCCTTTCTCTTAGCTATTTCTTTAAAGAGACTGGGAGATCTCCAAGCTCTGGCATTATCGCCAGCTTGCTTGGGGTGTGCCCCCGGCGGAGTTAAGGCCATCCTGCATCCGAGACCCAGCTATGTGCCTTAAGTGCAATTTATCATGGCTAGGTCCATGGTGCTGCAAGTATTTCATCCTCCACCTCATGTGTCGGCAGAAAAGGAGAGGTTCCTTGCTCTGCCAGTCAGAGTTCCGAGTATTACCTTGAGAGGTCCTCTTCTTGGAGGAGGTCGGACCTACTGTAGTGTGTTTTTGATCACCTATTAGGGGCTCCCGGCTATACAAACCATAAGTAGGCCTACAAGGTGCGGAATTTCCCTTCACCTTTGGCCGTTAGGGCTCTTTCTACTAGAGGCATGGCGTCCTCTAGGGCCCTCCTTTTGGGAGTTCCCATCAAGGAGATTTGTGAGGCAGCCGGTTGGGCTACCCCACACACTTTTGTACGGTTCTATAGTCTGCACCTCCCCAGTACGCCTGGCGCACGTGTGCTCTCGTCCTGCCGAGTGCCTAAATCAGTTTCACTCCTGGGCAGGCCTGTTCGGTGCGTGGCCTAGCGGGCATTCGTTCCCCAAAGTGTCGATTCTCGACGCAGTGTTGAGTTCCCTCGAAAGGGAACGTCTCGGGTTATGACTATAACCCTTGTTCCCTGAGAAGGGAACGAGACACTGCGTCATCCTGCCACGCCCCTCGAGGCCTTAGAGCGTCTTGCTTCATCGCGGAGCTGATGTGTGTGTGTGTCAGCGTCACTTTTATGCATCCGGTTATGCCGTCACATGTTACGTCACGACGCAACACCAATCAGGATTGGATTAGTTTCATTCTTACTTCAGAGGCGCACGCTAAGGGTCGTCCCCAAAGTGTCGATTCTCGATGCAGTGTCTCGTTCCCTTCTCAGGGAACAAGGGTTATAGTCATAACCCGAGACGTTTTCCATGCCACTGTTCTATCAGTTGGCAGTCTAAAAAATATATCAACAGCACAATTAGTTTTAACAGTATATGTAGCCAACCATTGTATATCGACCTTTATTCATTCAAATCAGCTATGTGCATTATGGCTGCACATTTATGCTATAGAATGCTTTGACGCACTACCTCGGTGCATGATCCCTAAGGGAACGTCTGTCAATTCCCCGAAGTGGTTAAAACATATAATTTGTATTAATTAAAATGACTTTTAACATTCAAAAACAGACATGTTCAAAATCCAAAGCTTGATTGTATTGGTAAGACTGACTTACTAGGTGACATTTTTCCATTACCTCCCTTGTAAACAATTATTTTTAGGAAATGACTTTTAACATTCAAAAACAGACATGTTCAAAATCCAAAGCTTGATTGTATTGTTAAGACTGACTTACTACAGGTGACATTTTTCCAAAACCTCACTTGGAAACAACATTTTTGTAATATAACAAATGTTTTTTTTTCCTCATGTTTTAAAGGTTGTAATATGTTCCTAGTAACCAGACTGACTTACTACAGGTGATTAGGGGTGGCACGGTACATGAAAAAACATCCGAACCGTTCGGTTCGCTTGTCTCGGTTCGGTGCGTGTGTAACCTCGCAATGTAACCTCGTGCCCGTGCGTTTACTTTTCGTGCGAAATAAGAGATGTGTGGACCTGAGGCTTGTTCGACTTGAACCGGCGCTGATCGACTGCGACACAGACTGATCGATGAATAACATCAAAGTGCCGCAAGAGCAACGGCCCTGTATGCTTTTCAATCACTCTCGCGGTACTTTGATGTCATAAACCGACAGTAAAAAGTGGAGTATGGAGTGCTGCAGGTCACGTCACGTATAGAAATGGCAAGTGGGAGAGATAAGGAAGGCTAACAGGAGTTGGAGGATGCACCAGCGTCGTATATGTCCGGTGTGTGGGAACATTTTAGATTTCATGTTACCTATGATATTTAAATATATACAGTGACACTAAGTTTAGATAAGAACTCCAGTCATATGTTTCCAAATACTGCACTTTAATTTCAAGTGAAAAAATGTATCCTCACTCTCAGGGAATAGAAGCATTGTTGATACTGTTTTTGTGTTGAGGTTGAACTTATGTTTCACTTTATGATTATGGCCTTTGCTATTGTTATACCCTCATTAAAGGCAATTATGTGTAACATATTTTGGCTTATTTAAAAGATGCTTTAAGAGTTCCTCTCTTTTTCTTTTAAAATATTTTTTTTTTTGTAAGAGCTACACTGAAGTTGACCGTTTGATAAATGCAAGTTAATTTTAATCTTTGTGTGCTAAAAATGCACATAAGTTCCTGTAGAGATAGCAACACACATTTTCCTTTTTTGCCAAATAAACAAAAGCATTTCATCAATGTCTTCTCTCTTGTTGTATCAAAATGTCACATATAGCTTTCCTCAGAGATGGTCTCAATAATGTGCTTAAAGTCAAGTCAAATTCAGTTTGTGCATGATTACATTATATATATATTTTTTTGAATACTCTATCCTGAATTGTGGATAATTAAGCTGTAGCCTATATCATATGATGAAGTACATTTCTGGAGTGTTAAAGATTAAAAGAAAAAATAACAACAAGAACCGTACAGAACCGAAAACCGTGACCCTAAAACCGTGATACAAACCGAACCATGGGTTTTGTGAACCGTGCCACCCCTACAGGTGATTACTGGTTTTTATTTTTAATTATCAAATTCTATTATTATAAATTATACGTTTTAACCAATTGGTGGAATTGCCTGCCATTCCCTTAGGGATGCGCTGTGGAAGCGGGTCAAAGCATTCTCGAGTATAAGTACGCAGCTATAATTCATGTAGGTGATTTTGAAGTAATATTTTATGTCGATATACAATGGTTACATACTGTTAAAACTAATCCTGGTATTGATATCTTTAGACTGCCGACTCTATAGAACAATGGAAAGGAAAAATAATTTTACCGTGCTCCGAGAGCCCTCTGGTGGTCGGGAGCATTTCCGTTGTATTGCGGCTTTATTTCGTTGTGTTGTGGCTTTATTTCATTGTGTTGTGGCTTTATTTCGTTGTGTTGTGGCTTTATTTTGTTGTGTTGTGGCTTATTTCCGATATGTTGTGTTGTGGCTTATTTCCGTTGTGTTGTACATTTTCTTTTGTGTTGTGGATTAATTTCATTGTGTTGTGGTTTAATTTCATTGTGTTGTGAATTATGTTTGCTTTTTAATTTTTGTTGTGTTGTGCACTACTGGGCCACCGTAGACATGCACTGAAAATTTCAAAAACTTTTAGCCTTTTATGTTCAAACCGGAGTCAGACAAAGATGGAGAGACTCAAGAACAACATGTAGACAACATTTCTGAATGGTTAGTTGATTAATTTATGTAGCTTACTGTATGTGTATATCTTATGTGTCATTGTCTTCTAGACATTGATTAGCATATTCTGTCATGATAATCTATAAATCGCGTTAATTTGAGGGTTTGTGATGTCACTTACCCGGGAGGAAGCTTGTGTAGTCCCTACCAGCCATTCCTTAAAAAGCAATTTCTTTAAAAGAAAATATCTCCCTTTGCTTTGAACTTTGAGCGTCGTAACTTTGCAGATGTTGTTTATGCTCAAACAGCAACATTACACACTAACTAAATGTGGCGTTTCCCAGAGGACAAAAGGTGATCAGTTAGCGACTACGCCACCCTGGAATCCTGCCAGGGACAATACAATAATATTTCTTATTTAAAGCAACACAGGTTCGCTCACAGTAAACGGCGGGAGACGTGGATGCAAAAAAAGTATACATTTTATTACAGATAAAATTTGAGGTTCATGAGCACAGAACAAGCCTTCAGCAACAGTTATTATAGACCACAACAATTACACCATTTGACAAAACACACGAAATGACTGAGTAATCAGTTACGGCTGAATCTGGACAGGGGAGCTGAAGTTTGACAATAAAACACAATATGGCCTCCACGGCAAATCACTCTTCCCAAACCCTTGTGCTTCGGCACTCTCGCACACGTACACCACTCAGGACACAGCACTCGTGATGACAGACCACAACCAGCTTTCCACGCCGGCTCCAGCACTTAACCCCTGTAACAGATTCAGGGTATACACCACTCAGGCTTTCTCACACTAAACAGTCACTTTACTAAAGACAACAGAACAAGGTTTTCACCTCTCTACTTACACATACAAAAAGAAATGAGTAGAACCACTTCTGGCCACAAAAAAAAAGAAAAACTTCACATTTAACAAGATTCACATTAACTTGACCAGCGCGCAAATAGCCTATAAACACCCGTGCTTGAATCAGCCTCACTCCAACCTTTGACTGTAAACAGACAAGGATACTGCTACGGTAGAAACGGATACTCAGATAACACAATCAACTCTTTCACCTACCCGAAGAGGGACAGTCTCGCTCAATGCCAGCCGTAGGGGTTCATACGCCACCCTAAAAATAGACTATAATAAGCCACATAGTATACCATTTACCACCAGTCAACTCTACCAAACATACCTGAATGACGACACCGGAAGTAAAGGCGGTGACTCGTAACACCACCCACTCTAAACAACCCGTTTATATATGCTACTGCAGCTCACTGATAGGAACAACTTAACAAGTAGGGTAGCCAACCGCATGTAGGCGGGACGAATTTCATTGGACCTGCCACAATCTACCCCTCACTTTTGTATCGTCGCCCCGGCGATAAACCAACCCTTGCCACTCAATCCCAGGGTCTAAACCACGCCACAACTGCCCTGGATGACGTCTCGGGCAACACTCCAACATTACCCAACACTCCCACCGGCCGCGGGAGATGGTGGGGGTTGGAGTGCTGACCAGCAGTTACTCGCCTGGATCGTTGCGGTACTACATCAGCCCCATCAGACAGACTTTCAGGATGGACGAGGGGCTGTTGGACTAACTCACTTCCAAAGGGCTGATCCAAATTGGATACGTTCTCAAGTCTACTGCCCGTTGAAACCTCCACAACCCCTGACCCGACGGGTCCCCGGATATACTCTGGTGGGGTCCCTGGTTCCAAAACCCACAAATCTCCCTGCTCTGACCCCTCGGAAGCTTGCTCCCCCGAAGATGGCCCCGGTTCAATTACAGGATCATACATGGACTCATGGACCAAGGGGTCCTTCTGACTGCGTTTTTTCAACATGGAACGATGTACCTGTCTTACCTTGTCCAAATAATCTACGGGGGCAATAGATTAGACCGAACCCCTCTCCTTAGGGGCCCTCACCACTTGATACACCACTGGCTCCACAGATCACTGATCTTTGACCGACCTCTCACGCCAAAATTGCGGAGATAGACCATCTGACCCTCCCCCAGTGGTGAATCTCGTACATGAGAGTCATATAGTGCCTTACGATGCTCGGCGGCAGCCCTAAGGTGCTCCTGTGCACCTTCAAACGCCATCCGTAATCGTGTTTGATGCTCCATCACCCATTCGTGTACATGTCCTGTAGTTGTCCCCTCTACTCTACCCAACAGAAAGTCAACTGGTAAACGAGGCTCTTGACCAAACATCAAATAGTATGGTGACTCACCTGTTGATTGATGGGGGGGTAGTATTGTAGCTAAACAGTACCTGCGGGAGACATAAAGCCCAATCCCTCTTACTTGAAGGAGACAAAGTGCGCAAAAGGTCGTGCAGGGTCCTATTGAACCTCTCGCACTGACCATTCCCTGCCGGATGATAGGGTGTGGTACGAGACTTCTCCACCTTATATAAACTACACAGCTGCTGTATGAGTGAAGACTCAAAGTTACGGCCCTGGTCAGAGTGTATACGACCAGAAAACCCTAAACTTACAAAACCACTCGACCACTAGCACTTGAGCCACAGTTTCGGCTCTCTGGTCACTTGTAGGAACCGCCAACGTGTACTTTGTGAAGACATCAGTCATCACGAGCACATTCTCCAAACCTGAGCTGGATGGTTCCAACACAGTGTAATCAATGGCCAAAATCTCATTTGGCCTGGAGGCCAGCAAATGCCCCATAAAACTGGAGGCAACTGGCTGTACACCTTTGGCAGTTTGGCAACGTTCACATTCCTTACACCAACTGGCCACACCCCCTGACATTCCAGGCCAATAACAACGCCGACGAACTAACTCCGTTGTTCGTTCAATGCCCTGGTGTCCATGTTCTTGGTGCAGCCACCTCAAAATCTCTTTCTTTAACACAGAGGGCAAAAGTACTTGAAGGATTTCCTCCCTGCCATCAGGGCGAAAAATCCGACGGCAAAGAACCCCCCCACGCTCCAGCAGGCGGTCCCACTGACGGAGAAAAGTCAAACTGTTCTTAGATAAGTCGTCGTTCATCCAAGCTAGGGTAGCGCGCGCGCCGCCAAAAAAACAAAACCCTCTCAATATCTGGATCAGATTCTTGTAACGCCCTCAGCTCGGCTGCTGAATGACTTGGGAAAACCTTAAGCGCTGCTTGAGTACCCTGATATACTGGCTCCCCTCCTGCTGCCTGATGTACAAATGCCGGGACCAAAGTAGCCGGTAATAGCTGTCCCACCCCCTCGCTATCAGCTGGGGGCTGTCTCGAAAGAGCATCAGCATTACTATTACTCTTTCCTGGCCTATACCGAACTTGAAAGTCGAAAACAGCAAGCTGGGCAACCCAACGCTGTTCTGTGGCCCCCAGCTTTGCTGACGCCAAGTGACTCAGGGGATTGTTGTCTGTAAAAACAACACACTTATGCCCCAACAGATACTGAATTTTCTGAATTTTTCTGTCATTGCCCACTTGAGCGCCAAAAATTCTAATTTCATAGAACTGTAATTTATCATATTGCGCTCAGTGGGCCGCAGACTACGACTGGCATAAGCAATGGGTCAGATCTTTCCCTCCTGCTCTTGGGACAGAACCCCCCCCCCCCCCCAGCCCCCGATGGCTGGCATCAACTTCCAAGATAAACGGCAATGAAAAGTCGGCATAAGCTAGAATGGGTGCTGTGGTAAGCTTCTCCTTTAAGGAGTCAAAACTCCTTTGGCAATGCTCTGTCCAGGCACTGGCAAAGCCCTCCTTGGATGGTCTCTTACGCTTGCCTCCAATGAACTCTGCCACCAGTTTATGTAGAGGGGCCGCCAACTTCGCAAACCCCTCCACAAAGCGACGGTAATAACTGGTGAACCCCAAGAATGAACGGAAGTCGGTAACATTGCCTGGGCAAGGCCACTTGGCCACAGCCTCCACTTTACTAGGATCTGTGGCCACCCCCTGAGAAGACACCACATGACCCAAATACTTTACCTGCTGCTGGAAAAACGCACACTTCTCTAACTTCGCTTTGAGGCCTTCCCGCTGTAATCGACCCAGGACCACCTCCAATCTTTCCAGATGTTGTGTCACTGAGGAGGAAAAAAACACAATGTCGTTGAGGTATAAAAGCAACGACTGATGCCTTTGGTCACCAAACAACCTTTCCATCAACCGTTGGAAGGTGCTGTGAGCATTTCAAAGTCCAAAAGGCATCCTATTCCACTCGAATAGCCCGAATGGAGTACAGAATGCGGTTTTGGGCTTATCCCCCTCAGTGACTGGAACTTGGTTGTACCCGCTGGCTAAATCCAAGGTGGAAAACAAGCGGGCCCCTGTCAATGCATCTAATGTTTCCTCTATGCGAGGCATTGGGAACGCATCCTTCCTGGTCTTTGAGTTCAACTGACGGTAGTCTACGCACATGCGTAGACTACCATCTTTCTTCTTGACCAAGACAATAGGAGAGGCGTAGGGACTACAACTCTCCCGAATTATCTGGGCCTCAAGCAACTGATGAATGTGCATCTTCACCACGTCATATTCGGAGGGAGGCAAGCGCCTATATCGCTGCCGGACTGGAACATCGTCGGAGAGGGGAATGTCATGCGATAGCAAGTTGGTACACCCTAAATCCGTGCCGTCACCTGCAAACACAGACTGATAACGCCGCAACAGGGTCCTAACCGGACCCTGCTCCACCGTTCCCAATGGAGTCAGATCTACAGATTCTATTTGCTCCTGCACTGAGGGTCCCACCACACAATCTTGGAAACCCACCGTAGCAACCACTTCCTTCACCTCAGTCACCCCTGGAGGTAAGCTAGCAACATACACATCATACAAGGTGCCCAACACAGTATTTGGATAGAGTACTGCATCTAGCATTCCTACATTAACAACCGGTATGTAAACAGTACCTCGAACCACTGGCACCAAGGCAGGTGAGGCCAGTAGGCCAGCCGGGAGCCCAGAATCAGGTGGCTCGAATAACACCGTACCCCCTGAATACTGCTCGGAACAGGTAGCGACGACTATCTTCATTGTACCACCTAGGACCCGACACTGGTGGCGTCCTCGTACCCTCGCCTTACCCACCTGTCCAGTTAATGGCTGAGACTTAACTTCATGACAATGCTGCAATGCTTGCATCACAAACCCAGGAACCTCCACAACTGGTGGAGAAGCAAACAAGGCTTGACCATGTTGGCCAAAAAGTTCTCGGTAACAGCGGCTCAGCACATTCATCCCCAAAACACCCGGGACCTGAGCTCACATAACACCAGGTGGATCCCTGACCACCAAAATCCCACACTTATGCACTGTCTTTCCACACAACCCCACATCTAACTCCATGTAGCCGATATATGGAATTGCAAGCCCATTAGCGGCACGCAACTGAAGCCACTGGCAAAGTTTTAACCGCTCTTGGCCCCATGGTTCAAAATGTTTCAAAAAACAGCTTTCAGTTATGGTCGATACCATGGAGCCGGTATCGATCAAGCAAGGCACCAAAACTCCACCAATACTTGCCATCAACTGCGGGCAACCAGACATTAAACGCGACATTGAGCCCGCAATTTCCCCCTCCGAGCTATGGCTCAAAAGCCCGGTGGGTACTAGTTTCCCGACGGCTGACTTGACCGACGCTGCCCCTCCACAGGCAATGTACCAGCATCAGGAGACGGGGGGCCGGCCAATTGAACATTACACTCTCTGGCAAAGTGGCCAGGTTGATGGCAACGCCTACAAAGTAGCGGCCCATAACGAGGGGAACACCCCTGCACACGTGCACCCTGAAACTGAGCACCTTGAAACTGAGCAAAAGTCTGAGTGAGTGGATTCAACTGATTTTGTTGCGCCTTCAACATCTCCCTTAATTCGCTCAGCTCTGACTGAGAGGACCCACCCCCATCCGAACGCGTTCCCCCCTGAACTCCATATTGAATCCCATACGATAATGGGACTGACTGGCTATGAGCCCGCACACCCCCAGGCATACCTTCCTGTTCCCACCTAATCGCTTCACTGCGCACCTCTAACAGTGTGGCATTCGGTTGACGGCGGACTAGCTGTTCGAGCATTATCGGCCACATGTTCGACGAACTGGTCCCTCAACAAAACGGGCATTTGACACAGCCCCAGGAAACCGCTGCTTAACTTTTTCCATAAGGCCCATCAAGACAAGTGAGAACTCCAATAAGCCCTCCCCTTCCCTTTGCCTTCTGGAAAAAAAAGCTTCCTGCAATGCTATGTGGGACTGAGAGCAACCAAAAACCTCACGTAACGCGAGGGAAATCCTATCTGGATCCCCGCGTTCAACATCAGAACGGTACCGGATTTCCTCTCGTGCCTCCCCTCTAAGTGGTCAAATAAAAAGAATTCCTGGTCTGCAAATGTCGAGCCCGAATACAGGCCTGTGCCTCCTCAATCCACTCACTGATGCCAATTCCTGATTTTCCATTAAACTTGGGACACCTCCGGTCCCTAGGTACAAACACGAATCTTTCGGGCTGACTAGCACTCACCTCGACTGGATGGGGCGGAACAGGCTCTGCATCGGGCACATTAGAAGAGGCAGCGGAGCCAGGCAATGCAAGGGCACGCTCTTGACACAGCCTCTCATTGTCTGCCTTCAACTGGACCACCAGATCTCGAAGTTCCTGGAGTTGTTCCTCCATTCTTAAATCAACACTCACCACTAACGAGAACTGCTCTCCACAATCTAGACAGACGCTGCTGCTTTGCCCTGATACAAAAAAACAAAAACAGACACACTGAATTGCACAAAACAACACCCCAATTGCAATTTTAGACCAATATGCATAGACGTCTCCACCTTGCAACCGTGATACCCTGCCGACTACGCCAAATGAGGCGTTTCCCAGAGGACAAAAGGTGATCAGTTAGCGACTACGCCACCCTGGAATCCTGCCAGGGACAATACAATACTATTTCTTATTTAAAGCAACACAGGTTCGCTCACAGTAAACGGCGGGAGACGTGGATGCAAAGAAAAGTATAAATTTTATTACAGATAAAATTTGAGGTTCATGAGCACAGAACAAGCCTTCAGCAACAGTTATTATAGACCACAACAATTACACCATTTGACAAAACACACGAAATGACTGAGTAATCAGTTACGGCTGAATCTGGACAGGGGAGCTGAAGTTTGACAATAAAACACAATATGGCCTCCACGGCAAATCACTCTTCCCAAACCCCTGTGCTTCGGCACTCTCGCACACGTACACCACTCAGGACACAGCACTCGTGATGACAGACCACAACCAGCTTTCCGCGCCGGCTCCAGCACTTAACCCCTGTAACAGATTCAGGGTATACACCACTCAGGCTTTCTCACACTAAACAGTCACTTTACTAAAGACAACAGAACAAGATTTTCACCTCTCTACTTACACATACAAAATTATAATGCCAAAATAAACCCAATACAAAAAGAAATGAGTAGAACCACTTCTGGCCACAAAAAAAAAAAAAAAAAAAAAAAAAAACTTCACATTTAACAAGATTCACATTAACTTGACCAGTGCAATATCACAACCCAACCATACACACATTAACAATATTACAATCTTACAGAAGGAAAATAAACACACACGCACCCACACACACACACACACACACACACACACATATGCACACACACACACACGCTTCGGTAACAAACACAAAAAACAATTTCGATGCAAATATCAGAAGCAAGCAACAGCGCCTCCAGACGATGTCCCACGTAGTCCAACAGCACGGAACAAATCGCCCATAACGAACACGACCACTCTGTACCCAATCCCTCTGTAAAATTACCAGTTAACAATTAGACGAGATCTCCATAATTTAACTAGTTGCAGCTATTCATAAAAATCAGTTTCTCTCTAAAGGAGATCGCCACCCTTAAATTATAAACGCACATACCTTGTAAGTGCGATCGCCAGACACCCGATCAGTTAGGCAACCAGATATACATGGAAGCTGAGGGCTCGTCCAGTTTATCGTGGGGAAACGTACGCGCCGGTGACGACCAAGCACCTTCGTACTGGGCTACAAATAGCCTATAAACGCCGTGCTTGAATCAGCCTCACTCCAACCTTTGACTGTAAACACACAAGGATACTGCTACAGTAGAAACGGATACTCAGATAACACAATCAACTCTTTCACCTACCCGAAGAGGGACAGTCTCGCTCAATGCCAGCCGTAGGGATTCATACGCCACCCTAAAAATAGACTATAATAAGCCACATAGTATACCATTTACCACCAGTCAACTCTACCAAACATACCTGAATGACGACACCGGAAGTAAAGGCGGTGACTCGTAATACCACCCACTCTAAACAACCCGTTTATATATGGTACTGCAGCTCACTGATAGGAACAACTTAACAAGTAGGGTAGCCAACCGCATGTAGGCGGGACGAATTTCATTGGACCTGCCACATAAAGTTAGAAAAGTGAAATCATAATCAACCACCCCCTTAATGAATCTGAATTTTAAAAATACAAGCCAATTAAATAACTACACTTTTATTTAAAGTAACACAAAAATTGGACAGATAATATTAAAATAATATTATCAATATATTAATATCAATATATTATTCTTCATTCAGTTTTATGCAACAAAATCAAATTTGACAGATTTATTTTTTGACCAATTATTAAAATAAAGTAGACCTTACAAAGCGATTATTATCAGAGCATGTGAGCAGATAGCAGGGAGTGGATCAGAGAACAAGAGGGTAGTGTCATTTTACCAGTGTTGCCCAGCACGGCTATATACACCATATTACAGCACAGTAGGGCTATTGCAAACAGAAATAAAGTCCAGAGAAATTTCATGTCGGCACGTTTTTCGGCATTTCAAGACGGCATATTTTCGGCCTTTTTTCACTTTTTCACTAATTTTCCCTATTAATGAATGCTGAAATATTTTAAAAAAAAAACGCAATTAACAAGTACATGAAGAGATCTTTAGGAATGATCTTACACAAGCTGTATACATTTTCAAGACCACAGCTGCTTTTGTGCATATGTGTTATCTATGTCTGTGCTTGCGGTTCATATGTGCTCATGTTGTCTTGACGCACAAAATCATCTTCCCACACAATGTTCATGAAGGCCACATGGCTCCTTCCTGGGTCACTATGTTGAACCCACGCTAAACATCCTGTTAGCATCCTGATAGTGTTCTATTAGCACCCTACAAGCAAACCCTTCTGGCCATCTAACCCATTATGCTACTAATGGGCCTAGCAGTCTCAGAGCAATGTGGGTATCTCTGTGCTTATCAGCTCAAAAACAAAAACATGGAGCTTTGAATATATCAACAAAAAGAGTGCAGGGGTTAAGGTTGAGGTAGCTGATGTAATACTCCAGGGCGGCCCGGGCAGCCGAGCGTAGGTGGGATGTAGGTGTGTGCTATGGTCTTTTCTCTCCAGGTAGGAACTACGTACGACTAGGAAATAGAGCGAAAGGGTGAGCGAGAACATGAATAGTCTTTTATATTTTTACATGCATCTCACCTCCTTTGCTTTCTCATAGGGAAACTTGTGTCTCAGATGTTGAAATCATTAGCATAAACATTACAAAGGAAACGAAAGAACAACACATGCTCGCAAATGCCTTATCCTGCAAATCCTGTACTCCAGAGACATGCAGCGTGAATATGCGATTGCATAAAATGGTGCCAAGGTTATGTGTAGAGCTTTGCTTTTTAAATCTTATTTTAATGTGCGGTTTCCAACAAAAGGCCAGGTACATGACTCATTTGCAAACACCCACAAGAAAACACAATATTTCGGAACAAAAGAATCCAAACGCGAACACGAGTGCTAACAGCAATTACAGCACAACAAAGAAAGCAGTATAGTGTGGCCAGGAAGAAAAAAATGGCTTCTGTGGTGTCTTTTATTGTTCATTTTATCCGGTGAGGCTTACTTAATGCGTATGTGTACTATTGACACCTGATTCATCTCTGACATGCATTTTTTTTTTAAAACTGGAAGAGCAACCATCCTGCCATTTTCCTTGATCAAACAGACCTAAATAAAACTTAGCAAACTGGTTTCCTAACTGTCAAACTGAATTGTCAATAAAGTGATTGGGAGTTTATTGAATACTACTTCAGTTTTTGGAGGGAAGTTGTGTGAACAAGGTTTCTGTGCAGCTGTCAGCATTGCCCTGGGCAGTCATATGGATGAGCTGGATGGAATAATCAATGACACCTGTCAGCAATGAAAGCTCATCATGGGAGAGGACAAAAAGCTTTCATAGTCAGGTGAACAGTGGCTCTCACATCACAAGTATAATGCTAGCAGAATAGATAAAGTCAGCAAGACACTCATGAATGTCCTTTACTTTCTTCATTGCAACTGCTCACTCCCTGACAGCTGTGCATCATGGGATTGTTTTTTCCTAGTGGGCTGGTAGATTTGCAAGCTGGCTATTGAAACCAAATTAGCACATAAAGTAAACATACAGCAATTTAAGAGACAAAAATGTGTGCCATCGTCAACCCAGTTATTTTAGACGGCAGATCCTGGCGTACAAATAGGCCCCAGCAGGGCTCTGCACTTATCACACATACACCGCACAGTTCTGCACATTCACTTAAAATGATTTGTGTCTTAACATGTAACTTTATATAAGCCACTCTGTCAGCACATTAATCTCTCACTTTAGAACATGGACTATGCTATTAAAAAATTTAATTTATTAAAAACAGTTAATCAACTCAAATGGTGAAACCATAAAACAAATGCAATCAAATGTGTGGAATTTCCCATTTTGCTTTTGCTATCAAAAAGTGATTTTTATTCTTGACTTTGATATATATATATATATATATATATATATATATATATATATATATACAGGTCCTTCTCAAAAAATTAGCATATTGTGATAAAGTTCATTATTTTCCATAATGTAATGATAAAAATTAAACTTTCATATATTTTAGATTCATTGCACACCAACTGAAATATTTCAGGTCTTTTATTGTTTTAATACTGATGATTTTGGCATACAGCTCATGAAAACCCAAAATTCCTGTCTCAAAAAATTAGCATATCATGAAAAGGGTCTCTAAACGAGCCATTAACCTAATCATCTGAATCAACTAATTAACTCTAAACACCTGCAAAAGATTCCTGAGGCTTTTAAAAACTCCCAGCCTGTTTCATTACTCAAAACCGCAATCATGGGTAAGACTGCCGACCTGACTGCTGTCCAGAAGGCCATCATTGACATCCTCAAGCAAGAGGGTAAGACACAGAAAGAAATTTCTGAACAAATAGGCTTTTCCCAGAGAGCTGTATCAAGGCACCTCAGTGGGAAGTCTGTGGGAAGGAAAAAGTGTGGCAAAAAACGCTGCACAACGAGAAGAGGTGACCGGACCCTGAGGAAGATTGTGGAGAAGGACCGATTCCAGACCTTGGGGGACCTGCGGAAGCAGTGGACTGAGTCTGGAGTAGAAACATCCAGAGCCACCGTGCACAGGCGTGTGCAGGAAATGTTTTACAGGTGCCGCATTCCCCAGGTCAAGCCACTTTTGAACCAGAAACAGCGGCAGAAGCGCCTGACCTGGGCTACAGAGAAGCAGCACTGGACTGTTGCTCAGTTTTGCATGTCATTCGGAAATCAAGGTGCCAGAGTCTGGAGGAAGACTGGGGAGAAGGAAATGCCAAAATGCCTGAAGTCCAGTGTCAAGTACCCACAGTCAGTGATGGTCTGGGGTGCCATGTCAGCTGCTGGTGTTGTTCCACTGTGTTTTATCAAGGGCAGGGTCAATGCAGCTAGCTATCAGGAGATTTTGGATCACTTCATGCTTCCATCTGCTGAAAAGCTTTATGGAGATGAAGATTTCATTTTTCAGCACGACCTGGCACCTGCTCACAGTGCCAAAACCACTGGTAAATGGTTTATTGACCATGGTATTACTGTGCTCAATTGGCCTGCCAACTCTCCTGATCTGAACCCCATAGAGAATCTGTGGTATATTGTGAAGAGAAAGTTGAGAGACGCAAGACCCAACACTCTGGATGAGCTTAAGGCCGCTATCGAAGCATCCTGGGCCTCCATAACACCTCAGCAGTGCCACAGGCTGATTGCCACCATGCCACGCCGCATTGAAGCAGTCATTTCTGCAAAAGGATTCCCGACCAAGTATTGACTATTGAGTGCATAACTGAACATAATTATTTGACGGTTGACTGTTTTTGTATTAAAAACACTTCTTTTATTGGTCGGATGAAATATGCTAATTTTTTGAGACAGGAATTTTGGGTTTTCATGAGCTGTATGCCAAAATCATCAGTATTAAAACAATAAAAGACCTGAAATATTTCAGTTGGTGTGCAATGAATCTAAAATATATGAAAGTTTAATTTTTTTCATTACATTATGGAAAATAATGAACTTTATCACAATATGCTAATTTTTTTAGAAGGACCTGTGTATAAACTCACCTAAAGGATTATTAGGAACACCATACTAATACTGTGTTTGACCCCCTTTCGCCTTCAGAACTGCCTTAATTCTACGTGGCTTTGATTCAACAAGGTGCTGAAAGCATTCTTTAGAAATGTTGGCCCATATTGATAGGATAGCATCTTGCAGTTGATGGAGATTTGTGGGATGCACATCCAGGGCACGAAGCTCCCGTTCCACCACATCCCAAAGATGCTCTATTGGGTTGAGATCTGGTGACTGTGGGGGCCATTTTAGTACAGTGAACTCATTGTCATGTTCAAGAAACCAATTTGAAATGATTCGAGCTTTGTGACATGATGCCTTATCCTGCTGGAAGTAGCCATCAGAGGATGGGTACATGGTGGCCATAAAGGGATAGACATGGTCAGAAACAATGCTCAGGTAGGCGGTGGCATTTAAATGATGCCCAATTGGCACTAAGGGGCCTAAAGTCTGCCAAGAAAACATCCCCGCACCATTACACCACCACCACCAGCCTGCACAGTGGTAACAAGGCATGATGGATCCATGTTCTCATTCTGTTTACGCCAAATTCTGACTCTACCATCTGAATGTCTCAACAGAAATCGAGACTCATCAGACCAGGCAACATTTTTCCAGTCTTCAACTGTCCAATTTTGGTGAGCTCTTGCAAATTGTAGCCTCTTTTTCCTATTTGTAGTGGAGATGAGTGGTACCCGGTGGGGTCTTCTGCTGTTGTAGCCCATCCGCCTCAAGGTTGTGCGTGTTGTGGCTTCACAAATGCTTTGCTGCATACCTCGGTTGTAACGAGTGGTTATTTCAGTCAAAGTTGCACTTCTATCAGCTTGAATCAGTCGGCCCATTCTCCTCTGACCTCTAGCATCAACAAGGCATTTTCTCCCACAGGACTGCCGCATACTGGATGTTTTTCCCTTTTCACACCATTCTTTGTAAACCCTAAAAATGGTTGTGCGTGAAAATCCCAGTAACTGAGCAGATTGTGAAATACTCAGACCGGCCCGTCTGGCACCAACAACCATGCCACGCTCAAAATTGCTTAAATCACCTTTCTTTCCCATTCTGACATTCAGTTTGGAGTTCAGGAGATTGTCTTGACCAGGACCACACCCCTAAATACATTGAAGCAACAGCCATGTGATTGGTTGATTACATAATTGCATTAATGAGAAATTGAACAGGTGTTCCTAATAATCCTTTAGTTGAGTGTATATATATATATATATATATATATATATATATATATATATATATATATATATATATATATATGTTCAGCAGTCCTGCACAGATCAGATCAAAGTAATAATCGCACTAATTAATCACCACATTTGATATATTAATAGATTTATTGTTTACTAATGTACTAATTTCTGACATCAGTGAAAATCCAAATATATGAACTAGCTAAAACAGCAGGAAATATATTATGCTCGTAAAGGTCCTGGGCTGTTTTTAAGCCCTAGCTTGTCCTTGCTTGGTTATGTGTGTGTCTCTCTCTCCATCTCTCTTATCACACACTCAAACACAAAGACACACTGCCAAGTACACATATTTTACTGAAACCTAATAATCCTTTCATGCATATTGTGATGGGAACGGCAGACAAGGCGGTTAATTGGCTCCCCACTCAAGTGACAGGTACAGTGGAAATTTAAACTCTGCGACAGGAAAAAGGGTGATATTAAGTACTGAAGGCAGTGCATTAAATTATACACCTCCCATCAGTCACACCCATACCCCCCCCCAAAAAAAAACACACACACACACACACACACACACACACACACACACACACACACACACACACACACACTGAGCAGATAAATTGTATGCTGTCAATTCTTCTCTCTTGAATGCATGCAGGGCTGGAATCATTAGCCATTCCTGGCCCTGGAGCGAGAGAGGCTGACAGAGAGATCTTTAACTGTAATAGATGTCAGACTTAGCGAGACTCTCTTCATAAGTGCCAATCTGCAGCCGCACAGGTAGCAGCTGGGGAGGAGAGCCAAGGAAGAATAATGATGAAGAGAGAAGGAGAGGAAAGGGAGGTTGAGAGAGAGGGAGACAGAAGCCTTGTTTCCAATACAGATTTGGGCCACACCATTAACCGATGTTATGCAACTACAAATTTTTTTTTTCCCTCTCGCGATAAGTCATAAGTCATTAATCAAAGGAGAAGTAGGCGTGTTATCCGAGGCAATGAAATAACCTTATAGTTTCTCCCTCTACTTTAAGGTCTTGATCAATTGTGGCATTTCTTTGTTGTTTAGAATCCAGTATTCCTGTAATTCTTTTGTCTTTTATGAGTTTAACAAAGAACTCTGTCTCTTCTTCTGTCCAAACATACCGCGCCTTCTTTAAATAATGAGCGACGTTTACGTACGCCAGGTGACCTGTAAATGCGTAATATTCTTTTTTTCGAATTGCCTGAAAAACCACCTGATGCGAGCGTAAATTTTTTTTTGCGATATATGGGAGTATTTATGAAATTTACATGTTTCCATTGGGCATTTATTTTCAGAGAGAGAGAGAGAGGGAGATAGAGAGAGAGAGAATTTTAAAAACAAAATGATAAAAAAAACTATACGTTCAATATTTTTTTGTAACAATATACTTTTCATATACTAACATTCTATTTATCAAAGAATCCTAAAAAAAATGTGTGACTACTTAAATTTGAGCTTTGAAAAACTTACATTTTAATGCTTGCTCATTTCATGCTGAGCTATTTTAAATTGGAATACTATTCCACAATAGTACCGTTTTACTATATTTTTGATCAAATAAACGCAGCCTTGGTAAGAAAAAGAGATTCTTTCAAAAACATTTTAAACATCGTTCCTGACCTCAAACTTTTAAAGGAATTGTATATTCACACTGAGCATTAAACACAAACTTCAGATTTTTTCTTTATATAAAGTCCATAATATGAAACACAAAAATGCAAATACAATTATTTATCCCTAATGTATATAAGTTCTGCATGTCCTAAACTAGTTGATAATAGCTGTGCAAATTCTCTTTACATGAGATTTTATTAATCTATTTAAAAAAACGATACAACTATACTTGGGCACCCAGCCAATCAATTTCATAGTTCACCCAAAAATGAAAATTAGCCCATGATTTACTCACCCTCAAGCAATTCTAGGTGTATATGACATTCTTCCAGACAAATGCAATCGGATCCAAGCTTTATAATGGCAGTGAATGGCCGGTTTCTGTTTTGAAGTCCATAAAGTGCATCCATCCATAATTAAAGTGCTCCACACGGCTCTGGGGGGTTAATAAAGGCCTTCTGAAGCGAAGTGATGCGTTCGTATAAGAAACATATTCATATTTAAAATTTTATCGACTAAAATAACTAGCTTCTGGCAGGCGGCCGTACGCATCGATTTACGGCGAAAGTGAACTTTGACCTGACTCATGACGCATTGATGAATACAGGAGCAAAACAAAAAAACATTCACGAATTAGAAGTCTAAAATGAGAATTTTTAAAGAGATATGTTTTATCATGGATGGATGCACTTTACGGATTTTATGGACTAAATCAGAAACCGGCCATTCGCTGGTATTATAAAGCTTGGAAGAGCCAGGACATTTTTAATATAACTATAATATATATTTTATAATATACACCTAGGATAGCTTGAGGGTAATAAATCATGGGGTAATTTTCTAATTTGGGTGAACTATCCCTTTAATGACACCCATTAGGGCTGGGTGGTATGACGATATCTTTATCACAGTATAAAAATGTAAGGAATACCATATATAAAAACACAGGAATACCAAGGTACAATGGGAAGCATATCTCAGTGGAAATATGCAAGATAATGCCTGCCCGAAGGGTGAACTTAGGAATACACATATAACCCAAGTACGGGATGCACGGGATGGAAAACTCAGAGGTATCCAGCCTGCAGGGTGGAATGTTTTAACCTCGAGAGAGAGGGATAGACACAAGCTCGATGGAGACTTACCGTGGAAATACACATGTGAGGGTCACCCAACGGGGGAACCATGCACATGGAACACCTAGTCAATCGCGATGGCTGACCAACCAAGGCACCTCCTCATGCACTCTGGTGACGGCATCATCAATGTAGGAGAAACTAAGGGTCTTGGGAAGAAGAACTCATCTGAATGAAATACCTCACGTATCCAGTTCGAGGAGTGGAGTGGCGAGCAAGCGATGACACCGAGCGGCTCCTGTTACCGGCAACTGGGTGAGTACATGAGAGGACACTGGCTCAACTTGGAGATTGTAGAATCTCGCGAATGTGTTGGGTGTCCCCAGCCTACAGCTTTGCAGATGTCTGTCAGCGAGGCGCCATGCGCTAGAGCCCAAGAGGAAGCCACACTCCGGGTGGAGTGTGCCTTCACACCAAGGGGACATGGTCAACCTTGCTGCTGGTATGCCAAAGCAATGACGTTCACTTTCCAGTTAAAAATCTTCTGTTTTCAAAAAACACATGACTGCTTTGTACAGACGGATAGCACATTCTCCTAGCACGAAAAACAGGTCACTCACACTGGGCTTCGGTATTGTATTACACTGAGGGGGAAAATACTTTCATTAAATATATCTCACAAAACAGACCGACAAAGCCATCTCACTCACCAATGCACTTCCAGCATGCACCAGGGAGATTAACTTTTATTAAGAACAAAATCGCATGCTAATATATCAATAGCTTTCACATTTCAAACCTCACTTCATTAGTTTAAAAAATAAACTCAACTTTAAATAAATACTTTTCCTACATAACCTACACTTTTAGCCTAATTTACTTTTGGTGAAGATGTTGTTTCATATAACTCTAGGATATTTAAAATACTTACATATTTGTGTTCATTTATAAATTCTGCCATGTTATACCCATAAGATATATAGTCAGTATAATTAATCTCTGGTCCAGCATCACTTATAAAAGTGGGTAAATGGCAATAGTATGTGCCCAGAAAGTAAACATGACATCCTTGATAAAAAATGTTTAGAAACAGAATGATCAGAATTGAAATGTTTCACCCTATAAAAACATTAAATGATTGTCCATGTTACAACAAAACTAGAATGTCTGGTCTCTGATAATTGTATACAAATAACATTTAAGTCTATTTGCTATGCAATCTGATAATATTAAATGCACAATAAAGAGGCAGACATTCAGCTTGATAAAAGTCCCCAAATCCCTTTTTGGTAGCTTGGAAAACACTGCATGTTGGCAGATGCTCATTAGGGATTCAGGAGCCCTCAAGGAAGTTGTCCAAAAATTATGCAAAAACTCAGCAGACAACCTCTCAATCCCAGGTGAACATCCCAACGAGATCTGCTTAGCTGCATCTGTAAGCTCCTGAAAGCCTATGTCACAATCTAGAGTCCCTTTTTTTTAGGTTCTTACCGTCGAAGGGAGGTAGGTCTCTAATACCTGCAGAAAGCCATAGCATTCACATTAATCTCAATGTCAGTTGCTTGGCTGCCGTCAGACGTCCCTGGAGTACAATTGTCACGGTTGGTAGATCCGCTGTCTCATTCTGGTCTGATGTGTTTGTTTATGTGTGTGGGTGTCGTTACGCTAATTGTTTCATGTGGTTGTTTCATGTAGGCGTTACCGCTGATTGTCATTATCAGCGGCAGCTGCAGATCATCTACCAGCCTATTTAATTCCCTGTCTTTCGTCTCTTGTTTGTCAGATCGTTGTTCGAGGTTCTCCCGTGTTCGTGCTTGTTCCTGTGTTCCTCGTGTTTCCTGTTTCACTGGACACGGATTACCTCACTCCCGTTCTCACTTCTGGCTAACCGTTACCATCTCCAGTCATCTCCGGATTGCCCATCTCAGTCCCTGCGTCACACTCTCCTGCTGTCTGTGTTCCTGGTCTGCCTTTCTCTGCCTTTGAGTGACTGCCTGCTTGCGCTGAGTTCTACTTTCTGACATTTGACTGTCCTGAGATTCCTGAGTGAACCATTGTTAATAAACACCTTTGCACTTGCTATTGCTTCCAGCCTGTTTATCATTACAGAACGATCTGACCAACCATGGAAGCAGCAAGTACAACATCGTTTGCAGAGTTTATCAATCACAGCGTTTCCCGGATGGATCAGCAGCAGAAGAGCATCTCTAACACCGGAGGCACAGTCCAAGCGCTCGTGACGCAGGTGTCCGAGCTCACCCAGCAGATCCAACAGCTTAGCATTCCCGCTGCGCCGCCCACACCGCCTGTTTCCCCTGACGCACCAGAACCACGGAGTCGACCGGAGCCTCGCCTACCTGTTCCTGAGAGTTATGCCGGTGAGCCCAGTTTCTGTAGAGCATTTCTCACCAGATGTTCGAAGCATTTCTCTCTGCAGCCCAGAACATTTGAGATGGAGGAGTCCAAAGTGGCCTTCATACTGACGTTGCTGACGGGACAAGCGGCCTTGTGGGGAACGGCGGTGTGGGAGAACCAGGACCAATGCTGCACCTCGTTCCACGCACTATCCGCCGAAATGAAGAGGGTCTTCGACCGATCTGTAGCCGGCAAGGAGGCCGCCAGAAGACTCGCGGATCTCAAACAAGGGGACGCTTCAGTAGCTGACTATTCCATTGAGTTCTGCACGCTGGAAGGGAGATTTATCTACTGGACCTGCCTCCCAGACTCAACGGTCTCATCGACCTGGCGCTGCGGGTAGATGCCCGTCTCGGTCGTCTCAATCAGAGTTTCCATCCCACTCGATCTCCCAGAGACGCTTCGAGACAGCGGGGAGGAGAACTCGGTCGGTCCCGTCCTCGATCATGAGTCCATGCAGGTGGGGAGAGCTCGGCTTTCCCGGGAGGAGAGAGAAAGGCGGCGGTCCCTTGGACTCTGTCTCTACTGCGGTGGCTCTGGACATTTTCTTCGCTCTTGTCCGGTGAAAGAGCAAGCCCGATAGTAAAGTTGAGGCTACTATCCTCACCAAGTTGAGGTGGGATCGCTCCCGGGAAGTCCTCACCATCCACTCTCCTTCCGGTTAGACTGAGATGGGCCAACAGCACGTACACCTGTCAAGCACTTCTGGACTCTGGAGCGGAGGGTAATTTCATGGACCTACATCTTGCACACAAAATACACCTCCCCATCACGTCTCTCTCTCACCAGATCTCTGTCAGTGCTCTTAATGGCCAAAAGCTCCCCAACATCTCACTCACTAATGACTCTATAACCCTCGTCACCTCCGGTAACCACACGGAGACCATCACTTTCCTCCTCATGGACTCCCCTGTCGCACCCATTGTATTGGGTCACCCGTGGCTTGTTAAGCACAATCCTCGGGTGGATTGGGGCTCCAACTCCATTTCCATGTGGAGCGAGTTTTGCCACGAGTCTTGTCTTGTGTCTGCTTGTCCGTCTGTTTCTAGTTCTGTGTTTCAGTAGAAGACAGCGGATCTGTCAAACGTGCCCGCGGAGTATCTGGACCTAAAGGAAGTGTTCAGTAAGTCTCGTGCTGCTTCTCTCCCTCCGCATCGTCCCTATGGCTGTGCTATAGATTTACTGCCAGGTAAGTCTCCGTCTAAAGGCAAGCTTTACTCTCTTTCTGTCCCTGAGAGGGAGGCCATGGAGAAATATATTTCTGATTCTCTAGCGGCGGGGTTCATCCAACCTTCCTCTTCTCCCGCGGGGGCGGGGTTCTTTTTTGTGGGAAAGAAGGATGGTTCTCTGCGACCTTGTGTTGATTACCGAGAGCTGAACAACATCAAGGTAAAGAATACTTATCCTTTGCCATTGATGTCTTCAGCTTTCGAGAGGTTGCAGGGAGCATCCATTTTCACAAAATTGGATTTACGTAACGCTTATCATTTGGTTCGCATCAGGAAGGGGGATGAATGGAAAACCGCGTTTAACACCCCCAGGGGGCATTTTGAATACTTGGTTATGCCGTTCGGTCTTTCCAACTCCCCAGCGGTTTTCCAGACACTCGTCAATGACGGGTTGAGAGACATGGTTGATCAGTTCATATATGTTTACCTGGATGACATTTTGATTTTTTCTTCGTCTCTCCAGGAACATGTTCAACACGTCAGACGAGTGCTTCAGAGGTTGCTAGAGAATGGGCTTTTTGTCAAGGCGGAGAAATGCGCTTTTCATGCACAGTCTGTTTCTTTCCTAGGTTACACTGAGGGAGTGCGTATGGATCCTGACAAGGTTAAGGTTGTGAAAGATTGGCCAAGCCCAGATTCCCGTAAGGCCCTACAGCGGTTTCTGGGGTTCACCAATTTCTATCGGCGGTTCATTCGCAATTTCAGCCAACTAGCTGCACCTCTGACCGCCTTGACCTCCCCCAGAACGACGTTCAGGTGGTCCGATACAGCCGAGGCTGTATTCACCAACCTAAAGAGCCGCTTTGTTTCGGCTCCCATCTTAGTCGCCCCTGATCCCACACGTCAGTTCGTGGTGGAGGTCGACGCGTCAGAGATGGGGGTAGGTGCAATTCTTTCCCAACGTGCTTCCTCAGACGACAAAATGCATCCTTGCGCGTTTTTCTCCCATCGTTTATCACCTGCCAAACGTAACTATGACATTGGTAACAGAGAGTTGTTGGCCGTCAAGTTAGCGTTGGAGGAGTGGCGTCATTGGTTAGAGAGGTCGGGGGTACTGTAGCGTTTCAGGGCTCAAATGGGGAATTGTATAATCAATCATTAATAATTCACAATTACTAACTGATTATACGGGTTATGAGTTCTCAGTGAATCAACTACAGTTTATAAAATTATCCCTAACGGGAATATTTCGCCAACGTGTCTGTATGGACAGTTCAATACAACGAATTATAATCAATTATCCATACAGGGAGGCAAAATTAGATCAATTGTATTATCAATAATCAATCACAACAAATTATAATTAAATATTAATATGTCAAATATTAATATGTCAATCCCCCAGCAAAGGGATCATCCGATCTTTATCAAACCCAATGAAAGATTATCCTTTTTATAGACTGTCAGTTTATTCCTCTGTTCACGAGGATTAACTTCTTATTCTACAAAAAATACTGTTTAAGTATCAACAACTTGTAAAGCGCGTAGCTTCGATCGGACATTAAAGGGACTTCAATATATGAGCAAACAGAATCAATAAATGAGTATATATGGTTTTAATAAAGAAAATACTACGTATATCGGTGACTACGATTACAGGGAATAAAATGTATATACAATACAATAAAACAATGAACAATGAAAGAGACTGAAAGTGAAAGGAAAGGGAGAGATGAGAGAGATCACGAGGAGAATCACAGAATGGCAAATTACAGACAATAAACCTTTGAGAGAACCAACAAGGAAAACACAATCTTAAGCAGGGCTAAGCAATCTTAAACGCATCTAAATCTGAATAGAAATATGATACTTGCAAATGTAACACTGTTGAGAAAGCGTGCCTGCGTGTGTGTGGCCTCGGAGGTTGAGCGCGCGTTCTTTCGGAGTCCTTTGGAGCTGCGCGCGGTCACGTGAGAGATGATCCGTGTTGCAGGTAAAGTTGCCAGATGATTCAGGCTAAATTCATTTCACTCGTCGGTGGAAATGAACAAAGGAGAATCCGAAAATGGAAAATAAAAACTTGAAGAAAGAAACAAACAAAGAAAACGAAGAAGGCTAGAAGAGCCTTGAAGAGGTTCACGAAGGGACGTAGGAAGGTAAGAGAGTTAAGAGAATATACTGGAAGAGACTATGAAGAAGCTGGTCAAGACTTTAAAGAGAGTTTGAGTTTCCGCCCTCAGTGGCGAACTGGCCAATCGACTTGGAGTTCTGTGAGCGGGAAACATTTTCTTTGTCTTGTCGACACATCTCATTTGCATAATTTACGAAAGGCGTTAAAAGATGCATTTCTTAAGCAGAAAGCTGTTTCACATAGAATAATACATTTTACTGTATTCTTCTGTACGTGACCAACTCAGTTCGGTTTTGGAAGTTTTGGAATTCCTTTGATGCAGCTGGGGGGGGGGGTACGATGATCTCTGGAGAATCTCGCTGGTCGTAAAAGGGTCAGAACACAATCTTATCCCAGACTTTTTGGCGCTGAGCTGGTTAATTATTAGACAGTCACAGTTTGCGAGTTTAAGGAAACTTCGCAAAAATGTGTTCATTAACCACGATGATTCAGCTTACACGAATCATGATTCATCCAGACGCATATGCTACAGTACCTTTTATTGTTTGGACCGATCATAAGAACCTTAAATATATCAGGTCTGCTGAAAGACTCAACTCCAGGCAGGCTCGGTGGGCACTTTTTTTCGGACGTTTTGACTTTTCACTCTCGTACCGCCCGGGTTCTAAGAACATCAAACCCGATACCTTATCTCATATTTTTGATCCATCCGAACGCCCGGTTACTCCCGAGTGCATTTTGCCAGAGAAAGTAGTTATCTCCACACTCGTATGGGAGGTCGAATCGAAGGTCAAAACGGCCTTAGAAGGGGTAACGCCTCCGCCCGGTTGCCCACCGTATCGATTGTTTGTTCCGGAGGGATTATGGTCCGACGTCATTCGATGGGGTCACTGCTCCAACGTGGCTTGTCACCCAGGAGTAAGCCGCACTAGCTGTTTAGTAAAGCAACGATTCTGGTGGCCACTTATGGCTTGCGAGATTCACGATTTTGTTTTGGCTTGCTCAGTTTGTGCCATTGGTAAGACATCTAACCGACCTCCTGATGGGTTACTTCGACCGCTGTCTGTCCCACATTGCGCTAGATTTTGTCACCGCCCTCCCGCCCTCTAATGGCATGACGGTTGTTTTAACCGTAGTGGACCGGTTCTCGGAGGCGACAACTTTTTATTTCCTTTCCAAAATTACCTTCAGCCAAGGCGACAGCGGTTACTGTCACGTCTTTCGGTTACATCGCCTCCCGGTGGACGTGGTTTCTGACAGGGGTTCCAAATTTGTGTCCAGATTCTGGCAAGAGTTTTGTAGGTTATTGGGAGCTACGGTCAGCTTGTCTTCGGGTTATCATACCCAGAGCAATGGTCAGACCGAGCGAGCCAACCAGGATTTGGAGAGAATGTTGCGATGTTTGGTAACCAAGAATCCTTCATCCTGGAGCCAACAACTTTCTATGGTTGAGTACGCACATAACTCGTTACCAGTGTCATCCACGGGCCTCTCTCCGTTTGAGTGTAGTTTAGGATACCAGCCACCTATTTTTCTGAGTCTGGAATCCGAGGTCGCGGACCCCTACGCTCACGCCTTCGTCCAGAGGTGCCGCCGCACATGGACCAGAGCCCGTGAGACTCTGCTCCAGGTGGGGGCGCGCACTAAGGCTAAGGCCGATCGCCACCGGTCGACGCCTCCTGTATACGTCGTGGGTCAAAAAGTGTGGCTTTCTACCAAGAACATTCAGCTCCGTTCCGTTTCTAACAAGTTAGCTCCCAAATTTATTGGCCCGTTCCCTGTCACCAAGATTATTAGTCCGGTGACAGTCCGACTCAAACTTCCTCTAGCGTACAGGAGAATGCATCCCGCCTTTTATGTCTCAAAGATTAAGCCAGTTTTTTACTCTCGCATTGATCCGTCAGTCCCGCCAGATCATTACAACGATTTGATATCTGCCATATTACCTGAGCCCCCAAGCAATAAAATCCAAACAACTATATTTAACTTGATTGATAAATAAATGATAAATAAATGAATTCCAAACAACCATATTTAACTTTATTCAACTTTTGAATGGCCATCATTGGAGAAAGACGCTTTTTTAATCCGGATGTTTCAGCATTAACCAGCAGTAACAGGGCCATGCTAACGAGCTAAACTTTGACCTCTTGGTGGAAGGTCCTTTAACAGATCTGCAGCACTCACAATACACAGTCCAATTCAGAATAAAAGTCCACTGTCAGCCTTCTCATTTTCTAAATTATAAATGTTTCATTGGGGCTCTGCAAATGAAGCACATTTATGCTGAATATTTTTTTCCTGTTTAAAGAAAGAATGACTATGAGCCACCATTTCTTTCTTATATTCAAAGTGCCTATTAACTGAATATAGTCTTAACTTTATTAAAGCACATTTAACTTTGCATGCGATAACTGCTCCAACATTTCTGTACTGAGTTCAGTATGTCCATTGTCTCAATTTAACTTTGCAACTTTTGAACTGTTGACTAGATATTTGAAAAACACAGTTTTGACATAAAATTCTAATGTGCATCTCTCCAACCTCTCACCATTGATGTTCACAGCAGTTTGTGACCTGCACTCTTCCCACAAACAAGTAAACTACTCACAAAAAAAAGAGAAAATAATTGTCATGTCCAGTCATTTCCATATTAAAATATTACAGATTCTTGCCAATGTTTGCCATGTTTTCCAATTGTTTTTGGAAAAACAGTAAAGTAGAATGAGCCATTAAACACCTTATATTAAATATATTAAACACCTTATATTACTACACTATTTTAAAATCCTCTATATGGTTTTAATTCAGCAGCTATAACTACACAGATGTTGTCATTACATTGCAAAAATTATACAGTCCCACCTTCGCCTTAATGTATAGTACCCAGCCAATGTCTACCTTTTCCAGTGTTAAAATAATAGCAGCTGACTTAGAAAATAAAATTCCCACTAATTCTCATAAATTTTGACAGCACTACTCTCTTAGTCTGAACTCTTGCCCCATTCATTTTTAAAGAACCTATTCTTATGAGTTCCTGCATATAGAGGAAGAACAGTAAGAGAAGTAAGAGAACAGCCCCCCTAAAATTCTGTGAATAACTCAGCTGTCAGCAACCTTACAAATATGTGATTACTCTACACATTTTCTAACAGCAACTGTCAGTCTGAATCAGTTGTCGTGACTTGTGCATCAGACTGGTCTTTATTCTAACAATCTACATAAGGGTGTTATTGAGTAACAGGGTTATATCCGTACATTTTTTGTGTACAGTGGTAACAAGGAAACGCTATATCGCTGGTGTTTCATAAGCGCCAGCCATTGTCAGACAGTTTCATTCACTGTCTGCTGTTTTTGTTTTGTGCAAGTGTTTTATGTAGCATAATTTCACAAAGCTAAAGTAAAACCATTTTGCTTTATAATTTTAAATGCTTAAAAGCAAATTTACAATCTTATTTGAACAAAAACAAATGTTCTTGCTACATATGTGCAACATCTTTGTTTGGATCATGATTAAATTGCAGTAGTTCCCTCTAATTTCAAATGGCTACCGATAATTTTTTAGTCAGTTTGGCCTTTAATATGAACAAATGAACAACGGCAATTAAAAATCATGATCGGTGCATCCCTATTTTTTAATAAATAAAAAAGTTTCACATTTAAAAACTGTCAGTCAAGCAGCAACTCAAACCCCATAAATCTGAAATCCTACCCAGGCTGTATTTTCACAGCCATTGTTTCCCAATGGTCAAGAGCACATGGTAACAAATGCAATATTCCAAAATTTGAGGAGTCAGGAAAAAAATATGAAATTAATAGGTATAAGCAAACAGTAGAAACAAACTTTCCTGCCTCCAACTCCTCCAAAGAGAGAGAGAGAGAGAGAGAGAGAGAGAGAGAGAGAGAGAGAGAGAGAGAGAGAGAGAGAGAGAGAGAGAAAGAGCGCAATAGACAAAGCACCATGCTTATCACCAACAACAGCCTCTCTCAGTAGTGCAATGCCATTAAAGTGTGTTTGCTGTAGCGATTTGCCGAAAGCCTCTGTATGTGCATGCATACAGTATCTAGCAATAGATTCCCACTCTTAGCCGTCTTTTTCTGAGTCTGCGGTAATGAAAGAGAGAAAAAGAGTGAGCGTGTGACCTTGCATACCAATCAAAGCCGTTTGAATTCAAACATTACATGCATTTTTAAATTGCTCTTGTATTGGGTATGTCTGCATTTGTCTGTCTGGGAGCATTACTGTCCATTCAATGAAACCTGCAGTTTAAAAACAACTAATGACGCATTTATGATTTCAAAGTGTTCAAATCACATTGCTCTTGTCCTTTTGGCACATTGGAGTTTGTTTAGGTCTAAAAGGGATAATTTGAACCTGAAACAACTTTTTCAGCATTTACTTTGTGGCTGATTACACAGCAAAATAAAATAACATTTAAAAAATGTTGATGGGGCCAGACCAGTGGAAGCTGGTGAAAAATACCTTAGGTGGGGCTGTGCCATATTCAGTCAGTTTCAATAGTCTGGTAACCATAGGAGCCATCAGGTCTTTTAGCGTTGTGGCTCTTCCTCGAGACATCCGTCAAGCATCCACCCTTCTCTCATTCAAAAACCTCTTAAAACATTTTTTTTTTCTCTGATAAACTCTTCAGCTCACAGTCTGTAAATTCTACCTTATTATATGTTGTTTGTTTGAATCCCTCTTTGTTTGCATCTTTAACCTAACTTTATAAGTGACCTCTGTATATTACTTTCTACCCTTGGTATGTGTATGTGCTTTGATGTTGATTTTGTTCTATTCCTTAACCCAGTGGTTCTCAAACTTTTTAGAGTGCTGTACCCCATGAGGCTTTTAACATCCTCCTGCTGCGTACCCGCTCTCTGCAGTCACACCTTTTTCAGTAAGGGACAATATTTGCCCCCTTAAATCGATATTTCCAGTGCATTTTTTACCTTTATAAAATAAATAATGCTTTAAATAAAAAAATGTTTATAGATGAGAAATATGCAATGATTGTAAAAATGAAGTGACGCTTTTAAATATTTAAATTAAATCCGCCAGTAGGTGGCGGCAAGTCACTGTCTTTATGAGTGAGTCATCGAGTCATTTATTCATCAGTAACGAAGCAAGTGGCTGTAATTATGAATGAATCATTGACTCTCACGATTTGTTCAAATCCGCAGATTCGTTCACAAACACTACTGTGGCTCTCATTGGAGCTATTGTTTTGTTGCACAAAATATGGACAATACTGTGTTTAAAATGAACATCACTTAATCTTAATACCTATCGTTTGTTGAACTGTTGTATAAAATCAATGTAACATTTAAAATCGTGTGGATATTCGTATAATGTGATCAATATTAAATACAGGAACTCACACAGGGTATGTTTTTGTATCAAAGGGAGTTTGACTCTTAAATCGATCTCTATGCACATAGATCTGTGTCTGTCTATATGGTTCTTTGTGCTAGTAAGTGCTAAATCCTCACTTTTACATATTCATTGTCGAGAACGGCAGTAGCGCGATTTGCCAAAACAGCATAATCTGCACGAAACATAGACTATGATATAGGCTTACACGCTGCTTGTGTGAATGCAGTCAGACCCCCCCCCCCAAAAAAAAAAAAAAAAAAAAAATAGGAAATTTGATTGGATGTCACGTAGCCTATTCACGGGATTTTACCTGCTAGAAATACATGGCAAGTTTTAATGTTATTTTAAGGTGGAGTAGACTCGAATGAACGGCAAAACTCAGCATTTTGTTTGTTTACTTTTATAATTTCTTTTATAACTTATTTAGAATTGTGATATTTGTCAAGCTCAACGGCTCAACCCCGTTACATCAAATAAAGATAGAATTCTATTACTTGTGAAAGTGATCTTTGTTATTTCAACAATATATGATTGTTGATTTGATGATATCTTAATATGATTTCTTAATATCATGCATGCCATGTGCTCTCCTGTTATTCACTACATGTAAGAGTAGTGGCCATTTTGAGCAAAAAATCACAACCCCTCTCCGTCACACTCAACCCCGTTACTTTTTTGCCCCGAAGCGCGCGCATATGAAAAAAAAAACAAAAAAAACACACAAATCGTACACACACAGACATACATCAAAAAAGCACACAAGTTATATTTTTTATTTTGATGACCTATTCAGTCATTTTATAATGTTCTAATGTATACTACGTTATTGTTGTTTTTCCTGCAGTCGGGTTAATAAAACTGAGTTGCAATTGCATTTATATCTGTCCTATATCTTGGTTACATAATAAAATAGAGTGCATATAGAAAATCTTACAGTGAATTTGAGTAAAAAACAACTATTTATATGTTAAGCTGTATTTGTCTCTTCAACCCCGTTACCATCTTCAACCCTGTTACACTAGTCTCAACCCCGTCGCACCTACATTTTTTTTTATTTATTTTTTTTACGTTTATGAAAAAAAAATAATGTTTGTTGAACTCAGTCTGAAATGTTCAGAGCAATCATGAGAATACTGATTTTAGTTCAAATTCTTAAGTTAAGCCTCATCTTTGATAATAAATTATGAGGTTGCTGTCACATGGCGGCGCCCTAGCGCCCTCTATTGGCCAGCCGCCCCTGGGCCAGACATATAAAACTGTTGGTGGCATAGACATCATATAGATAGACGCCCTATCGACCGCTACTGCCTATTGGCGCGGACGAGCCGTGGGGCCGCCATCTTAAACTGGTCACCCGCTCCGCTCAGTGTAATCTGTTTGGCAGGTCCAATGAGCTGTCAGCACATTTAATTAATCACATCTCACTGAATACCGAACTGATTTTCACGCAAGTTTTTTTGCTGCAAAGGTCATACATGTAGCTATGATACAGGACACATTGAATATTTTATTCACAAAATACAACCAATAGTACGGTAATGTTAAATGTTAAATCTTACTTGTGAAAAGTAATCCCCGAGTGATGGTCCTCCGATTTGAGCAGGAATATGCTGCACAGTGCTCTGGCATCTACTGCTGCTATGCAACACAAATAAGAGTATGACCGGTTTAAGATGGCGGCCACATTTCTTGCGCCACAGCGGCCAATAGGGCGTCTATCTCTATATGATGTCTATGGTTGGTGGCACCCCCTAAATTTGGCACCAATTTGTTGTTTATGTAACAGGACCATTATGGGTTTCTGTATATTCAGATGAGACAATCAAAATTAAATTACAATTTTAGCCGCATTATGTGTTGTTAATTTGATCATAAAGGCACTTTTAATAAGCTCCTCTGTCTCTGGCACATTTCCACTGCAGCTAAGATGGCTATTGATGCATTTGATTAGGATAATGACTTATTTAAAATATTTCATATGAAACTGATGTTGGTATATTACTGATCTTTAAATTTGATTTCCACATGTGAATGGAACACTCTCGTTTTCTTTCTTTTTTTTTTAAACATCCCAACACTTATTTTCTGTTGCAGTCATTATTATTTTTTTTAAATATATTTCAATATACACTAAATATTAGTATATCTCTGCCGCCGTCATTCTAATAACATAAAAAAAAAATAATATCTTACTTATGCTAATATTCAGCTGCTTATATTTCGCACATGGTGAATTTTTGTTATAATGCAGTTATGTTAACCTGTTAATGGGGGCGCTGAGGCGCTCATTGGTGTCCCCTTCAGGCACAGCAAGCTCACTGTTCACGATGCTCGAAATATTATTAATATAAATATTGAGTGTGTGTGTGTGTGTGTGAGTGTGGGTGTGTGTGTGTGTGTGTGTGTGTGTGTGTGTGTGTGTGGGGGGGGGTTATATGAATGTTTCTCTGAATGGAAATGACTGACGTCAGAAAAGTTTCTATGCCATTTTCTTTTTCTTTAACATCCGTATATTTTTTCGTGTATAGCGGTAACCAATGAAACACTATATTGCTGGTGTTTCATAATGCTTTATTTCTAATTTCTAATTTTTAACTCTCACAATTACCTTTTTTTTTACTCTGAGGGTTTCTAAGTCTTATTCACATTTATATTCTGTTTGTCACACACCATGAATAAAACAAATGTGAGTGCAACACCACAACTTTAAAATATTTAGCACAGTAATTTTGTGCAATTGGCCATCAGCTTTTGTGGAGATCCCAATCCCAAAGGATGAACTTGTTTAGAAGTTCCCATCCAAAGATTGTGAGATGTTGCAACTTTGAAGAGATTTGCCACAGAGATTATGACAGTGGGGAGCTGAATGCACTGATTGCTGAAGGAGAGAAGAGGAGAGAGGGCATTTATTTTAGTTCCCAACCGGCCCCTCCATCTTTCCACCACACAGGGAGTTAATCAGCATTTAGGTAACAAATCTGGTGACAAGAGTGAAAAAAGGGGAATGAGCAATGGTACACAGAAGGGGAAGTGAAAAACAGACTGAGAAGGGGTAGATTAGAGGGATGGAAAGAGAGAGATAAATAGCCAAATAATAATAGACAAGCTGATGGACACATAAATTAACTTTCAAATTATAGCAGTCATAATGGGGTCTTGCATTGCACAATTCCTCTGTTTGTCTTATGTTCAAATTTTCTTTCAAAGCCTCATGGACTCTGGCAAGCTGCCTTTCCACCCTCTCCAATCTTCCTCCCAGTTCCCTGCTCACTTCCCCTCCACTGGTCCTTCATTCCAGTCTTTTCTCCACTGGGCATAGTGCAAGCTGTGTGGGGTACTCAGAGTCCCAGCGTGTGTCTAGGGAGTAGGAGATGACTGGAGCTAGGGTTTGGTTTAATGGCTAGTTTGAGCTAACAGAATCCAGGAGAGCTGTTCTCACTTCTGGGGAGGGAACATTTGTTAAACCTTTACAATTATCTGCAAAACTGTAATAATTCTGTAAGAAGTTCCCTTTTGTTTAAAGGTGACTTGCACAATTTGTTGGATGCTAACCTAGCTTAATATGCAAGGTAAACCCTTCAAAAATGATTCTAAATATTACACTCTAAACCTTTAAGTCAGAAGACTGATCTACATTCGATTTTTCTGTTAAAAAGAAAATTGTTTTACAGTATCCACAAAAAATATTAAGAAGCACATCCATTTTTAACGTTTATGTAATAATAATAACAATAATAATAATAATAATAATAATAATAATAATACATCTTCTTTGAGAATCAAATCAAATTATTATTAGTATGATTTCTGAAGAATCATGTGAAAACTGGATTAATGGCAGCTGAAAATTCAGCTTTGCCATCACAAGTATAAATACATTTTAAAATATATTAAAGGTAGTGTAGGCAACATTTTTCTAAACACTTTTTGTTATACTGGTTGAAACTCACTTCACAGTCAGGTGGAACAAGTAGAAGCTTTGTTTTTCATGTTAATTATTATTGTGATGTTCTTTGAAAAATGTGCTTTGAGACATGAGGCATTGGGGCAACTTAACGTAGTCTCTTGTCTGGTGACGTTTTGTAGACTCTGCTGAGTGTGTTTATGTGTTTTGAAGGAGGCTTGGCTTTGGAGAGCGCTCTGAAGGGAGGGTGGGATCTCAAGATTTCAAAGCTAGTTTGCTATTGCTAGCCTCTTTTTAAAAAAAAAAAAAAACATTTTATCAGAATACAGGGCTAAGTTTGAATGGTCAAATAGTCAATGAAGAAAGATGGTTTTTAAAATCAGTGACATAGTAAACTACAGGCAGGGGCTTGCGTGACTCTTTGTGCAAAACTCTGAAATTGCTTTGTAAAATGTTCAGTGCAATACACGAATCAGTTCTCTAATGGTTGCCAGCCCCAAATAATAAAACTCTCATCTCAATGCATCATGGTTAAGATGAAGTGTTGTTGTAAAGCAGTGGTTTATGTTTGCAAAATATAAGTATTCTCATTTATGCCCTAAAATTGAAATCCAATCTGTGCTCAGTATTCTTTTAAAAACTTTGCCAATCATTGCCAATTTTTTAATGTTGTTTTATTTTGTTGTTATTATTTATTTTTGAGATAGAAGCATTTTTAATGTTAGGAGTGTTCAAAGAGACAGAGATGCCTGGAGACACTGTAGTTTTTTAAGACCTAGTTGAATAAACAGCTCTTAGAAGGTCAATAATGGTTAACAGCTATAACAAGGGTTTCCATTTCTTTCATTTGTAGACTAAC
Source organism: Gila orcuttii (assembly GCA_026230005.1). NCBI lineage: Eukaryota > Metazoa > Chordata > Actinopteri > Cypriniformes > Leuciscidae > Gila > Gila orcuttii. Next base: position 18,337,245 of record JAPDVR010000016.1, on the reverse strand, counting down.
TGCAATCACAGGCAAAAAGTATTCAGTAATTTTTTATTTTCAACCTTTTGGGTCCAAGCCGATTATTTCTACCCTGTTTCTGGCTTTATCCATTTTTTTTTCCATGACATGATTTATTTCAGAAAACAGTGCTTTGAATAACATCTGAAGTAGCAACAGCATAGGGGTGGGCAATATGGGCAATTTTTTTTCAGGAAAATCACGATTCACTATTTTATCACGATTCTTTTTCATGTTGGTTTTTACTAATTTGCAAGTGACTGAGCATTACAGCCAAACTAATGTCCCTATTTTAAAGATAAAGCCTTACAAGGTAACAAAATATAAAAGAAAAAGAATGGCAGACATTTAGGCCAAAGTGGCGAAGATAAAAAATTTTCTCATTATCTACATTGTTATTAAAATGCTATGCTTTATTTTTTCAGCTACAGTAGGTGTATTTAACAGAAGCATTTAAGAAAGAAATTAAATGAACAAATATATAAAAAAAAAACACTACACAGACTTCACTGTATAAATTATACATTGATACTTATTAAAGCTACTATTGAAGTTCTCAGAGCAGTGAGTGGTTATCTCTTTTTTTTTGGTGTTGTTTTATTAACAATAAAGGGATGGTTCCCCAAAAATGAAAATTGTCATCATTTACTCTCTGAAGTTGTTTTAAACCCAAATAAGTTTCTTTCTTCTGTTGAAAATAAAATTAATTTTGAAGAATGGTGTTAACACGGAAGCCGGCACCGGCATGGACACCAGAACGGACACTCCGGCACGGATACAAGCACGGACACTGGAACGAACACCAGATTGGACTCTTCGGCACGGATACAGAACGAACATGGACACTCCGCGGACACTGGAACGGACAAACCGGCTCTGGCACGGACACTACGGCTCCGGCACGGACACCGGACATGGACACTCCAGCAGGGACACTCTGGCACGGATACAGGCACGGACACTGGAACAGACACCGGAACAGACACTCCGGCATGGATACAGATATGGACACTCCGGCACGGACACTCCATGCACAGACACAGACACTGAAACAGACACAGGCACGGACACTGGAACTGACACCGGAACGGACACTCCAGCACGGATACAGGTACGGACACTGGAACGGACACCGGAACGGACACTCTGGTACGGACACCAGCACGGACACTTGAACAGACACTGGAAGGGACACCGGAACGGACACTCCAGCACGGATACAGGCACGGACACTGGAACAGGCACGGACACTGGAACGGGACGGAATGTACACTGGAACGGACACCGGAACGGACACTCCGACACGGACAATCCGGCACAGACACCAGAACGGAACCTCCGGCACGGACACTCCTGCACGGACACCGGAACGGACACTGACACTCCGGCATGGACACGGAATGGACACTCCGGCACGGACACCGGAACGGACACTCCGGCACGGGCACGGACACAGACACCGGCATATTAAAGCTACTATTAAAGTTCTCAGAGCAGTGAGTGATTTTCTCTTTGTTTTTTGTTGTTTTAGAAATTAATACAGGTTTGGAACAACATTAGACTGAGTAAATAAAGACATAATTTTCATTTCTGGGTGAACTTTAGTTCACGGCAGCATGTTTACTATTAGGCTACTGTCAGTTTAAGACCGGCATGCATCTAATATGTACGCATATGACACGCTCCCGATTTTCTCTCAAATGTTTGCTTTCAATTTAGACATAACCAACTGTGTTTATGTAAACCTTGTGTGTAATAGACTGTATTAACCCAATAAGACTTGAAAGATAATGTCCAGTAACCAGGCACTGTTTGACAGACTTTTAGTGCCTGTGTGCTTCGGGTGTATGAAAAAAAAAAAAAAAGCGCATGTTAGTACAGAGCATAAGTACGCAAATGAAATGTTTAACTGGCAAGGCTTTAAAGCACATGCAAATAATTAACTTTTGTGTAACTCGAACTCTGCGTTAACATATGATGTGAATGTACGGTCTCATTGTTCGTTTCAATTCATTCAGTAAAGGATTCTTTAATAAACATTTACTTTTACCAACAAGGAAGGTGAGTATTTTTTTCTTATTTCCTTAATTTGTTCAATCAAAAGAGTATTTTATATTACAATGAAACAATAAAGCAAAACGACTCGGTTACTAACGTAACCTCGGTTCCCTGAGAGGAGGGAACGAGTATTGCGTAAGTAGCTTACGCTATGGGAAAAGTCCTTTTCTCGAGAATATTGAACTCTTTATGTAAAACGCATTGCAGCTGCACAGCTGACAGCAATGAACGAAGGAGCTCGGTCATTGGCTGTGCTGCGGCAACTTGCTCGAACCAATGACGGGGCGACTCTGAATGCGCGACCAATGAGCGCGCTTCGCGGTGTGAAGGGCCCACAGATCGGGGCGGGGATGAAATATCATCCCGCTGGCCTGACTGAGGAGGTCTGGCCTCAGTGGGATCGGCCGTGGTGCAGATTGCATTTGCATCAGATTTGGAAACCATGTTTGGTTCTTCCAGAGTGGGGCTATCAGCAGCACTGCGTTTTTCTCCTCTCTGACCCGACTGATGACCTGTGGCAGCATCGCGATCGGGGGAAAGGCATATAAGGGGCCAGCTCTGGGCGAGCGCGTCCGTGCTTTTCGTGAAAAAAAAAAAAAAAAAAAGAGCAGTGCGCGTTCTCCTTGGAGGCGAAGAGGTCGATCTCCGCTTTGCCAAAGGTTTTCCATAACCACTGAATCGTCAGCGGGTTGAGAGCCCATTCTCCTGGGAGAATCTTGTTTCTGGATAGCATGTCTGCCCCCTGGTTCAGGGCGCCTGGCACATGCGCTGCTCTCAGCGAGCGCAAGTTGTGCTGGGACCATAAAATGAGTCTCCTGGCCATTGAATGCATGGAGCTCGACCTGAGTCCACCCTGGCGATTTATGTACGACACTACCGTCATGTTGTCCGTACGGACCAGGACGTGTTCGTTTTTTTTTTTTTTTCTTTAGATGTGGGAGCAGGGCTCTGAGAGCCAAAGCGACCGCTTTCATTTTCCAGACAGTTTATGTGTAGGCGCTTCTCCGGGTTTGACCAAAAGTCGGAGACAGGCCTGCCCTCGTAAAGGGCCCGCCAACCTATTTTGGAGGCATCTGTCGTTATCATCTTTCTCCTTGTGTTCACACCCAGACTCACGCCTGACTGGTACCGCCTGACGGCGGCTTTCCAGTGCGTCACTGCTTTTATACAGCCGTGGTTCGCTCTGATTAAAAAGTGGCCCGAACGCCACGCGTGAGTAGGGACGCGGCTCTTTGAGCCAGCGTTGGAGAGGGCGCATATGCAACAATCCTAGCTGGAGTACGGCCGATGCTGAGGCCATGAGACCGAGCATCCTCTGAAACCGTTTGACGGGGGCGCGCGCGCCCGCCCTGAATGATGTTGCAAGTCGCCGGATGGTAAGCGCGCGCTCTGATGAGAGACGCGCTGTCATTTGCATCGAGTCTAGAACTATTCCCAGGAAAGAAATCCTCTGGCTGGGAGATAGTATGCTTTTTGCAAAATTGATTCTTAGACCCAGGCATTCTAAATGGCTGATAATCCAAGATCTGTGTGTTATTAACTGACTCTCTGATTGTGCTAGAACCAGCCAATCGTCGAGATAATTCAGTATTCGCACTCCCCTTCGTCTTAGGGGGGAAAGTGCTGTATCCATACATTTCGTGAATGTACGGGGAGCCAGGGACAGGCCGAACGGAAGTACTGTGTACTGGTATGACTGTCCCTCGAAAGCGAATCTCAGAAACGGCCTGTGATGAGGCGTTATTGGAATGTGAAAGTAAGCATCTTTCAGATCCACTGAGAGAAACCAATCTCCTGGGCGTACTTGCGCGAGGATATGCTTGGTTGTTAACATTCTGAACGAGCGAATCATTAGTGCTTTGTTCAGGTGTCTGAGATCTAGGATGGGGCGGAGACCGCCATCCTTTTTCGGGACGAGAAAATAGCGGCTGTAAAAACCTGTCCCGCTCAGAGAGGGGGAAAACAGTTTCCACAGCGCCCTTTTCTATTAGTTTGCGCACCTCGGTGCGTAGAACATGTGAACACTCCTTTCTCACTTTCGTCTCGACCACAGTCGTAAAACGTGGTGGTCTGCGAGCGAACTGGAGCGAGTATCTGTGCTTTACTATATTCAATACCCATTTCGGCATATCTGGAATGTTTTCCCCATGCCGCTGCGTGTACAGATATGGGCTGAATACAGGCTAGGGGCGGGCCGCTGTGACGTAGGGACCTGGCCAGCGAATCGCCTGAGCTCGTAGCTCTCAGAGGCGCGGGCGCGCGCTGAGCAGCTGAGTGAATGGGCGCGTGTGTGATTACAACAGGTAAAAATGCGTGTGTGATTGGCTTCGGGTTCGGGGCCAGACTCGTCCATAGAGCGGAGAAGCTTGCCTTGGAACACTTGAAGTACCGCCATTGAGTGAAGCGCTGATGCAGCTTGGCCGGCGGCGGCGTAGGCGCGACCGGCGAGAGCAGAGGTAGTGCGGCAGGGCTTTGAGGGGTGGGAAGCTTTGGCTTTCCATCCGGTGGTGGAGGGCGGGCAGAGATGATTGGCCACTGCCTCCTCGAGGGGCGGCGTTCCCTCGTAGCCTCTTTCCTTCACGCCGTCCACTGAGGAGAGCGAAGAAGAAAAAGAAGGCTTTAGGCGCGCAGAGTGGGGGGCATTCCATGACTTGGCGGAGAACACCAATCGAGCCCGAGGTCCTCCACGGCCTTCGAGAGGATGCGGATAATCTCCGTATCCATGGTGGAGCCCGCACTCGTGCTAGCTAGCGTCGACGGGGCGGGGTCGAAAGTGGAGCCCGGCCAGTCGTCAGATGCAGCGTCGATGGACAGGCTGTCATCCACTCCCCCGTTGTCCTCGGACACGCCGAAAGTCACAAGGCCCACCGCTCTGCTAGAGGGGTGTGGGTCCAGCTCAGTGAACTGAACCGGCGGTGGGGAAGGCAAGAGCGGCGGTGAAGCACGCAGAGACTGGCTCGGCGTGACGTCACTGAGCTCAGGTTCAGGAAGCCTCTGTGAGCGGCGCTCACACCGGGGTTTATTTTTATTTATTTATTTTTTTTAAAAAGCGCGGCTCAAACAGAAGGGTGGCGGCGATGGGCTCGCTCGCGGCGAAAGCGGCGAAGCGATCCCGCAGTGTGGAGAGACCCAGGTCGTCACATTCCGGGCATCCGCCCTTGGTCAAAGCAGCTTCTGCGTGGTCCCGGCCCAGGCAGCGAGCGCAGATCGCAGATCGTCCGGGAGAAGGTCTCTGCACGACGCGCAGGAAGGCATTTGTAACAACGCCTCAGAAAAATTGCTCTTTTACAAATGTCGCGGGGCGAACAGATGTAAAATACTTGCGTGTGTGGCGCGCCGGATGGCTCAGTAGGATGGTGTTCGAAGGCGGCTGAAGGTGCCGACGTCCTCGTAGCAATCCCGCTGGTATGCTTTTCCACGGCGGCGAAGGCTTTCAATAATCCGGAGGATCCAGCGAAGAAGGTGTTCGCTGAAGGAGATTAAATCTAAAGAACTCTCATGACGGGGCGCCCAATATATAGCTTGGCCACGCCCATCTTGACGGGCTTTGACGCGCGCGGCCGCGAAGCGCGCTCATTGGTCGCGCATTCAGAGTCGCCCCGTCATTGGTTCGAGCAAGTTGCCGCAGCACAGCCAATGACCGAGCTCCTTCGTTCATTGCTGTCAGCTGTGCAGCTGCAATGCGTTTTACATAAAGACTTCAATATTCTCGAGAAAAGGAGTTTTCCCATAGCGTAAGCTACTTACGCAATAGGAGAGACCTCTCGAAAGGGAACTAGTGACTAAAACACATTCTAAAGCACAAAATACCTTTTAAAGGGTTCACACCGGCTTTCACTTTTTAGAAACTCATAATAAGCACTTATCATAAGCACACACTCAAAGTGAAGCCTGCCTTAGATTGTGTCACATCCTTACCTATTTTCATCCAAAATATCAGGCAGTGTCTGAGGTATTGAGGCACACATTTCAAAAAGCTCTGGAAATTTTTTTCAACCAATATGGCGAACAGAGATGAGTGAAAAAACTGAAAGGCAGAAAGTAGTTCTAGTTCATCAAAGATGTATAACGACAACTGTGCACCCAATATTCATGTGTACTTTGTAGCTAAGCTAACAAGTTAACAATAATAAGCATGTTGCTACCTACGAAGAACATTTCAAATCAGTAATTTATTAGGTTCATTTGAAGTCAGGATGCTGTGTGTAAATATTGCAGACAGTGCAGACAAGGTTGACACAGAAACAAACTTTCTACCTTCACTAAAACACATGCTCTGCACTTCCTGGGAACACAGAAGGAGAACAAGCATTATACATTTGGTATTTTCTCATGCAAATTTCCCTAAGTTACTGAAAGTGTTTTATGTATTGAGTAATGAGTTCCTGCTGGCATCGGACTTGATTAAGTACCATGTCCACTATATTAATAGCATTACTGTAGGTTTGTTTTACCTTTTACATTTTGTTTTATTCGTAATTATGTTAAAAATTATTATTATTATGTCCCAAAATCATCTACAGTAACATCGCTGCACGGGGCACACAGTACACCACATAATGTTTTATGTGTAATAAAATGTTTTAAGTGCATAATCATCAATTATGATTAATGAATTAAGGTATCATTTGGCACTTGGCACCAAATAAATGCACTTCAGATATACTTTTGGGGTTGTTGTAAAACCAGGTTTAAGATTTTCATGCACAAAGCTTTAAACAACCGAACTCCAGCCAAATACTCTCAAGGAATGTGGCCTTCTGTTTTCAACCTTCAATTGTAAAGCAGAGAGGAATATCAATTATGCCTGCTGTTCAGTCTTGGGAACTAAAGGTTGCATCCTACATCTGATAACACGGCCTTACAACAAGCCTGTATGGCACATGACGACCCGCTGAACCATGTTGCGGAATCATATCTGTGTGCCTGACCAAACCCCTCAGGCACTCATCTGGACACCTGAGTGCACCAATCGGATGGACCTCTCAGCTTGTGACAAATTGCGGGAGGAAGAGAAACTTACAGGCCCCATTGAACCTTAGTATAGCTTTTATTCCTCTGTCATGTTCCTGCAGAGATGAAATGGAATCCTTTTTTCTCTTTCTGCTCCTCTTTTTTTCATTCTCAAAGCTGTCCGCTCTGCACTGACTGGTAGATAAACTGCCTTGGTTTTGCTCTCTTTCGAACTTGGCATCAAAGGTAAGGTGATACCATGTAATTTAGTTAGTTTTCGAAGGTCACTGCACAGTGCACACTTTGTCTTTACCTTATTTTTAACGTAAAAGCGGGCCATTTTAAGCTTGTATGTGCAAGGCTTCTGGCGTCAGCCATTAACAGTTTTGCACAAACTGTTTTTTATGCTGCTTGATAATATTCATTATCGTAAACATCATAATCAACACTAGTTTGTATCGCACATATATTTATCGTTTACTGCACGTTGTTAACCTTATTTACCTATAACTGCTAATGAAACGGAACACACGTTCACAGGAAATAGCTTACTTCTGTGTTAAATTAGATGGATAGAGAAATGTTTTTGTGTTCCTCACAATGTTGTGTTGTTGGCTAGACACAACACAAGAAATTAAATGCAAACAATTGACTATTAAAAAAATAAAGAAAGAGATTTTAAAAGCAGCCCTTTTGCAAAGAAATAAAACAAATCCACTTTTTTCAGTTGAGAAAGGTGATTTTAGATTTTGAGAAACAATGCAATTTTTACTCATCAAATTTGTTAACACTTTTATTTTATAAAAAAATAAAATGTAAAAAAAAATTGAGATTGAGATTAAATTGAAAATTGAAATTATTTAAAATAATAATAATAAATCATGAAAACACCAAAATAATGTATTTATAATTATAATAAATATACATATGTACATTATAATATACAAGTCTTAGCTAATTACAACCTAAATTCTAAAGTTAAATCAGAGGCATTTGAAAGAGAAGGCTTTATGCAAATTATGATTATTTTTTTTTTTGTTCAGCCTGATGAATGTAAAAGCATATAGTGAAAAATGTAGTTTGCAGAGTACTCTGGTCAAATAATGAAATCATGGCTCAGGTTGAGTATACATTTTAGCAAATCATTTTAGGTAGCTTTCTTTTAGTGAGCAAAAACGAAAGTCTATCTACTGTAAATAAATGGGTTTAATAACACACTGTTTAATGAGAGGAGCAGCACTAAAGGAACCGTGGAAGTTGGCAATAAACCGTAGCTTTGACTCCATAAAAATAGGCCAAGCAATGAATATGAAATTAGTGCCACTTTTCCCCCCCACCCAATCAATATAACTAATGAGATGTCAACATAAACAAACAAATCAGTAAAAGCTGCTACAAAATAAAAGGCTGCACTATCAACGCTTACTCTGCTAGGCTTCAATTAATACTGGCTTTTGGCATCACCCCCTCCCTGCGCCATGTGAAACTGTACTGTCCCTGCAGAGTGTGTGCCCTGGCCCCCCGCCTTCCTCTGCATCGCTCATCTTGTTGTCCGGTCCAGGCCTACATTTATGACACACGCCTCCCACTATTGATCAGCAGGGCAGCCACAGTCCAGGGCCACAGTGCCCTCCTAAGTGCCCTCATTAAAAAGCAGCAGGGCACCTGATTAAACAGCTCAGTAGTTAGTAAGTCCACTCCCTCCATTTCCCTGCAAGAAACACCTGAGAGGATTAAACTTATGTTCATTTATTTATCTAGTTTTCCCAGTGCTTTTTTTCCTTTAGATTATTTCCTCCAATCCCTCCCTCGTGTCATATATAACATAACAATAAGAACAACAAACGGTGAAACTAACAGAGAAGACTATGCGTCTCTCTGTGTGTGCTCTTAAAATACTCAGAATATTATGAATTGCTTTCTTTTCATCCATAATTCAACTTATTGTGTTGGCTTTATTCCGGTTTTGCTTCAATCTACAGATAAACAGTGTACTATTGTGAAATGTGATTACTGTGATTACTGCAATTATTCAACAACGATTGCACTTCAACAACAAATGTTTAAAATTATTGCTCTCATAGTCATTTTGCAACGCTTCTGGTCTCATTACTTACAAGGAGATAACTGGTTTAAACTGCAACGATCCCATCTCAGCAGTTTCCAGAAACTATACGATGAAAAGATATTAGTGACATGATTCATCATACTTGTTTCCAAGGATTCTCCAAGCAATAAAGGATTTACTGTTTTTTATCTCCCACCTTTTTATGTGCAAGGATAGAAATTATAACAAGTGTTTTGCCATTATCTTGTCAATCAATGGTAATATGAGATGGAAGTTGCAGGAAGACGATTCATTTACATAGCCATCAAACTGTTGCTTTGTAAACAGGACTTATACAAATGGGAATCATTAAAAGCATTGTCCTCTGTGAAAGGTCAAGGCCAGTTTTTTTTTTTTTAGCACTGTACTTTTAAGATTTTAAAAAGTGAGTCCTTGGCTACATCAAGTGACAAGCAACAAACAGTAGTAACTATAACTGAAAATGTGTGTTTAAAAAAAACAAAAACACTTTCAACCTCATTCATCAGGGATTAACAGGAGATAGACAAGAAAGCAGTGGCAAAGAGATTTTTGAAGAGTTTATTTACTTACTCTTTAAACACTTTAAAGGGTACCTATAATGCAAAATTCACTTTTATATTGTTTTTGAACGCAATTATACACAACCACCCTATTGTGGTAAAAACGTCTCGGTTACGTATGTAACCCTCGTTCCCTGAGTAGGGAACGGAGACGTTACTCCGGATGACGGAGAATGGGGGTTTCGCCTAGAAAGCCAATCATCTTCGTGTATTATAAAACGAGCCAATGGCGATGAAATGCCATGGGTCTGTGGAATTTGCATAGCGTATCTCCGCCCCACCGCGTGGGTATAAAAGGAGAGACGCCGGCAAAGGCAGATCATGTCTTCGCTGAGGAGCCGAGACTGAACTCAGGCGTCTACCCAGCGGTACAGCGGAAGTGGCAGGGAGACGTAATGTCTCCGTTCCCTACTCAGAGAACGAGGGTTACATACGTAACCGAGACGTTCCCTTTCGTAGTCACTCCGAGTTACGTCGGATGACGGAGAATGGGGGTCCCCGTGTAATCACGCCACCTTCACAGCTGTCTTCCAGTGCCCTGCGAAAGTCTGAACCCCCTGTCGTGATACTGGCACGGACGAAGGAGTCCTACTAAACACAGGAATACCAAGGTACACTGGGGAGCATATCTCAGAGGAAATATGCCGCAGCACGCCTACCCGTAGGGAGGACTTAAGAATACACATATGGCCGGAGGGGCTTCATATGGAGAAACACTGGAGTGACCAGCCCGTGGGGTGGCAACTTTCAACTCCAGGGGTGGCAAGGTAGCTTGCCGAGGGAAAGACACATGCTCAAGGAGGCTTACAGTGGACATACACATGTGGGGGTTACTCAGAGGAGGAACCATGCACACGGAGGCACCTAGCCGACGCACAGGCAATAGACACTGGCGCCAGCGGGAACAAGGGCTGCCTCGACGACCTTCGTAAAGACGCGAGACAGAGCCAACCCGAATGGGAGAACCGCGTACTGGTATGCCTGCCCCTCGAAAGCAAACCGGAGAAACGGTCTGTGTCGAGGTAAAATGGAGACATGAAAGTAGGCGTCCTTCAGGTCTATCGCTGCAAACCAATCCTGTGGCCGTACGCATTCGAAAATACGTTTGGCTGTGAGCATCTTGAACGGCAGCCTGTGAAGGGAGCGGTTCAAGACGCGCAAGTCCAGGATCGGCCGTAACCTACTGGTCTTCTTGGGGACAATGAAGTACGGGCTGTAAAACCCTGACCTCATCTCGGCTGGAGGGACAGTCTCGATTGCACCCTTCGCCAGCAGGGTAGCAACCTCCGCTTTCATGATAGGGGCATTGCCACCGACCATAGTGAAGCGAACTCCCCTGAAGCGGGGAGGAGACCGTGCGAAGTGAATCGCATAGCCGAGCCTGATAGTTCGGGCGACCCAGCGGGACAGGCTGGGGAGCTCTAACCAAGCTGCCAGAAACTGAACCAGCGGGGTCATGCGAACCACAGGCGTCCCCCCGGAGGGGCAGCGATGCGGAGTGACCGGCCCAGGCATGGGTGGCATAGCGGCCCAGGGCGGGGGCGCGGTCGAGCTCCGCGTCCTGACAGAGGAGACCAGGGAAGGACCAGCGTTCCACGGGGGTCTGCTCTGCCAGGGGTCTGGCGACAGAGGGGGACGAGAGTGGTGAGGTCCGGAGACGGCACACACTGACATCCGCACCCTCTGGAACAGAGGGGGATGGGAGTGGCGAGGCCCGGAGGCGACGCACACTGCGGTCCGAGAACTCTGTGACAGAGAGGGATGAGAGCGGCAAGGCCCGGGGGCGTTGGCCAGAGGGAGAGGGAGGCAACGCAGCCGCATCGTCACTTCCCGATGACTCTTGCCCGCCTTGTGATGCCGTGATCGACATCGAGTCGCCTCTGGAGCGCCGAATGAAATACGCGGGGCATCAGAAGATGAACCCGGTAAAATCACTGCAGCACTCGCGGGTTGCAACACTGAAGAGTGGGGCGTGGTCCGAGGACGCATCGTCGGATTGTTCCACACCGTAACCCTCACGTCACCCTGTCCACCAGCCGAAGTACCACCTCTCGTGGAGGGTGTAGATCGGGGTGTGGATGAGAGGACTCTCTCTCGAATGAGATCATTGAGTCTCGACCTAAGTGTTGCGATGGCCATGTTCCCACAGAAGGAACATGAGTCATCCACAAGCGCTGCTTTAGCGTGCTCTAAGCCCAAACACGCAAAGCAGCGATTGTGCCCATCAAAGGAAGACAGGAATCGACCGCACCCAGAAGAACACGGGCGAGACATCTTTAAAAAGACGTGGCACGTGCAGCTCTTTTAGAGAGAAAAAACTCAGCGATGCTGAGGCGACCAGGGAGAGACACACCAGCTGGCAGATCACTGCTCAGATCGCAGGCAATGTGAAACTCGCTGGGTACCACCATCACACCAACACCGAAGAGTTCGCTCGTCTCGAAGAAGATGATGTCACTGACACTCAGTATTTCGCTTGTGGAGTGAAGAGAAGTTTCTTGGCTCCGAAGCGAAAACATGATCTGCCTTTGCCGGCGTCTCTCCTTTTATACCCACGCGGTGGGGCGGAGATACGCTATGCAAATTCCGCAGACCCATGGCATTTCATCGCCATTGGCTCGTTTTATAATATTAACTACATTAACTACATTTATCTGACGCTTTTATCCAAAGCGACTTACAATTGCTATATTTCAGAGGTCACACGCCTCTGGAGCAACTAGGGGTTAAGTGTCTTGCTCAGGGACACATTGGTGTCTCACAGTGGATTCGAACCCGGGTCTCTCACACCAAAGGCATGTGTCTTATCCACTGCGCCATCACCACCCCTATAATACACGAAGATGATTGGCTTTCTAGGCGAAACCCCCATTCTCCGTCATCCGACGTAACTCGGAGTGACTACGAAAGGGAACCCAAGTTTGACATTTTCCCCTTAAATTTGATACAGTGTCTCAAAATGAGCCGTTCAGGAATGCACTCCACTGTGACATATTTATTCAAATGTAAAAATGCTGAAAGTTTTCTGTGTTGAATAGGTTGGGGATAGAAAATGTAATTACCTCAGTATAAAAACCATTCCATATAAGGATACATACCAGTACACATGATGTGTCAAGTCAAGTCGCCTTTATTTATATAGCGCTTTTTACAATACAGATTGTTTCAAAGCAGCTTTACATAGATAACAGGAAAATAATGTTGTAATAGTATTGTTAAATATAAAATTAAATGTCCCCAACTAAGCAAACCAAAAGCCAATGGCGAAGAAAGGGGAAGAAAGGCAAAAAAGGCGACAGTGGCAAGGAACCAAAACTCCATCAGGTGATAGAATGGAGAAAAAAAACCTTGGGAGAACCCAGGCTCAGTCAGGGGACCAGTCCTCATTTGGCCAATGAACAAACAGTGTATGGTTATGATTTAGGCAGCATTATAGGTCAAAAGTCAGATGGGATCAGAACTTTCACAATATTTATCCAGTTCCATCTGGTTGGGGGTCGGAGTCATCACGCCGGTATGGAGACGAGTTTGTTGAGGTGTCCATGAGGCCTTCAAAGTGTTGATGAGGCTGGCACTTCAGGGATGCGTTGTCGTCGTGTCCATATCAGATCTGGATATGGCCTGGATCCGAGGGTTTGCGGTAAACCTCAGGATAAACAGAGAGACTAATATTAGCGTAGACGCCATCCTTCTTATGATGTACAAAGTACATCAGGATTTATGGGAAGTGTTCCTGGTTCCGGCTGATCTAAACTAAGCAGCCTAACATTGAATTATAGAAGTCTATAATTTGTTATGTGTATGCTAAGCCAAAGAGATGTGTTTTTAGTCTAGATTTGAACTGACAGACTGTGTCTGCTTCCTGGACCATGTTAGGAAGATTGTTCAAAAGTTTTGGTGCTAAATAAGAAAAGGATCTACCGCCAGCAGTCGATTTAGATATTCTAGGTATTATCAACTGGCCAGAATTTTGAGATCGCAATAGGCGTGAAGGACTATAATGCGTTAAGAGCTCGCTCAAGTACAGGGGAGCTAAACCATTTAGTGCTTTGTAAGTAATCAGCAATATTTTAAAATGTATACGATGTTTCATAAGGAGCCAATGCAGTGTTGACAGAACTGGGCTAATAAGGTCATACTTCCTGGTTCTGGTAAGCTGAATTTTGGACCAACTGTAGTTTATGTATTAAAGTTGCAAGGCAACCACCCAGTAGAGCATTACAATAATCTAGCCATGATGTCATGAACACATTAACCAATTGTTCTGCATTTTTCATTGATAGCATATGACGTAATTTAGATATATTTTTAAGATGAAAAAATGCAGTTTTACAGATACTAGACACATGACTTTCAAATGAAAGATTGGTATCAAAGAGCACACCCAGGTTCCTAACCGACGACGAAGACTTGACAGAGCAGCCATCAAGTGTTAGACAGTATTCTAGGTTATTACGTTAGGAAGTTTTTTGTCCAATAATTAGAATCTCAGTTTTTTCAGAATTAAGTAGTAGGAAATTACTAGTCATTCAGTTTTTTATATCAACTATGCATTCCGTTAATTTTGTGGATGGGTAAGTTTCGTCAGGGCGTGAAGACATATAGAGCTGAGTATCATCAGCATAACAGTGAAAACTAATGCCATGCTTCCTAATGATATCTCCTAAGGGTAGCATGTACAGAGTGAACAGCAACGGTCCTAGTACTGAGCCTTGTGGAACACCATACTGAACTTTTGACTGATAAGACATCTCTTCTTTTACTGCTACAAACTGTTTACGGTCACATAAGTATGATTTAAACCATTCTAGTGCAATTCCACTAATGCCAACATAATTTTTGAGTCTATTTAAAAGAATGTTGTGTTCGATAGTGTCAATTGCAGCACTAGGATCGAGTAGAATGTTGTGAACTTTTTCTTCTAAAGGTGTAGGCAACTCAGAAGCGAAGACCAGGAGACTCGGGCGTATCTTTTAAGAAGGTTTCTTTATTGAGAACACGAGCTGTGCATCGCTGTAGTCTTCCAAGCTCGTCTCGAGTCTAACAAAAGGAACTTTACATTGTAATATATATAGGAAGGGATTACATGGAGGAGGAGAATCGGAAACAAAGCATGTAAATGTCGTATACAGGTTCAGCATAACTATTCAAACAGTGAGACTCAAAAACAGGAATGGCAGAACTCTCCCGCTGAGACAGAAGCTACCAATAGTTTCAGTAATCTGCTTACAATAGAGAGAAACAGGAATGGCAGGCTTGATAGAGAGCAGTAATCTGACAAATACAGAAAACAGGATTGGCCGGACTCTCTTGCTGGAAACTGAACCTTAAATGCTAAATTCAATTTATTCTACCTTCATTTTTCATGTGATGTTATGTAACGGAAATAGGATCAGCAGATCTTAAACCTATTCTTAAATTTGTAATCCTTCAGTCCCCTCTTTGATAGTTCTGATAACTCTCACATTACATACAAATTTAAACACTTAAAAGTTCATTCTTGTAACTTGTTATCGTAACAGGCACATGCTCTGTGTTTCACGGGATAATCAGGAAACATAAGCGAGGACTCAATTGCAGGAAAACAAAGGTAAGATTTGAATTAACCAAACAAACAAAATACAAAGTACAAACAAAACTCCCACGTGGGGGAAAAACCAGAACAAATACTAACAAGGCAAAAACACTAGGAACAAGAAACAGGAACTTAGACAAACGAACCAGCACTGGACTGAAAACACAAAGGAAGCTATAAAGGAAACACACATAGGAGGGTAACAAGACAACAGGTGAGGAATGTTAATACTAAGCAGATAACGAGAAGGGAGGAGCTAACAATTAGACAGAAAGCACATGGCACAGGAATAGTCAAGAGCCATGAAACTAGACTAACATAAACACAAGACAAACAGGAAATGTCATAGCTCTGTCACCACACAGAACTAATAACAAAAGCAGAAGTGACAGAACCATGACACTGTGTTGATGTTTCTGCAATTGCATGCTGACACAGAAACAGAACATGCAATTTAGGGTCAGTTAAGTTCTTACGGGTAATAGTCTTTTCTGGTAGGAACTGTGATTTTCTCGTGAGGGGCGTGATTCATTTGTTGAATGAAACACTTGATACTGTGGACGCATAGATAGTACGCTAGTAGGAGAAACAACAGTAGAATTGCTATTTCCTTTATCCACATCCACGGTTTACCTAACAAGTTTCCGAACCATGAATTATTTTCTTCAGTCATCTGGTGTAATTTTGCTGAAAGATCAAGAATGTCTTGTTGGATTTTGTTCAAGTTCTCTGTTGGATCCATTAAACCGGTGCAGCACTCAGGGCCGATGATGGTGCAGGCTCCTCCTTGCGTTGCTAGAATGTAATCCCACAATGTTCTTTAACGCTTTCAGAACTCCCTCTCTCAATTCGTCTTTTCTGGCATGTTGTAGTTCAGAAGTAACAGCAGACTCAAAACTGTTGAATACAGATTCAGTTAGAATTGGTGACATCAGCTGTGTGACTTCTGCCAACGTCATCTCGTAGAGACGCATTTTAATGATCAATGTCCTTCTAAATTCAGAAAAATTTGTGCGTGCTGAGGGTAAGCTCTGGGATAGTCTCTCTATATCCTTAGGTCTTAGCGCTGTAGGGTCTGGACCAATCAGACAAACACTAATTATTCATATTCATTATATTTAATGAATATAAAGGTCTATGAAACTCTCCCCCAAAACTAACCTCACAAATGAAGTTACTTTGTCAGCCGGGTGTCCAGTTACAGAACACTTTAAGACTGATAACAGACTTTTGCGACCTCAAAGGAATGTGGCCACATGCGCCACATGCTTAAGAGAGAGAGACAATCTTTAATTAAATAAACTTTGCGGTATTACTCTGATCTATGAAGGAACATGCCTCACAGAAACTGTGATGATTTACTGTCTCGTGTACTATTATGTATAACAACATGGTATGTTTGATTGGGGTGTATGTGGTTGCACAACCACCCAACGGTCAATATAACCTCACCTGTATCATGCTTCCTACCTAATTAATCCTCATTTAATGACACACACTTTGATATACATCACCTTCTCTTAGAATGCAATGTGAATTTGTTATGTCTATTTGAGCTTGAATGAACAGTCTAAGCACGCTGGGGACAAAGACCATAAATCAACTAAGAGCCGGTTCCCCTCTCGGACATGTCACCTTACTCATTGGTCCATTCAAACCTTAGGGGTTGGTTCTTTCTCAGGCTTTCTCAGGCTATATCAGGCCTGCTGGGAGGCCCAGAGGCCTCACAGCAGGCCTGGATCCCAACCAGATCCGGCCTCATGGAAGAGAGAGGACACTCTCTCACAAAGAACCAAGGACAATCTCAGGAGTTTGTAACAAGGACTCTAACCCACCATGCAAATTCATCATATCTTCTTCATCCAACAAAGAAGAAAATGATTGAGACTTCAACATCTGACACTCGCAGAACCATCAAAAACTTCAGTTTTCAACAACTTTGATAATAGTGTACGCTACCCAGGCATGCAAGTATACGTTTGATTTGATGCTTTGAAAATGAAATGCTGATGTTCTTCTCATATAGTTATATGGAACTTCTCAATAGTTTCGTTCTATCACTCACCTATTTATGTATTCATGTGTGTATGTTGTTTAGTTTATTTATATTCATATAAATATCTATATTTAGTTAATAAAACTTGTACATAATATGTATTTGGTTCTGTTTTGTTTGCAATACAAGGTCACTTTTACGATCGCGGTTTTTGCTACTTGCTCAAAGTGTTGTACATGCTAAGAAATAATTATTCTTCTATGGCCATGGAAGATACCCTTTTCTTAGAATAAATTAATAATCAAAAGAGTTCGTTGGACGAACTGATTAATTGATTCTAATATTAATTCAGACACATCAAGTTAATCCAATTAACTGACCCAAATATTCATAATTAATAATAACAAGTTATTATTGATTATTAATATTTCCAAAAAGCTGAGTTCCTACAAATGGTGGAGAATTTTAGGGCATCGTATATAAAACACTGTATGCAAGCAGACAGTAATCAATCATATGTTGTCCCATAAGTTGTTATTAACATCTCATACATCTCATACACACGCACAAGTATCTGAAATCAGCAAAACTATAGCCCGAATATGCCTTCCTACGAATGGCAGAAAGTTTCTCAAATGCTATAATGCATATTTAAATCGTACGATGAGAAACTCCTGATATTAGCGAAGAAATCCTAATTTCAGATAGAAGTCGAGCGTACGTTAAGCCTTCTCTGACGAAGAAATCTCAGATTAGCCGCGCGTATAAATGGTACCAGAACAAATTAATCTGATTATGGACGAAGAAAACTCCATTCTCAGCATTTTGAAGGTGATCTGAGCGATGTTCCTCAGTCACCAATCAAGGCCTTGTTGTTTGTTACGTCATTGTATTCATATTAAACCGCCGAAGCGCTCATATGAAACAATCGCGTCAAATTAGTGGTATAAATTCTAGCCTAGCTAACTAGTAATTTGCCATTGTCTGGGAAAGAACAGTGCTGTTTGATTTGTGAAAGAGTCACTCACATGCAACGTCATGTGCCTAAGCGAGAGACTCAGTGCAAACTTTCAGCACAGCTCGTCCGCTG
The DNA here is from genome assembly GCA_026230005.1 of Gila orcuttii. Lineage (NCBI taxonomy): Eukaryota > Metazoa > Chordata > Actinopteri > Cypriniformes > Leuciscidae > Gila > Gila orcuttii. Next base: position 18,318,924 of record JAPDVR010000016.1, on the reverse strand, counting down.
CTCTGGCCGATCTGTGTTGTTGGTTGGCATTGCGTCCGGAACGCGAGCAGGCGTTCCTATCTAGTTTTTCTGACAACAGCACCAATCTCACAGACCCTCGTGTAAACAAGCGACGGTTGTAGCCAATAGCTCCCTCAATCCTAACTTACACACATAACTTACAAGTAAAACCCTCTACCTCGAGTGATAGTTTTAGCACCGCCTAAAAACTTAGACACTTTAGAGATTATAGTGTAACCTTAAACCAAAGACTATAGATTTTACGTGATTTGAACTGAGTGATTTGAACACGAGTAATGAGATTCAAAGCTCTTTGACGCTTTGAATCAAAGGAGTCAACTGCGTCACAAATGATTCTTTGTTTGAAGCGCCCTCGCTGGCGACCCCTGCTGGTCAAAACAGTGGAAGTGTAGCGGAAACTCAAATCAACGGAACACCTTTTACAAACCAATCGCAAAGGTTTTATCAAAAGGTGTAATCAGGTAATGGCAATCCGCGAGCTACCTAATATCGTTTAATATGAGGTGTCTTTCAAGGCACAATATCTTAGTAAACTGTAGGGCTTGTTTTATGAAAGCTTGACTTAAAAGTCAATCAGACCCTTTATCAAATGCGTCATTAAATGTGTACGAATCTATAAAGTGATACGAGATCACATAGAGACCAGATACACACTGGTTCACGAACCGTTGAAATTTAAAACAATTTAGAAACAGCTATGACGCGTAACGAAGCCCAGTTTAATAAAATCACGTGACCTTAGCAGTGATACACACTCCGAATGATTTGAGACGAATGATTCACCCTGGTGTCAGAGCTTCATGAAACACGTCTCATAAGAGGGTTAAACCACTCTCTTCTCTCTCTCTTTCTCTCTCTCGACCCCTTCCTCTTGGTTTCACTTTCAGATTGAAACCCAGATACTGTGGTTTTCATTTGTGTTTCTTTTATTTCGACCTAAACCTACCCCTATCGTATTCTGTGTCTTCACACCTGTTGAGCCTGAATATTCCTATTCGGTTAAGTTGAATTTAATTAAATTTGGGATTTAATTAAATCAATTTGCTTATTCAATTTCCACGCTAGTTACCAGAGCTATGAGAACACTCGATGTTTACCTTTTTATTTTTATTTTATTTCAATTTATTTACCTTTGTTTCGACCTGCATTCGTATATTCAGCTAAATAGAGCTTAACTAAATTTGAAATTTAATTAAATTACTTGCTTCCCTTTCCTTTTAGTTTCTCAGAGCTATAAGGATGTTCTAACTTGACCTTTACCTTATTTTAGATCACTAGTCACTATCCTCATTTTCTCTCTCTCTCTATAGGTTTATAATATCTAGCGACTGTTGTTTCCTTAGCGAGTTACACAGGTCATTAACATCCTACTTCCTGTCTGTGTTTCACCCCTCCTCACTCCTTAGCACCAAGCTAAGTACATGAAGTACGGCTAACACAAACGCACAGTAGGCCCCCGACAGAACTGGAAACACTTCCCGTTGTTTCTTCTTCTGTTGACCCTGATGTTTGATGTGTCCCTGCTAGTTTAGTCTAAACAGCAGCTTACCCATAAGTGACACTGTGTCACCTAGCTAAATTTAAATAGGTAAACCACTCCTCTCTTCCTCTTCCTTTCTGGTATCATCCTATTTTTATTTTATTTAGTTTTATTTTTTTGTTTGTTTGTCTGTTTCATTCTATTTGTAACATGTGAGAAGAACCATCAGCATTTTTGAGTGATAGTTGTGACATGTAAAAGCCCAGTCATCAGTCGACACTGCTTAAAGCACGTCAACTAGGATACTCAAAACATTTTTTTATGAGTAAGCTCATAGCTCACCACCTCAGTAGAAACTCGCATTTGCCTTTGTAGTAGGCCTCAGACATCCAGCCCTGCCTCCCACCAGGACCCCCTGGAGACCCGGCAGAGCAGTGTCATGGACATCCTTCAGCCTGAAGCAGGCAACGACCTGCCACGGCAGAGAAAGGAACAGTTAGACGACAACGAAAGCGGACGTCCGGCCTGAGCCACCAAGAGCTGACCAGAATCATCTTCTCCTTGGCCGCGCTCCCGCAGGCCTCAAACAGGAGGTAAATGAACTAATGCTTTCAGCCACAGAATTCCACAGAGAACAAACCCTGCTCAGCGTGAGAGGACACAGGACAGATGCAAGGACCCTGACAGAGCAGAGCAACTGAAAGAGATCATCAGTTTTCAGGCGGACGACAGCTCTGAGCACCTGCAAACCGACAGGTAAAGAACTGTTTCACTCAAAGAACTTAAAGAAATGGTTGAACTCAAAGAGAGCTAAAGCCATCAATGTGCAGCGGAAGTCCGAACACTGACTTAGCGATGCTGTAACATTATTGACGCACTCCATGTGGTCCAAAGAGAGCTGCAACAGTCCAACCCACTGCAAATGGACCACACAAGAAAGATGTACCCTGCTGACCTTCACATCAGCAGCGTAAGCTTCCCCAGCCCTGCACAAAGGGGGGGAGGAGCCAAAGCCCTCGGCTTAACACTTCACCAGCCAGTGTCCTGAGAGCCCCTGCAGCTGCAGGAGGAAAAAGTAACTCAGACAAACCCTGAAATGGCACATAAAGTGACACTCAACAATCTCAAGTGAAAGGTCAGAAACATCCCTGCCAAGCTACGAGACATTGATTTTCACCTGCAGTCTCCAACTGGTGTGGCACACCGAGACAGACTCCATCTGATCTGGACACATCCATCCCAGCTGGGCCCTGCCCAGACACCAAGCAGGACAGACCTAGAAGGGCCTGTGCTACCACCACCGACTCCGAACGAGTTTTCTGTGGAACTTACAACGAACCTGTGACGGAGGAGGACACCAGCGTCAAGAAACTTTTCCTCCAAAACCAGTTAGTCACCATATTTTCACCTGCCCCCACGCAATGCCCACTCAACAATGCGTGACCTGATGCAGAAGGCCTCTAACACAGAAGGCCTCCTCAGAAAGGGTTCCTAAGACCCCATTGATTCTGAACTGCAAAACCAGAAGGCACACAGCATGAACACAATGCAAGACTCTGCTAAAAAGTCCCTGGTCAGCATAGGACATAAAACTTTTAAAGTAGATGAAAATGTGTGCTCAAAGAGCAGCAAGACTCTGCATTAGTAAAAGTAGAATTTTACTGATATAAAGAAAATCTTGAATGGACGTGTAAGCCTCACCTGCCAACAGACTATGCATGACTCTTTTGAAACAAACATTTTGTCGCTGCCCGATGAAACTCACGTATGTCCAAAACGGTTACTTTTCAGGAAGTGAAAAAAACACCGTAATTCAAAAGCAGTTGAACGTAGCGGTGTCATACTTGGTACGGCATCTTTAAATGTAACCATAGTCTTGCCAGTGTAATGATATAATCCACATTTGACCAAAATCGAGTTTAAATGGACATACGTGCATATTTTACAGTAACGGTGGTCGATACGCGTTCTTCCGATCATTAATTAGAATGGCCAAATCGCGTTTCATATTGACAGATGAATAGGCTACGCTCAGTTTATTAAATAGCCTACGTCTCAGTTTATTAAATACGCTCAGTTTATTAAATGTCTCTTGCAAACTATGAAGGGACAATGAATCAATACACTCATTGCTGAACCCAGGGCCGGCGCGTGCTATGTAGCCTACAAAAAAATACAGCCATTTCTGTTTTTTTCTTTTAAACAAAAAAACAAGCTGCACCCTTTTTTTTACATTTCATCTTTCATTCCGAAATGAACGAAAAAGTACACCGACTCAACATGTATTAGCCTTTTTACCCGTAACGTTATCAATCTAAATTAATCTTGTTTTTCTTTATTTAAATTTCGGGTTTTTTTTCTTTATTTCATTTTCGTTTTTTCTTTATTTAAAATTCGTTATTCTATATTTAAATCTACCCTTTACTGTGTCAGTAATTTATTAGTCAGAAAAATATTAGACTGCCTTAAAAGTAGAATTAAGTTAACAGACCCGTGCGTTAACATCTCCACAATAAACAGTGACAATTACTTCGTCTAGACCATTTACCGGTAAATAACAGTTGTGAATATATTGCGAATATATAATAAACTTGAACAGTTGTCAAAAACAAACATTTGCTGATACTTTACCTCACAGAGTTATTCGGCTATACAATGCTGAGCTTCCAGAGACGCTTAGACCTGCGAGATGCATGCCTCAGGGCGAGAGATACGCGGCGTGATTGACAGCTTTGACACCAAATGGATATACGTGAAAATCATATGACATGATTTCACAACTTTTCATTGGTCATTTAGACATGTGAAGCATACTGTATACGGAAATGAACCTGGACATTCTATCAGTCGAAAAATCTCAAAATCGGCAAAATGGACATACGCGGTTTTCATCGGACAGCGACGATTTGCTACATGCTGGTTGAATTGGCACTGCTAAACATTAGTTCCCTTTCGTTGTCACTCCGAGTTACGTCGGATGACGACGAATGGGGTTTCGCTTAGAAAGCCTATCAGCTTCGAGTATTACAAAACGAGCCTATGGCAAAGAAATGCCATGGGTCTGCGGAATTTGCATGACGTAACTCCGCCCCACCTCGTGGGTATAAAAGGAGGAAGTCCGCAACAGCAGTTTATGTTTTCGCTTCGGAGCCAAGTTTATTCTTCTCTCCACAAGCCATCTCTGAATTGTCAGCTTCACGAACGAGTGCCTCGAGTGTTGGTGTGACGGCGATCTACGGCGAGAGCGTGCTTCCTGCTGATCTGCTGCAGTGATTTGCCAGTCGGCGCGTTTCTCCCCGGGCGCTTCAACACTTGAGTTTTCTCACTAAAAGAGCTTACACGCGGCACGTCTTTTTAAAGATGCCTCGCCCGTGTACTTCTGGTTGCGGCAGATTGGTATCGGACTCTGATGGGCACGAGCGCTGCTTGGTATGTTTGGGCATTGATCATGCTAGAGCAGCGCTCGTGGATGACTCATGTTTTCTCTGTGGGAACATGACCATCGCGTCATTACGGTCGAGACTCAGTGAACTCGCAAGAGTGAGAGTCCCCTCATCCACCCCCCGCCCTGCGGCTGGTGGCCAGGGTGACCTGAGGGTGACGGTCTGGAACAAGGCGCCGACTATGTGTCCGCGACCCCAGCCCCCCTCTTCAATGACGGTGCCCGCTAGTGAACTGCCGATTCCCGCGGGTCTACCCTCTGGTGGCCCGCGTGTTTCGGTTGAAGCTACAGAGGATGATGCCATGTCTGTTGCTGCATCACTAGGTGGGTTTGATTCTTCTGGAAGTGAGGGCTCGTCACAGCTGCCACCTTCCGGTGTGCATACGGCTGTGCTCGAGTCTGATCCGGAGATGACGGCCATGCTTTCCCGGGCAGCCGCGAGCATCGGGCTTGAGTGGAGGCCTCCACCCTGTCCTGAGCGCTCGCGGCTGGACGATTGGTTTTTGGGTAAGGCCGCCGACCCTCGTCCTCGGCAAACCCCAATACCTTTCTTCCCGGATGTGCATGATGAGATCTCGAAGTCCTGGAAGACCCCGTTGTCTTCCCGTGACCGCTCGTTGGCCTCATCCGCCTTTCCTCCCCTTGATGATGCAGCCGCCCGTGGGTACACTGGGCTCCCCCCGGTTGAACGCTCTGTTGCCATGCAACTATGTCCTCAGAGTGCTTCTTCTCGTGGCGAGCCTAAGCACCCATCCAAAGCCTGTAGATTTTCGTCGACCTTGGTGGCGAAGTCTTACAGAGCGGCGGGACAGGCGGCTGCGTCACTGCATGTGACGTCCCTCGTCACTGCCCTCCTGCGGCTCCCGCCCCTCCCGCCCGGCCCACGCAGCAGCCACCACCCCGGGCCGGTCGCGGAGGAAGCCGTAAGAAGGCGCAACAGCCCTCTCCCGCCCCGCCCCCCGCTAAACGCCGGGCCAAGCGGCGCTCCTGAGACGGGCTGCTCAGGGAAGATGGTCGTTTTTCAGGAGATGGTAGCAGGACCACTCCTTCCCCCGGTGGAGGGCCGGGGGAGAATCTTTTGTTCTCCGCTCCCCGCTGCTCACCCACGGGTGGGCAGCACCCTAAAGTGGTTAAAAACAGAAACGACCCTCTCTTCCCTGAGCTCACAGAGTTCTCGGGCGACACAGAGCGCCGCCCACAAGCCGTGCTCTCCTCGCCCCCCTCTGTCCCAGAGGCGGTTGACAAGGCGTGCCGTCCACGGACCGCGTCGCCCCTGTCCCCCTCTGTCGCCAGACCCCTGGCAGAGCAGGCCCCCGCAGGACGACCAGCCTGGTCCTCCCCTGGCCCCCTCTGTCAGGGCGCGGTTGCTAACTGTGCCCCCGCACCGGGCCGCTATGCCGTCCACGTCTGGGCCAGTTACTCCGCTTCGCTGCCCCTCCGGGGGGACGCCTGTCGTCCGCTTGATCCCGCTGGTTCAGTTCCTGGGAGCCTGGTTAGAGCTTCCCCGTCTGTCCCGCTGGATCGCGCGCACCATCAGGCTCGGCTATGCGATTCAGTTCGCACGGTCTCCTCCCCGCTTCAGGGGAGTCCGCTCCACTTTGGTCGGTGGCAATGCCCCTATCATGAGAGCAGAGATTGCCACCCTGCTGGCGAAGGGTGCAATCGAGACTGTCCCTCCAGCCGAGATGAGGTCCGGGTTCTACAGCCCCTACTTCATTGTCCCCAAGAAAACCGGTGGGTTACGGCCAATCCTGGACTTGCGCGTGCTGAACCGCTCCCTTCACAGGCTGCCGTTCAAGATGCTCTCCGCCAAACGCGTTCTCGAATGCGTGCGGCCCCAGGATTGGTTTGCAGCGATCGACCTGAAGGACGCCTACTTTCATGTCTCCATTCTTCCTCGACACAGACCGTTCCTACGGTTTGCTTTCGAGGGGCAGGCATACCAGTACGCGGTTCTCCCTTTCGGGCTAGCCCTGTCTACTCGCACCTTCACGAAGGTCGTCGAGGCTGCCCTTGTTCCCCTTCGGGAACACGGGGTTCGCATCCTGAGTTATATCAACGACTGGCTGATCCTAGCTCACTCTCGAGATCAGGTTTGCGAACACAGGGACCTAGTGCTCCGGCACCTAGCTCGTCTGGGCCTTCGGGTCAACTGGGAGAAGAGCAAACTTTGCCCCGTGCAGAGGATCTCTTTTCTCGGTATGGACATCGACTCGGTCGCCATGTCCGCGCAGCTTACGAGCGAGCGCGCGCAGTCACTGCTGACTTGCCTGAGACATCTCAGGAGCAAGAATGCGGTTCCACTGAAACATTTTCAGAGGCTCCTGGGGCATATGGCATCTGCAGCCGCGGTCTCGCCGCTCGGATTGCTTCATATGAGACCGCTTCAGCTTTGGCTTCGCGACCGAGTCCCGAGGTGGGCATGGCATCAAGGCACGCTCCGGGTACCAGTTACTCCGACCTGCCGTCAGTTCCTCACCCCGTGGTCGAACCTCAGTTTTCTCAGGGCGGGTGTCCCCCTGGAACGAGCTTCCCGGCATGTTGTGGTCTCCACGGATGCCTCCACCACGGGCTGGGGCGCCATGTGCAATGGACATGCTGCTGCGGGCTCCTGGACAGGACCCCAGCGGCTATGGCATGTCAATTGCCTCGAGTTTTTGGCAGTACGCCTTGCCCTGCACCGCTTCCGGGCGTTGCTCAAGGGTCAACACGTACTAGTCCGCTCAGACAATACCGCTACTGTAGCGTACATCAACCATCAAGGTGGTCTACGCTCCCGCCGTATGTCACAACTCGCCCGCCACCTCCTTCTATGGAGTCAGAAGCATCTGAGGTCGCTTCGAGCCATTTTCATTCCCGGAGCCCTGAACTGTGCAGCCGACGAGCTCTCACGGCTTCAGCCCCTCCCTGGAGAATGGCGACTCCATCCCCAGTCGGTTCAGCTGATTTGGGACCAGTTCGGGGACGCACAGATAGATCTGTTTGCCTCTCACGACTCGACCCATTGCGCCCTGTATTTTTCCCTGACCGAGGGCACGCTCGGCACGTATGCACTGGCGCACAGCTGGCCGCCGGGCCGCAAATATGCGTTTCCCCCAGTGAGCCTTCTTGCGCAGACCTTGCGCAAGGTCAGGGAGGACGAGGAGCAGGTCATTTTGGTCGCGCCGTATTGGCCCGGCCGGACCTGGTTCCCCGAACTTGCACTCCTCGCGACAGCACCTCCCTGGCCCATTCCTCTGAGGAAGGACCTTCTTTCTGAGGGACGGGGCACCCTGTGGCACCCTCGCCCCGATCTCTGGAGCCTCCACGTGTGGCTCCTGGACGGCTCGAGGTAGGTTTGAGTACCCTTCCACCAGCGGTGGCGGCTACCATCACTTCCGCTAGAGCGTCGTCCACGAGACACGTCTACGCGTTGAAGTGGAACCTCTTCGTCGACTGGTGCTCATCTCACCGAGAAGACCCCCGGAGATGCTCGATCAGCGTTGTGCTTTCCTTCCTTCAGCAAGGGTTGGAGCGAAGGCTGTCTCCCTCCACCCTTAAGGTCTATGTTGCCGCCATTGCCGCACACCATGACCTAGTCGAAGGTAAGTCGGTAGGGAAGCACGACCTGGTCATCAGGTTCCTGAGAGGAGCGAGGAGACTAAATCCTCCTCGTCCTCCTCTCGTTCCCTCTTGGGACCTCTCAGTGGTTCTAACTGCCCTGAAGAGTGCTCCCTTTGAGCCCCTGCAATCAGTTGAGCTTAAGTTCCTGTCAATGAAGACAGCGCTCCTGGTTGCACTGGCCTCCATCAAGAAGGTAGGGGACCTGCACGCATTCTCCGTCGACGAAGCGTGCCTGGAATTCGGACCGGCTTTCTCTCACGTGATCCTGAGACCCCGGCCCGGATATGTGCCCAAGGTTCCTACCACTCCCTTTCGGGACCAGGTGGTGAACCTGCAAGCGCTGCCCCCGGAGGAGGCAGACCCAGCCTTGGCACTGCTCTGTCCAGTACGCGCTCTTCGCGCCTATGTAGACAGGACGCGGTGTTTCAGGACCTCAGACCAGCTCTTTGTCTGTTATGGTGGGAAGCTGAAGGGAAAGGCTCTCTCCAAGCAAAGGTTGTCTCACTGGATAGTGGACGCCATTGCCTTGGCTTACCAGCAGCAAGGTCGACCGTGCCCCCTTGGTGTGACGGCCCACTCCACCCGGAGTGTGGCATCCTCTTGGGCTCTAGCGCATGGCGCCTCGCTAACAGACATCTGCAGAGCTGCAGGCTGGGCGACACCTAACACATTCGCCAGATTCTATAATCTCCGAGTGGAGCCAGTGTCCTCTCATGTATTCGCTTCAACTAGCTAGTACCGGACCCGCTCAGGTGTCTTCGCTTGCTCGCCATTCCACTCCACGGACTGGATACGTGCGATATTCTCCTCAGGTGAGCTTCCCCGAAAGCCCTGAGTTCCTCCAGCACTCCTGACGTCGGCGCCAGTGTCTATTGCCTGCGCGTCGGCTAGGTGCCTCCCGTGTGCATGGTCCCTCCCCTGAGCGACCCCCACATGTGTATTTCCACTGTAAGCCTCTCTGAGCATGTGTCTTTCCCTTGGCAAGCCACCTTGCCACCCCTGGGGTTGAAATATTCCACCTGCGGCTGGACACCCCAGTGTTCTCCATATGTTTCCTTCGGGTCATATGTGTATTCTCTAAGTCCCCCCCCTCTGGGTTGGCATTAATTGCATACTTCCCCTAGCTTGGGATATGCTTCCCAGTGTACCTTGGTATTCCTGTGTTAAATTGAGTCCTTCGTCCTTCTATGTCAGGGACCTCGATTTACGCAGGGCACTGGAAGACAGCTGAGAAGGTGGCGTGATTAGACTGGTAACCCCATTCGTCGTCATCCGACGTAACTCGGAGTGACAACGAAAGGGAACGTCTCGGTTACGTATGTAACCCTCGTTCCCTGAGTAGGGAACGGAGACGTTACGTCTGCCTGCCACTTTCCGCTGTACCGCGGGGATCGCCTGAGCTCAGTCTTGGCTCCTCAGCGAAGAAACATAAACTGCTGTTGCGGACTTCCTCCTTTTATACCCACGAGGTGGGGCGGAGTTACGTCATGCAAATTCCGCAGACCCATGGCATTTCTTTGCCATAGGCTCGTTTTGTAATACTCGAAGCTGATAGGCTTTCTAAGCGAAACCCCATTCGTCGTCATCCGACGTAACGTCTCCGTTCCCTACTCAGGGAACGAGGGTTACATACGTAACCGAGACGTTTCCATGACAATGAAGGGTTACAGGAAACACTAGCTCCAAATAGGGCATACGTCACCTTGATGCCAGAGTGTAGGAAAACCACCTGAGCTTTAAACTACTGTTAACCTACAGGCGTGCATTTGACCATTGCGGTCCAACTGGAACACAACATGCGATACGCATTTTGATCACTGGTTGCTGGCTTGTCTAAAGGCAGATAAAACGATAGCTGGAATTGACATCTCTACTGTAAGTGAAAGAGTCTTAGATTTCCAACTGGTATCAGTAAGTTCAGCATTAAAGCGTAAGTCTGTTTGACAAAGGAATCTCATCTCAGCAGCTTGTAAACTGTACCGATATCTATCCTGCTTTGGTTAAAGAAATCCAAATTGCAGTATTGCTAAACCTGTTTCTGACAAAGAAAGCTCAGGACAGTGTTATAAATACGTAGACCTGGGTGATGCTCCCCTTTCCACAATGTAAAGGCCTTACAAATTATTGTTAGATTGATGCAATTCACCTAAATTTTTAGCTGCATCTACAAGCAGAGAGCTACCTACCGATCAAAACTGTTCACTCGCTGAAAAGTCAGCATTTATGCATGAGAGGGACGTAACTATATAGGCTTAGACAAGCTTTGACTTACAGCAAATCTATTTCCTTACTCTGTAAACAAATAGAATAAGTTGTGTAAAGTAAAGAGAAGAGTTCCATGAGTAAAATTAGCAAATGCCAAAACACATTTGCATTTTACTGAATGTAACATCAAGTTCTTGAAAGACTTAAAGTATAGGCGCCCCCTTTTAACCCGTTTAAACATGCATAACTCAGTAAAATGTGCAGACATTCTTCAGGTACTGTTGAATTGTTCTGACATGCTCTGGTTCCCATGACAACAACTGGTCACAGGAAGTGCTAACTTGTGATGTCACTTTGTAAACAAAACAGCCTAGGTGGCTAAGCTAACCTAACCTAGCGTCCATCCAGCTTAGGCTAAGCTAACCTAACCTAGCATTCATCCAGCTTAGGCTAAGCTAAATAATAACTTCTACAGTTAGCAGTTAGCATCATTCACTTGAAGCCTTAATTACAGATTTTGTTTACACAGTGCAAAGTATTCTAGAATACTTTCTTTAACCCCAGTTAGGGTTTCTAATTCTTCACTTTCCGTACTTTCAATTCTTCTCAGCTAAATTTCACCTTCACTAGTTAGGCATAGTCCTGGCTGAGCACTGTAGGCTAAATTTGCAGATGCCCTGTCAATTAAACTTAAGTTTAACTACATGTAAACTGTGTAGCTAGAGAAGAATTCGTATAGTAATGAGAATTTCCATCAGCATGTTGATTAAACCTTTGGAGGGACACACACAGTGTGGTCTTGAACACACAACCGCTGTAACCCACTATGGAGTGTTGGTCCAGGCAAATCCAAAGTTTAGTCACTAGTGCTACTGATTATTCTCACATTCAGATCATTACCGCTGTTTTGATTACTTACTTTTATTATTATTTTTTTTTTTTTTAATTTCCACTTTGATAATAATAGCAGTCAGCTATTCCCTTGTCTATTCGGTCATCTATATGATTTAATTCCATTTCCTCTCTTGTTCGAATGTGGTTCCATTTCCCATTGGGCCCAGAAAGGAAACAGAGACACCTTTATTTGTGATTGTGTTTATTTTCAACAAGTGCACTCATTTTTGTGACCCTGCAACACAAGTAATTTCAACAATTACTAGGGCATAACTATAGTCCTGAGGATTAATAATAAGCATAATTTGAATAGGAAAGCTGTCCCTTTTCCTCCTATCCTTCACTTCATCAAGCCGTAGTGAACCACCATTTAAGTCCAGAGAAATAATTTAGTCATAAGAACCATCTTAAGTCATTTATTTCATCTCGGCTATGCCCTTTCCAGGAACTACTCTAGGAACCACACAAGTCTTAGCCTCCTAACATCCACAGCTAAGATGATAAAGATACAAGAGACACATCACTAGCTAGATACACATGAAACACCTAACTTTATGCTACATGTCTAGCGAACCCATTAAACAGTGGTTCTGAACTTTTAGGGTCATGCATTAGTCTCTCACCACAAGTGTGTCAATATGTCACAGAGCCTCTGCTTAACCTGACCCCAACCTTCCAGCTTACCAAAGACTATGACAAACCAATGGACACTATGAGAAACCACCTCTAACCCCTCCAACCACCCACGAACGGCGTCTGCACCCACCGACAACCGGTGCCCCAGACAACTGAGGTCAACAAGCACACGCTGCGTGCACAGGACAACACTCTGTGTTATGCACCTGATGACATCGCTGCGCCAAAGCTTGTGGTGCCACAGTGCAAAAGGGGGGGTCATGCCAGTGTATGCCCATGACGCACCATGTGCTGCACACCGCTGCACCAGAACACCGAAGCAAGTGGCATACTGGCGTCCTCGAAGCGGAAAGACTGTACTAGCCAACAAAGGACGACAGTCGCTGAGATCTTTCCTCCCTTTCTCTCTCCCTCTCCCCTTTGTCTGTTCCAGGATGCTGCTGTGGTTAGTCTTCCTGTGCCTCCAGCTTACCAGAGGACAGCTGCAGTCGGTCATCTCACCAGGTCTGGTATCAGGCAGCGTCCCGAAGGAACAACCGGGACTCCTTATCACCAACTGCAGGACCCACACCCAGAGAGTGTATGTTCGACTCCACTCCCTCGCCCACGCTGAGGCCAATGTCGAACACATGCTCAACCAACTTGAGAAAAGGACTGTCACACAAGCAGAGCTAGATGGACACAACCGCCACTGCTGTCGGAACTCTGTTAACATTGGCATGTCCAATGTCAACTCACTGAACCTAGCCACCGTGAGACAACGTGTGGCTGAAATTCAAACTGAAATCCCACAGCTAAAAGGGCAACTCACAACACAGAGTGCCTCCCTGCCGACCTGGAAGGGAACTGTGGTAATTCTCAATACCCACAGCGTTCTGCTGAACCAGACAGTGAACTCCATGAAACAGCTGTTTACTGTCTTCCAGAATGACTTTACTCAAACTCAGCTGGTCTGCAGTCTCTGATCCAAGACACACGCTGCCCTGCTGAGGCCAAACCTGAATCAAAGCTGGAAACCTCATCCTTCTTCAAGAACCACAATTTCACCCTAACTCCAGAATGACAGGTGACACCCAGTCAAGGCACCTGCTGCCCCAACACCTGCTGCAGAGACCTGTATTGGGCTACTGTCCACATCAACCGCCGTGGAACGACCACCGCTCCAGAAGACGCGAGCAACCAGAGGCCACCATGGCCTTCAAGCCTTCTATGACAAAGGTGTGTCTGATCTCTCGGCACTTTCAACTTCGATCGTGGTTGTCCTTGAGGGGGACAACAACGGTCAAAAGGGGGGATGTAGGGTCTGGACCAATCAGACACACACTAATAATTCATATTCATTATATTTAATGAATATAAAGGTCTATGAAACTCTCCCCCAAAACTAACCTCACAAATGAAGTTACTTTGTCAGCCGGGTGTCCGGTTACAGAACACTTTAAGACTGATAACAGACTTTTACGACCTCAAAGGAATGTGACCACATGCGCCACATGCTTAAGAGAGAGAGACAATCTTTAATTAAATAAACTTTGCGGTATTACTCTGATCTACGAAGGAACATGCCTCACAGAAACTGTGATGATTTACTGTCTCGTGTACTATTATGTATAACAACATGGTATGTTTGATTGGGGTGTATGTGGTTGCACAATCACCCAACGGTCAATATAACCTTACCTGTATCATGCTTCCTACCTAATTAATCCTCATTTAATGACACATACTTTGATGTACATCACCTTCTCTTAGAATGCAATGTGAATTTGTTATGTCTATTTGAGCTTGAATGAACAGTCTAAGCACGCTGGGGACAAAGACCATAAATCAACTAAGAGCCGGTTCCCCTCTCGGACATGTCACCTTACTCATTGGTCCATTCAAACCTTAGGGGTTGGTTCTTTCTCAGGCTATATCAGAGGCAGGCAACAGTGACCACCCTTGCTTGGTAGTTTTCATTCTGCCGCAAACATTGTTTCGGTTGATACGGGGGAACACCCTCCCCCCTCCATGGGGGCCCAGAGGCCTCCCAGCAGGCCTGGATCCCAACCAGATCCGGCCTCATGGAAGAGAGAGGACACTCTCTCACAAAGAACCAAGGACAATCTCAGGAGTTTGTAACAAGGACTCTAACCCACCATGCAAGTTCATCATATCTTCTTCATCCAACAAAGAAGAAAATGATTGAGACTTCAACATCTGACACTCGCAGAACCATCAACAACTTCAGTTTTCAACAACTTTGATAATAGTGTACGCTACCCAGGCATGCAAGTATACGTTTGATTTGATGCTTTGAAAATGAAATGCTGATGTTCTTCTCATATAGTTACATGGAACTTCTCAATAGTTCCGTTTTCGGTTTCGTTCTATCACTCACCTATTTATGTATTCATGTGTGTATGTTGTTTAGTTTATTTATATTCATATACATATCTATATTTAGTTAATAAAACTTGTACATAATATGTATTTGGTTCTGTTTTGTTTGCAATACAAGGTCACTTTTACGATCGCGTTTTTTGCTACTTGCTCAAAGTGCTGTACATGCTAAGAAATAATTATTCTTCTGTGGCCATGGAAGATACCCTTTTCTTAGAATAAATTAATAATCAAAAGAGTTCGTTGGACGAACTGATTAATTGATTCTAATATTAATTCAGCCACATCAAGTTAATCCAATTAACTGACCCAAATATTCATAATTAATAATAACAAGTTATAGTTATTACAGCGCTACTGCGCTTTGGCAACAGTTTGGATTTGGACAACAGAAGAGTTGGTTTTCCTAGCACCACACACATTGACTGAATTTACAGGCTTATCAGTTACTGATTGGATGGCTACATCTGTTTCAAAGAAAGCTTTTAAATCAGGATAATTGTTATCAGGCTGACTTACTTCTTCCACATCAGTTTTTCCTATAGCTTTGTTGCGGTTCAATTTCTTGGTTAAAGAGGAAACTTTAGCATGGAGCTCATTGATCTGTTTCTCTAGCTCTGAGTTGCGTTCAGACTGTTCTGTAGCTAGTGCTAAACCAAATTCTCTGTGACAACAGATAATTGCTTCCACATTGTTCTGTGAACACTTGCTCCTAGTACCTTTTCACACTGATCTACCGACCAAGTCTTGTCTGGATGAATCTCATATATCTGCGTTAGTTCTTGTCTAACTTTATCAGTGACTATTAGGTTCATTTGTTCTCTTAACAGTGTTTTGAACTCACTATCTGACCACAAAGGAGTAGCAAGACCACCTTTTTCAGTTGTGGGGATTAGTCTAGCACTTTTCCTAAACATTTTGTTACCATTCTTTTTTTGTTACCACACAAACAAACTCTAAAACTTCTCTGATCAAACAGAGGGTACACTTGTTAACTCCGATTAACTATTGTTAACCTTCCAAATTACCACCTAAACATTTTGTGGATTTCTTTGTTACCACACAAACAAACACTAAAACTTCTCTGATCAACAGAGGGTACACTTGTTAACTCCGATTAACTATTGTTAACCTTCCAAATTACCACCTAAACATTTTGTGGATTTCTTTGTTACCACACAAACAAACACTAAAACTTCTCTGATCAACAGAGGGTACACTTGTTAACTCCAATTAACTCTTGTTAACCTTCCAGATTACCAACACTACAAGAACAGAGTAGGTAAACAATATTAACCCGTAAGGCTAATCTTCCCCGTCTGCACAGAGGGTAAACAACATAACTAGCCTGTGAGGCTACTCTTCCCTGCCTGCACAAAGGGTAAACAACATAACTAGCCTGTAAGGCTACTCTTCCCTGCCTGCACAGAGGGTAAACAGCATAACTAGCCTGTAAGGCTACTCTTCCCTGCCTGCACAGAGGATAACAATATTAGCAAGTAATGCTAAACTTCCCTGCCTGAATCAGAGGATATCTTTCTTCCCTCCCGAAACAGAGGATAAACAATATTAACATGTAATGCTAATCTTCCCTGCCTGGACAGAGGATAACTTCATCTCTAAAAGAAAAACTTTAGAGGATAACTTTAGTTAACCAAACTCTACAGCTGTCTGTTAACTCTTCTCTGACGGCACAGAGGATAACACATTTGTACTGGTCTTAATGGTTCTTTTGGATAGAGTGACACTCACCAACCCTTGGTTGTACAGAAAGATTCAGTCTGGAACTGGAAAGTCAGATCTTTGTTGAGCTTGAAGTTTCAATCTGGATTCAGGTGAGTAGAGATTCAGTCTGGAAACTCAGTCAGATCTTTGTTGAGCTTGAAGTTTCAATCTGGATTCAGGTGAGTAGAGATTCAGTCTGGAAACTCAGTCAGATCTTTGTTGAGCTTGAAGTTTCAATCTGGATTCAGGTGAGTTGCTCTATCCGGGTCACAGGGCACCAAAACTGTTGTGAACTTTTTCTTCTAAAGTGTAGGCAACTCAGAAGCGAAGACCAGGAGACTCAGGCGTATCTTTTAAGGAGGTTTCTTTATTGAGAACACGAGCTGTGCGTCGCTGTAGTCTTCCAAACTCGTCTCGAGTCTAAAAAAAGGAACTTTACATTGTAATATATATAGGAAGGGATTACATGGAGGAGGAGAATCGGAACAAAGCATGTAAATGTCGTATACAGGTTCAGCATAACTATTCAAACAGTGAGACTCAAAAACAGGAATGGCAGAACTCTCCCGCTGAGACAGAAGCTACCAATAGTTTCAGTAATCTGCTTACAATAGAGAGAAACAGGAATGGCAGGCTCGATAGAGAGCAGTAATCTGACAAATACAGAAAACAGGATTGGCCGGACTCTCTTGCTGGAAACTGAACCTTAAATGCTAAATTCAATTTACTCTACCTTAATTTTTCATGTGATGTTATGTAACGGAAATGGGATCAGCAGATCTTAAACCTATTCTTAAATTTGTAATCCTTCAAGCGCTAATAGAGAGATACAACCACGATCGGATAATAAGAGCAAATAATTTGTGACTCTAATGAGAGTTGTCTCAGTACTATGTGTAGAGATTCCAAGGACCATCATTAATTCTCTTTTATTAAATCATTAACTCGCAACCAAAAGGAGGACAAAGAGCCCTAACTAACCCACATTCCTACGGCCATGTGGTCCAGTGATAAGGTCTCCCCCCTTTCGAATTGGCGCCTAGAAGTCTGGGGAGCAAATGGACTTTTGGGCATTTATGCTGATAGATGTTCACGAATGTCTTACAAGCAGCGTGTTCTCTCTCTTGAGACAACAACAAGGCCTCCTGGGACTCCCTCCTGGCGGAAATCGGGTGGGAGAAGAGAAGAACAGATGTTCCCTTCTCCCACACGCGCGCAATACACATCCACAACGCACACACACATGCGTCCATGCACGTACACATACGCAGGAAACCTAATCTTCCATTTTAAAGTCGTTGCTAAAACAGATTCGGTATGTTGAAACACATGTAAAAGAACTGTAATGTGCAGACTGTCCTAAGAATGTATTCTAATAAGTGTAAGGGACGTATAAATGCCTGAATGTATGCATCTAGATGTAACTCTGCAACATTATGTCTGTAAAGTGTGATGTTTGATATGGTTACAATCCTCTTAATCTGATCTATCTATTAAGCTGTATATCAATATCGTGAAATGTATAACCACATGTATATGCCGTTACCAAAGTAAGCTTAATTTTACCCTTGATCATAAAATGCAAACTACCGCCGAACCCCACCCAACCAGGGGCGTACGCGCTCCTCAAGATGGGCCATTGCCATTGGCCGGCACGCCTCACCAGGGCGTGCTTAGTTCATCCTTAAAAAACCCAAAATAGAGACATTCGCTCTCTGCTCCTTCGCTCTCTGATCCTTCTCCTCTCTGATCCTTCTCTTTCCTTCGTATCCTGTCCCCCGATGTAATCTTCGTGTTTTATTTTGTTTTGTCTTCATTTCATTTCGCTAGTCCGTTCTTAGTGCGTTTCGCTAGCCTTCCAGCATTTCGGTGTAAGACTACCTTCACATATACAGAACTGCTTTAGGACGCTTTGAATCTCCCGCGAATCAACCACGAGTGGAGGAACCAAAGAAGTCCGCCTCCCACTTCCAGGACGCCGCGAGCTCTCTCCTACACCACACTAACAGGTCTGAATGCAAGTTGTTCCATCAAAATTTAGACGCTTTCAATTGTGTAACTGCGACTGTCTCTGAGGGTCTGATTGTGCTAACGATTGTGTTTCCTTGTGTTTCTACTTTTTCTTTCCTTATTGTTTCCATTTCATTTTGTTTCTTTATATCCTTGTTTTACATGTAGTGTAGTTCATTTATTAAACCTCATTTATACTTCATTGCCTCTGTTGTTGTTGACCACATAACAAAGCCTCTTTAATATAAGATCCCAAAGCTACAATTCTGATATTGTTGAGTGCACAAAACATTGTCAGTAAAATTTAAGCTAGATAGACCAAAAGCAATCGATAACCTCCGACAACGCTGCACGGCGGACGAGCGGACTGAGAAGGAGGCTTCAATTGTTTTGGTCATTTTTGAAGATCAGCTATATCCCTCTGTGTAGGATGTATATTCCTAATTGATCATAATTCGTTGTGTTTAATTGTTATATACATGCCCTGGCAGACGAGTATGCTGTACAACCCCTCGTTGGGCAATTTATTTACGTAAGGACTCGGCTCAAATTATATTCGATAGATTGTTGATCAGAGATTAATAACTGTTGAATATTTTTCCCCAAAATTAAAATTGACCAAAGAGCTGGTGAGCCCCGATCTAATTCCTTACATATGATACGGTCTAAATCCTGATTGAAAATTCTCACAGATACCATTTCTTTCTAAAAAGGAACATAGTTGTGAAGATACTGCCTTTTCTAGTATCTTTGACAGAAAAGGTAAATTCGAGATCGGCCTGTAATTGACTAACTCTGTAGGATCAAGTCGCTTTTTTTTAACAAGCGGTTTAATCATAGCCAGCTTAAAAGTTTTTGGTACGTATCCTAATGACAAAGATGAATTAATGATATTAAGAAGAGGATCTATGACCTCTGGAAGCATCTCTTTCAATAGTTTAGTCGGTATAGGGTCTAATATATATGTTGTCGATTTAGGTGATTTAATGAGTTTATAACATTCACCCTCTCCTATAGCAATGAATGAATCAAATTTTTCGTCAGTGAGACTACATTGCACTGTCTGATGTGATACTGTAGTAGACAGTTGCATAGTTATAATTTTCTCCCTGATATTATCAATCTTGTAAGTAAAAAAGTTGGTTACACTTTATTTTAAGGTGTCATTGTTACAGTGTAATTATATATTTAAGTACTGAGTAATATTAAGCAACTACATGTACTTACTATAGGGTTAGGGTAGGATTAGGATTTGGTTGAGGGTTAGTTCCATGTAATTATGCATAATTTACTATTATTACTATGGTATTATTACCATTTTTCTGGCTGCTCTCTTAAGGGCCTGAGTGTGCTCATTGTACCATGGTGATGGACTATTTTCTTTAATCTTCTTTAAGCGCAAAGGAGCAATTGTGTCTAAAGTGCTGGAAAAGAGAGTTAAAAGTTTCTGTCGCAATATCGAGTTCTAAGCTATCTGGGATGCTGAGATGATGAAACTGATCAGGAAGATTATTTATAAAGCATTCTTTAGTGGCAGAAGTGATAGGTCTAACATATTTGTAACATGGAGTCGGCTTTGCAGCCTTGGCTAAATGTAGTTTACACAAGACTAGATAGTGATCTGAGATGTCATCGCTCTGCTGCAGAATTTCAACGGCATCAACATTGATTCCATGTGACAATGTAGATTAAATGTATATCGTAATGTATATTGTATATTAGATGTATATTAAAATCACCAACACTTAGGACTTTATCTGCAGCCAGTACTAACTCTGCTAGAAAGTCAGCAATGTCTTTGATAAAGTCTGTATGGTGCCCTGGTGGCCGGTATACAGTAGCCAGCACAAATCTCAAATGTGATTTATCATTTACACTAGATATTGTTACATTTAGCACCAACACTTCAAACAAATTATATTTGAAACTAGACTTCTTAGTAATTCTGAAAATATTACTATAAATTACAGCAACACCTCCCACTTTGCCTTTCATACAAGGTTCATATTTATAACCGTAATCTTGGGGGGTGCACTCATTTAAAGTAATGTAATTGTTAGGTTTTAGCCAGGTTTCTATCAAACACAGCACATCTAGATTATAGTCTGTGATCATATCATCAACGATAAGTGCTTCTGAAGTAAGGGATCGAATATTCAGCAACCTGAGCTTTATCATTTGTTCATTTGTATTATTTCTGTTTTTTATTTGTTGAAGACCAATTACATTTTTACCCTTAGATGGGTTTGGAAGTTTTTTGTATTTCCTAGTTCGGGGAACAGACACAGTCTCTATGTGATGATATCTAGGTGAAAGAGTCTCTATGTGATGGTGTTAAGCATATTTGATAATATAATATTAAAACGTGCGTGCACTGTGTATATTATGAGCATGAGCAAAAAATAAAAACACAGTCTGTTGTTCCCAGACGAAAGAGATGATGGTGGTCTATCTGATTTTTCTCCCGTGAATAAGTTGATCATTTTGGTAACTAAGACACACGAAAGACTGCTGCAGAAATGTCTAACACTACAGGTTATGGGCCCAGTCATTTAGGCCAAAGGTGGTTCAGACTTTTATTCGACGGTGATGAGAAAAATTACGAACTCTGGGAAATGAGATTCCTCGCGCACATGGAGTTGCGTGACCTCAGAGAAGTTATTTTGGAGGACCCACAGATAGATGAGGGAGACGAAGAAGCTCTCGCGGAAGATGAGGTGAAGAATGGAGAGGCATATGCGGAGCTAGTGCAATGCCTAGATAACAAGAGTCTGTCGTTGATAATGAGAGACGCGAAACGTGATGGAAGAAGAGCACTGGAGATTCTTCGTGAGCACTACGCCGGAAAAGACAAACCCCGCGTTGTGAGTTTGTATTATGAACTTTCCTCACTCCATAAGGCTAGCAATGAAACGGTCACTGACTATATTATTTGAGCAGAGACTGTATTTATGTCATTGAGAAGAGCAGACGAGAATATTAGTGATGGACTTCAGATAGCGATGGTAGTAAAGGGGCTACCTGATTCATACAAGCCATTTGTCATGCACATTACCCAGACTAACGACATTGTAACGTTCGGCGAGTTTAAAATAAAACTGCGAAGTTACGAGAGTACTGAAAAATACGGGAAAAGTGACGTGAATGTAGAAGAAGACAACGTGATGAAGACTAGCGGGACAACGAGGTCACGAGGAAAGAAAATGGGTATGGCTGATGTCGACTGATGTTACACCTGCGGTAAAAAGGGACATATGGCCAGGACATGTCCCGACGAATTCCAGGCGAGAAGAGATGATCGAAAATGGGACACACCACAGCGAGGAAAGGGACGCAGTCGAGGACGAGGCCGTGACCACGTGAAGAAAGCAGATGGAGAGACAGAGGCAGAGCCTACATTTTTCTGTTTCTTCAAGATGAGTGACTGTCCTATTCAAAGAGGAAACAAGAAGGGTCTCATGGTCGACTGCGGCGCCACAACACACATGATTAACAACGCCACAAAGTTCAAAACAGTTGACCAGAGTTTTAGGCCCGAGGATCATATGATCGAGCTTGCCGACGGAACCAAGGTGAGCGGGATGGCGAAGATGAGGGGAGACGCCGAGGTCTACTTGTTGGACAGCGAGGGACGACAAGTGAAAACGAGGCTAAAGCAAGCACTTTACATCCCATCGTTTCCACAAAACATCTTTTCAGTCAAATCAGCTACAGCTAACGGAGCCGAGATGCACTTCAAGGACGGTGATAACTGGCAAAATGGACGTGTATGGTAGGCTGTATTACCTTAACACTGTAGAAAAGGAAAATGTTGATGAAGTGTATGGTTGTCATGACATTCAAACGTGGCATAGGATAATAGGTCATTGTAATTTTGATGATGTTGCAAAATTAGAAAAGGTAGTTAAAGGGATGACGATAAAAGGAAAGCATGACAAGTCCAATCAAAACTGTGAAATATGCACAGAGGGCAAATTTACACAAAGTAGAAACAGACAGGCAGACGTTAAAGCTACAACCGTACTAGAGCTAGTACACACAGACTTATGCGGCCCTATAGAACCAGCAGATAAAGATGGATACAGATATGCGATAGCATATACTGATGATTACATTGGGTATTGATTTTATAAAGAGTGAGGGAGAGATCAAAATGACTCAAAAGAGACACATAGAGAAAATTTTTAGCGAAATTTGGAATGTCCGAATGCAAACCGAGATCCACCCCATGTGAGCAAAAGTTAAACTTTGACAGTAAGGGTGAAGTTATTGACTCAACAGGATATAGAGAGATAGTGGGTAGTTTGATATACATTATGACATGTACTCGACCTGACCTGAGCTGGGTTGTTAGTAAGCTATCACAACACCTAGCAGAACCAAAGCAACAGCATTGGGCTACAGCAAAACACCTATTGAGGTATTTAAAGGGTACTATAGATCAAGAACTACATTTCCAGAAATGTGAGAAAAACCTATAGCTTGATACAGTCATGCTGATTGGGCAGCCGATAAAAAGGATAGGAGGAGCACAACTGAATATTGTTTCAGCTTAACTGAGAATGGTCCAGTCATATTGTGGAAGAGTAGGAAACAGCCAACGGTGACATTATCCACCTGTGAAGCCGAGTATATGGCACTAGGAGCCACTACTCAAGAGAGTATGTATCTTGTGCAACTACTCAAAGGAATTGATAGTAGTAACCAGCATGTACCAGTCAAGATATATGAGGACAACCAGGGGGCGATAGCTTTGTCTAAGAACCCAGTATGCAGACAGAGGAGTAAACACGTAGACATCAAATATAACTTTGTACGATCTGCACACACAGAAGGGAAAATATCTATAGAATACTGCCCTACTGCAGACATGGTAGCTGTCTGATGTCCTTACCAAGCCAGTGACAAAGGCTAAGCTTGAGATTTTCAAGGGGTATTTGTTTGGAGAATAATGTGAACTGGCTGATGTAATTGTTTTTGAGTTTTTTAGATTACTGCCAGTATACCAAATGTTTTATTTTGGAGTTATGTATTGTTTGTTTTTGTCTGCCACTATAGAAAGCTATAAACATGTCTTTGAGTGGGAGTGTTAAGCATATTTGATAATATAAGTGGCAAAGTCATGTTAAATAGTCTACGCAGTGACGTCATTAAAACGTGCGTGCACTGTGTATATTATGAGCATGCGCAAAAAAATAAAAACACAGTCTGTTGTTCCCAGACGAAAGAGACGATGGTGGTCTATCTGATTTTTCTCCTGTGAATAAGTTGATAATTTTGGTAACTAAGACACGCGAAAGACTGCTGCAGAAATGTCTAACGCTACAGATGGGATTTATCTGACCTCAGTGACGTGAGACAGCTAGCAGACGGTCGGTTTAGCCAGTTTTGTCTGCTTCCTGACCTGAGCCCCAGATTGTCATGTTTGAGGTCTAAGACTATGTTCCATATTACTAGAGAGAAATGCAGCACCATCCCAAGAGGGATGAATACCATCTCTTTTCAACAGGTCATGTCTGCCCCAAAAACTTTTCCAATTGTCTATGAATTTTATATTATTTTGGGGGCACCACTAAGACAGCCAGCCATTGAGTGAGGACAGTCTACTAACTATCTCATCACTCCTTCGAACAGGAAGGGGGACAGAGCAAATTACAGTGTGTGTGTGTGTGTGTGTGTGTGAGAGAGAGAGAGAGAGAGAGAGAGAGAGAGAGAGAGAGAGAGAGAGAGAGAGAGACTTCACCCAAACCCTTTTCTTTTTTTCCGTGAATTATCTGTGAAAATCATTCCAAACACTATCATCGCAATCTCTCCATGCATATCATCCCCCATGCTTATTCTGAAGTCTCGCGAGATTTTGCGAGATTTCTGGTGTTCACAGTCGAGACTCTGGTTGAAAATCTGTTTGTGTGTGGTCTGTTGTCTTTCTCACGTAATGGCACACACTATAGGAGCAAAACGGTTAAATCTAGGATTTTTTGTCCTCATGTTTGTGGTCTATCACATTTTGAAAATCTTGTAAGATGTAAAAAATCTTTTGTTGTGTACCCGGCATTACAGCAGCATTCAAGTAAGAAATGTATTCTTATTAAAGCTACTAAAGTTATTCAGTCAAAAGCAGTGAGTTATTTTCTGTTTTTCTTTTGTTGTTTGCATATTAACAGCATTTACAGCAGTAGATACTGTATATTATGCTGGTGTCGCTCAGATCAAATATACACATGCGATTTCTCTCACTGCTGGTAAGAGGAGAAAATCGTGGCAACTTTGCATTCCCACTGCTCCTGCTACACTCAATTTGGGTTAAATTCTGTCTTTCAATACAAAGAAACCAGTGCAACACAGACTACACAGCTTTTCTTCACTTTACTTTCACGTTCCAGTCCTATGATTGCACAGTGGCTGTACTGATCTCACCATGCCTTGTAGACTTCATCGGTTTTGCCGATATATTGGTACCGATAGTTGATTGCTGGAACTATCGTTATCGGCAAAAATCCATACCGATAGTTTTTCCGGGTTGCGTCCATTGCTGGAGCGACTGAGAAAAGTGTGCTGTCATTACACAGTAACAGAGCACTGAGAAGAGACTGCTGGCATTATACAAAGTGAGAGCGGCCTCTAGAGGCCAAATAAAAACTATCACTGGCACGCGTGTTGTTTATTGTAACATGTGAGGCTGCATGGAGAGCGAAACGGTATGAATACAGAACAATACAGTCCATGTTGCCATATCAGTATAGAGTAATTCATTTGTTGACGGTATGTTTGCCGTCAAGGCTGTGAGGACTGACATTAGTACCTCAAGCGGTTAAAACAATGTGACAAAAACACACACAAACCTGACCCAAATGTTTAATGCCACAATTGTTACCATCTATATGCATTAGTTTATATCCATCTGGTCACTTATGCATTCATTAGCCAGCGAAGTTGCATATTTAAAGCTAGTGACGTGATTGCTTTCTCAACATTGATGTTCATGCAGCCGACAGAAACATAAAAAAAAAATATTGCATAATGCATGTACTAGTTCATGAAAGTTAGCTAATACATCCTTGACAACAAATAGGACTTGCAAAGTGTTACCTATGAAATTTACGTATGTTTCTAGGTTATAGCTAAAGAAACCTATAATATTTTAATGTTTAAATTATTTTCTGTAGAATTCGTTCTGTAGAACTTCACATTTTAATATATTCATGTTGATATATTTATATAGCACATTTCAGTTCAGCACTGTTTTACTTGGAGTGTTATGTTTTTTTTATATCCAGTATCCATTTTAAAAATATCAGTTGATTAATCGGTAATCGGCACGTATGGTCAAACCTAAATACCGGTATCGGTAAAATCCACTATCGGTCGACCTCGAAAGAACACCGAAAGAACTGATCCGAAAGAACGCCACCTCAATCTAGCATAGATATCATTAGCATCACCATTCAGCAAGGTTTTTCAACAATAACATCCAGGTTAGAGCTTCACAGACCAAATCACAAAAATCTCAAGTTTAAGGCACTGAGGCTTGCAAATTGAACAATTACTGGATCTAAACTCTCCTACCTATTCTCAATCTTGCAAATCTTCTTTCTCTCCTGAAGAGGATTCTGTCTGATGACAGATAAGTTAAGAGCGACATACCAAGTGGATGTGGCAATGCTAATCATGACCTTTCCTTCACTGCAAAACTGAGTGCGTGTTTAAGCTTCCCTTTGCTAGGCATGTCTGGGTCACCTCCAGGGTAGCCGAGGCTAGTGCATTTTTGCTGATCATCCATCTTGTTGTGCCATTGAGGCCATGCATCTTTCTCTAACTAACAGGTGAGTGGAGCAATGCATTACAGGATGAGCGGCCCACTGTTTCAACCCAAGGGAACGCAATATGCCATGACGCACCAGGTGCTCGGGCCAAAATAAACACTGGAGTAATCGCAAATGCACCATCAAGGACAACACTGAAGCATCCAGGTGCTATTAATACCATGACCCGCTCTGTATGTGTGTGTTCAGGGCACAGTCTGCTGATCTTGCATAAAACAGTTCATTAACTGTGTATAGAAGAACACAAAAATGTTGAGAGGTGGATTTAATATTATCTTTTAACTTAGGGTGTTTTAAAAAAAAAGTAAAGGTAAGATCTTGCAATATCACAATACCCCCTTCAGTAAATGACTTCTAATTAATTTAGTTTGTGATAAAATGGGGAACAGTTATCTGTATTTCAGCAAAAAGTCATTCTACATTGAAGCACCTGTTCAAGGTGTTTCGTCTCTTCGACGGAGAGCACTAAGTCTTGTTTCTCTGTCACTAATCCATAGCAGAAAACAGCTTTCAAGGGATTAATAGCAATAGACTTGCGTTTGACAGTATTTTGCATTTTGCCACCCACTCTAGAATCATTCTTTAACACACTACGAAACCAAGTCTGAAGCGTCTCCTAAGTTAACTGCTCAGGTTGACACTCCAGTCATTTGCTTTACTATTCAGAAGTCTAGTGTTTGTTGTCATTTTTATTTAATCGAATTAGTTTTTTTTATTTTGTTTGTTTATTTAACAGGGACAATACACTAGGCACTGTTACACATAGACAACCGATGCCGTGTACATAGGGCATATAGCGTAAAGCTAGTTTGTGTCCCGTGTCCCTGGTTAGGCTTTTACATAAAATCAAAACATCCAAAATATATATAAAAAATAATAAAAAACACACAATCATCACAAGAAACAAAGCAAATACAAATACACACATGTATACATGTGTGTATATGTTGTACCCAAACAAATCAACAATGGCATATTGACATACCTAAACACATCAACTTTACAAACAACTTCATGAAAATTACGTAACTAATCTAAAAAGACTCAATGTTCATATCACTGTATAGATTTCAGCCATTGTTTCAGCTTTGTAGAGAAAACTGTGAGTTCTGGTTGCAACTTTAGATCTACAGGCATGGTGTTCCATAGATGTGTACCTTTCACTGAAAAGGATAATTGACCCACAGCAGTTCTGCATCTCCGAACTCTACAATTCCCACTTACTGCCCCTCTGGTCTTTACCCATCACTGCTGTATCTTTCTATCAACTATTGATAGATTACATCAGGGGCAAGGCCATATATACTCTTAAATACTGTTTTTATAAATGAGAACTTTAAAAAATTATCAAAACTTAACAAATTATACTTCTGAACAATTTGACAATGATGCCATTACATTGGTTTCTGATCCATCACTTTTAAAGTTTGCTTATATAATGACATTACAGGTTCAACAACTGATTGAGAAGCCTGACCCCAGATTATTGCACAATATATCATATGTAATAATATCATAGTATGCATATACATTTGAGCTGCTTTAAGAGATATACATGGTCTTATCATACGAAAACAGTTCAAATTTGTCTTAATAGTCTTAGACATTTTCTTAATATGGCTATCAAACTTAAGTTTTAGAGTCTACAATGACACCTAAATATTTAAATTCACTCACTTCCTTGATTTAGTTTTGGTCAATTTTGATTTTAAATCCATCCACCACTTTGTTCTTTAGTGAAACACACATAGAAACTGTTTTGTTATAATTTAAAGTTAAACAGTTATCCTGCAGCCACTGGTAGACACTGACCAGTTGTCTGGTTAACGTTTCTGCAGCCAAAGGAGAGGTTTCTGCTGTTACATAAATAATTGTGTCATCTGGATATATTTGACAACCAACCTCCTTGCAACTTTCAGGTAGATCATTTATATATAAACAAAAAAGCAAAGGGCCCAATATTGAACCTTGTGGTACACCTAGTTTGCATTTTTGAACTGATGACTTCACACCACTAATTTTAACACATTGCTGTCTACAATCCAGGAATGATTTAAACCAGTTTAAAGCTTGTTGAGAAAAGTTAACTTAATTTGTTTTAATTTATTTATAAGTACTTCATGATTCACAGTATCAAAGGTTTTGGTAACACTTTATTTTGATGGTCCCTTTTGAACATTATGTTGACTATAAGTAACTTTGCAACTACATGTCAACTAACTCTCATTACAGTATTAGTAGACTCTCTGCTTAATATCTGATAACTTTTTATTGTGATGATCCTCCAACAGACATTCTACTGACTATAAGTAACTTTGCATCTACATGTCAACTTATTCTAACCCTAACCCTACCAGTCTACTAATACTATACTGACACTCTACTGAGAGTTAGTAGAGATGTATGTGCAACGTTACTTATAGTCAACAGAATGTGTTAAAGGGACCATCAAAATAAAGTGAAACCAAGGTTTTTTAAAGGGGTGGTAAAACACGATTTCACTTTTCTAACTTTAGCTAGTGTGTAATGTTACTGTTTGAGCATAAACAACATCTGCAAAGTTACACCGCTCAAAGTTCAAAGCAAAGGGAGATATTTGCATTTAAAGAAATCAATTTCTAAGGACTACAGCAAATGGCCGGTAGGGACTACACGACATTCCTCCAGGGTTGCTGACATCACTAACCCCAATAAACTCCTCCTCCGAGAATACTAAATAAGGCGGGCGAGGCCATTTTATATTGCTTTGGAGAAGAGTTGTTGTGGTATAGTAGGCTGGAGTTGTCGTCGCAATGCCGTCGAAAACGCTGTTTTTTTTCATCCGGATTGCAGGTCCACTTTGTTCAGCCTTCCTAGGGTCGGGGGAGTCAGGGATCAATGGTTAAAATTCATTTTTAACTCGGTCCCTTATAATTATTACCCAAATCTCGCTCTTTGTGCTGCACATTTTACGGAGGAAAGCTTCCACAATCTTCGCGAGCTCAATGCAGGATTCGCACAACAGCTTGTCCTGAAAGATGGAGCAGTTCCAACTTTAAGAACAGAAGCTGTTGTTTACGGGCCACAACCTGTAAGTATGATTTATTTTTCGTCTATGTGTTTTCCTGTAATAGTTCGTTTTGTTAATTGTACATTGTAGCAAAGAAGTAAACAAATGACAACGCTGTTTGGCTCTGCAAACCAGTTTGTTAAATGCTCATTCATACTTAACGTTATCCGACAAACACCTAACGTTACAAACTTTTTTTTAATCTCAATCATGAACTTGGAATTAGTGTAAATTATTCTTTGATTAGAGCTTTTATGTATTGTTTATCTACATGCTTGTTTATCTACAGGGATGCAAAACATGGTTCTGTGTTTGATTTGGCTACTGTAGTAAAGCCAATGTTTAGTGTTCATTTGGGTTAATAGTTCTGGCGACAGATATTTGGCTACAATCGTTCTAAAAATACAAAAGTAACGGTGCCATACAGTCAGTAATGATCACTATAGATCCGCAGATGTTTTCCAATTCAGTTGGCATTTTTGCACAGTTACTACACAGTTACTACATGTAGGCCTACACCTAATAAAATATTTTTTTTAATAAAAAATGTTCTTGAATACACATTTGTGAATAAACAAACACTTGTTACTGTTATAAATTAAACATCAACTATAATAATTAGTACAATTAAATAACAGCGTATCTAAAAAGTAATGAGACAACAAAAACAACAAAAAACAAACCTTTCTGAAACGTCGTTTAACAGCCGTTCTTGAACAGGTTCTGCTCGATCATCTTCACTAACATTCTCTGGGTCCGATTCGGGCTCAAATTGGTATGGTTTTATTGATGCCATTGTTTATAATACACCAAAGCACAAACTACCGGTAAAGGTAAGAGGCATGACTTTTCCGGAAAACGTGCACTGGTCAGTTAGCGAATCACAACACACTGGGCAAGCTAACCAATCTGAGCCCATTGCGTATTTTTGAGGGACTGGCTTCATAGAACCCGTAAACCATCAGACCGTTTTAACAAAGAGAGACAGAGCAGTGTAGAATAAAGGTAAATTATATGAAAAATAATGCAATTTTTTAAAAACGAAGCATGAACACATGTTACAGTGCACCCCACAAACACAATCAAGCCTTCGAAAAAAATGTGTTTTACCACCCCTTTAAAGTCTAAAAATACTGCTCCCACTACTTTTCCTTGATCCAAACTGCTTTTTATTGTATCTATAAAATGACATGTAGCCATTTCTGTTGAATACTTTGGCTGGAATCCAAATTGTTTAAAGTTTAAGAGGTGATTTTTTTCCCAAGTAATTCATTAATTGTTCAGCCACTAACTTTTCTAAAACTTTGGAAATTACTGGAGTAATTGAGATGGGTCTATAATTACATACATCACCAATCTCTCCAGACTTAAAGACTGGGGTCACCACAGCCGTTTTAACATTTTGTGGAAACTCACCAGTTTTAATAGATAAATTTACCAAATATGCTATTGGTCTTACCTGTCAGGAGCCAATCAGATCCCTCACATGTCACCACGCAAAGATCACTGTCCCCAGATTACTGATCACCTGCACCTGTTTCCACTCAGCACGCACTTCCCAGCCAGCACAAAAGCACCCGATTCACTCCCAGTCATTGTCAAGCCTCCAACAGGAACGACCCTTACCAGTCACCCCTTGTCTCACTCTGAGCCATCCTTCAGCAACGGACGTAAAGTATACTTACCAGAAAGAAACTAACCTTGTTGTCCTTGTTCTGATGTTCCCAGGATCCGCTCCATGACTCATGTTCTCCGTTTCCTGGAATCCGCCACAAGCCCTGTTTCCCACTGGATGAGCTGCAAGAGAAAGTGAAAGTATCACTGAACTGGTGAGCTCATTGTCAAGTGCACTTCAAGGGATCTACTCACCTGGAATCCTTCCTGAATCACGCCTATCCACGAACGATCTGAAAAGAGAGAAAAACTCAAGTTATTGATCTGTGCTACCCGCCACGTTATTCTTTAAGAAGAGGATCCACTCACCTGGATGCATTCCTGCCACACATATCCTCTTCGAGATCACCGTTGAACTCCCGAAACCCTGCATACTTCCCTTTGAGTTAAATAAAGATACATAGATGTTTATCACTTACCTCTGTCTCTGAGCCTGAATCCTGACAGAAGGCTTGACCTAACAACAGAAAGAGGTGAGAGATGGATTCCGGACAGCCCGCTGTTGCTACCAGCTCCACACCTACCACCGATCCTCCGACAGAACCCATGTTTACTCCAGTGAGAACTTCCGCGAGCGCCGCTTCTTCGATTACCTGCTTTGCAACTCCCCCGTCGCGCCCAGCGCCCTTCTCTGGCCGGGCGGAGGACTGCAACGGATTTTTACTCCAGTGTTCGCTAGCTCTGGAACAGCAAGTTCAGCTCTATCCCAATGAGAGATCGAAAGTGGCATTTATCATTCAGCAACTCTCTGGAGCAGCTCTGAGGTGGGCAGAGGCGTTATGGATGCAGGAATCCACAGTGGTTGCGTCAGTTCAAGAGTTTGTCAAACACTTTAAGGAAGTTTTCGGACGACCCGCGGATGATTCCTCATTCGGAGAACAGCTCCTAAAGTTACGTCAAGGAAAGAAGTCATTGACTGAGTATTCTGTGGAATTTCGCACACTTGCGTCAAATAGTGGATGGAATGAGAGAGCTCTGATTTCTGTTTTCCGTCGAGGTTTAAACCCAGCTTTGCGCCTCCAACTGGCGATCTATGATGACAGCTTAGGAATTGAAAAATTCATTCAGCAAGCCAAGCGAGTCCATCAACGATCTTTGAGTTGTTACGCTGATCAGTCTCATCACCATCCTGTGTCTTTTCAGAATCCCAAGAATCTCAATCCAGAAAATCTAGTTGAAGAGATGCAAGTCGACACTTCAAAAATTTCTCAGGCTGAACGTGTTCGTCGAAGAGAGATGAAGTTATGTATGTACTGTGGTACCAAGGGTCACTTCAGACTTAACTGTCCAATTCAACCGGGGAAAATGATGGTAAGCTCAGTCTTTAATCAACCCATTGTCTCAGCACCACTCACGATTCCTGTGATATTAAAGATTCAAGAAAAACACATCTCTGTAACAGCTATCATCGACTCAGGGTCCGCGGGAAACTTCATTTCTGGAGAACTCTGTAAGAGGCTCAGTCTTCGAGAGATCAACACTCCCAAGTCTTACGCCATCTACGCTGTAACGGGTGAGTTAATTAACAGGACGAACGTTACTACCCAGATTGGTCCTATTCAATTGTGTGTGGAAGAGACGCACCAAGAGTGGTTTGAACCATTTGTGTTGATAAACAGCCAAACTGATCTCATCCTTGGTCGGCCATGGCTCGTCCATCACCAACCCACCATTGATTGGACGTCTGGGAAAATCCTGCAATGGGGATGTCAATGTCCGGAGATCAACGATCCAGTATCCCGTTCATCCAGTAACCCAAGGACCCAAGTGCTCAAAGTTAACTCCACGTCCATAGAGAGTCCCACAGAAAACTTGTCAACTAATATCCCAGCCTGTTATTCTAAGTTCTCTGACGTTTTCAATCCTGTCACTGCTTCCAAGTTACCCCCTCATCGACCATGGGATTGTGCTATAGACCTGATCCCTGATGCACGTCTCCCCAAAGGTCGGATTTACTCCTTGTCCATTCCAGAGCAAGAATCCATGAAGAAATATATCCACGAAGCTTTAGATCAGGGTTACATCCGACGTTCCACATCTCCTGCCGCCGCAAGTCTCTTCTTCGTGGCCAAGAAAGACGGTGGTTTAAGACCATGCATTGATTACAGAGCCTTGAATCAAGTCACTGTGAAGTTTAGCTACCCTTTGCCTCTCATACCCGCTGCTCTCGAACGACTCAGAGAGGCAAAGATGTTCACCAAGCTTGACTTACGGAGTGCGTACAATCTAATCCGTATCAAAGGAGGAGATGAGTGGAAGACTGCTTTCATAACCCCTGCTGGCCACTACGAATATCTTGTCATGCCATATGGTTTGGTCAACGCTCCTTCCGTTTTCCAAAGTTTCATGGATGAGATCCTCAGAGACTTTCTAGGGAAGTTTGTTCTGGTCTATATCGATGACATCTTGATCTATTCCAAGAATCCAATCGAACACCAGAGACAAGTGTCTCTAGTCCTACAACGTCTCAGAGAATTCACTCTGTTCCTGAAAGCTGAGAAGTGTACCTTTCATCAAAGCACCATCGACTTCCTGGGATACATACTCAGCGACCGAGGAGTGGAGATGGACCAACAAAAGACCAAGACCGTCCTGTCTTGGCCAACTCCCAAGTCCGTGAAGGAGCTTCAGAGATTCCTCGGGTTCGCCAACTTCTATAGGAGATTTATCAACCAGTACAGTCTTCTCACGTCTCCATTGACCTCCTTGCTAAAAGGAAAACCTAAGATCCTGCAGTGGAACCCCGAGGCTGAGAAAGCTTTTCATGCTCTGAAATCTGCCTTCACCAGTGCCCCTTTGCTTCACCATCCAGACCCTGAAAAACCATTCATGGTGGAAGTCGATGCCTCCACCACCGGGGTTGGAGGAATCCTGTCCCAATGTTCTGAGTTTTCCTCAAAGCCACTCCCTTGTGCATTCTTCTCCAAAAAGTTTTCTCCAGCAGAGGCAAACTACGATATTGGAAATCGAGAACTTCTCGCAGTAAAACTTGCCTTGGAAGAATGGCGACATTGGCTAGAGGGAGCCAAACACCCATTTCTAGTCCTAACCGATCATAAGAATCTCCAATACCTGAGAGATGCCAAGCGGTTAAATCCACGTCAGGCCCGATGGTCGTTATTCTTTACACGCTTTCATTTCAAGATTGCCTATCGTCCAGGATCCAAGAATACCCGTGCAGACGCTCTTTCCCGTATCCATGCCCCTGAGAGCCCTGTTGATCAACCCGAGACCATTCTACCCGAGAGGTTATTCGTAAATCCTATCCAGTGGGAAATAAACGAACAGCTTCAAGAATTGGCTCATCAGCAACCCGGAGTTACCGGATGTCCTCCCGGGAAGATTCATGTCCCTGAAGAATTTCGCAACGCCTTGATTTCCTCAGCTCATTCTTCAGTGGCCACTGGACACCCAGGTATCACCAAGACCTTAGCCACACTTCAGGAGAAGTATTGGTGGGCTCACATGCGGCAAGATATCACTCAGTTCATTCAAGGTTGCATCCCCTGTGCCATCTCCAAGGTCCCAAGAGATCTGCCAGTGGGGAAACTGGTCCCCTTGCCTATTCCAAATAGACCTTGGTCCCACATCGGAGTGGACTTTGTTACCGACCTTCCGATTTCTGACGGAAATACTTGCATCCTAGTAGCCATCGATCGTTTCGCGAAAGCATGCAAGTTCATTCCGTTAAAGGGACTTCCAACCGCCTTTGATACTGCTGAGCTTCTCATGGAACATGTCTTTCGAAATTTCGGTCTGCCAGAGGACATTGTCTCCGATCGAGGGCCACAGTTCATTTCCCGAGTCTGGCGATCATTTTTTACTCTCATGAATGTGACAGTGAGTCTGTCTTCCGGGTATCATCCACAAACCAATGGACAAACCGAGAGAAAGATCCAGGATCTAGGTCGGTTCTTGCGCACATTCTGCCACTCCAACCAGAACATCTGGAGTAGGTACCTCATCTGGGCAGAATATGCACAGAATTCCCTCCGACAAGCATCCACTCAATTGACTCCATTCCAATGTATCCTTGGTTACCAACCTCCGTTATTCCCATGGTCCGGTGAACCTTCAGAAGTGCCCGCGGTTAACAAATGGTTTGAGGAGAGCGAACAGGTCTGGAACCAAACTCATCAGCACATCCGACAAGCTGTGAATAGACAACAGCAGTTCGCTGACACCCGCCGAAGATCCACGCCAGAATACCAACCTGAGCAACTAGTCTGGCTTTCCACTCGAGATATCAAACTGCGCCAGTCATGTAAGAAGTTAAATCCCAAGTACATCGGACCCTTTCCAATTGTCAAGCAAGTCAACCCAGTCACTTACCAGCTCCGGTTGCCCCCAGAATACCGTATCCATCCCACGTTTCACGTCTCACTTCTGAAACCCCATCATCCACAGATTCCCCAGTCAGTCAACGAGGTCGAACCCGAAGAAAACCCCCCGATACTACCCGTTGAACACAAGCCCATCTACCTCATCAAGGAGATCTTGGACTCTCGACGTCGGGGAGGTCAGTTAGAATACCTCATTGATTGGGAGGGATATGGGCCAGAAGAGAGAAGTTGGGTACCTCGTAATGATGTTCTTGATCCCAGTCTGCTCCTAGAATTCCATGCTCAGCATCCCGAGAAACCTGCACCACGACCCAGAGGCAGACCCCCACGACGTCGAGGTCCAAGGTCCGCTGGCGCGGACTCTGGAGGGGGGGTACTGTCAGGAGCCAATCAGATCCCTCACATGTCACCACGCAAAGATCACTGTCCCCAGATTACTGATCACCTGCACCTGTTTCCACTCAGCACGCACTTCCCAGCCAGCACAAAAGCACCCGATTCACTCCCAGTCATTGTCAAGCTCCAACAGGAACGACCCTTACCAGTCACCCCTTGTCTCACTCTGAGCCATCCTTCAGCAACGGACGTAAAGTATACTTACCAGAAAGAAACTAACCTTGTTGTCCTTGTTCTGATGTTCCCAGGATCCGCTCCATGACTCATGTTCTCCGTTTCCTGGAATCCGCCACGAGCCCCGTTTCCCACTGGATGAGCTGCAAGAGAAAGTGAAAGTATCACTGAACTGGTGAGCTCATTGTCAAGTGCACTTCAAGGGATCTACTCACCTGGAATCCTTCCTGAATCACGCCTATCCACGAACGATCTGAAAAGAGAGAAAAACTCAAGTTATTGATCTGTGCTACCCGCCACGTTATTATTTAAGAAGAGGATCCACTCACCTGGATGCATTCCTGCCACACATATCCTCTTCGAGATCACCGTTGAACTCCCGAAACCCTGCATACTTCCCTTTGAGTTAAATAAAGATACATTTATGTTTATCACTTACCTCTGTCTCTGAGCCTGAATCCTGACATTACCAGTATTTCACTGTGTTTTTTTAATAAAAGAAGCATCTAAACCGAATATATCTTTAGCTTTTGAACTGTTTAATTGATTAATAATTGTATTGATTTTATCTTGATCAACCTGTGAAAAATAAAAAGATGAAGATAAATTTCTTACTATGTCATCTAATAAACAAACAGAATTAAAATTTGCTGCGAGTTCTTGCCCAGCCTGTGACATGAGCAAGGTTTGGTTTAATCAACCGAGAGAGTTCAGGGTATGTTTGACGGTAAAATATCCTTGTTTTCTGGAATTCAACCCTGGACTCTCGCCAAAACTCCTGTTATAACAAAGTCTTGTTTATCTATAGTCAATGCTAGGGATATACCAAGTATCGGGCCCGATACTGTGCTTGTGTACTCATTAAAATACTGCGATACCAACAACTGATACCACGCAGCATGTGTACAGTGTTTGTGTCCAGACAAAGAAGCACCAACAACAGCGAGTATAATGGGAATGAAAAAAAGAAGACTGCCTATGATGTAAATGTATCTAATTAGTAGAATATTAAAAGAAATATAGTAACGCCTATAATAGATGTGGTGCACAAGCTGATAACCTAAAAACGCGAAATGGAATGAGCGCGCGGCATAGACACGCGAGCTTGTCAAGCGCATCCCTTTTCACAAACACTGGAAAGTTTGTAGTTCAGTCGGATGTCAATGGCAAAGAAAGTAAAACGAGGCATGTATTAACGTTAACTGATGGTAAATAGAGAGAGAGAGAGAGCACTTCTATAGCATTCTCTTGATTGCTGATTGTTCACACAGCACACGTGTCATTTGGATTAAAACTAAATCGTATATGTAAGTAAAACGTGAACTGTTATGTGAATTATGTATAACGAGTGGTCACAGGACATTTGCAGGTCAAGAAGTTTAAAAAACACAAACAACCGAATACTGAATTTAATTCTCTTTCACTTGCGCTTAAATGGACGAATTCACACAAAATTACGAGTATCCTAGTAAACAGTTGGTTTATATCTCAAGTGAACGTAGACAACTCATATCGGATCCGTGCACTCGGCCTTAAAGAAACAGCAGCCTAATAAACCTGCTTCTTTGTTTTAATGTCAATCAAACAACAAAGGACAAATAAATCCAGGCCAGGGAAGGACCAGCATTCCGTTCCTGCGGCTTTCAGAGCCAGCCCGGGTGAACGGGCGGGGTGGGAGCCGCAGGAGGGCGCCTTCGGCGCTGGGCAGACTGAGGGATCTGAGCGGATGGCGGGGCCTTCGGGGCAGAATAAGCCTCAGGCTGCTCATGGGCGGTTGAGAACTGTTGGGCAAAGCCCTCAACTGCACCGCCGAAGAGGCTGACCTGGGATATGGGGGTGTCGAGCAGACGGGTCCACCCCACATCCTGCACATCAGACAGGTTCAGCCACAGAATGGTGGGCATCACCTGACCCAGGGAGCGTACGGCCACTTTCATCGCTCGGAGAGCAAGGTCAGTGGCGGCGCGCAGCTCATTGAAGAGCCCTGGGTCAGTCCCGGCCTCGTGCATGTCCGTGAGCATCTGGGTCAGGTAGACCAGCAGAATGGCCATGGCATGCAGTGAGGCGGCTGCCTGTCCTGTGGCGCTATAGGATTTCGCCACAAGTGTAGACGAAAAACTACAGGCTTCGGACGGGTGCTTAGGATCGCGCCGAGAAGAAGCACTCTGAGGACTCAGTAGCATCGCAACAGAGCGTTCAACCGGGGGGACCCCAGTGTACCCATGGGCAGCGGCCCAGTCGAGGGAAGGAAGGGCGGAGGAGATCAACGAGGGATCGCTGGAAGACATGGGGGTCTTCGAGGATTTCGAGATCTCCTGATGTACATCTGGGAAGAAAGATATTGGATTGGACGCTGACAGGTGTCAACGGCCACACCCAAAAACCAATCGTCCAGCAGCGAGCGCTCAGGAAAGGGTGGAAGGTTCCACTCTGGTCCGATGCTCGCAGCGGCCCGGGAAAGCATGGCCGTCATCTCAGGATCTGACTCGACAAATGCCATATGCACACCCGAAAGTGGCAGCACTGTCGAATCTTCACTTCCTGAAGATTCTTGCCCGCCCTGTGATGCTGCGATGGACAACAGATCCGATTCTGGAACGTCAAAGGAAACCCACGGGGGGTCCGAAGACGGACCCGCGGGCGTCCCGTGATCGCTCACGGGTTGCGTCAATGAAGAGGGGGGCATGGGGCACGGACGGATAGTCGGCGCCTTTGTTCCACACCATCACCCTCAGGTCACCCTGGCCACCAGCCGAAGTAGAACCTCACGTGGAGAGTGTTAGATCGGGGTGTGGATAAGGGGACTCTCTCTCTAACGAGATCATTGAGTCTCGACCGTAATGACGCGATGGTCACGTTCCCGCGGGGAGAACGTGAGTCATCCACAAACACTGCTCTAGCGTGATCAAGCCCAAGCACACAGAGCAGAGAATGTGCCCATCAAAATCGGAAATGACTCGGCCGCAACCAGAAGTGCACGGGCGAGCCGTCTTTAAAAAGACGTGCGAGGCGTCTTTAAAAAGACGTGCCGCGTGCGAGCTCTTTTGTGAGAGGAGAAAAAACTCTGCGATTTTGAAGCGAGCAGGGAGAAACACACTCACTGGCAGATCACTGCACAGATCAGCAGGCAATGTGAACTCGCTGCAGATCGCCGTCACACCAACACCGGAGAGAGGCTCGTCTCGTAGAGCGAAGTCAGAAATGGCTGTGGAGTGAAGAGATACTCTTGGCTCCGAAGCGAAAACATATCTGCATGTTGCCGGCGTCCTCCTTTTATACCCATGAGGTAAGGCGGAGATACGCTATGCAAATTCCGCAGACCCATGGCATTTTTTTGCCATTGGCTCGTTTTGTATACTCAAAGTCGGTAGGCTTTCTAAGCGAAACTCTATTCGTCGTCATCCGACGTAACTCGGAGTGACAACGAAAGGGAACTACTTTTAGACCTAGTCCGACCTGAAAAAAATGAAAAGCACTGTTTATTTCATTTGTAGCCTTTCTTTGTTCTATTGTATTTGTTTGTGCTGTTTGTAATTTGCTTATTTGTTCTTATTTTATCACTGACTGCTTACTTGTCTTTAATAATGTTTTTAATTTACAATGATGAGGTTAGTACTGTAGTTTTTGCTGTAGTATCAAAATTGTAATAGAGAATTGTGATATTTCACTGGTATCTAAACATTTGAACCACTGAGCCAATCCTTAGCATTGAGTCCTGCTGGAGCAGCTCTAAATATGTGCTGTGCAATTAAATAATGGATAAACTGTAAAAGTAACAGATACTCATACAATACTTTTTAGCAGGCTTACTTAAAGGGTTAGTTCACCCAAAAATGAAAATT
Source organism: Gila orcuttii (assembly GCA_026230005.1). Classification (NCBI taxonomy): domain Eukaryota; kingdom Metazoa; phylum Chordata; class Actinopteri; order Cypriniformes; family Leuciscidae; genus Gila; species Gila orcuttii. Next base: position 18,279,225 of record JAPDVR010000016.1, on the reverse strand, counting down.
CTGTGTGTATTTACTCACCCTCATTTTGTTCCAACCCAATAAGACCTTCGTTCATCTTCGGAACACGAATTAAGATATTTTTGATGAAATCTGAGAGCTGGATCACTCCTCCATAGGCTTCTTCAGGGATTGAAACTTGCCAGCCCCGAAAAGTCATTAAAGACATCGTTAAAATAGTCCAAGTGACTACAGTGGCTCAATCTTAAGTTTACCAAACGACGAGAATACTTTTTGTGCGCAAAAAACAACAAAAATAACGACTTTATTTCAACTATTAATTTCCTTCTCTCTGGGCCTCGAGTCAGTTCACTAGTGATATAGCGTAAGCTTCTGTTGTTGTACGTCACACGCATCACCCACATGACCAGCGTCGGCCAATAGTGAACCTACGTGTGACGTAGCTCTACGCAATTATACTAAGTTAACTGATGTAACGAGTCAGCTCAGAGGGGAAATATTAATAATCAATAATAACTTGTTATGATTAATTATGAATATTTTTGTCAGTTAATTGGATTAACTTGACATGGCTAAATTAATATTACAATCAATTACTTAGTTCGTCCAACGAACTCTTTTGATTATTAATTTATTCTACGAAAAGGGTATCTTCCAATGTCCACAGAAGAATAATTATTTCTTAGCATGTACAGCGCTTTGAGCATGTAGCAAGATCAAGATCGTAAAAGAGACTTTGCTGCAAGCAGTAAATCAGAACCAAATACATAAAGTGAATAGTTTTATTAACTAAATCATAAACATGAATAAACTAAACAAACATACATAAATACATAAATACAGGTGTAGGAAAAAGGAGTGAGAGATGGAATGATGTAACGATGGAGAAGATCCATCTAACTATGAGAAGAACCAACAGCCTTTCATTTTCACATTTCATTGAATTGAATACTTGCATTTGTAGTAGGAACAATTCTTGAAGTTGTGGAAAATTTAAGTCGTTGAGGGTTCCGGCAGTGGCAAGTGGAAGTTGTTTGAAAGTTATCTTTCTCCAGGAGCACATGGCTGGTTTGGTCAAGGCCTGGGGCCCTGTTGAGGCCACGCCGAGCACCCAGGAGAAGTGAGGAAGTCGGAAGAGTGGGTGACTGGAGTCGTTGTTGGTTGGAGTCGTTGTTCCAAAACTCCTGAGATTGTCCTTGGTTCTTTGTGAGAGAGCCTTCTCTCTCCTGCATGAGCCCATATCTGGTTAGATCAAGGCCTGCTGAGCCCTGGGGCCCCCGTGGAGGGGGAGGGGGTTTCCCAGTATCACTAGAAACAGTGTTGCGGCTGGATGAAAAACTAAGAGAGGGAGGTCACATGTGGACTGTCTCTAATAAAGCCTGAGAAATATCCAACCCCTAAGGGTTGACTGGACCAATAAGCAAGGTGAAATGTCCGAGTGGGAAGGTTGCTCTAGTTAATTTGCGAGTCTTTGTCCCAAGCGTGGTTATACCTTCATTAATGCTCAGATAGATATAACACATCCACACTGCATTCTAGAAGAAGGTGATGTACATCAAAGTGTGAGTCATTAAATGAGGATTAATTAGGTAGGAGGCATGATACAGGTGAGGTTACATTGATCGTTAGTTGGTTGTATACCAAGGTACATACCATAATATATACATAATAGTACACAAGACAGTAAACCATTTACACTGTTTCTTTCACAGTTTTATGCATGTTCATTTATAGATCAGTTAGTCTATGATTAATGCAGCAAAGTCTGTTTTAAAGAGGGTTTCTGTCTTCCCCAATGTCTCTCATAATTAGTGTGTCTGATGGGTCCAGACCCTACACTGACTAGAGGCCAACAGAGAAGGAAATGAATAGTTGAAATAAAGTCGTTATTTTTGTTTGTTTTTGCGCACAAAAAGTATTTTCGTCGCTTGATAAACTTAAGATTGAGCCACAGTAGTCACTTGGACTATTTTAACGATGTCTTTAATGACTTTTCGGGGCTGGCAAGTTTCAATCCCTGAAGAAGCCTATGGAGGAGTATGGAGGAGTGATCCAGCTCTCAGATTTCATCAAAAATATCTTAATTCGTGTTCCGAAGATGAACAAAGGTCTTACGGGGTTGGAACAACATGAGGGTGAGTAAATACTGACAGAATTTTCATTTTTGGGTGAACTATCCCTTTAAGCATGAAAATAACTGATGGAAATATATATTTTCTAGACAAATTAAGCCAACTAATATGATTATTTTGGTTTCTCTACCCAATATATTAAAAAATTACAAATGCATTAAAAATATAGGTATCGTATCGGCAAGTACCAAAAATTAAAGTATTGGTATCGGACTCGTTCTGGAAAAAGTGGTATCGGAGCATCCCTAGTCTTTGGTTGTAATTAATGTATCTCATTTACATTGTGTTTGCACTGTTAGTTATGATGAAAGCATTCATTAGTGAGCAGAAATCGAATGCCATAGAGCTAAATATAATGCTATAATCAACACTTTCCACGATTAGTTAACCTTGAGAGCTGTAATAGTAAAAACGGGCTAAACGTTTTCGAGAGCGTTCCACATGTAATTCTAGCTATTTCATATGCAAAGATGTTAGCAAATCACAGCAGTGGGCATTAACACTGAAGTCTCACAGCAGACACGCCCCTTAAAGCAGAGCGTTAAAATAAGAGTGTTAAAATCAGGGTAGGAAAAATGCCTTTTATTTCTTGTGTAAAAATCATACTAACATTATAAGTGCACCTCAGTAACCATTATAAAACAATAAAACAATGCAGTTCATGACCACGTTAAACAAGCTAGATTTGAAACAGTAACTTCTGGTTATGTTCTACCCCACCTGGTATCTATATTTGTGTTTCTATTTTTTTTCTTTCTATTTGTGTTAGAAAGCACTGGGGATTGCATAAACAGTCATCCACACAGGTTTTTATGGATATGCCCCAAGTCTTGGGCCTCTTGCCTTGGCTCACATGCTTTGGGCAGCTGCTATCTGGGGATGTTATCCTCCCTCTAAGATCTTTTGGTTGAGTTAGCTTCCCCCTCTGAGCTCTCAGGCACGGCAGACAGTTTATCCCTTTGGGTCTTCTGCATAGGCATACATTTCAAGCCCTGGGACCAAAACAGGGTTCAGGATCAGCAAGTTCTTTTTTTTACACCAGATCAGCTGCCTAATCATTAGGTTTCACCACAGCACCCAACAACTATTCCCCATATCTTTTGCTTTTTTTTGCTCCTCTGAGAAGAGGCCATTTTTTTCTCTCCTGCCTGTAGTCCTCTTAAAAAAATGCTAGAGCAACCATGCTGTAACATTGTTGTGTTCTGTGTGTCATGCCTTCAATTACTTTGATAAATGTGATTCTGGCTGTGACCGTGTTTTGTTATAGTGCATTCATAATTTATAGCTGGCACAGATACTCTCAAATCAGGGTAAATTATGACTTTTCTCTCTTTTACTGCAACTAAGGTATCCAAATAATGTTATATCAGCACATTATACCAGTGCAAGGGCATCAATGTAATAATAATACAGAATGGAGAATAAAAAGGGCCAATCCTGAATAAGGCCACAAGGAGGGGGCTGAGTACAAGGAGAAATGAGGAGAAAAACAGGCTCATTACCAATAGCCAGAGTTTATGGGTTTTATCCTATCTTTTGATTACGTCTTTGTTTGCTCAATGACATTGAGTAGGTTAAATTTCATTGAGGACATTTGATTCAGTGCCTTAATAATAATTTAGTGTTTAAGAAGGTTAGAAAATAGTACTTAAAGGGGTCATATAATGGTACATGCACTTTTACAAGTTGATTGTACTGAAATGTGTGTTGGCAGTGCCTGTACACAACCATCATATAATGATAAAAATCCATCCAGTGCTTTTATTTTAATCTACTTATATGTTTTCCCCTGCCTCAAATTGAGCCGTTCGATTTTGTGACGTCACTAAATCGGACGCCCCTCCCACCATTGATAATTGACAGCAGCGTTCCAACACAGACACGCCCTGAGCGAGCTGTCATCGTAGTCCGCCATTGTTGATACGCTGGAGCAGAATGGCGTCTAAGCGATTGTGGTGTTCTGTTCTTGGCTGTAATAAGGAACACAGCAGTCATTTTGGTGTTCCTATATTCGAACCGCTGAAGACACAGTGGCTGAGTTTTATTTTTGAAGGGAATATTCCCAACGATCAACGTAAATGCTTTTATGTTTGCGCTAATCATTTCTCACCAGACCTTTCTAAACGAGGGTCAGTGTAAATCTGGTTTTGCTAAGAAGCTGGTCCTGAAAACAGAATCGGTACCAACTATTCGTGTTCCTGCTGCACCTCCAGAAGAAGTGAGTGTAACGTTTTATTAACCTTTAAATATTAATCTTTGCAAATCGCTTGCACGCTTTACGATGAATGCGGCTAATGTTTACACTCAGGGTATATTACGGCATGTTTTATAAGTAACGTTACAACGTTCTCAATATAATTCATAATCCCACGTTTATAATGAACAACGCGTTATGCTTAATGTGTTATTAAAAACTGTGTACGCAGGTGTACATTACGTGACATTACGTTAACCAACCAGTCAGAAACGTCCTGTTCGAGCCTTAATTGTCGAACTTCTTGTTCGCCTTGTTCATCTTGTTCTGGGTCCGACTCCGGTTCAAATTGATACGGTTGCACAGATGTGTCCTCAGAGACTCCCGCTGACATTCTTGTTCCAAAATATGCCCTCAATTGTTGTCAAGGCAACACTCCACTTGCAGCTGTGTCAAAACCAAAATGCCCCACAGAACAGAGGGGCGGAGTGAGCAAAGCTCATTATCATTTAAAGGCATATGCGCTGAAACGACGTGCTGAACACAGAGCTGTTTTTGACCAGGTAAATTTAGTGTTTTCTTATAATACTAATGAGAATTTTTAATAAAAGTACATTACAAAGTTTTCATGTAGACCCTAAAGATTCATATTAACTTGTACAAAAATGGCATTATATGACCCCTTTAAGAAAAGCTACCAAACTGGAGATAAAATGTAGATTGTGGTGGGTTAGCAATGCCATCTTGACATGTCTAATGTCAAATTTGTCAGCTGCTTTGTGAAAGGGCCTTCTAAATGCTTTGAAGTAAATGTGCGATCCCTCCGTGGCCGACAGCCCCTCACCTTGAGTACGGCGGGGAAGAAATTTTACGAAGGCCTCCTCATGCCTCTTCACCTCCCGGAACCTGCTGATGATCGCATTTACGGAGTCGCCAAACATAGCTTTTGAAAGGGAACAATAGATTCAATGGGGATAGTTCACCCCAAAAATTTTAATTCGGTCATGATTTACTCACTCTAATGTTGTTCCAAACTAATGTTGTCACTTTACCAAAATTATGACTTTGATACGATACCTGACAAAAATATCTCATAACCAATACTGATACCATGGAAAAAAAAAACTAAAACAACAGTAAAAGTAATTGAACAATATGACAGAACATAAAATTCATTGTTTACAAATTAATAAAAAAAAAATGCATTATCAATCAAATGCATTATGCAAATAACAAATCCAATTACTGTGTGCACCAGTTGTTACGTGTGGGTTTTTGTTGTGTCTTGTATATCACGTGATTCCTTGTTTGTCATGTGACCCTGCCATGTGTCTTGTCTTTTGTTTGTTGTTGCTCAGTGTCCACAGGTGTTCCTCTTCCATGTTTATTAGTCTCCCCAGGTGTTTCTTATTAACCACGCCCCCTTGTTATCTTGTTTGTCTGTGTATTTAAACCCCTGTGTTTCAGTTGTTGGCTGTCGGTTGTTGTTTAATGTTACTTCTGTCCTGTTTTGAGTTCCCTGTATTTCCTGTTTGGTATTTGTTCATTAAAGGTGCTTGCGATTGGATTTGCTCTCCGTTTCATCCTTGCTGCTTTGTAACAGAACAACCGACCAAAAATGAATCCAGCAGCACAAATCTCGCCTGATCTTCCCAGCATGAGCTTGGAGTTCGCTGGAAAGACCGCGGCCATAGCCTTGAGGAGCCCTGATTTGTTTCAGTTCACCTGGGGGTTTGCCTCACTTGATGCCTCCTGCTCTCTAGAGCAGTGTTTCTCAACCTCTCCTGCAGGGACCCCCTGACAGGACATGTTTTTGTTTTAACCCTGAAATGGCACACCTGATTCAATTAGTCAGCTACACATTAAGCCTTTGAGCCTTTAATTAATTGAATCAGGTGTGCCATTTCAGGGTTAAAACAAAAACATGTCCTGTCAGAGGGTCCCTGCAGGAGAGGTTGAGAAACACTGCTCTAGAGGATGAGGCAATAAAATGATGTTACCGGCTGGCGGCTAAGGAGGTCAATCCTAGGGAGCTCCCCGATCTCTCCGGTCTGGGCTGGAGAGAGGCGCTCTCCAAATGTTTGGAGAGCTTCATCCCGTGTTACGCCAGGTCATCATCTGACCTCCACGCCCAGCTGGATTTTCACGTTCAGCCAGAGCTTCACGTCAGCCACGCCCAGCCAGAGCTTTACGTCAGCCACGTCCAGCCAGAGCTTCACGTCAGCCACGTCCAGCCAGAGCTTCACGTCAGCCACGTCCAGCCAGAGCTTCACGTCAGCCACGTCCAGCCAGAGCTTCACGTCAGCCACGTCCAGCCAGAGCTTCACGTCAGCCACGTCCAGCCAGAGCCCTTACCGCTGGTCCCGTCCAGTCCAGCGCCCTCACCGCTGGTCCCGTCCAGCCCAGCGCCCTCTCGCTCTCAGAGACGGAGGAGGAAGAGGACTCCCCATGTCCCGCAATGCCTGGAAGTCCTTCCTGTACTTCCTGTCAGCCCAGAGCCCTCGCCGCTGGTCCCGTCCAGTCCAGAGACTGTTCACGTCACGTCGTTCCAGCGAGAGACTGTTCACGTCACGTCTGCCCAGCGAGAGACTGTTCACGTCACGTCTGTCCAGCGAGAGACTGTTCACGTCACGTCTGCCCAGCGAGAGACTGTTCACGTCACGTCTGCCCAGTCAGAGCCTGTTCACGTCACTTCCTCCGAGCCAGTGTCTACGGACAAGATGGCCGAGTCAGAGACTGTTCACGTCACTTCTGCTGATCCAGAGACTGTTCACGTCACTTCCTCCGAGCCAGTGTCTACGGACAAGATGGCCGAACCAGAGACTGTTCACGTCACTTCTGCTGATCCAGAGACTGTTCACGTCACTTCCTCCGAGCCAGTGTCTACGGACAAGATGGCCGCCTCCGAGCCAGTGTCTACGGACAAGATGGCCGCCTCCGAGCCAGTGTCTATGGACAAGATGGCCGCCTCCGAGCCAGTGTCAACGGACAAGATGGCCGGCCCAGAGTCTGTTCCTGTTCCCGAGCCAGAGTCTGTTCCTGTTCCCGAGCCAGAGTCTGTTCCTGTTCCCGAGCCAGAGTCTGTTCCTGTTCCCGAGCCAGAGTCTGTTCCTGTTCCCGAGCCAGAGTCTGTTCCTGTTCCCGAGCCAGAGTCTGTTCCTGTTCCCGAGCCAGAGTCTGTTCCTGTTCCCGAGCCGGAGTCTGTTCCTGTTCCCGAGCCGGAGTCTGTTCCTGTTCCCGAGCCGGAGTCTGTTCCTGTTCCCGAGCCGGAGTCTGTTCCTGTTCCCGAGCCGGAGTCTGTTCCTGTTCCCGAGCCGGAGTCTGTTCCTGTTCCTGAGCCAGTGTGTGTGTTGTCTGTTCCCGAGCCAGTGTGCGTGATGTCTGTTCCCGAGCCAGTGTGCGTGATGTCTGTTCCCGAGCCAGTGTGCGTGATGTCTGTTCCCGAGCCAGTGTGCGTGTTGTCTGTTCCCGAGCCAGTGTGCGTGATGTCTGTTCCCGAGCCAGTGTGCGTGATGTCTGTTCCCGAGCCAGTGTGCGTGATGTCTGTTCCCGAGCCAGTGTGCGTGATGTCTGTTCCCGAGCCAGTGTGCGTGATGTCTGTTCCCGAGCCAGTGTGCGTGATGTCTGTTCCCGAGCCAGTGTGCGTGTTGTCTGTTCCCGAGCCAGTGTGCGTGTTGTCTGTTCCCGAGCCAGTGTGCGTGTTGTCTGTTCCCGAGCCAGTGTGCGTGTTGTCTGTTCCCGAGCCAGTGTGCGTGTTGTCTGCTGTTCCTGAGCCGGTGTCTGCTGTTCCTGAGCCGGTGTCTGCTGTTCCTGAGCCGGTGTCTGCTGTTCCTGAGCCGGTGTCTGCACCGCCCTGGCCGCCCGAGGGGTCGTCTCCGCCCTGGCCGCCCGATGGACTGTCTTCTCCGCCATGGCTGCACGAGGGGTCGTCTCCGCCCTGGCCGCCCGATGGACTGTCTTCTCCGCCATGGCCGCCCGAGGGGTCGTCTCCGCCCTGGCCGCCCGATGGACTGTCTTCTCCGCCCTGGCCGCCCGATGGACTGTCTTCTCCGCCATGGCCGCCCGAGGGGTCGTCTCCGCCCTGGCCGCCCGATGGACTGTCTTCTCCGCCCTGGCCGCCCGATGGACTGTTTTCTCCACCATGGCCACCCGAGGGGTCGTCTCTGCCCTGCTCCCCGGTACGAACCTGGCCCTCCGTCCCTCCCCCAAGACCGCCTCCACTTCACCACCCTCCTGAACTTTAGTGTTTTTGTTTCAAGGGGCGTCGGGAGCCGCCCAAAGGGGGGGGCTATGTTACGTGTGGGTTTTTGTTGTGTCTTGTATATCACGTGATTCCTTGTTTGTCATGTGACCCTGCCATGTGTCTTGTCTTTTGTTTGTTGTTGCTCAGTGTCCACAGGTGTTCCTCGTCCATGTTTATTAGTCTCCCCAGGTGTTTCTTATTAACCACGCCCCCTTGTTATCTTGTTTGTCTGTGTATTTAAACCCCTGTGTTTCAGTTGTTGGCTGTCGGTTGTTGTTTAATGTTACTTCTGTCCTGTTTTGAGTTCCCTGGATTTCCTGTTTGGTATTTGTTTATTAAAGGAGCTTGCAATTGGATTCACTCTCCGTTTCATCCTTGCTGCTTTGTAACACCAGTGGAGTTTTGCTGGCATCCACTGGGGAAAATCTGTTACTGCGCCCAAACAAAATCTTACTGAAAGCTCATTTTTTGAGATAACAACCGCAAATTTAGAAACACAACTTATTTAGATTTATGGATTTGATTTTCTAGCCATTTTAGAGTTCAACTTGTTTCATAAAATATATATTTTATATAAAATAATGTTCATAAATAATTTTCATAAACTTAAACCTATATAACTTTTTTTTGGACTTACTTATTAATGTATTTTTTACTTCAGCAATAATCTGCCAAGGGTCTTCTTTAAAACGATACCAAACTTAGGTCTGTGCTCCCAAGATTCAAATTTTTATGACCGTTTTTTTAACGTGGACATTTTTGTCCTCTATGTAGCTATGTGTAACTTTTTTTTATTCTGTCAAGCAGTGGATGATTTTCTCTTTTTTTGTTGTTGTTTGACTATCATTAATCGCAAAGACAGCAGAGGGCTGCATTCTCTATAAGACCTGGACTGATCAAATATATTGGAACACACCAGTTCCCTTTCGTTGTCACTCTGAGTTACGTCGGATGACGACGAATGGGGTTTCGCTTAGAAAGCCTATCGACTTCGAGTATACAAAACGAGCCAATGGCAAAGAAATGCCATGGGTCTGTGGAATTTGCATAGCGTATCTCCGCCTTACCTCGTGGGTATAAAAGGAGGACGCTGGCAACATGCAGATATGTTTTCACTTCGGAGCCAAGAGTATCTCTTTACTCCACAGCCATTTCTGACTTCGCTCTACGAGACGAGCCTCTCTCCACGAGACGAGCCTCTCTGTTGGTGTTGGTGTGACGGCGATCTGCAGCGAGTTCACATTGCCTGCTGATCTGTGCAGTGATCTGCCAGTGAGTGTGTTTCTCCCTGCTCGCTTCAACATCGCAGAGTTTTTTCTCCTCTCACAAAAGAGCTCGCACGTGGCACGTCTTTTTAAAGACGGCTCGCCCGTGCATTTCTGGTTGCGGTCGACTCATTTCCGATTTTGATGGGCACATTCTATGCTCTGCGTGCTTGGGCTTGATCACGCTAGAGCAGCGTTTGTGGATGACTCACGTTCTCCCCGCGGGAACGTGACCATCGCGTCATTACGGTCAAGACTCAATGATCTCGTTAGAGAGAGAGTCCCCTCATCCACACCCCGATCTAACACTCTCCACATGAGGTGCTACTTCGGCTGGTGGCCAGGGTGACCTGAGGGTGATGGTGTCGAACAAAGGCGCCGACTATCCGTCCGTGCCCCACGCCCCCCTCTTCATTGACGCAACCAATTCTTCGGATCCCCCGCGGGTTTCCTTTGACGTTCCAGAATTGGATCTGTTGTCCATCGCAGCATCACAGGGCGGGCAAGAATCTTCAGGAAGTGTTTCGACAGTGCTGCCACTTTCGGGTGTGCATATGGCATTTGTCGAGTCAGATCCTGAGATGACGGCCATGCTTTCCCGGGCCGCTGCGGACATCAGACTAGAGTGGAACCTTTCACCCTGTCTGAGCGCTCGCTGCTGGACGATTGGTTTTTGGGTGTGGCCGCTGACACCTGTCAGAATCCACCCCAATACCTTTCTTCCCGGATGTGCATCAGGAGATATCGAAATCCTCGAAGACCCCCGTGTCTTCCAGCGATCCCTCGTTGATCTCCTCCGCCCTTCCTCCCCTCGACGGGGCTGCTGCCCATGGGTACACTGGGGTCCCCCGGTTGAACGCTCTGTTGCGATGCTACTGTGTCCTCAGAGTGCTTCTTCTCGGCGCGATCCTAAGCACCCGTCCGAAGCCTGTAGTTTTTCGTCTACACTTGTGGCGAAATTCTATAGTGCCACAGGACAGGCAGCCGCCTCACTGCATGCCATGGCCATTCTGCTGGTCTACCAGACCCAGATGCTCACGGACATGCACGAGGGCGGGACTGACCCAGGGCTCTTCAATGAGCTGCGCGCCGCCACTGACCTTGCTCTCCGAGCGACGAAAGTGGCAGTACACTCCCTCGGTCAGGTGATGCCCACCATCCTGTGGCTGAACCTGTCCTATGTGCAGGATGTCGGGCGGACCCGTCTGCTCGACACCCCCATATCCCAGGTTGGCCTCTTCGGCGGTGCGGTTGAGGGCTTTGCCCAACAGTTCTCAACCGCCCATGAGCAGACTGAGGCTTACTCTGCCCCGACGGCCCGCCGTCCGCTCAGATCCCTCAGCCTTCCCACCGCTGAAGGCGCCCTCCCGCGGCTCCCACCCCGCCTGTTAACACGGGCTGGCTCTGGAAGCCGCAGGGGGACGCCACAGCCCTCTCCAGTCCCGCCCCCCGCTATACGGCGGGTTAAGCAGCACTCTTGAGACGGGCTGCTCAGAGATGGGACTCAGTTCTTTCCAGGAGCTGGTAGCAGGGCCACTCCTTTCCCCGGTGGAGGGCCGGGGAAGTATCTTGGCTTACCAGCAGCAAGGTCGACCATGCGCCCTTGGTGTGACTGCCCACTCCACCCGGAGTGTGGCGTCCTCTTGGGCTCTAGCGCATGGCGCCTCGCTAACAGACATCTGCAGAGCTGCAGGCTGGGCGACACCTACACATTCGCCAGATTCTACAATCTCCGAGTGGAGCCAGTGTCCTCTCATGTACTCGCTTCAACCAGCTAGTACTGGACCCGCTCAGGTGTCTTCGCTTGCTCACCATTCCACTCCACGGACTGGATACGTGCGATATTCTCCTCAGGTGAGCTTCCCCGAAAGCCCTGAGTTCCTCCAGCACTCCTGACGTCGGCACCAGTGTCTATTGCCTGCGCGTCGGCTAGGTGCCTCCCGTGTGCATGGTCCCTCCTCTGAGTGACCCCCACATGTGTATTTCCTCTGTAAGCCTCTCTGAGCATGTGTCTTTCCCTTGGCAAGCCACCTTGCCACCCCTGGGGTTGAAATATTCCACCTGTGGCTGGACACCCCAGTGTTCTCCATATGCATCCCTCCCGGTCATATGTGTATTCTCTAAGTTCCGCAGACCCATTGCATTTCTTTGCCATTGGCTCGTTTTGTATACTCGAAGTCGATAGGCTTTCTAAGCGAAACCCCATTCGTCGTCATCCGACGTAACGTCTCCGTTCCCTACTCAGGGAACGAGGGTTACATATGTAACCGAGCCGATTTCTCTCTTAAATATTTATGTTCACTTAAAACATTCTCGACTGTGTTTGTCAGGATACTCGCTATGACATGCATTCTGACATATTTTTGACCATTCAAGCGCAATAATCTGTGAAAGAAAACTGAATTTGCAATCGCATGTTGTCCGAAAGGCGGCTTTCTGTGTGCACGCTTCAGCTCTTTCTCAAGGCTTATAACTCTTTTTAACATCAAACACGCTTTATTTTCTTATGCGCTGCATTGATATATATATATATATATATATATATTACTCCCTGCAGGGAGTGGAGGCAGAGGGGGGACTCCCCCTTAAGTGATTCTTATAGGGGAGATTTTTTATTTATTTAAGGTGGGTGTTGGGTGAGGAGCAATTTTACCGGTAAATTGTTAAATCGTAAAATACTGGTAAATCGTGCAATACTAATCCAAACAAGTATGACATTATATATTCTGTGTAGAACTGCACGATTAATCATTAAAAGATCGAGATGGATCAAAATAGATTAAATCACCTTTCGAAACTAACATCAGTTTGAAAGTAATATCATTGCAACATTACACAAGTAGGTACAACATTTTTTTTTATCATTTAATAATTAATTTAATTCTTAAGAGATTCGTTGCTCATTCATCCAGTAATGTAACAAGTGAAGTCTTTATGAGTAAGTCTTTAAAAAATTAATTCAAACAGATTTTTAATTAAAAAAAAAAAAAAAAAATTAAATGACTGCTGCAATTAACATTTTGTCAAAACATCAAGTAAATTACATGTTAATTTGTTTAGTTGTCTATTCAGAATCGTGGGAGAATCATAATATCTATTTGAAACAAAAACAGTTGTGATTCTGAATTTATCCAGAAGCATGCAGCTTTAATCTTGTGCAGCACAAAAGGAGAAAATTTTATAGTAATTGGGAAGCAAACAACATTGGTCTCCGATAACTTTTACTGTATGGACAAAAATACATTTTTTTTTCACAATATCTTTTTTGTTCAACAGACAAACGAAAGTCGTGGAAACTCAGGTTTGAGGGTTCACTTTTGGGTAAACTGTATCCCTTTAAAACCAAGCAGAAGCCTTGATCGAAACACAAATGCGCAAACAATCAGCAGTAATCTTAACAAGGCAAAGCAAATCATTTATGACTACTGGGCTATGTAATTTCATTTTAAACGTAAATACTTGTGAGCTTGACTGATAATGTTTAAAATGCCACTTTATATATCATCTTACCTTCATGCGCCTATAGTTCTCATTCAGGTCAGATGGCATGAAAACCGCAAGCCTTTTGCTTACGACACTACTTCCTTTTCCATCCTACCCACCAGTGATAATGAGTATGCAACCTTTAAAAATGTTAAATGAGTTGAGCTGTGGAGGTCACAGATGCTGGATAGAGTTTGTATGAAAGCACAGAAAGTGTAGGGCATTTGAAAAAGTGTGGAGGAGCACTTGGTTTTATTTAGCAGGTGGAGTTTACTCCCAGTCATCAAATCGCATCCGAAGAGAAGAGCTGATGTGGCTGAAATGCTAGGAGACCTAAATAAGCTCAATCAACTGCAGCACTAATATTTCATATCCCTTGGCTCTCGTTTTGTTTTTTGTTCTCCTCCTACCTCCAGGACAGGAGAACATTTTTCAGCTGGACTCATCACCCCACCCGACCTCTCCAGAGTCACCTAGTCTCCGCATTAAGAATGATCCCTGAGCTTACAATCTAGAGAGCCATAGAAAATTAAGTTAGTGGAAAAACCAGGACAAGTCTTCTCCAACTCGCATCGCTTAATGTCATTTCACACCAACATGAACGCAACGCCCTGCTGGGGCAAACGTGTAAAAATGAAAGGGAAAAGATGCTGTACAGAAAGGTATAGCTCATTAATCACTGGCTTAAAAAAGGCTGAGAAAGTCACATGTGCTTCCATGGCTAGAGGTAAGAGAGATTCATCTGTTTTTCTTTAAGCTGAGCTCTGTCATGGCCAGTTGTGACTTTGAACTAGAACACCAGGAGCATTGTATGTGTGCGCATGTGTGTGTGTGTGTGGAGGGCAGCTTCCGAATCCGCTTCTCTAGCCAGAGGCGATGTTGGTTAGTCACTACACAGTAACAAGCCCACTGGAACAGCCCTTTCTCTTTCCTGTCTGAATTTTTGGCATCTGTGCACTTAAAAATGTCCCAGACCAAAAATACTTATACATGATTTACCTGCTGAAGAGACAGCGCCTCAAGCAGATCACAATGAGTCTGTGCGAGATGATGCCAAGGATATAGATACACAACATGTGTCTGTTTACGAGGAAGCTTTTAAATAGGGGACATTTAGCAATGCACCCATGAGAACAATGGGCCCCTATTATATACTTTCAATCAATATCTCCAGAGTGGAGTGAAAGTTCAGCTCTGTGGGGTCCCATGATTTCGAAGGACAAGTGCAAATAAGTGACTACACCAGGCACATATACTAACACATTTGCACAAAAATAAGCTTGGTGCAATTAGCGCATGCAATTTTTACCACCTCACATTGTTCTTTCATGACACATGCACATTCATGAACAAAAAGTCACACGTGCGTGCAGCAAAAGCAACACACTGCTAAAAACTGACACTCAACTCCTTGTGTTTTGCCTCGGTGTGAAAAATTACTCCTCTGTAGTAAGTGGGTGGCTGAGAAAATGAGACCCTTTTTTCAACAACCGAATCTGTGTTATTCCATCTCATTGGAAATGCATGCAACAGGGTTGTGTGCCATTCAAAATTGAACTGAAAATATCTTATATGTATACAAAAGTTAGTTATGCTTCTCAAATCGGATTGGCTGAGAGCCCTCTAATACCACACTAATATCCTAGTTGGGTTGGGTATCGTTGGGATTTTATTCATTCTGATTCCAATTCTGCTTATCAAGTGTGATTCTTATCGATTCCCAGTTAAGATTCCAATTTGGTAAAAAAACAAAAAAACATTTAGTTATCAAAAATATATATTCTAAGTTTATTTGCAAAATATTATGTTGCAGCTGAATACCATGAACAAAAAATCAGCAGTCTAAAGAACAACTAACTAATACACTTGACTAACAAATATAAATTGCAAACATTATTAAAGACAAGTATACAGTCAATTAGAACAAATAAGCAAATTAGCAATAGCATAAATAAATACAAATGAACAAAGTCAAATGTTACAAAGAACAAAGACAAATCAAATGTAAAACACTGCATAGTTTTCTTTTTATAAATAAAATATTGATTAATCCTTATTAAAGTTACAAAAAATATTCAGTCAAGATCCGTTAGTAATTATCTTTTTATTTTGTTCTTTGATTAACAGTAATGACATAGACGGTTGCAGGTTTCTTAGCCTCCTGTCACTTTAAGACCAAATGCACGGATCCAACACTCTTACACATGAGTTTTCTTTCTCAACTGTTTATGTTCACTTAAGACATAACCCACTGTGTTTATGAGGAGATTTTGCCATAATTTTGCCATAACATAAATCTGACATAAAAAATAATCGATTTTCGATTCCCAACCCTACCGACCAGAACAGCTTTATCTCAGCCAGTCCTTCGGGGATTTGCTGCTGGTTCTTATGTAGATAGAGGGTAAAAATGAGATCAAATGGGCAATCTTTGGTCTTATTAATCTATTAATTGATCCAGAGCAAATCGATTTGAAGTTAAATTTCTTAACTTTATATTTTTATTTAATTTAAATAATGTACTGCACTTTATCTAATGATAGCCTGTGATTATAAACGATTAGCTTTGCTGTTATGTTTGTGTTGCTAATAATTCTTATCAAATTTGTGTTTGAAATGAATTTCGTTTCGTGAGGAGAATGAAAAATGCATGTTGATATTATATAGCAATGTGTCTAATCTATTTTTTTCATAAGGTCTGATGTTTCTTTTTCTTTTTCGGTGTTATCACCTGAGTAAACACATTTCATGATGTTAAGTTTAATTTCCTTAACCCTCTGGGGTAATTCATTTATGACTCACACTCAGGACTTTCGGGTCAAAAATGACCCGGAGGGCGGGATTAAGATAAAAAAAAATTTGAGTAAATTCAATGAAATTTATTTTTGTTCAATAATATTTTTTCTTTTCTTTTTTGGTGTTTTGAGATAATTTTATGATTTATAATGAATATTTATGCAATAATTATGACCCATTTTTTCCCATTGAATATAATAGAAAATGTATATATATATATATATATATATATATATATATATATATATATATATATATATATATGTTTTTTTTTGTTGTTGTTTTTTTTATTATTAAAGCTGTATTTCATTTTAGAGTCAAGCCTAGGCCTCATGAAAGCAATTTTTGAAATGAGATCGGTCCCATCCGGTGGACACATTGAGCATTTTTATCACGCAATAGCACATGTTTACCACTAGTGGATTTACAGCTCTCTGTAGAAACACTTGTGAATTCTAGTGATTTTTGCACATATTTGCCAATTTTTTTCAGGTTGTTAATTTGAATATATAATAACAAATTCTCAAAGACTATTTTTGTCAAGTTTTTTGTTTGTTTGGTTGGTTTAAATGATAATTTGAAGTGCCAGTTTTACTTTATAATACAGTCAAACCTGAACATTGCATTAGAAAGAGAACAAATGGAAAGCATTTTGTTACGCATTGTTTTAATTCTAACTTAATAAAAATGCAATTCGTTCAGTCATAACATATTTTTATTAATCTTTCATAATAAACATTTGCATTAAAATTATTTTTTGCAATTCAATGAACAAATTCAATGAACAGTAACTCAAAATTGGCAACATCAAATAAGAGCGTCAAAACGCGCTCCCCTTACAAATCTATTAATAACTTCGGAATGGATCAAGCTGACAGCTGACATTCGTCTGCGTAAAAGGACTCTGACTGTGTTGACTTCAGCGAATGATAAGCCTTCCGTATAGAGCATTTCAGAATGTTTGTAAACAATAGGCACCAAGATACTTCCGGGTGGCAGAACGCCAGCGGCTTCTACTGACCAACTGAAGAGATCCAGCTGGCTACTGTAAACAGTTACATAGTTAAAATCATTGTTGTTGATCAAAGTTGAAAAGATGGCGAAAACGTGTTGTGTTTGGGGTTGCGCCGCCAGATATACAGCAAAAGGTGTAGGGTTTTATCGATTTCCTTCAGAAAAAAGTAAATCTATCCAGCGGAACCTGTGGGTGAGGAAGTTAAAGCGAGTGGACGTCGTCAAAAGTAGTGAATGTTGTCTTCTTTGCGCTTCCCGGTCCGACACATTAACTGTAATTATGAGCCCGATTTAAACCCCATTTTTAATACGTGGGTCGTTATAACTGACGTTCTCAACTACTTTCTATGTTACTTTCTCCCGCCCGCAACATTTATGTTTTGTCCCGCTCCCGCCTGCAAATAGACTTTTTTTCTGTACCTCCAAATGCTTTCAAGTTAGCCTACGTGTCGCCATCATACACATCAACATAAATGCTCTGATAAATTATTTGTTATTAAATAATAACACACAAACCACTGTTATAACATAAAGCAAGCAGATACTGCGTGCATGGTTTGGCATGACTGAATGCGCTCAAAGTGCGCTCCCTTAATAATTCCTAAAAAGCTGACATCAGTTCTTCGCAATCTCACACATCTCTGTTATTATCAATGAAGCTGACTGCACAATGAATCTTTCATAATATATACACTTTGTTTGTTATAATTAGAGGATTTGCCAGCATACAGAATTCAGCTCTGAACAAAAAGTCAGTTTTGAGCAGTGAGGGGAGTCTATCTTAAATGCTTCTGATTGGCCATTGCGTTCAAGAAATCAACACATATGTCTGTGATTGGCTACATCGCTCAACGCTGCAAACATGTTATAAAAAGAAACTCAGGCCTGTAAATCGTTTCTATTTTGTTTTAGTTGTTCTTGTTGCTTTTCTGCAACAGATGAATAAAAATGTATTAGTTTTTATATGTTTTATTCATAGATTTTTCTAGTTTGCGGGAGTCCCGCAAATCGTTTTATTCTCCCGCAACCCACACACACAGAGTGAGTGCATTACCGCCCGCGCCCGCACTCGCACTCGGCCATCAAATCTAGTCCCGCGCCGCACTCTTTTGCGTTGGGAGTGCACGTTTCTAGATCAAAGAATCTAAGCTCTAATGATCATGTTAACTATGTCATAATTTCCACCACGTCTGTTTTTTAAAATCAACTTGAAATTTAGATTAGACTACTGCCGACGGTGTGTCTCCCTTCCAAGCAATTTAGTGTTGCCATAGGAACGCTTCGGCTTTTGCCACCTGGAAGAACGTCTATTACTGTTGTGACGTCAAGGTGAATTGTCGTATGACAATTCACCATGACGTCACAACAATAATATACGTATATAATATATATATAATAATTTCAGCCAGGATGCTGAAACTATGCCCGCCTAGCTCGACGTGATCGAGTTTGCTCAGGCTAAGGAGCTTATGTGCTACTGGTCTCGCGCTAAAGTGACTGCTGACTTGAAGAAGTAGACCTAAAGCTCATGTAAAAGTTCATAAAGTTCATGTTTTTGCCCTTTGAAATACTATAATAGTTAAAAGACATAACTAACCGTGAGACTATGTGTATTGTGATGCATTATTATTCTCATGGAGTAACTTAGAATATTTGCTCTGAGCGTGTGTGTGACAGTGATTCATGCGCATACAAGTCAGTCAGCGCGGCATCGCACGTCAAGTTCGTAGAGAGCTTTATTCAGTCCATTTTAAATTCTGATTGATATTACCTAGAAGTTCAAGTAAATGCACTAGAAATCCGCGCTCATTTAAGGGACGAAGAGAAAGCACTGACACCTGTAGGATTTAATCTGACGGTACTTTTTATTGAACACTAAAAAGTTAAATAAGCATATTATAGTTGTGGTGTTCTATAGTAAACCTCTAGAGGGAGCTCTGGTGTGTAAGACAGTAATGAAAAGAGAGAAGTGAAGGACATGTTATGTGGAAGAATAAAGAGGACGACACGTTAAGTTCAGTAACGGTGTTAATACATTTATTTTGAGGCACTCAACATATTGGCGACGAGGATGGCTTTGAGTTTGAGCCAACCCACCCCGTTCCTGCAAACACCGGGAGAACCGCCGATCCTGTTCACGGCATGGATTAAAACTTTCGACAATTTCTTGATGGCCCTGGGAGAGGAGCTATCTAATGCTGCTGATACACTGCCTCGGAGCCGAAGGGCAAAGATTGTTCTACACTCTGAATGTGAGTCAACAGGGAGATGATACGTACGCTTCTGCTATGAGTGCAATCCAGGACTTTTTCATTCCTAAAGTTAACGTGGTCGCTGAACATTATCGCTTCCGGCAACGCAGTCAACGCGCGGGCGAATCCACAGACCAGTATATCACTGCTCTCCGTGAACTGGCTGCCACCTGCGAATTCGGCGCTATGGAGGATGAGATGATACGCAATCAGCTGGTTGAAAAGACTAATTCAACGCGCGTCAGAGAACAGCTGCTGTTGGAAGTACCACTCGACCTTAAAAAAGCTGTGACTGTCGCCCGGCAAATTGAAATTGCTACAGCGGAAGCCAAAGCGATGATAGCATCATCCGACAACTCAGTACAAGCAGTTCAACAACATAACAGGCCCCGATGGAGCAAACATAAAGCCGACGCGATGCACGGACCATCCAAACCCGTCCTTGCACTTACTTGCTACCGCTGTGGCTCTGAGCAACACGCAGCTAATTTTCCCGGATGTCCTGCTAAGGATGCAGTGTGCAGGAACTGTAACAAAAAAGGACATTACGCTAAGGCATGCCGTGGAAACAAACGGGTGAGTGAAATTACAGTGCCTGAAGTGACTGTGTTAAATGTTGAACATTCTGCTCGTGACTGTGGCAAAATAACGTGTACAGTACAAATACGCATAAGCACAGGACAAAAACGGGACATTCAGCTAATGGTAGCTGTGTCTATACTACCAATGTCAATTTACACTGGATCGTTCAGTCAAGCACCCCTCTCAC
This sequence comes from Gila orcuttii, assembly GCA_026230005.1. Lineage (NCBI taxonomy): Eukaryota > Metazoa > Chordata > Actinopteri > Cypriniformes > Leuciscidae > Gila > Gila orcuttii. The sequence goes on along the minus strand of JAPDVR010000016.1, from coordinate 18,259,119 downwards.
CACCGAAACTCGGTCTAGTTAGTTTTGGGGGTGATGTAATTGATGTGAAAGGATGTTTGCCAGCCAGTATCTCATACGGTGACCGTTGCACTACTGCAGACCTATACATTGTACAAAAGGGCTCAGCTGTGCTGGGCAGAGATCTTCTTACGGGACTGTGTTTACAATTATGTGATGGCCAGGTCAGTACAGCTCAGTGTGCGCAGTCTGTCTCGTCTGTAGCTGCAAGTTCCGAAAACAGATTGGGATGTGCAAGAGGATTTGTGCATCGTGTCAAGATTCGGCCTGAGGTTCAGTCCATTCAGCAGAAACTGAGGCGCTTGCCTTTCTCAATCCGTGACGAGGTGTCCAAGGAATTACAGAAGCTTGTACAACAGGACGTAATCGAGCCTGTGGATGCATCTGAGTGGGTCTCACCGATAGTGGTCACCAGAAAAAAAGACGGGGGTATTCGGCTTTGTGTCGACTTACGGGAGCCTAATAAAGCCATTGTTGTGGACAGTTTTCCTCTTCCGCATATGGAGGAGATGTTCGCAAATCTGTGCAGAGCTACGGTGTTTTCCACACTAGACCTCCAAAGTGCTTACCATAAGGTTGAGTTGCACGAGGAAAGTCGGAACCTTACTGCGTTTATTACGCATGATGGGTTATTTCGTTTCAAAAGGATTCCATATGGACTGGCCTCAGCTCCAAGCTGCTTCCAGAGGATGATGTCTGAAATCTTTAAAGGTCAGTCTGGGGCTCATTGCTACTTAGACAACCTCATGGTCTCAGGAGCAACACTTGAGGAACATGATGATAACCTACAATCCGTGCTGCAGCGAATTAACAAGGCAGGACTCAAACTGAACACCGCAAAGTGTCACTTCAGACAATCAGAACTATCATTTCTGGGTCACACGCTGTCTGAGAAGGGTTTGCGGCCTGATGCTTCACATGTCTCTGCAGTGGCAGATGCCCCACCTCCTGCTGACGAGGTTAGTCTTCGTTCATTTCTGGGTCTTACGTCATGGTATTCTAAATTTATACCAAACTTCGCTACCGTGGTGGAGCCACTGCGCATGCTTTTACGCGGCTCTGTTCCGTTCATTTGGTCACCTGAGGCTCAGGATAGCTTTGAGTCTGTAAAACATCTGATCGTGAATTGTGCTGCCCTCACACTTTTCAATCCAGAACTAACCACTATTGTGACCACAGATGCCTCAGACTATGGAGTAGGAGGTGTTCTTACCCAGCTGCATGCAGACAACACAGAGAGAACAGTGGCATTTGCCTCACGCACCCTTACGGCAGCAGAGAGGAAGTACTCCACGGTAGAAAAAGAAGCACTAGCATGTGTTTGGGCCACAGAGAGATGGAGGACCTACCTGTGGAGGACCTACCTGGAATCAGCTGAGGTGACATGATGGCTAACAGAGAGCAGACAAACGGCTAGTAACAGCAGCGGCAATCCACCTGTCACTCAAGTTGCCACGCCCTTGATTATGCAGCATTTTAAGGCTTAATATAATTTAAACGGATGAGTTCTAAAAAAAATTCACCCCCCTCACAGTTGTCATGAAGGGCAAAATTAGCTGTATAGACCAAAACAACTTAAGACACCAGGCTGTAAACATATTTTTTTTCTGCGGTAAAGTTGGGCATTTTAACATGGGGGAGATACAGATTTGACTCACTTTTGCTGCCAGCCTCAAGCGGCCAGGCGATGAATTGCAGTTTAATTCACTTCCGTGTTGGTTTCAAGAGAGAGACAGGGAGGTTGCCACTTGGGCAACACTAGTAAATTGCTTGGAAGGGAGACACACCGTCGGCAGTAGTCTAATCTACATTTCAACAGTTGATTCAAAAACAGACGTGGTGGAAATTCAGACATAGTTAACATTATCATTAGAGCTTAGATTCTTTGATCTAGAAACGTGCTCTCCCAACGCAAAAGAGTGCGACGCGGGACTAGATTTGATGGCCGAGTGCGTGCGCGGGCGGTAATGCACTCACTCTGTGTGTGCGGATTGCGGAAGAATAAAACGATTCGCGGGACTCCCGCAAACTAGAAATATCTATGAATAAAACATAAAAACTAATACATTTTTATTCATCTGTTGCAGAAAAGCAACAAGAACAACTAAAACAAAATAGAAATGATTTACAGGCCAGAGTTTCTTTTTATAACATGTTTGCAGCGTTGAGCGATGTAGCCAATCACAGACATATGTGTTGATTTCTTCAACGCAATGGCCAATCAGAAGCATTTAAGATAGACTCCCCTCACTGCTCAACTGACTTTTTGTTCAGAGATGAATTCTGTATGCTGGCAAATCCTCTAATTATAACAAACAAAGTGTATATATTATGAAAGATTCATTGTGCAGTCAGCTTCACTGATAATAACAGAGATGTGTGAGATTGCGATGAACTGATGTCAGCTTTTGAGGAATTATTAAGGGAGCGCACTTTGAGCGATTCAGTCATACCAAACCATGCACACAATAGCCTGCTTGCTTTTATGTTATAACCGTGGTTTGTGTGTTAATGCTTTAATAACAAATAATTTATCAGGAGCATTTATGCTGATGTGTATGAAGGCGACACGTAGGCTAACTTGAAAGTATTTGGAGGTACAGAAAAAAAGTCTATTTGCGGGCGGGAGAGGGACAAAACATAAATGTTGCGGGCGGGAGAAAGCAGAAAGTAGTTGAGAACGTCAGTTATAACGACCCACGTATTAAAAATTATTGGGTTTAAATCGGGCTCGGGCTCATAATTACAGTTATTGTGTCGGGCCGGGAAGCGCAAAGAAGACGGCATGCACTACTTTTGACGACGTCCACTCGCTTTAACCTCCTCCCCCACAGGTTCCGCTGGATAGATTGACTTTTTTCTGACGGAAATCGATAAAACCCTACACCTTTTGCTGTATATCTGGCAGCGCAACCCCAAACACAACACGTTTTCGCCCATCGTTTCAACTTTGATCAACAACAATGATTTTAACTATGTAACTGTTTACAGTAGCCAGCTGGATCTCTTCAGTTGGTCAGTAGAAGCCGCTGGCGTTCTGCCACCCGGAAGTATCTTGGTGCCTATTGTTTACAAACATTCTGAAATGCCCTATTTGAGTGCAAATCTATAGCATTTTACCGCAAAACAGAGAAAATTGTACTTAATCCTATCTATTGATATAAAGTGCTGTTGTGTGTGTGTGTGTGTGTGTGTGTGTGTCTGAACCAATCACAGACCTGTGTGTGAACCAATGACAGACCTGTGTGCAGTGTTGACAGATTGGAAATTACCAGTAGTTCAAAATTATCGTATTTGAAAGAAAATTATCGTACACGACGTAAACGTGCAGAATACAGCTATTTATACCAACATGTAGGATGGATTGTTTGGTTTTGTTGAGGGTGGGTGGGGGTTTGGGAGTGTTTGGTTTTGTTGACGGGGGGGGGGGGGGGTTGATGGGGGACTTTGGGGGGCTTGGGGGTGTTCGGTTTTGTTGACGGGGGGGGGGGGTGTCTAGTGTTGACGTGCGGGCCGGGCGACACCGTGTTGTGTGTGTATACGTGCTTGCGTGCAGGCAGGCGAGCCTGCAAAATGATTCTGGGTCAGAGAGAGAAGCGGTAGGATGTGTGTTTGGACGAACGACTGAAAACTCTGAAATGATCGTACATTATGGGATTTCTTTCATTATTGATCGTACATCGTACAGATGTCAAAATTATCGTACAAATACGATAATTATCGTACATCTGGCAACACTGCCTGTGTGTGAACCAATCACAGACCAAAAACAAAAAATGACGTTTCAGGAACGTAAAAAAGGGGAGGGGTTTGGAATCAATCCCACGTGGGATTCGCCAAATGTTTTCGTCTTATACACGGTCTTTGGATACAACACATTTGGAGATACACGTATTTGTACTAGATTCTTTTAAAAGAAAACATGGCCAAACGAAGATTCACTGACGAGCAACCTGCTGAAATGATTTTTGCCGAGAGCGATGAGAGTGAGAACGGATCTGATCCAGATCGATTTGATACTGCGGTAAAGCCAGCCGCCACCTCGAAATGAGCGGTCAAACTAGCCGCCCCTATATTTCGCGGTGCGCGTATACACTAGCTATTTGTCTGTCTCTGTCTGTCTATTTATCTATCTATCTATCTATCTATCTATCTATCTGTCTGTCTGTCTGTCTGTCTGTCTGTCTATCTATCTATCTATCTATCTATCTATCTATCTATCTATCTATCTATCTATCTATCTATCTATATCTGTCTGTCTGTCTATTTATCTATCTATCTCTATCTATCTATCTGTCTATCTATCTATCGTGTATCTGTCTGTCTATTTATCTATCTATCTATCTATCTATCTATCTATCTATCTATCTATCTATCTATCTATCTATCTATCTATCTGTCTATCTGTCTATTTATCTATCTCTATCTATCTGTCTGTCTGTCTATTTATCTCTCTATATCTATCTATCTATCTATCTATCTATCTATCTATCTATCTATCTATCTGTCTGTCTGTCTGTCTGTCTGTCTGTCTGTCTGTCTGTCTGTCTGTCTATCTATCTATCTATCTATCTATCTATCTATCTATCTATCTATCTATCTATCTATCTATCTATCTATCTATCTATCTATCTATCTGTCTGTCTGTCTGTCTGTCTGTCTATCTCTATCTATCTATCTATCTATCTATCTATCTATCTATCTATCTATCTATCTATCTGTCTATCTGTCTGTCTGTCTGTCTGTCTGTCTATCTATAATTATGTATCTGTCTATTTATAATTATCTATCTATCCATCCATCCATCTATCCATCCTAAAATAATAATATACTGTTGTGTCTATACATTTAGAAAATCATAAAAAAAAAATCCTTGTTTACACTGCCCAATTTCACCTCAGATGGAGAGTACACCTTCTCACCGTGTCACCTGCACAGTTTCAGGACATTCTGATGTTGTATTACAAAATAAGAGCCCTCCAAAATTCATAAATACGCTGTTTTGGCTTCACATTCAGACTATCTTTTTTTTTTTTAAATCCTAGTTTACACTGCCCAATTTCACATCAGATGTAGAGTACACATTCTCACCGTGTCACCTGAACAGTTTCAGGACATTCTGATGTTGTATTACAAAATAAGAGCCCTCCAAAATTCATGAATACGCCGTTGTGTCTATACATTCAGAAAATCATTAAAAAAAATACTAGTTTACACAGCCCAATTTCACCTCAGATGGAGAGTACACCTTCTCACTGTGTCACCTGCACAGTTTCAGGACATTCTGATGTTGTATTACAAAATAAGAGCCCTCCAAAATTCATAAATACGCCGTTTTGTCTATACATTCAGAAAATCATTAAAAAAAAATCCTAGTTTACACTGCCCAATTTCACCTCAGATGGAGAGTACACCTTCTCACCGTGTCACCTGCACAATTTCAGGAAATTCCGATGTTGTATTACAAAATAAGAGCACAGTGTCACATATGAAATGACAACAGATTCTGATGTTGAATTTCACATGTAAAATTGTTTAATGGCTATTTACAAATTATTTTCAAAAACACTCAATATTACACAAATTATTTAAAGGGACACAGACTGGAACAACCAACAATATTTTACAATGAAAATAAAAATAGCATAATTTAAATAAAAATAAAATCACTTTTCTAAGAGCACAAAATGCAGTCCCAGTCGTTGACTCTGGCCTGTTCCAGCTCCCCTTCAGTAATGCCCAGGCACTCTTCGTGGTACCACCTCTCGCAGGTATCACACTGGAACTAGAAAGTAATAAGTTGGAAATATCACTGATCTGCTACAAACACGGATCCACGGTTTTATATTGTTACTGCTTTTTTACTTTCCAATTCATCTTTCACAAGTGAAAAAACAAACATACCCAGTTTGTCATAGGAGGCCCACTTCCACTTGGCTTTTTCAGTGAGCACATGGCACAGTTATTGGCCTCATCAAACACTAAAATATTAAAGTATAAACCGAAATCAATTGGTAACACAAACATAAGGTGTTTATAGCTCAATGTCAATGTCCTTGTTTAATTGAAAAGCCTTAAAATTTTAACATCACATACTGCAAAGACTGCATACATTTCATTTGTTCTGTACTAAACCATAACCAACGAGATATTCAGGTTATTTCTAAATGCAGCCTTTAAACCAGGCTTTAAAATATTGTATAACCTCTAGTGAAAATAACAATATGTGTAACTGGTGTCAAGACAGTACCATTAATAAACAGTCCATTTACATCACTTTCATTCTTGTTAACCTCTTCATTTCACTGTATATCTATGACCAGATTACATCAGTATTACTGTGCTGTTGTGTCTGTGGTTTGCCTCTTATTAACATTCTGCTTAACGCTGCAAAGAACAACATTCTTTGGTGAAATAGTTATTGGTAACGCTTTAGATTACAGCCCGGAAAGTACTGCGTAATTAAAACGATTTTACAGTGTAATTTTCTGTTATTATAGTGTACCTATAAAGTACTTACATGTAACTCTAAGGGAACAACATGTGAAGTTTGGGGAATAACAGGGTAACAACCAGGAGAATTCTTATTTTTTATATACTGTAAGTATTATAGATCTAAGGGGTACTTATTCTACTATTATGATACAACAATCACATTTGGGACCAATATATAAAGGTTTCCAAGTCAGTATTATAAGATTGTCTGTATGTATTTTTTATTGTACTTACCCTGTAACTACATTGAACAAGAGTATATTTCCAAGTATTTTTAAAAAATACTGTAAAATGCAAATAGCATGTAAGCCCAAACTTAAACATCTGCTCCCAAATGCAAGATTGTTGTATCATAATAGTAGAATAAGTACCCCTTAGTTAGTTCTATAATACTTACAGTATAAATATTTTTTTCATTCTCCTGGTTTTTACCCCTTTATTCCCCAAACTTTGCATATTGTTCCCTTATACTTACATGCAAGTACTTCATATAATCACTTAAAGTTATGCTGTAAATTCATCTTAATTAAGCAGTACTTTCCGGGCTGTAATATAAAGTGTTAGCAATTAAATATAAGATTTTTTTTTCTGTACATGTTATGAAATCTTTACAGCTTCTTGTAGTTTTTTAAAACAGCTATAATCTGTTCTGTGTTGTGGCTACCAACTCCCATATGTTGACCTGAAATCACTGGTCACCACGGCTTCATAGGCCGTAATGTGGTCATTTGACTTAAATGTAATCATTAAAACTAAATTGCAAATTTACATAGGTCTGTTTCATCTCTGATGGAGGTGTTATTAAATGTAACAGACACCCCCTAATGCAGAGAGACATATTACATAAATCTGTGTGACTACTGTACGTTTGTAGTAGATATTTGATTTTAATATAGATTTGTAACTTTTGAGCTGTATTAAGCTGTGATACTACTCTGACAAGCCTACATTTTGTGGTGGCTTTAATGTAATAGTATACAACCTGGCTATGAGTGGCAACTCTTAAATGATCTGAACTCTCTCTTCACTGCACTGTGAAATTCCTTTTATAACTGTATAATTTCCTATAAAGCTGCATCACAGATTTTTTTATTCAAATTACTTCATTGAAGAAGGTGTACTCTCCATCTTAGGTGAAATTGGGCAGTGTAAACTAGGATTTTTTTTTAATGATTTTCTGAATGTATAGACACAACAGCGTATGAATTTTGGAGGGCTCTTATTTTGTAATACAACATCAGAATGTCCTGAAACTGTGCAGGTGACACGGTGAGAAGGTGTACTCTCCATCTGAGGTGAAATTGGGCAGTGTAAACTAGGATTTGTTTTTTTAAAGATATTCTGGATGTAAAGCCAAAACATAGTATTTATGAATTTTGGAGGGCTCTTATTTTGTAATACAACATCAGAATGTCCTGAAACTATGCAGGTGACACGGTGAGAAGGTGTACTCTCCATCCGACGTGAAATTGGGCAGTGTAAACTAGGATTTTCTTTTTTTTAAAGATATTCTGGATGTAAAGCCAAAACAGCGTATTTATGAATTTTGGAGGGCTCTTATTTTGTAATACAACATCAGAATGTCCTGAAACTGTGCAGGTGACACGGTGAGAATGTGTACTCTCCATCTGAGGTGAAATTGGGCTGTGTAAACTAGGATTTCTTTTTTTATGATTTTCTGAATGTAAAGCCGAAATAGCGTATTTATGAATTTTGGAGGGCTCTTATTTTGTAATACAACATCAGAATGTCCTGAAACTGTGCAGGTGACATGGTGAGAAGGTGTACTCTCCATCTGAGGTGAAATTGGGCAGTGTAAACTAAGATTTTTTTTTTCTTTGTGATTTTCTGAATGTAAAGCCAAAACAGCGTATTTATGAATTTTGGAGGGCTCTTATTTTGTAGTACAACATCAGAATGTCCTGAAACTGTGCAGGTGACACGGTGAGAAGGTGTACTCTCCATCTGAGGTGAAATTGGGCAGTGTAAACTAGGATTTTTTTTTTGTTGTGATTTTCTGAATGTATAGACACAACAGTATATTATTATTTTGGGATGGATAGATGGATGGATGGATAGATAGATAATTATAAATAGACAGATACATAATTATAGATAGACAGACAGACAGACAGACAGACAGACAGACAGATAGATAGATAGATAGATAGATAGGTAGATAGATAGATAGATAGATAGATAGATAGATAGATAGATAGATAGATAGATAGATAGATAGATAGATAGATAGATAGATAGATAGATAGATAGATAGATAGATAGATAGATAGATAGATAGGTAGATAGATAGATAGACAGATAGATAGATAAATAGACAGATAGATAGATGGATAAATAGACAGACAGACAGACAGACAGACAGACAGACAGACAGACAGACAGACAGATAGATAGATAGATAGATAGATAGATAGATAGATAGATAGATAGATAGATAGATAGATAGATAGATAGATAGATAGACAGACAGACAGACAGACAGACAGACAGACATATAGATAGATAGATAGATAGATAGATAGATAGATAGATAGATAGATAGATAGATAGATAGATAGATAGATAGATAGATAGATAGAGATAGATAAATAGACAGATAGATAGATAGACAAACAGACAGACAGACAGATAGATAGATAGATAGATAGATAGATAGATAAATAGACAAATAGATAGATAGATAGATAGATAGATAGATAGATAGATAGATAGATAGATAGATAGATAGATAGATAGATAGATAGATAGATAGATAGATAGATAGATAGATAGATAGATAGATAGATAGATAGATAGATAGATAGATTGATTGATATAGATAGATAGAGAAATAGACAGACAGATAGATAGATAGATAGATAGATAGATAGATAGATAGATTGATTGATATAGATAGATAGAGATAGATAAATAGACAGATAGATAGATAAATAGACAGACAGACAGACAGATAGCTAGATAGATAGATAGATAGATAGATAGATAGATAGATAGATAGATAGATAGATAGATAGATAGATAGATAGATAGATAGATAGATAGATAGATAGATAGATAAATAGACAGACAGACAGACAGACAGACAGACAGACAGACAGACAGACAGATAGATAGATAGATAGATAGATAGATAGATAGATAGATAGATAGATAGATAGATAGATAGATAGATAGATAGATGGATAGATATTCCAAATTAATGACAGACAGATACACGATAGATAGATAGATAGACAGACAGACAGACAGACAGATAGATAGATAGATAGATAGATAGATGGATAGATATTCCAAATTAATGACAGACAGATACACGATAGATAGATAGACAGACAGACAGATAGATAGATAGATAGATAGATAGATAGATAGATAGATAGATAGATAGATAGATAGATAGATAGATAGATAGATAGATAGATAGATAGATAGATAGATAGATAGTGTAGCGACAATGAGTCTTACATTGAATTAGCTCAAATTATATATAGGGAATTTTAATAATTAATCATGAATATGATTAATATACTGCATATTACAGTTAAATTATCGAAGTTGAAAATAGATCGATTGTATATATGAATGATCAATCACAACGAATTATAATTCTTCATTCATATATCAATGGTCCCATTCCAGATCGATTATATGAGATAACCTTTAATGGAATTAATTTAGTTATCGAACAATCTGTTTGTCCAGCAAACGGCCGTAAGATTAACTTATCAACTTCTCAACAAGGTTATCCCTTCCTTATAATTCCAAAAAGCTATTTTCTGGCCATGAAAATTCACCTTCTTGTTATTATAAAATTTAGGTTACTGAAATTGTAACGAATTGTAAAGCTTTGTAGCTAGGATCAAACACTTCATTGACTTTGTACAAATGAGCAAGATTGGACAATTAGCAATCAAGAATATAATGGTTTTAATAAAATGAAACTACGGATACAGAATTCTACATTTCACACGGAATATTTGTGTATACACTCGAAACAAACAAACGAAAAACATTACAAACACGAATTAAAATAGGATGAGAGAGGGAGAGAAAACGATATATATATATATATATATATATATATATAGAGAGAGAGAGAGAGAGAGAGAGAGAGAGAGAAAGTGAAACTAACGGTCAGGATGAGAGAGATCACCGGGGTGATTGAAGCATGGCAAAAATCACAGACCACGTAACCCTTAGAGAGGCAACAAGGAATCACATCAATCAAATCAAATCAATAACCTATACTTGCGTATGGTTCTCTGTGTTGCTGAGGAATGCAGAGTCGTGTGCATGTTTGTCCTCCGGTGCTATAGGCTTGTTCTCTCGTGTCTTCCGGGGCGAGCAGACTCGCGGGAAGTTTTAAAGGTTCACCGAACGTGAAGTTACCAAGGAAATAATTCAGAGTTCATCTCCCTCGTGGAAGGAGAGGCGAATATGAAAATAAAACTTAGTAAAGAAAATGAAAAATGGAGATGAGAGCTCACACTCCCATCTTCTTCCGTTGAGCGCAGCTTGCGTGTTTCCTTTAAGAGCCGCGGGGATTTCAAAGAGTCCTTTTAAAGTTGAAGTTGCAGGTTGTTCATTTCACTGAACGTAGGCAAGGTCCGAAGACGAAAATAAAGAAAAGACTTAAGGAAAAGAAAATAGAAACGGAGGAAGACTGCGTAAAGCTCCCTAAGGAGCCATGGCACGGAAACCTCTCACAGGGAAAAAGCTCTTCCAGAAACTTCTGTGTCAGTCTCTTATGGAGAGGAGGGAGGAGACTACTTCGCGTACGTGAACCAATCATCTTAGAGTATCTCGAGCGGGAAAGTTTTTCTTTGTCCTGTCAGGATGATTTGTGACGGTATGAAATTTTGGTCATTTCTAACCAGAAAGATTGTACACACAGAACAATACATTTTACTGTAATATCCTATGTATGACTGGTTTGGTCAAAACAAGACGGTCAAACAGGTACCAAGAATGGCCGGAAAGAGTAGAAGAAACATAAAGTTACATTCATATGCAGAATTACACACATTTAATGTTCACTCACACGACTATAAAGTCATAATACCGGCTACCATGACCTAGGAAAGATCAAATTCATGTTTATACATTTCTTAAGTGGTTATACTTATAGAAAATATAAGATTGCAGAGTCTATTCCTCTTTCTTTATCAGAATTCAAGTGGGAGCTATGGTTCCCTTGGAATTCCTTTTGGGGGTCATAAAGTTTTATGACCTAGCAAGAGGGAGAGGCACAGAATTTGATCCTGTTAGGTATTCTTTCTTTAGAAATACACTTAAGATTCAAAGTTACAGAACAGTCTCAAATTTAATCTATAGAATAAGACAAAACTAATTAGATATGCATGCGTACAGGAAGGTTAGATACAATTCTGTGTTATATATATTAAGGATATTTCTATCCTAAGTTGCACACAAGGGACGTCTGTGTGCGTGTATGAATGGCGTGTGTGTATAAGTTCATCCCGTGGTTGGCGCAATCCTTGGGGAATCACGTGGGGAATCCTGTGGTCAGCATCTGTCCATAGATAGATAGATAGATAGATAGATAGATAGATAGATAGATAGATAGATAGATAGATAGATAGATTGATTGATATAGATAGATAGAGAAATAGACAGACAGATAGATAGATAGATAGATAGATAGATAGATAGATAGATAGATAGATAGATAGATAGATAGATAGATAGATAGATAGATAGATTGATTGATATAGATAGATAGAGATAGATAAATAGACAGATAGATAGATAAATAGACAGACAGACAGACAGATAGCTAGATAGATAGATAGATAGATAGATAGATAGATAGATAGATAGATAGATAGATAGATAGATAGATAGATAGATAGATAGATAGATAGATAGATAGATAGATAGATAAATAGACAGACAGACAGACAGACAGACAGACAGACAGACAGACAGACAGATAGATAGATAGATAGATAGATAGATAGATAGATAGATAGATAGATAGATAGATAGATGGATAGATATTCCAAATTAATGACAGACAGATACACGATAGATAGATAGATAGATAGACAGACAGACAGACAGACAGATAGATAGATAGATAGATAGATAGATGGATAGATATTCCAAATTAATGACAGACAGATACACGATAGATAGATAGACAGACAGACAGATAGATAGATAGATAGATAGATAGATAGATAGATAGATAGATAGATAGATAGATAGATAGATAGATAGATAGTGTAGCGACAATGAGTCTTACATTGAATTAGCTCAAATTATATATAGGGAATTTTAATAATTAATCATGAATATGATTAATATACTGCATATTACAGTTAAATTATCGAAGTTGAAAATAGATCGATTGTATATATGAATGATCAATCACAACGAATTATAATTCTTCATTCATATATCAATGGTCCCATTCCAGATCGATTATATGAGATAACCTTTAATGGAATTAATTTAGTTATCGAACAATCTGTTTGTCCAGCAAACGGCCGTAAGATTAACTTATCAACTTCTCAACAAGGTTATCCCTTCCTTATAATTCCAAAAAGCTATTTTCTGGCCATGAAAATTCACCTTCTTGTTATTATAAAATTTAGGTTACTGAAATTGTAACGAATTGTAAAGCTTTGTAGCTAGGATCAAACACTTCATTGACTTTGTACAAATGAGCAAGATTGGACAATTAGCAATCAAGAATATAATGGTTTTAATAAAATGAAACTACGGATACAGAATTCTACATTTCACACGGAATATTTGTGTATACACTCGAAACAAACAAACGAAAAACATTACAAACACGAATTAAAATAGGATGAGAGAGGGAGAGAAAACGATATATATATATATATATATATATATATATATATATATATATATATATATATATATATATATATATATATATATATATAGAGAGAGAGAGAGAGAGAGAGAGAGAGAAAGTGAAACTAACGGTCAGGATGAGAGAGATCACCGGGGTGATTGAAGCATGGCAAAAATCACAGACCACGTAACCCTTAGAGAGGCAACAAGGAATCACATCAATCAAATCAAATCAATAACCTATACTTGCGTATGGTTCTCTGTGTTGCTGAGGAATGCAGAGTCGTGTGCATGTTTGTCCTCCGGTGCTATAGGCTTGTTCTCTCGTGTCTTCCGGGGCGAGCAGACTCGCGGGAAGTTTTAAAGGTTCACCGAACGTGAAGTTACCAAGGAAATAATTCAGAGTTCATCTCCCTCGTGGAAGGAGAGGCGAATATGAAAATAAAACTTAGTAAAGAAAATGAAAAATGGAGATGAGAGCTCACACTCCCATCTTCTTCCGTTGAGCGCAGCTTGCGTGTTTCCTTTAAGAGCCGCGGGGATTTCAAAGAGTCCTTTTAAAGTTGAAGTTGCAGGTTGTTCATTTCACTGAACGTAGGCAAGGTCCGAAGACGAAAATAAAGAAAAGACTTAAGGAAAAGAAAATAGAAACGGAGGAAGACTGCGTAAAGCTCCCTAAGGAGCCATGGCACGGAAACCTCTCACAGGGAAAAAGCTCTTCCAGAAACTTCTGTGTCAGTCTCTTATGGAGAGGAGGGAGGAGACTACTTCGCGTACGTGAACCAATCATCTTAGAGTATCTCGAGCGGGAAAGTTTTTCTTTGTCCTGTCAGGATGATTTGTGACGGTATGAAATTTTGGTCATTTCTAACCAGAAAGATTGTACACACAGAACAATACATTTTACTGTAATATCCTATGTATGACTGGTTTGGTCAAAACAAGACGGTCAAACAGGTACCAAGAATGGCCGGAAAGAGTAGAAGAAACATAAAGTTACATTCATATGCAGAATTACACACATTTAATGTTCACTCACACGACTATAAAGTCATAATACCGGCTACCATGACCTAGGAAAGATCAAATTCATGTTTATACATTTCTTAAGTGGTTATACTTATAGAAAATATAAGATTGCAGAGTCTATTCCTCTTTCTTTATCAGAATTCAAGTGGGAGCTATGGTTCCCTTGGAATTCCTTTTGGGGGTCATAAAGTTTTATGACCTAGCAAGAGGGAGAGGCACAGAATTTGATCCTGTTAGGTATTCTTTCTTTAGAAATACACTTAAGATTCAAAGTTACAGAACAGTCTCAAATTTAATCTATAGAATAAGACAAAACTAATTAGATATGCATGCGTACAGGAAGGTTAGATACAATTCTGTGTTATATATATTAAGGATATTTCTATCCTAAGTTGCACACAAGGGACGTCTGTGTGCGTGTATGAATGGCGTGTGTGTATAAGTTCATCCCGTGGTTGGCGCAATCCTTGGGGAATCACGTGGGGAATCCTGTGGTCAGCATCTGTCCATCCGTGGTGTGTACCACGTGAGGGTTTCAAGAACAACAGGATTCTGTTTCTTAATTGCGCAATGCGTCATAAATGGAGTTAATCAATGACCTGCTGGCAGACATTGGGGCACCATTTCACATGATTCAAGGTTTTGTGAATTAAACATATATGTGTTCATATTTGCTCAGTAGTGAATGGAAAACAGGATTCGGTCAGTCGCTACAGATCCCCCTTTTCGTCGGATGAAGTCCCTGTGTGAACATCATCGGACGACAATCATCACAATGGCCGACTGGCAGGTGAATCCTGATGAAGTGTCGTTCTTGAAGGACGGGAGTTCCAGTGCTGTCTGATATGCTTTGCTCGGAAGATGGTACAATGCCAGATCATTCAGGTGGAATATGGCACCTTTCGGAGCTTGAATCCACATACTCTGGTTGAGCATGTTGACACGGCTGGTTGTGTCATGCTGGTCGTAAGTGAGAGTAGCTGTACGCACAGGTGTGTTAACGAGCCACCTGTCACCTACAATCTCTGCTTGCATCTCTGTGACTTTTGCTCGAGGCTTAGCTTGGGCAGGGCAGCGTGTGTCGCTGACCAGGGGTTGCAACCCGCAGGTTCCTTCAGTGTTGTCTCTGAGGAAGGGTTTGCTAGGGCAGAGATAGTGAATGTCTTTGGTGAGGTGTACATGTGCAGGTTTGGGGCCAGGTGCAGCTGTGTGTCGCTGTCCTGGGTGTTGCTTTTCAAAAACCTGACATTGGCAATGTCTTTAAGTCTGTAGACTTGGTTTGACTCGCTGATGGATTGGTTCAAGAGCACATCCACTCCCCTCTGCTCGTGATCGACGTAGAGTGGGATGGCGTTACCCAGAGAGTAGGCCAGGTGTATTTGTAAGGGGATCAGTTGGCCTGGTAATGGCGGAAACCAGCATAGTTAGCACAAGGCTTAAGGGTTTCAAGTACGGTGGGATTCTACCCGTGGCTGGGCTGTCATTTGAGGAGTTAACCTCCCACAGCATGTCTGTTATCAGGGCTGTAACCAGCTGAGTTTGGGCAAAGTCATTCTGGAAGACAGTAAACAGCGGTTCCATGCAGTTCATGGTCTGATTCAGCAGGACGCTGTGAATGTTGAGAATGACCATGTTCTTCTCAATGTCTTGCCGATGGTTTGGAAAGATGCACTCTGCGTAGTGAGTTGCTCTTTTAGCTGTGAAAGTTCAGTCTGGATTTCAACCACATGCCGTTTCGCCGTGGCTATGTTTGCTGTGTGGACACTTGGCATACCAGTGTCGAACAGAGTTCTGGCGGCAGCTACGGCTCCGAGCAACGCTCCCAGGAACCGTTTGGAGTGTTAGTTGGTGCTTAGGAGTCCTGATTGTGTAACAGTCACTTTCCCAAGTTGGTTGGACATGTGTTCGACCTTGGCCTTGGCGTGAGAGAGGGAGTCCTCTGTCCATCGGGCACTTGCCCAGCCGTATTGGGCTACGGTGCTGGGGTAGTGTGCTCTGTAGGCCTTGTGGCTGGATGAGTCGAACATGCGCTTAATGGGTGTAGGTCCTGCAGTCGGTGATCAGGAGTCTCAGTTGTTCTCTCGGTGGCAGCTTTCCTCTGGATGGCTGACAGCACAGCATGGCGAACCACAGCACCAACCTGGTACAGACAACAGGGAGAGAAAGAAAGGGGAGGAAAAAGCCAGCAAGGGCTGTCTTTGGTTGGACAGGGCAGTCTTTTTATTTCATGGGTGGCAACTAGGTTTAGCTTGCCTTGGCCCATGTTTTGCCACATCTTGCTGCTGGCATGTCGCTTGCTTCAGTGTATTGTCAGTGGCTCTGGTGCTGTGGTTTGCAGCGCATGATGCGTCATGGACGTACATTGGCCTTATCCCCCCTTTGCGCCGTTGCATTACACGTCTCTGCGTTGTGGTGTCAGACGGTGCACACATAGAATGTAGCTCTGTGCACGCAGAATGTGCTTGGTGTCATGCAGTGTTCTGAGTAACTGGTTGTCAGTGAGTGTAGACGGCATTCAAGGGTTGGTTGGAGGGGTCTGAGAGGTGGTGAAGCAAAGTCTTTATTGTTTCAGAAGCCCGCATGTTCGTTATGTTTGTCTTTGTAAACAGCGGAGCTAGCGTAAACTGCTCTGAGGTGGACAGTTTAGTTTGTAAAGTTCTTATGCTGTGTGTAATCACTTCAAACTTCAGGGTGGGTGGGCGGGTGTGAAGTGACCACAGCTAGTCGTTTAGTGCGCCAGGCTTGGCGAGGGTATGGGTTTGGTCATTCAAGTCTTTGTCAAGGCCCGGTTGCCTTGAGTGTCCTTTCACCTTTTTCCAGTAGACAATCATGTTGTTTGTTCTTGTGATGTCATGCCTGGAACCGGTGTTGGTGTGTGACAGGCATGTGTTTTGAAGTCTTACAGCCATTTTGTTTCCAGCCTGGAAGTTGGTATGGGAAACTGAGTGTGGCATAGTTAAAGTCTGTGCACATAAGGAGTTCTTTGATGTTATGCGTCAACGCGATGTGCAGCGTTATGAGAATGGCTGCTACCTCAGTATATTGTGATGACTGCGGGCCCAACTTGAAGTATTGTGGTGGGCACGGTATGTCATTTACCCACAGCATGCCCGCACCTGATTGAGGGGTGCCCTCATGGTGGTAGGAACATCCATCGATGTAGGCTGTGGGCATACCTTGGCACGTATTCTCTTTAAAGTACCTGTGACAGGTCAGTTGTTGTTGTTGGGGTTCTTCTTCATCCACCGTTGCAGCTGGTGTGTTATCAGAGCAGTTTCGGCAGGCTGCCAGGCCGTTGCCTAGCGCAGACTTGTGATTTTGAGCATGACGTGCCTCAACATTGCACGCCTGGAGGGCCATTAACCATGTGGCTATGCGTGAATTGGTGACCACGCCATCTCGGATGCGCTGGCTGTTGAGGAACGTTACAGCCCATACAGTGCATAGCAGAGATTTTTCACAGTCTGAGAATTTAGTCTCTGGTGGGAGAAATGTCTTGCTGGCATATGTAACGACTCTTTTGTCTTGATCATACCTCTGGTACAGGCCAGCACTAAGACAGTGGTTGGAGAACCCAGCTTCTGGATAGAACTCTTTTTGTGGGTCAGGGTAAGCCAGACATGGAGCTGTGCCTAGGTGTCGTTTAGCTCATTCATGGCATTTTCTTGAACTTCTGTCCATACAAATGGGCAGTCTCTTTTTTAGAAGGGCAGTTAGAGGTTTCGCAATGTCTGAGTAGCTTTTGCTGAACTGCCGTGAGTAATTGCACACCCCTAGAAAGCTTCGCAGCTCTGAGATGTTGGTGGGTGGCTTGATGTTTTGAACAGCTTGAATATGGCTGGAGTGCGGTTCAATGCCCCGTGATCCGATGAGTAGACCCACATAGTTGACTTTGGTTCGACGCCGGCAGTGGATAATTGGTTCAAAACATAGTCTATTTCTTTCAGGTGGTCAGCCACTGTTCTGCTTTTCATGAGAACATCATCAACGTAGATAAGGTTACCTCTCCTTCTGGCATCTGGGCATGCTTTGTTCAGGGAGGTGTTAAACTCAGCAGGTGAGTTGGCATAGCCGAACGGCACCTGGTGCAAGTGAATTGTCTGTTGCCGAACGTAAAGGCTAGCTTGTGCTGATCTTCTGGATGCACAGGTATGGTCCCGAATCCAGAGGCCACATCAAGTGTAGAGAAGATTGTGTCTCCTCTGATTCTGGGTGTTTCTTGCTCCAGCTGGGTCAAGGGCCATTGGGACAGTGGCACCTGTTGGTGCAGTTTCCTGTAGTCAATGGTGGGGTGCCACTTACCGTTTGGTTTGAGGACGGGCCAGATGGGGGCAGAATGGGTGCTGTTGCATGGACGGATGACACCTTTTTCAAGCCTGGATTCGATGATCTCTCGCACCGGTTCGTGTGAAGCGATGGGGATCTTGTACTGCCAGACAAAAGTGGGAGGAGCATTAGGGTGCTTTGGGATGCGCACAGTGTGGAGTTCGGTGAGACCACAATCTAAAGAGTCTTTGGCAAAGGATGCTTTGAACTTGTAAAGGACTTTGTAGATCTGCATCATTTTTAATTGCGTCAGCGTCTTTTAGAATTTGCTGAACTTGAGACTCAAATCCTGGGTACGGCTCCTCTGTTGGGGTGTCGTCTGTCGTGTTGGCAGGCAGAGGTGCAGCAGTGTCGTCAGTCTCGCAAGCAGGCAGTCTGGAGACTTTGTATGCTGCAAGGTGTTGGTCCTCTGTCAGTGCTGTTCTGCATACCTGGTCTTTGTCCATTGGCATGACCGAAGTAATGGAGATGAGTTTGAAGGGTGCTGTGAACACTGTGTGGTCTGTGTTCCCTTCGGGCATCATTGAATATGGGATGGGCCCAATGATTGGTAGTGTGAGTTCAAAAGTCATGGAAGTCGTGGCTCAATAGCCATCCCACTCGGTAGGCTTTGGGAATTGTGATGTCCCTTGCCATGCCTTTGTTGAAAAGGATGTAGACTACACAAGATGACACTTCAGTAAGGGGTGTGGCTTGCAGCGTGAGTCCAAGTTCAACACATTCGGGTGAGGGCTGAAAGAAGCCCAGCGTGTGGTTTAGGGTTCGACCACAACGCATGTTGAGCCGGTCGGCGACCCCTTTGGTGTAAAATGGTATCACAGTTTCCTGTTCGTTGATTAGGGTGCAAACCTCAGGAATGGTCTGACCTGACAGGAGGTTCTCAGTGTTGGTTGGAACAACAGGGGGCTGTAAAGTCAATGGGGCCCACACTACCTCATTAATGATGTCCACATGAGCCTTGTGGCGAGTCAGGATGTCTGCTCCGATGTAGACATCATGGGGCGGGTCCAGAAGGACCAGGAAGTAATGGGTCAGACAGTCGGTGGTTCCAGTTCAGGTTCAAAGCGCAGACACCTTTGGCCGTCATCATGGTTGATGGGCACGTGTTTAAAAGGAAAATGGGTGTGCTTGCTGGCAGAAGGAAGGTCCGGTGTGTCTTCAATGAGAGCATTGAATAGTGAGACACTGATGGCTGAGTTGTCTGCCCATAGTGCAAGTACAATGTCAGTGGTGGTTACGTCATTCAACTGCAGGTCAGTTGTGACCTTGGGGCAGAAGGAGTCAGAGTCTTTGGTGAGCTGAAATGTGCAGAGTGGGGAACTTGAATCTTGGTCTGGTGCTGGAACTGTGTCCCTGTGGCTGGCTGTGAGAGTTCCCGTGAACTCTGTGACCTGACAGTCTGGCTCTGCGGGAATTCTCGTGACCTCTGTGACCCCACAGTCTGGCTCGGGTGGCCTGTGTGACTGGAGGGGGAGGGGTTCCCGCACTTGAGCCCAAACTTACAGTTATTTGAAGTCCAGTAAAGGTTCAAAGCGATCTAGCAGGTCTTTGCCAATTAGAAGTGGGTAAGTGTTCATTTTTGAGATGTACACTGGGTGGATCAGATTCATAGACCCAGTTGTCAGGTGGATGGGAGCTACCTGTTTGAGCCGGATGTCGTCCTGGCTGTGGGATTGCACATTCAGCTCACATGTTTGAGATTTAAGAGTTCGATCTTGGCTCTTAGTTTTAGCACTGAGTCTTTCAAATAGTTGGGCTGACATTAACGTGATGTCTGAGCCGGTGTCTAGCAGGGTGTCAAGGCTCAAATCATTGTCCACAGTGGTTTTTAGGTAGAGTTTTTCGGCCCACCCCCTCTTTGATCAGGTTTCCCAGAAGTCTTGGCGTCGGGGCTGGTCTGTGTGGGTCGCTGCGGAGGCAGGTAGCTAAAACAGCATTTCTTGGTCTTTTGGGACTTTGGTACCTGATATGAGGAAGTGTGCTGTCTCATTCAGGGTGTGCAGCTGTCAGCTGGGGAGCTTGGGTGATGCTGACGCCTTGTGATGTGACAGTTAGCTCTGTGGTCTTTGGCTGACGAGCAGTGTTCTGGGTGCTTGGCTCAGTCAGTTGGTAGTCAGACAGGGGGTTGGTTTCAGTTCTTATGCTTAGACATAAGATGTGTGGTTTGTCTTTCTTGTGAGTTTTCTGTAAAGAAGCTCTTTCAGCCCCCTCAGGATCTCTGCCCTCTCTGACGTGGCTGCACTGTTTTGACTCTCTGTACAAAGATCTGTGGTGTTGTGGGGCGCCCTCTAGAGTCAGCTCTGAATAGTGTTCGGAGACAGGGAAGATGGTGTTGTTTTTCACAGTCTTTCTGGACACAGTCTTTTGCTTGAAATAAGCTTTGTGAGCCAAGTCTCGTAGCTGTTGGGCAGACATGGTCCGTGAACAGACCAGGATGCCCATGTGATGACTCACTGTGTGATGCAGGTTTTGGAGAAACAAGAGTTCTGAAGTTTGAAATCCTCTTCCATACCTGGCTCTTTCTGTGCTCCGAAGTAGGCTTGTCGGAATCGGCCGCAGTAGGTCTGTGGGGTTTCAAGTCTTGTCTGCTTGAGGTCCATGGCGATGAGGACCCCTTGGTCTGATTCTGGATCAGAGAATTCTTTAATCAAAAATTGTCGCAGCTGCTGGTAGTCAGTTTTGACAGTCTCTGGTTGACGATATAGGAAGCTGCGCATGTCACGGCTAGACGTAATCCTTAGCAGGTGAAATCTGTCACAAGTAGTTACATTGGCTACAGTCTGTGAATGAAAGTCAATGTCTTGCAGGGTTCGGAGTGAACGTAGGGATGTTTCTGGCCAGCTTGACGAGTTCTTTGGGGGCCATGCCATGGTTAGCGGCAGGGGTTCTCTGGAAGCTGGCTGGTGACATTTTGAGCAATGGGCTTTTAACCCCCCCTTTCAGCTCTGAGTTTGTGGCTGAAAGGTACGGACCGGCTGGTTAGGGGAAACTTTGTGGTGTGCGTTTCCCCTTCCCGGTCATTCTGCAGTCTATAAGAGTGTTTCAACTCTTCGTGAACAATGTCAAGTTCGTTTTTGAGATCGTGTCTCTGCTGAGTAAGCTCGTGGATTTCAGCTCGGGCTGCGTGCAAGTGGTTTTTGCATGCCTTGGCTTTAGCGTCTCTTTCTTTTAGTTCAGTCTCTGCTCTTGCAAGGAGAGCTTCACCTTGTCGGAGTTTCTCGTTGAGTTTCTCTCTGGCGTTTCTCTCCGCTTGCTTTCTTTGGTCGGTGTCAAGACGAAGATCACACAGGGCCTTTTGAAGTCTTTCCGCTTCTTTCTGTAGCGCTGGGTCTGTTGCATCCTCTGTCCCGCGCTGGCAGTGGTCTCGTGGAGTAGTTGACCTAGATGGCTCTGCGCGTGGGTCTGGTTCCTCCGCTTGAAGCTTTAGCGTTGTGGCTTCCTGCTCCAGGCTGATGCTGCACCTTTCGCTGAGCTGTGCCTGGGCGACGGGGTTGTGTGCGATGCCTCCGACGATTCTGGCCCAGTCTTTGTAGTTGTAGCTCTGGGTCGGATCGTGGGCCATCAGCTTGTCCACGTCGGCGTCCTTAGGCAGGAAGGAGGTCGTCATGGCTCTCGACCATGACTGTAGGACCGGACCATGCTGGCTCACTGTGGGCGAGAGGAACACAACACACAAACAAAGAGACCAGTGCAAGTTCGTTCTAAGGTTAACGAGCTATACTCATATGGGCTATGCCGTTTATGAGAATTTTGGGGCTAACTGATGTAACCAGTTAGCGGAGCCAATTGATTTGGGTCAACGAAGGACCCGAACTAGAGATTTGACAGGCAGTAGCCTAGCGGGTCACGTGATGACACCGGCTGCTTGGTTTGTCGCTCTATTATTATTTAGCTTCCTTGGTGGCTCTCACAGGTTACTGTCTCTAAGTGAAATGAAAGAAACACATCACAACAGAACACAAAGATAGAAGAGATCAGAGTGAAAGGAAACAATGAAAATGAATAGGTCTGAAATGAACTGGAATAAGTACTAACATTGGAAGTGTTAGGGAGAATAAGGAGGCCTAAGCCTACTACCGCTGATAGGGTTTAAGATAGGGCCTATGGGTGAGTGGGGTTGTCGGGATAGCAACCTAAGAAGGTGTGGCTTGGAGAAGAGATGGGCCAAACACTTAAAATATCCGGGAGATATCAAGTATTTTGTGGCTTATAGTAAGTGGGATGGTTTTTTAAATTTTTTTTTATTAAATTTAGTTTACCTGCGGTGAATTGAGTCCACTCCGGTGAGAACCAGTGGCATGGTCAACCTCCCTGGCGCTTCCCAAACACTCAACCGCGGTGTCCTCGGCCCTCCGTTACTCTGTCGCGTTGCGCCCTCCCAAACAGTCTTTTTGACTTTAAACACAACTCGGCAACGCCAAGATGTCAACCGCCAGACAACACTACAAAATTGGGCTGTTCCCCAGAACCCTCCAGAAGGAGTGGCCTCTTTTTAGGCCCCGGTTTAGGTACTGGTCCCAGAAATTGCCTTTTTGTGTCGGCTGGACTGGTTGACTATCTTTGGAGTGCCAAACTGCTGATGTCAGCACTGCGGGCCGCAACGACGGACAGAGATAAAAGAAACCGAGACTCACGCACAGCCAGTGTTGTTTGTAACGCTGGTCGGACAACCCTGCTGGCCGGAACACCACCAGAGATGACTTCAAATCACCAAGGGAGTACTACAATAGATACACAAAATGATGAACAAGGGAAGCATAAAGTGAATTAAGGCTTGTTTGTTTAAACCAAATTGAGTAATTATTTATGTAGCAATAAGAGTCGAAGGTTTTACTAAATAATAATAAACAAGAGGGAATTATGATAATGTTGGTCTTTATCAAAATAACCTAACCCAAAAGAGAGGAAAAATAATAAAAATCAAAATATGAAGAGACAGGATTGAAACACGGTAGAAGAAGCAGGCCGCAGTAGTAGGTTTTCACCACAAGGGGGCGTACTCCTTCTCCGTGCTTTGCCTGGGGAACAGAACACTTGATTCAAATTCAAAATTCAAAACTTGTTTAAATTTAAAATTTAAAACAAGCAGGAAAGAATTAAAAGGGAAATCAGAATGATATCCTATAATAGCTAATAAGGTAAAGCATCATTAATAACTATAAAATAATCAAAAGGGGAAGATGAGATAGATGCACAATTCAAAACAGAGTGAAAGGAGGAAAAGCGTGGTGCCGACTTAGTGAGGAAGGCCACAGGGTGGCGCTGTTTCCTCCACATGGATATCAGTGGCTGACAGGCAAACACGACATAAATTTACACTGGTTTAAAACCAAATTAAAATAAGCGTGAAAGGAGATTGAGAAATCAGGATAATATTTTATAATAATTAACGATAACAGTAAAGTGTCATCAATGATTATAAAATAATATAAAGAGAAAAAGTAGAAATAAAACAATCCAAAACAGAATTTGAAAAGAGAGAAAAGGAGCGTTGAGTGAACCGACCTGGCGGGGGGGCAGCCACTAGGACTTCCTACCAAGTGGGCTCACGGTAGGCTGGGATTTTAATCTAAGTTTTAATTCAAATCTTGTTTGACCAAACTTAAAGTAAATGTACCAGTCAAAAGCAGAAAAATTTGTCTACCACAAAATAAAATTCGCACAAGCAAAGCTATAAATGCAAATAATTATTGAGAATTTAGACAGGCTAATTCACAGGGAAATGAATTCAGCAGTAACGAGAGCATTAAACGGCCACGAGATGGCGTAATTGTGCTCATGCATGCTGATGTCAGAAGGCGGGGCGTAATTTGATATTTCTAAATACCTAAAGGACGCCCTCTGGTGTTTAGCAAGCGGAATTACAACCGACTTTAATGTGATTTTAACTTGGAGCTTTCAGCTCGCGTCGTGCGCTGATTTCCTGCAATAAATCACAAATGAACAAACAGATCTCTGTGGATCTTTTCGGTGCTATAGTGCACAACAGCGTGAAACAGGATTTCTTCGCTGTGAAAACATGCGGATGTGAAACAACAGGAATTTTCGTCTGTTGTTACTCACACAAACATTTTTATGTATTAGATTTACATTTAAATGTATCAGATCTTTAATTGGGTAGCTAAACCAATTTTGACCAGGAGTTTACCATTTTTGTTGAATATCACTGGGTTAACCACGAATTCAATAACGACATTATGTAAGTAAGGCCTTTTACCACTGAACAGAGGAAACTCGCTCTCGATCAGATTTACGTCTTGCTCTGATAAAGAGATTCTCGTCTTAATCAGGCGTTTAAATAATATTAACATGTACCAGCTGCAAAGAGTTTGCTTCGTCTTTACAGGGATAGGTATAATATTATGAACTGCAGTTTAATTTAGCAATTAACAGTGTTCACATGTTAAACATATTTCACAGGGTCAATTTGCTTAACTGAGTTTGGCTTCGTGCCGATCAGTTCTTCAGTGGGTTGCGTTGCGCGACTTTCACTGGAGCGCACATAAAAAAAATTAATACACAATATACTCATAGATTGAAACTGAATTTGCTCATAAAACAAAGTTTGAAATGCCTCACGGTCTCCACCAAACATGTAGCGACAATGAGTCTTACATTGAATTAGCTCAAATTATATATAGGGAATTTTAATAATTAATCATGAATATGATTAATATACTGCATATTACAGTTAAATTATCGAAGTTGAAAATAGATCGATTGTATATATGAATGATCAATCACAACGAATTATAATTCTTCATTCATATATCAATGGTCCCTTTCCAGATCGATTATATGAGATAACCTTTAATGGAATTAATTTAGTTATCGAACAATCTGTTTGTCCAGCAAACGGCCGTAAGATTAACTTATCAACTTCTCAACAAGGTTATCCCTTCCTTATAATTCCAAAAAGCTATTTTCTGGCCATGAAAATTCACCTTCTTGTTATTATAAAATTTAGGTTACTGAAATTGTAACGAATTGTAAAGCTTTGTAGCTAGGATCAAACACTTCATTGACTTTGTACAAATGAGCAAGATTGGACAATTAGCAATCAAGAATATAATGGTTTTAATAAAATGAAACTACGGATACAGAATTCTACATTTCACACGGAATATTTGTGTATACACTCGAAACAAACAAACGAAAAACATTACAAACACGAATTAAAATAGGATGAGAGAGGGAGAGAAAACGATATATATATATATATATATAGAGAGAGAGAGAGAGAGAGGGAGAGAGAGAGAGAGAGAGAGAGAGAGAGAAAGTGAAACTAATGGTCAGGATGAGAGAGATCACCGGGGTGATCGAAGCATGGCAAAAATCACAGACCACGTAACCCTTAGAGAGGCAACAAGGAATCACATCAATCAAATCAAATCAATAACCTATACTTGCGTATGGTTCTCTGTGTTGCTGAGGAATGCAGAGTCGTGTGCATGTTTGTCCTTCGGTGCTATAGGCTTGTTCTCTCGTGTCTTCCGGGGCGAGCAGACTCGCGGGAAGTTTTAAAGGTTCACCGAACGTGAAGTTACCAAGGAAATAATTCAGAGTTCATCTCCCTCGTGGAAGGAGAGGCGAATATGAAAATAAAACTTAGTAAAGAAAATGAAAAACGGAGATGAGAGCTCACACTCCCATCTTCTTCCGTTGAGCGCAGCTTGCGTGTTTCCTTTAAGAGCCGCGGGGATTTCAAAGAGTCCTTTTAAAGTTGAAGTTGCAGGTTGTTCATTTCACTGAACGTAGGCAAGGTCCGAAGACGAAAATAAAGAAAAGACTTAAGGAAAAGAAAATAGAAACGGAGGAAGACTGCGTAAAGCTCCCTAAGGAGCCATGGCACGGAAACCTCTCACAGGGAAAAAGCTCTTCCAGAAACTTCTATGTCAGTCTCTTATGGAGAGGAGGGGTTCACGCCTCACGCCACACTGTAGTTCAATCATCTTAGAGTATCTCGAGCGGGAAAGTTTTTCTTTGTCCTGTCAGGATGATTTGTGACGGTATGAAATTTTGGTCATTTCTAACCAGAAAGATTGTACACACAGAACAATACATTTTACTGTAATATCCTATGTATGACTGGTTTGGTCAAAACAAGACGGTCAAACAGGTACCAAGAATGGCCAGAAAGAGTAGAAGAAACATAAAGTTACATTCATATGCAGAATTACACACATTTAATGTTCACTCACACGACTATAAAGTCATAATACCGGCTACCATGACCTAGGAAAGATCAAATTCATGTTTATACATTTCTTAAGTGGTTATACTTATAGAAAATATAAGATTGCAGAGTCTATTCCTCTTTCTTTATCAGAATTCAAGTGGGAGCTATGGTTCCCTTGGAATTCCTTTTGGGGGTCATAAAGTTTTATGACCTAGCAAGAGGGAGAGGCACAGAATTTGATCCTGTTAGGTATTCTTTCTTTAGAAATACACTTAAGATTCAAAGTTACAGAACAGTCTCAAATTTAATCTATAGAATAAGACAAAACTAATTAGATATGGATGCGTACAGGAAGGTTAGATACAATTCTGTGTTATATATATTAAGGATATTTCTATCCTAAGTTGCACACAAGGGACGTCTGTGTGCGTGTATGAATGGCGTGTGTGTATAAGTTCATCCCGTGGTTGGCGCGGGCTGTTGCTCCCCCCTTCTTGGGGAATCACGTGGGGAATCCTGTGGTCAGCATCTGTCCATCCGTGGTGTGTACCACATGAGGGTTTCAAGAACAACAGGATTCTGTTTCTTAATTGCGCAATGCGTCATAAATGGAGTTAATCAATGACCTGCTGGCAGACATTGGGGCACCATTTCACATGATTCAAGGTTTTGTGAATTAAACATATATGTGTTCATATTTGCTCAGTAGTGAATGGAAAACAGGATTCGGTCAGTCGCTACAATAGATAGATAGATAGATAGATAGATAGATAGATAGATAGATAGATAGATAGATAGATAGATAGATAGATAGATAGATAGATAGATAGATAGATAGATAGATAGATAGATAGATAATTGTGTACAGACAGACAGAAAGATTAAATTAATGTGAAATAGGCTTCGCCGGAAAGATCAATTGTTTTCAATCCAGATGATGGTCTGACGGTCTTACCGTAATAGCTAGTGTATACGCGCACCACGAAATATAGGGGCGGCTAGTTTGACCGCTCATTTCGAGGTGGCGGCTGGCTTTACCGCAGTGATTTGATTCGGATGAAGATGATCAAATTCTGGACGGAATCGATCCATTTGAGGAGTAAGTATGAATGCAATATTGCTGATAATATATTGTCTAATATATATTGTATCATTTTTTTAGCAAAATTATTTTATTGTAGCTTTTCAGAAATAACGGAGCAGTAATCAAATAATGTGCGCCATTAAATAATGTGCGCGTTTTGGCCGCATGTATCCATCTTCATTTACAAGCAATTTCGTGTACTTTGCTTGTCTATTTTATTGTAATGTTTTTTAGGGAAATGTTATTGTAGCTTTTCAGAAATAATGGTGCAGTAAGCCTTATCTAAGGCCTGTACTATTTGTCTACATGGGAGGGGGTTTGGTTTAGACATTGGTGCATAATGATGAAGGCTCCAGTAATAATAGTCAGATTGTAGTTAGAAGTTCTATGACTTGGATGTAAAAATGCACACATGATGATGAATAGCTAATCTTTATTTACCACATTGTAATAAAGGCTGTACAACTTTTGATATGTTGGAATGTAAACTGACTAAATCTGTGTGTTTTAGAACAGCCCCAGAAAAGCCGATTGCATCATTGCTCAACCAGAGCCCGTTTATGGAGAGCTGAGACAAGACTTTTTAAAGCAAATGAGTGACTCTAAAAAATCTAACACCCAGCAATGAGTAATTTCTTTGCATCTCCTTTCGAATACAACATTCAAATTACTAGACAAAAAATTATATCCTGAGAAAAGTGGATTTTGAGGGGTATAGCTCCATAGACCTCCATTCATTCTGCACTCGTCCTGTGAGCGCCCTCATATGGAACCAGAGTGGAACTGCAACCAGTTCAGAAGCCGGAAGTTTACTGAGTGAAAATTCTCCCCATATTAGACATTCTCTGGCTCAACCCAGGACACTGAACGTGCGCCCCCTTCCTGTGTGGACTGATGTGCAAATGCAGTGCACAGTGACATCTAGAGGTTGTTTTTGGATGTGTTTGGTAAATTGAGACAGAATATTCAATTAAAAATGAACATTTATGTTCCCTTTACACTTTCTTATAATTTCTGTTTTTCCAAAAAAAAAAAAAAACGTATGGTGACTACAGTCACAGAAATGTAAATAGTTAATTTGTTTCTTTATATTTTTTCACTCATTTTTTTATTATTGTTTTTTTCTAAAGCCTTTGATGAATCAATATTGGTTGTAAAATCCCTTATTTATTTATGGTTTAATATTTTTCTATAATAAAAACAAAAAAAATTTAACTTTATTTGAACTGTATTTATTGGTGATAGAACACATACAATTGTCTCAAGAAGTGTATTGCAAATGCATCCACATTGTAGCTGAGAGTCTATAGAATCCAGAAATATGACTCTCTTCACTCTGCTATGAAAATTGACCATTCCAGAAGCCAAAATATCAACATAGTGCCAGGCGGACTTAAAACCCCTTAGTCTTTGAAGGGTTATTATGTGCATACTATTTACATAGGCTATTCTATGAACAGCAACTCAAAATTGGCAACGGCAATTATAAACAAAAAACTAAAATAACAGCAAAAGGATAAGAATTATCAAACAGTAAATTAGAGAAATAAAAAAGTATCCTAACTATATTTACATATTATTTACATACTAACTGATTACAGTTTTTGTATGTATAAGTGTGTGTGTGGGTTTTTTTTTTTTTGTCTGTTTTGCACTCTTGGTGTTTTAGAAATTCACCCATTCACTGTTGAGTCCTTTTTTTCTGCATCGTGACTGATTTGTAGATTGTATGCACAAAAAAAAAACTCTGTATTTTCATATTTTTGCCAATTTCCCATTCATTTCCTATGGCGGGTCATTTTAGACCCGAAGACCCTGAGTGTGACTATTTTTTTTACGACCACTTAGACTTTTCAAATCCTGTCCCCAATTTTTTTGGGTGTTCATATACCAAGTACCAATAAAGTTACCAGGTTTCGGACCATTCCAATGAAGCTACGATTTTTAACAATTTTTTATTTGAACGCTTCGGGTCATTTTAGACCCAAGGAAGTGTGTGTGTGTGTGTGTGTGTGTGTGTGTGCGAGTTTTTTTTTTTTGTCTGTTTTGCAACCTTGATGGCTTACAGTCTCATGCTTTCATTGCTGTGCACTTTATTTCTTACATTGATGAATAATTGCTTTTATTTCACACATTTCCCAAAACTAGCTTTTGGAATGACACGCGTTCATTTGTGTGTATAAGTGTGTGTGTGTGTGTTTTTTTTTTTTTTTTGGTCTGTTTTGCACTCTTGGTGTTTTAGAGATTCACCCCTTCACTGTTGAGTCCTTTTTTTCTGCATCGTGACTGATTTGTGGATTGTATGCATAAAAAAATTCTGTATTTTCATATTTTTGCCAATTTCCCATTCATTTCCTATGGGACCCGAAGGTCCTGAGTGTGACTATTTTTTTTTACGACCACTTAGACGTTTCAAATCCTGTCCCCAATTTTTTGGGGTGTTCATATGCCAAGTACCAATAAAGTCACCAAGTTTCGGACCATTCCGATGAAGCTACGATTTTTAAAAATTTTTGGTTAAAAATTGCTCCCAATATGCTATAGCGGAGCTGCCAACCCAGCTAACAAAAATGTGTTATTATAGGCCCAGCAAGCAATTTTGCGCTTAAAAGACGTCTAATAGCTGTCCAAACACAGCCCAGACGTCTAAGCTAAAACAAGGCAAAATTTGGGCTGTCAGTGAAAATTTTATGGACGTCTAAACCATAGCCCAAGAATAGACTAGTCAACAATTACATAACAAAGAAATTAAACGAGTGAAGAAATGAAACCAAATAACTTGTTCACTGTTTACTTTGCTTACATGATGGAATATCATACGCAAGTTATTTTGGCAAAAACATGTAACCAAATTCAAGTTTATTTTTATTTTTTTTTTATTAAGAATTTTTTTTTTTTCTTGGTTAATGTGAACAGTAAAGGAACACTCCATTCTGTCATTCTGAAAATGTTATGAAAATGTTATTTCTGAAAGTTCAAAACATCCAGGGTTTTTTTCTTGGTTTATGTGAATGTTAGAGGAACATTCCATTCTATCATTTTGGAAATGTTATTTCTAAATGTTTTCTAAACACCCTGAACGAATGGCCAGTCCATCACCGAGCTCACACACAGACACTTAAGTATCACTAATTTACCTATATCATGCATGTCTTTGAATTGTGGCTGAAACTGGAGTGCCTGAAGGAAACCCACACTGACACGTGGAGAACCTGCTTACTCCTGGCTCAGCCAGGACTCGAACTGGGGACCTTCTTGTTGTGAAGTGAAAGTGCTACCCACTGAGCCACTGTGCTGACCTGTTTATTTTATGTTTATATGAATTCAAGTGATAAAAATATATGAAATGTAAGCAATTCATTTCTTACAGCCAGGTATGGATTTCAAAGTAACAATTTTTTATTTGACCAAAAACTGTGTTTAGACACTTTTCCAGAGTATTAAGTAAGTGCATTAAATATTTGAATAGAAAAATAACAGATACGACTTTAGGATTCACATTTTACTGTAGTAGTAGCTTACATTTTCTAAACCAAAACACACAACCCTCTACAATGCGAGTAAATCACTTGCATATGCCACTAAATCTTCACTCTGGGCGACTAAATAATGCCATTGGCTAATACATTCTTACTCGCCAGTGTGCGTGTGTTAGAGGATAATTAAAATTTTATATTTTAACTCGCTGAACACTCTGACTGAGAGCTTGAGAGTTTCGCTCTCCATCAAGCGATCTATACTATTTACAGGTGCTGGTCATATAATTAGAATATCATCAAAAAGTTGATTTATTTCAGTAATTCCATTCAAAAAGTGAAATGTGCATATTATATTCATTCATTACACACAGACTGATATATTTAAAAAGTTTATTTCATTTAATTGTGATGATTAAAACTGACAACTAATGAAAGTCCCAAATTCAGTATCTCCGAAAATTAGAATATTACTTAAGACCAATACAAAAAAAGTATTTTTAGAAATGTTGGCCAACTGAAAAGTATGAACATGAAAAGTATGAGCATGTACAGCACTCAATACTTAGTTGGGGCTCCTTTTGCCTGAATTACTGCAACAATGCGGTGTGGCATGGAATCGATCTGTCTGTGGCACTGTTCAGGTGTTATGAGAGCCCAGGTTGCTCTGATAGTGGCCTTCAGCTCTTCTGCATTGTTGGGTCTGGCGTATCGCATATTCCTCTTCACAATACCCCATAGATTGTCTATAGGGTTAAGGTCAGGCGAGTTTGCTGGCCAATTAAGAACAGGGATACCATGGTCCTTAAACCAGGTACTGGTAGCTTTGACACTGTGTGCAGGTGCCAAGTTCTGTTGGAAAATGAAATCTGCATCTCCATAAAGTTGGTCAGCAGCAGGAAGCATGAAGTGCTCTAAAACTTCCAGGTAGACAGCTGCGTTGACCTTGGACCTCAGAAAACACAGTGGACCAACACCAGCAGATGACATGGCACCCCAAACCATCACTGACTGTGGAAACTTTACTCTGGACTTCAAGCAACGTGGATTCCGTGCCTCTCCTCTCTCCCTCCAGACTCTGGGACCTTGATTTCCAAAGGAAATGCAAAATTTACTTTCATCAGAGAACATAGCTTTGGACCACTCAGCAGCACTCCAGTCCTTTTTGTCTTTAGCCCAGGCGAGACGCTTCTGACGCTGTGTCTTGTTCAAGAGTGGCTTGACACAAGGAATGCGACAGCTGAAACCCATGTCTTGCATACGTCTGTGCGTGGTGGTTCTTGAAGCACTAACTCCAGCTGCAGTCCACTCTTTGTGAATCTCCCCCACACTTTTGAATGGGTTTTTTTTCACAATCCTCTCCAGGGTGTGGTTATCCCTATTGCTTGTACACTTTTTTCTACCACATCTTTTCCTTCCCTTCACCTCTCTATTATTGTGCTTGGAGACAGAGCTCTGTGAACAGCCAGCCTCTTTAGCAATGTGTCTTGCCCTCCTTGTGCAAGATGTCAATGGTCATCTTTTGGACAGCTGTCAAGTCAGCAGTCTTCCCCATGATTGTGTAGCCTACAGAACTAGACTGAGAGACCATTTAAAGGCCTTTGCAGGTGTTTTGAGTTAATTAGCTGATTTGAGTGTGGCACCAGGTGTCTTCAATATTGAACCTTTTCACAATATTCTAATTTTCTGAGATACTGATTTTGGGGGTTTTCATTAGTTGTCAGTTATAATCATCAAAATTAAAAGGAATGAACACTTGAAATATATCAGTCTGTGTGTAATGAATTAATATAATATCCAAATTTCACTTTTTGAATGGTGTAGCAACTGAGACCAATCAGGCACAATTATATGTTATGGTTAACAGATAATCTTTAAAACTCACTCTGGGACCTGTGGCCCCATCCCCCTAGTGGGTGCAAGAGGGGCCTTTGGGTTACCATGGATACGATCAGATAAGTTGCTTTTATTACTGTCAAGGAATGTGGCCACATGCGCAAGAGAGAGACAATGGGAAGACAGAAACAATCTTTAATACAGACTTTGCTGCATTAATCATAGACTAACTGATTTATAAATGAACATGCATACCAGCAACTGTGTGAATGATTCACTGTCTTGTGTACTATTATGTATATACTATGGTATGTATTTTATTATACAACCAACCAACGGTCAATGTAACCTCACCTGAATAATGTCTCCTACCTAATTAATCTTAATTTAATGACTCACACTTTGATGTACATCACCTTCTCTTAGAATACAGTGTGGCCATGCTTTCACGCTCCCAGAGGGAGTCAGACTGCATTTTCTTCAATCCAGAAAACGTCTCGGTTACGTATGTAACCCTCGTTCCCTGAGTAGGGAACGGAGACGTTACGTCGAGTGACGGAGAATGGGGGTTTCGCCTAGAAAGCCTATCGACTTCGAGTATTACAAAACGAGCCTATGGCAATGAAATGCCATGGGTCTGCGGAATTTGCATAGCGTATCTCCGCCCCACCGCGTGGGTATAAAAGGAGGAACGCCGGCAAAGGCAGATCATGTCTTCGCTGAGGAGCCGAGACTGAACTCAGGCGTCTACCCAGCGGTACAGCGGAAGTGGCAGGGAGACGTAACGTCTCCGTTCCCTACTCAGGGAACGAGGGTTACATACGTAACCGAGACGTTCCCTTTCGTAGTCACTCCGAGTTACGTCGAGTGACGGAGAATGGGGGTCCCCGTGTAATCACGCCACCTTCACAGCTGTCTTCCAGTGCCCTGCGAAAGTCTGATCCCCCTGTCGTGATACTGGCACGGACGAAGGAGTCCTACTTAACACAGGAATACCAAGGTACACTGGGAAGCATATCTCAGAGGAGATATGCCGCAGCATGCCTACCCGTAGGGAGGACTTAAGAATACACATATGGCCCGAAGGCTTCATATGGAAGAACACTGGAGTAACCAGCCCGTGGGGTGTCAACTTTTCAACTCCAGGGGTGGCAAGGTGGCTTGCCGAGGGAAAGACACATGCTCAAGAGGCTTACAGTGGACATACACATGTGGGGGTCACTCAGGGAGGAACCATGCACACGGAGGCACCTAGCCGACGCACAAGCAATAGATACTGGCGCCAGCGTCAACAGTGCTGGAGGAACTCAGGGCTTCAGAAGGGAAGGCTCACCTGAGGAAATAATCGCACGTATCCAGTCCGCGGAGTGGAATGGCGAGCAAGCGTTGTCCACTATCCAGTGAGACAACCTCTGCTTTGAGAGAGCCTTTCCCTTCAGTCTCCCACCACAACAGACAAAGAGCTGGTCTGAGGTCCTGAAACACCGCGTCCTGTCTACGTAAGTGCGGAGAGCGCGTACTGGACAGAGCAGTGCCAAGGCTGGGTCTGCCTCCTCCAGGGGCAGCGCTTGCAGGTTCACCACCTGGTCCCGGAAGGGAGTGGTAGGAACTTTGGGCACATATCCAGGCCGGGGTCTCAGGATCACGTGAGAGTAAGCCGGCCCGAATTCCAGGCACGCTTCGTCAACGAAGAATGCGTGCAGGTCCCCTACCCTCTTGATGGAGGCCAGTGCAACCAGGAGCGCTGTCTTCATAGACAGGAACTTAAGCTCCACTGATTGCAGAGGCTCGAAGGGAGCCCTCTGCAGGGCATTTAACACCACTGAGAGGTCCCAAGAGGGGACCTGATGATCAGGTCGTGCTTTCCCAGAGACTTACCATCAACTGCTTCGTGAAATGCAGCTATAGCGGCCACATACACCTTCAGGGTGGAGGGAGACAGCCTTCGCTCCAGCCCATCTTGCAGGAAGGAAAGCATGACACTGATCGGGCATCTCCAGGGGTCTTCTCGGCGAGAAGAGCACCAGTTAACGAAGAGGTTCCACTTCAACGCATAGAGATGTCTCGTGGACGAAGCTCTAGCGGAAGTGATGGTAGCCGCCACCGCAGGTGACAGGGTACTCAAACCTGCCTCGTCCCGTCGAGGAGCCACACGTGGAGTCTCCAAAGATCGGGACGAGGGTGCCAAAGGGTGCCCCGTCTCTGAGAGAGGAGGTCCTCTCTCAGAGGAATTGGCCAAGGAGGTGCTGTCGCGAGGAGTACTAGTTCGGAGAACCAGGTCCTGGTGGGCCAGTACGGCGCAACCAGAGTGACCTGCTCCTCGTTCTCCTTGATCTTGCACAGAGTTCGTAAGAGAAGGCTCACTGGGGGAACGCATATTTGCGTAGGCCCCGCGGCCAGCTGTGCGCCAGTGCATCCGTGCCGAGCGCAATGGGATGAGTCGTGGGAGGCAAACAGGTCTACCTGTGCGTCCCTGAACTGATCCCAAATCAGCTGGACCGACTGGGGATGGAGTCGCCATTCGCCGGGGATAGGACGGAGCCGAGACAGCTCGTCGGCTGCAAGGTTCCGATCGCCCGGAATGTAGATAGCACGAAGGGACCTCAGGTGCTTCGACTCCATAAGAGGAGGTGGCGAGCGAGTTGCGACATACGGCGGGAGCGTAGACCACCTTGACGGTTGATGTACGCTACTGTTGCGGTATTGTCTGAACAGACTAGCACGTGTTGACCCTAGAGCAGCGTGTGGAAACGGTGCAGGGCAAGGCGTACTGCTAGCAACTCGAGGCAATTGACATGCAGAAGGCGCTGGGGTCCTGTCCAGGAGCCCGCGGCAGCATGTCCGTTGCACATGGCGCCCCAGCCCGTGGAAGAGGCATCTGTGGAGACAACAATATGCCTGGAAACTCGTTCTAGGGGGACTCCGGCCCGTAGAAAACTGAGGTTCCTCCACGGGGTGAAGAACTGACGGCAGGTCGGAGTCACTGGAACTCGGAGCGTGCCGTGATGCCATGCCCACCTCGGGACTCGATTGCGAAGCCACAGCTGAAGCGGTCTCATATGAAGCAATCCGAGCGGCGTTGCTGCGGCTGCGGAAGCCCCAGGAGCCTCTGAAATAATTTCAGTGGGACCGCACTCTTGTCTTCGAACTGACGAAGACAAGTCAGCAGTGAGTGTGCGCGCTCGCTCGTAAGCAGCGCGGACATGGCGACCGAGTCGATCTCCATACCGAGAAAAGAGATCCTCTGCATGGGGCTGAGTTTGCTCTTCTCCCAGTTGACCCGAAGGCCCAGACGGGCTACCGGAGCACAAGGTCTCTGTGTTCGCAAACCTGAGCTCGAGAGTGGGCTAGAATCAGCCAGTCGTCGAGATAATTCAGGATGTGAACCCCGTGTTCGCGTAGGGGAACAAGGGCTGCCTCAACGACCTTCGTAAAGACGCGAGGAGACAGAGCCAACCCGAATGGGAGAACCGCGTACTGATATGCCTGCCCCTCGAAAGCAAACTGGAGGAGCGGTCTGTGTCGAGGTAAGATGGAGACATGAAAGTAGGCGTCCTTCAGGTCTATCGCTGCAAACCAATCCTGTGGCCGCACGCACTCGAAAATGCGTTTGGCCGTGAGCATCCTGAACGGCAGCCTGTGAAGGGAGCGGTTCAGGACGCGCAGGTTCAGGATCGGTCGTAACCCACCGGTTTTCTTGGGGACGATGAAGTACGGGCTGTAAAACCCCGACCTCATCTCGGCTGGAGGGACAGTCTCGATTGCACCCTTCGCCAGCAGGGTGGCAACCTCCGCTCGCATGATGGGGGCATTGCCACCGACCATAGTGAAGCGGACTCCCCTGAAGCGGGGAGGAGACCGAGCGAACTGAATCGCATAGCCGCGCCTGATCGTTCGGGCGACCCAGCGGGACAGGTTGGGGAGCTCTAACCAAGCTGCCAGAAACTGAACCAGCGGGGTCATGCGAACGACAGACGTCCCCCCGGAGGGGCAGCGAAGCGGAGTGACCGGCCCAGGCGAGGGTGGCATAGCGGCCCGGTGCGGGGGCGAGGTCAGACTCCGCGCCCTGACAGAGGAGACCAGGGAAGGACCAGTGTTCCACGGGGGTCTGCTCTGCCAGGGGGCTGGCGACAGAGGGGGACGAGAGCGGTGTGGTCCGTAGACGGCACGCACTGACGTCTGCGCCCTCTGGAACAGAGTGGGACGGGAGAGGCGAGGCCCGAGGGCGGCGCACACTGCGGTCCGACTCTGTGACAGAGGGGGATGAGAGCAGCGAGGCACGGAGGCATCGCGTACTGTCACCCGGCTCTGTGTGCTCAGTGATGGGAGTATCGGTTCTTTCTAAAGAACAAAAGATTCTCCCCCGGCCCTCCACCGGGGAAAGGAGTGGTCCTGCTACCCACTCCTGGAAAGAACCGAGTCCCATCTCTGAGGAGCCCATCTCAAAAGCGCCGCTAAACCTGGCATATAGCGGGGGGCGGGGCTGGAGAGGGCTGTGGCGTCCGCCCGCGGCTTCCAGAGCCGGCCCTTTAACTGGCGGGGTGGGAGCCGCGGGAGGGGGCCTTCGGCGGTGGGCAGACCGAGGGATCTGAGCGGACGGCAGGGCCGTCGGGACAGAATCAACGTCAGTCTGCACATGGGCGGTTGAGAGCTGTTGGGCAAAGTCCTCAACCGCACCGCCGAAGAGGCAGACCTGAGATATGGGAATGTCGGACAGACGGGCCGCGTGACATCCAGCACATCAGACAGGTTCAGCCACAGAATGGTGAGCATCACCTGACCCAGGGAGCGTACGGCCACTTTCGTCGCTCGGAGCGCGAGGTCAGTGGCGGCACGCAGCTCAGTGAAGAGCCCTGTGTCAGTCCCGCCCTCGTGCAGGACCATGAGCATCTGGGTCCGGAGACCAGCAGAATGACCATGGCAGCAGGGAGGCGGCTGCCAGTGGCGCTATAGGATCTCGCCACAAGTGTAGACGAAAAACTACAGGCCACGGACGGGTGCTTAGGATTGCGCCGAGAAGAAGCACTCTGAGGACACATAGCATCGCAACAGAGCGTTCAGCCGGGGGAACCCCAGTGTACCCATGGCAGCAGCCCCATCGAGGGGAGGAAAGGCGGACGAGATCAGCGAGCGGTCCCGAGAAGACCAGGGGGTCTTCTAGGACTTCGAGATCTCATCATGCACGTCCGGGAGGGAAGGTATTGGGGTTTGCCGTGGACGTGTCGGCGGCCTTACCCAAAACCAATCGTCCCAGGAAAGCATGGCCGTCATCTCTGGATCGGACTCAAGCACAGCCGTATGCACACCAGGAGGTGGCAGCTGTGTCGAGTGGTCATTTCCAGAGAATCAAACCAACCTAGTGAAGCTGCTACAAACATAGTATCATCCTCTGTAGCTTCAAATGAAACACACGGGCCACCAGAAGGTAGACCCGTGGGAATCACCTGTTCACTAGCGGGCACCGTCATAGAGGAGGGGGGGCTGGGGCGTGGACGAGTCGGCGCCTTTGTTCCAGACCAACACCCTTGGCCACCAGCCGTATCGGGTGGTGGATGAGGGGACTCTCACTCTTGCGAGTTCACCGAGTCTCGACCTTAATGACGCGATGGTCATGTTCCCACAGAGAGAACATGAGTCATCCACGAGCGCTGCTCTAGTATGATCAAGCCCAAACATACCAGACAACGCTCGTGCCCATCAGAGTCCGATACCAAGCTGCCGCAACCATTCTGTTTTTTTTTTTTTTTTTTTTATGCACGGGCGACCCGTCTTTAAAAAGACGTGCCGCGTGCGAGCTCTTTTTGTGAGAGGAGAGAAACTCCGTGATGTTGAAGCGAGCAGGGAGAAACACACTCACTGGCAGATCACTGCACAGACCAGCAGGCAATGTGAATTCGCTGCAGATCGCCGTCACACCAACACCGGAGAGTAGCTCGTCTCGTAGAGCGAAGTCAGAAATAGCTGTGGAGTGAAGAGATACTCTTGGCTCCGAAGCGAAAACATGATCTGCCTTTGCCGGCGTTCCTCCTTTTATACCCACGCGGTGGGGCGGAGATACGCTATGCAAATTCCGCACACCCATGGCATTTCATTGCCATAGGCTCGTTTTGTAATACTCGAAGTCGATAGGCTTTCTAGGCGAAACCCCCATTCTCCGTCACTCGACGTAACTCGGAGTGACTACGAAAGGGAACTGCAACTTTACCATCACTGAACGGGCAACGATCAACTCTTGTTTTGCTGGACCTCCGGGCTGCTTACTTCGGGTGGGTGTCTGAGACCCCCTCCCCCAAACGGCTCATGGCCCCTGCAGGCTATGACCACAGCCTGCCAGGCCTTGACTCAACCAGCCATGTGCTCATGGAGAGAGAGAAAACCTCCAACCAGAACAGAGTCGAACTACCCATGCAAGTTCATCATCTTCTTCATCCAACGGATAAGAAAACGATTGCAACTTCAACATTTGACACTCACGGAACTGTCAACGACGTCAATTTTCAACAACTTCAAGAATTGTGTCCACTGCAAAGCCATGCAATGCAAGTATCAATTTAAGAAGGTGCTTTGAAAATGATAATATTGATGGTTCTTTTCATAGTTAAATGGATCTTTTCCATAGTTCCATTTCCTACCTCCGGTTTCATTCCGTCACTTTCACCATCTATTTATGTATACATGTATGTATGTTTGTTTAGTTTAGTTATGTTCGTGATTTAGTTAATAAAACTTGTGCACAATATGTATTTGGTTCGACTTCACTGCTTGCAAAAACAAAGTCTCTTATACGATTTTTGATCTTGTTAAATGCTCAAAGTGCTGTACATGCTAAGAAATAATTATTCTTCCACGGCCATGGAAGATACCCTTTTCTTAGAATAAATGAATAATCAAGAGTTCATTGGAAGAACTGATTAAGTGATTGTAATATTAAGTTAGCTACATCAAGTTAATACAATTAACTGACCCAAATATTCATAATTAATCATAACCAGTTATTATTGATTATTAATATTTCCCCTCTGAGCTGACTCGTTACAATGAAATTACTGGAATAAATCAACTTTTTGATGATATTCTAATTATATGACCAGCACCTGTATATTCAGCTCAATGGATGTGTGCAGCGTGT
Organism: Gila orcuttii; assembly: GCA_026230005.1. NCBI lineage: Eukaryota > Metazoa > Chordata > Actinopteri > Cypriniformes > Leuciscidae > Gila > Gila orcuttii. The sequence continues at coordinate 18,218,677 of JAPDVR010000016.1, read as the reverse complement.
ATTTGACATACCCTAAACTCTAGTGTGAAGGCGCACATCTCGCGGTCGCTTTGCTGAGAGCGCTGGGTTTCTCACACACACGCAAAGAGAAAGAGAGCGAGAATCTTACATACCACGCAGAATCGACGCGGTACATGTAAATTATACTCTTTGTTGTATGCTCCTGTCAAAATAACAGAGTTCATTTTTAATTATTCAGCCATCGCAAACGGCAATCTCATTGGTTGGTTTTGATTTCAGCAAATCAGTTCGAGCAAATGCTAACAACGTGATTAAAATTCATGAACCCAGCAGCTAATCAATCCTGATAGGGCTTCCTGAAGTGATCCCAATTGCGTTGTTACGTTGACGTAACTTCTCCCGTTCCCTCCGTCAGGGAACGAGGGTTACATTTGTAACCGAGATGTTCTCTTCAATTCTCTTTAATAAACATTATTTCTGGAATGTTTTTTACTAACATTTACATAACTTTTACATAACGCTTGTGAAAATTATGGGAACGTTCCCTGTTAGCTGGGAACATTGGAATCTCATATAATGCATGCAAAAGATATTCAAAGTACTGCAATATCTTCATCCGTTTGCAAAAACTAAATTGTATTTATAAAATAATTTTAATTACAATGGTAATTTTCTAATTTTTGTTCATTATTTACACTATTTAAATAAATATTCAGAAACAGGTGCAGTTACTGCAATTATTTTTTTTTTATTTTCTGATTCTGAATTTTTATTAGACTACTGACCAAAATAATTTTTAAAATAGGAGTTATCACTGCTATTCCAAATATATAGGATACATTTTTGTTTTTTCATCTGCAGAATAAAATAAATTGCATAAAAATGAATAGCAACGTTAACTTCATGATAAAACGAAAAATAAAGACGTGTAATCAAGAAGAAGAAAAAAAAAAACGAAAGTAAGTATAAATTATGTTTGATAGGAATTAACGCATCTCCAAAGCTTAGTCGCATACACAGACGCACGTTGCTATTGGAGCAGTCAGCACCAAACAACAAGCAAATAAAATACAGATTAGGCTAATTAAGGTAACAAAAGTTGTTCTGTCAAGTTCAGAAGTTTGTTTTTTGACAAAAAGAAAACATCATGCATGCAGAAGTGTTCTCTTTGGCATCTTATTGTGCTTAAAGAATGGTATCAAGGTTTGGAATCGATTTTCTATTCTTAACCCTAACTAACTATACACATATTTATTCACATGCAAAAGCACAAATTAAATATTTTCTATAGGCTAGAAAAAGTTTAATTTATGCTATTGCATGTGAATAAATATGTGTATGGTAACTATGGGGCTATGTGAAATATTGTCATTCTTTCCCGATATTGTCGATGATCGTCTGGTAACTGACTGCTATAATCGACATTGGGCTACTTGTGAGACCGTGTCATATCGCCCAGCCCTACATCCCTCCAACCCTAATTAAACATACCTGATCCAGCTAATCTAAGGCTGCACCCATTTTTTCCTTTGAAAATGTTTTCTTCATGATTTAAAATACCTTGAATGTAACTCTACACCCTTGCTTCATTAAGTATACATGGATCCATGAATATGCAAATAAGTCCTGCCTCCACCCAATCACACAAGCTCAGAATACCTGATCCACTCTGTCAACTGTAGTAAACGCTGCACAATGGCAAGTGGAAATACTGTTTTAATTCAGCCATATATGTTTGAACCAGAAACTGATTCAGAAGAAGTGGAAGAGGGAATTATAGAGGTTCGTCAACAAGTCGATATATATCAGAATGGTAATGCATTTTATGTATCACTCTTTACAACGTCAGACACATAACAGTAATTCATATGATTAGACTTTTGCTTGAAACAGCTAATAATGTGTCGATAATGTTATACAAACCATGTTCCCGTTCGCCATCTCAGTCTACCTTCTTAAAATCAGTATCCTTAGAAATGCTTTGAACAACTTAGAACGTCAGTGGAGAAAGGCATATAGTTCCCTTTCAGTCGCTCACGTTCAACGTATTGGGATCACGCCAGGGAGCCAGTCATCTTCGAGTATTATTGAAACGAGCCAATGGAAGCCTGGCTCGAGTGGAATCCTCCACCTTGTCCCGCTCAGTCTCAGTTGGAGGATTGGTATTTCGGGGCGGGCCGCGCAGCTCGCAGCCCCAGTGCCTTTCTTTCCCGAAGTACATGGAGAGCTTACCAGGTTGTGGACGGCACCTTTCTCTGCCAGAAATTGCTTGAATAGCTTTTTCCCCCTCACTACCCTTAACAGAGGAGCGGTGAAGGATTGCAAGGCTATCCCTCCAATGGAGCGATCTGTCGTGACACAGGTGCACCTGTGTCCGCTGCCTTTTGGACAGGGGATCTTCGTCTCCCCCCTAAAGGCTGAGTTTTAACTGCGCCCAACTGTTCTCTGCCGCTCCAGTGCAGACGGAGGCCATCCAGCACATCCTGCCCCGGCGGCCCACTGCTGCCTCCACCCCGCCGCTGGTGGCAGTTCCTCCGCCTGCTCATCGCCGAGGGCGTTCCCCTGCCGCCACTCCCGCTGGGCCTCCGCAGCAGCCTCCAGCCAGGCCTCAGCCTGCTCCAGGCGCTGCCAAGCCAGGTGGCAAGCCCCTGGCCCCGGTTCGTGGAAGCCAAAAATGCTTCCCAACCGGTCCAGATGGCCCCAAACTATACCATCAGACTCGGTTTGCGATTCCTTTTCACTCAGCCTCCGCCCAACCACAGTGAAATTCATCACACCTAGGTGTTGAGCAGATATGCTCCGAAAATGAGTGATATTCATCACACCAAGGTTTTGAGCAAAGATGCTCCTAAAAGTTAGTTACTTTCGTCACACTTGGGTGTTGAGCAAATATGCTCCTAAAATTAGTGACTTTAGTCACACTTGTCTTTTGTGCGCACATCGCAGTCTACTGGCAAAGGACACAATGCAGCCGCTCCCTCCAGCCGATATGAAGGCCGGCTTCTATAAGCCCGTACTTCATTGTACCCTAGAGAGGTGGGTCATGACCATCTTGGTCCTGTGTTAATTGAGATGGGCCCTTTTCCAAAAGCCTCCGTTCAATTTGTTACACAGAGATGAATTTCCAAATGATCCGTCCCCAAGATTGGTCTGCAGCGTTCAACCTGAGAGACATGTACTTCATATCTCTATCCTTCCGCACCACAGGCCATCCTATGTTCGTGCGTTCAAAAGGTGTGAAGTATCAGTACAAAGTCCTACCCTTCAAGTGGTCATAGCCAGTTGGGTCCTCAGGTCAACTGGGAAAGAGTAAACTCGTCCACGGGCTGAGGATCTCTTTTCCAGTTTGGAGATTCGGTCCACCACATCTCTGAAAAAGAGTATGTGGATGGTTAGTGGTGTATAGAAGTGAGAAAGGGTCCCACCGAAACTCTTCAGAGGCTCATGGGGCATATGGTAGACGCAGCCGCTCGGCTTCCTCCATATGAAGACCGCTTCAGCACTGACTACACGGCCGAGTCCCGAGATGGCCGTGGCAGAGTGGCACGCTCCGTGTGAAAGCACCCTGGTCTGCCACCAAACCCTCAGTCCGTAACAGACCTTTTGCTTCTCCCGGCCAATGGTCCCTAAAACGAGTGTCCATCAATACCGGGTGAGGGGCCACGTACAAAGGGCATGCAGTAACGGAGGTCTGGGCAGCCCTCCGACTGCATTGGCATCCATTGCCTCGAGTTGCTTGCAGTTCATTTCACTTTGAGACACCGCTACTCAGCGAATTTGTAACAAACTTCTCAGCAAACTTCTCCTCGGAGTCAGAGGCTTCTGAGGTCGCTTCATTCCACTTATTACTTCTGGCCTGCTCAATCGTGCCGCTGACGAGCCTCACGACAGCCTATGGCCCAGGGAGAGTGGAGTCTCCGTCCCCAGGCGGTCCAGCTGTTTGGGACCACTTCGGGGCCGCACAGTTAAATCTGTTGCCCCTCCGGACTCGTCCCTCCGCCAGTTGTTTTTTCTCCTGTCTGAGTGGACATCCCTAGACAAAGAAGAAAACTCTGGCCACAGCTGGCCCCGGGGCCCCCGCAGAAATGTGTTCCCCAGTGAGCCTTCTTGCACACAACTGTGCTAAAGTCAGGGAGGAGATGGAGCAAGTCTTGCTAGTTGCTCCTTATTGGCCCAACCAGACCTCTCCACTCGACAGCGCTTCCTGACTCCTTCCTCTGAGTACATTCTCAGGGATGGGGCATGATGGCACCCGCGTTTAGACCTTGGAGAATTCCAGGTCTGGTTCTAAAAAGAACGGGACGCGGAGGTTCTGGTTACTACCGCAATAATTTTTATGCCGTAGAGTCCATCACTTCTGTGAGAGCACCCTCTCAAAGTGAGGCACGCTCCCCCTTAGAAGTTGAACCTATTCATTCTATTCAGTCTTTTCTCCGTGAGGAGATCCCGAAGGTGTTTGATCACTTCAGTGCTTCTTTCCTGCTAAGGGGTTGGAGTGAGGGCTGTCTCCTCCAACTCAAAATGTTGTTGCCTCTGTATTGACGCACATCATGATGCAGTGGATACAAATCCGTGGGAAGCACGACTTGATCGTCAGGTTCCTGAGGGGAACAAGGAGACTGAATCCGCCTTGCGCCCCTCTTTACCCTCTTGGGACTTATCTCTGGTGCTACTGCACTGCAGAGACCTCCCTTGAGCCAGTGAGTTAAAAATCCTGTTTTTAGAGAAACAGTTCTCCTGCTTGCTTGGTCTCTATCTAGAGGGTAGGGACTTGCACGCATTTTTGGTCAACGAATCGTGCCTGGAATTTGGGCCGGCTAACTTTCATGAAATCCGAGACCCCGGCCTGGATATGTGCCCAAGGTTCCTACCTCTCCTATGGGAGCAGGTGGTGAGCCTGCAAGCGCTGCCCCGAAGGATGCAGACCCAGCCCTGGCTTTTCTCTGTCCGTCCGCTCCATTGTGGTTATACGTGCTCAGAATGCAAAGCCTGGACCTCAAACCAGCTCTTGTCTGTTACGGAGACCAGCAGAAGAGAAGGCTGTTTCCAAGCAGGGGTTGGTCCACTACATGTGGTTGCCTTCATTTTGGTGAGATAGTTTTCCCAAGATGCACGTGCCCACCTGGGTGGTGAGCTCCTTCTAAGTGAGAGTAATGCTCCTTCCTAGGCATTGACACAGAGTGCCTCGCTGAACAGATGTTAAATAGAGTTGGAGACTGGGCAACACCTATCACGTTCACTAGAGAACTAGCCTATGTGTCGAACCGCTGCTTCCCGTGGGCTCACTGTAACCCCGGTTCGAAGGGTCGGCTTGCTGCGCCATTACTCTCCTATGGACTGGATACGTACGCAATTCTTGCTCCAGTAGAGTTCCCCTTATTAGCCAAACCCTGTCAAGTTCCTCCATACCCTTCGGCAACGGACGTGGCGGAACGTCCGAAGCTAGGCCTATCACTCATATGCACTGGTGGAACCTGTGTTAGGCTAGGTCCATATGTTGTGATCCCTACGGCGATCCCATATGTGTATTCTTGCACATAGAAGATGCGATCTATGTAGCGAGCCAGTGCCTGCGGCGAGCCCGTGTCTTCCCTCGGCAGAGCCTGCCCTGCCGTCACTCTCCGGTTGAGTCTCTCCCCTGTCATAGGCTGGAGTCACCCCAGTGACATTCCATAAGTTCTACTGCCCGGGCATCTGCCCAGTCCATATGTGTATTCTCCACATGCTAACTTACTTCGGTCAGGATGTGGCTTCCACAGCGTATTTATTTTCAACGAAAGAGAATGCTTTCCCAGTGGTCTTATGGAACAGCAGTGACTTCATTGGCCTAAGCCCTGTCCCATCTCCATCTCAAATAATGCGGGGGGATCAGAAGGGTTTTGTCTAGGCACTGGAAGGTGGCAGCACTAGTGGCGTTTTAATTGTGATCCCAATCAGTCGACACGTCGACTACGTCGAACTTGAGCGACTGAAAGGGAATGTCTCGGTTACGTATGTAACCCTCGTTCCCTGAATGAGGGAATTGAGACGTAGTCCCGTCGCCACTCTGCTGGACCACCGTAGACTCCGAGTTACGCTCGGCTCCTCAGCGAAAAAGCAACTAGTGCGTGCATCCACTTCCGTATTTATACCCGTGCCGTGGGGCGGGGTGTGAGATGAAAATGATGTCTATCACACCACATAGACATAAAAACAATATTGAAATCTTGATTTCCACCACAGGGGGACTTTAAATATTCGCTTAGTTATCACCAAAGTTTCTCTATTTTGTTGTAGTTTATTAAACCGTTGCGCTGCCTATACAATTTTTAACCAGAAAAGAAACGTTTTTGGACAGACAGACGGACAGATAGATTGATCGATAGATTAACTGATTGAGAATTAGGGGCAGTACTGTCGTAGTCCGCCAGAAAATGTCAAAAGCTTGCAATTTTTGCTCAGTTTCACCTGCATCATGCTGAGGAATAATATCAAAAGGGTAGGTTTACATTTGTTTCTGCAATAGGTCTGCCAGTATTTTCCAGTACAGCAGACAGCAAAACAAACACATAAGAACATAAGACACAGCAGTGTGTGTGTTTCAGGGACTTCTGAAAGGAGGCTGACAGATAAGTCATGTTTCTGACTCTATTTGGAAGAGACAAGGATGGTAACAGGAAACTGTTGCACTTAAAGACACCAATATAAAAGAGCTAAAATGGATTGCTTGCTTGTGTCTAACACAAAACAAATGCACTATTGTATTTCTGGCAAATCGACAAGGCATGACTTGTTTAAGATTTTACCCTACTGACCTGAACCATCAAGCAAACCAAAGCAGCCCTCAAGCCCTCAAGAGCAAAACACTTATCGTCATGGAAACATGCCACTGAAACATTGGAGGGCATGATGTGATTAAGTAATTTACTGTTAAAAGGAGCTTTAATATAATAACTCTTTTCCTACCATTGACAGAATTTTCCATCATTTATGACACACCTCTTCCATTGACAGAATTTTCTGGCTTTCCATGTTTTCACTGATATACCAGGGGGCGCTATTATGGATCTTCTGAAAGAGTACTGAAACAAAGCCACTGGAAGGCAAGCCTGCAACAGGGGCGGATCTACAGGGGGGCAAGGGGGGGGCAGGTGCCCCCCCACTCTAGAGCCTTGCCCCCCCAGCTGCCCCCCTAACTTTGATGATCTAAAAACTGTACCTGTAAAAACAACCCGCAAGCTTCTCAAAACAGTGAACTAAACGATACATTTACCAAAAGTGAACAATTTAATTTTTATTAAAGCCCCTTCCCCCTCCCCCTCAAATACTTAGTACGTCCCTGATTCAAACGTAGAGCGCCGTTCGCTCAGTCTGGCTCACACACACACACAGCGAGTCTGCTGCGGTGCGGTGGCCCTGCAACCCGACTGGAGAGACTGAGCTGCCCCAGAGCCTCTGAAGGTGAAGTGAGTTTCCCCAGGTGTAGTTAAACACACGTTTAACTTAAAGTTACATTTGTAATGAATGTATACATGCTAAAGACGATTCAGCATCAGCAAAAACAGCGAGTCTATTACTTTAGCCAAAATCAGCGGTCAAATCGCTCCCTCGTGATTTGTAAGAGCACTCTTCACTTTGATTAGCCTAATTTTGATTTTAGTAAAGACAAGAACAGCTTAATAAAAAATATAAATTGTTTTTATCCATAATGTTTACTGATGGTCGCCGTTACGCCGACGTTACGTTACAACACACAATACAGTGCCAGTTAGGAGATCGATCATTTGATTAGCTAAGCAAATCCAATTCCTCTCAGATATCACAGCAATGAAACCAGGTTACAACTGGGGAAATAACAAATACAATTAGGATTATTATATTAAGTAGTCTAAACATAACTGGTGTGTGTGTGTGCATGTGATAAATCTTTCTGATTTTATATTTGTTATATAGGCTATTATTAGCTACATGCCCCTACAGTGTAATGTAATACAAGGATAACCAGAGGTTTTCATATATTGACTTTTGCAGGCAAGAGTAGTTGAAGAAAGTAGCTGGAGCCTAACCATTAAGGCTACAAGTCCTTGGACACAATTATTGTACTTTTTTAAATATTTTCATTTAGCTTTTTATACTTTTACTTTTTAAAAGATGCACAGTTTTGTTTTGTTTTGTTTGAACACTGCACTGGGCTTATTCCTGTTGTGAATTAAAAACCTTTGTAGTGTGTAAGGGCATGATTAAACAATAACTACTGTGTTTTTGTGTTTGTTTTGTTAAAGCAATTCACATAGGGAATCCACACACCCTCTACCCCTGCCACCCTGCCAAGACCTCTTGCCACCCCTTTGCCCCCCCATGTAAAATTTTCTAGATCCGCCACTGGCCTGCAACCTTTAGCCAATAAAGCATAATGGCTAAAACTAAGGCTCCGGCTTTGGCGGTACGCAGGGAAGGAGAAAAGAGGCCATTTTTTAATGGATATCTATGGAAGATACGCTGCGCTGAATACACAGCTTTTGTGAGGAAGTAGCTTATTTAGAGAATCGGCAGCCTGTTCGCTAATCACAAACTTTAATGTAGATGTCACCTTGATATTTTATTTATTTATTTATTTATTTTTTAAGGGAAGAGATAGTAATGAATGTCGCGACAGGTAGGACTCATTTACGGCATTACCACCAGCAAATTTGTAGTAGTATTTAATAATCGGCGTCATGTAATATTGAGTGATATTGTCTAAAGAAAATAAACAATATCAATGTTGTCTTTCTTTGGCTTTCAGGATTTACTAATTATAATAAGACTTGAATGACTACGACTGCCATGCATTATGCTGATACAATGCATTTTAATGAATAAAGAGAAAATGAATAATTTAATTATAAATGTTGTATTATACAAAAAATAAACAATGGTTTCTCTCTATGGCTTCCAGGTTTCAACAAATGAATTAGACTTGAATTGTAATGATTTATGACTACTGTGTATGCCTAATAGTGATAATGCTTTTTAATGAATGAAGGCAAACTAAATTGTATTAATTAAATGTATTCTTTCTATGGTTTCCAGATCTGGGGCCGTAATCATAAAACATCTTAAGGGTAAAACTGGCTCCTAAATTGTCGACCACAAATTTCTTTTAAATAGACTTGAAAATTATGTTGGCATTAGTGGAATTGCATTAGTATGGTTTAAATCATACTTATCTGACTGTTATCAGTTTGTAGCAGTAAATGAAGAGATGTCTTATCGATCGCAGGTTCGGGGGGAGTGCCGCGAAGCTCAGTGCTAGGACAGTTGCTGTTCACTCTGTACATGCTACCCTTGGGAGATATCATTAGGAAGCATGGGATTAGATTTCACTGTTATGCCCCGATTATACTCAGCTCTATATCTCTTTGTGCCCCGACGAAACTTGCCAATTCAAGAAATTAACGGAATGCATAGCTGGTTTAAAAATTTGGATGATTAGTAATTTCCTATTACTTAAATCTGAAACAAAAGAGTTTCTAATGATTGGACCAAAAACCTCTCCACATACTAACCTTGAATACTGCCTAGCAATTGATGGCTGCCCTGGCAAATCTACGTCATCGGTTAGGTGTGCTCTTTGGGTGTGCTCTTTGATACCAATCTTTCATTTGAAAGCCATGTTTCTAGCATCTGTAAAACCGTATTCTTCCATCTAAAAAACATATCTAAATTACGACATATGCTTTCAATGTGGAACAGTTAGTTCATGCATTCATGACCTCAAGGCTAGATTATTGTAATGCTCTTATGGGTGGTTGCCCTTCACGCATAATAAACAAACTACATCTGGTCCAAAACGCACCAGGTAGAGTTCTAACTAGAACCAGAAAGTATGACCATATTAGCCCAGTTCTGTCAACACTGCATTGGCTCCCTATTAAACATCATATACATTTTAAAATATTGCCGATTACTTATAAAGTACTAAATGGTTTAGCTCCCCGGTACTCAGGGCCGGCGCTCCGCACACGCACATCACGCACTGCGCGTAGGGCACCAAGTGCTTGGGGGGGCACCAAAAAATCTGGGTCGTGAAAAATCATCACAATAGGCTACTAGTATACATAACAAATAAAATATGTCTAAAGCATGTTAATATACAAAAGCAATACAAAAGTAATATAGGCCTAGATCAAATTAGTCGAGAAAAAGGTGAAACTCCTGTGCCGGTCTCCGTCTGGTGCCCCCCCCCCCCCCCCCTTCCCCACCCCCCCTTCCCCACCCCTTCCCCACCTCCCAGTGGTCTGTTCGATTATGCCTCAATCAATGTCAAATTTGGCAGACACCGACCTCAGACATGGCCTCGAAAAGGCACCAAGAGTCGGGGGCGGAAAAAAGGAAAAAGAAGAGACAGCGAGCGGGATGATACTCACGCGTGACGCGTCGCTTGCAGGTAAGACAATGTTTTAAATACAAATGTTAGTTTTGTAGCGCGGGCGCCCTTGCACCGTGTATGCATGTCCAGGGGGGCGTCGCTAGTAGTGCAAATGATCCGGGGCTTTAGCTCCCCCGGGAAATTTTGAAACTTGGGCTGTTAAAGATGCAGTTAGTTTGTTTGAGAAGAAAAGGAAGGCCAATCGTTGGGGTCCTCATCGTCATATATGAATGACAAATAAAGCTAATTTCCCCATAGGTAGGCTATTACGTTACAGATGTGTGCATAGGCGATTAGTGCAGAACGTTCCCTATTGTAATTTCTTCGCTTCAATACAATGTCTATCAGCCTCTTGGTAAGGTGAACTTTAGAAAAACCCTGCAACTGACCGTGATGTGATTTTGCCAAATTAGACCGCTTAGATACGTTTTTTTCGTTGTTGTTCTATGCGGATAATGCGGTCATTTTCAAGAGGTTCATAGGCCAAGGCCCAAGGGCGACATCTGTTGGTGAAACTGCAATTAGAAAAAAGAACCCACAATCTCAGTTTTTGTATATTTTCATATTCACAGAGTTGTCAAATCGCATCCAAAATAAAAGTTTGTGTCTACATGATATATTTGTGTGTAGGCCTACTGTGTATAATTATTTTGTATATATAAATACACACACATATGCACGTATATATTTAAGAAATATTTGCATGTATATACTGTATATATTTATATATAATTTATATTATATATAAATTTAAATATTTTATAAATAAATAACAAATATTTCTTAAATACATACATGCAAATGTGTATTTATATATATACAAAATAATTATACACAGTACACACACATATATCATTCATGTAGACCTTTATATTATTTATTACTTTTCATATTTGGTGCCATTGTTAATGTAAAATTATTTATTTGCAGCAGTTATTTTGGAACTAAAGATAACCTAACTAAGAAATTCTGAATGGTTGTTATTCCTTGGGTGAGTGGGTGGGGGGGGGGGGGGTTGGTGGTTGGGGGTGGGCTGGGTGGGTGGTTGGGGGGGCACCACCAAGCATTTGTGCTTAGGGCACCCAAATGGCTAGCGCCGGCCCTGCCGGTACTTGAGTGAGCTCTTAACGCATTATAGTCCTTCATGTCTATTGCGATCTCAAAATTCTGCCCAGTTGATAATACCTAGAATATCAAAATCGACTACTGGCAGTAGATCTTTTTCCTATTTTGCACCTAAACTCTGGAACAGTCTCCATACATTTGCCATGTTCCACACAATGCATCCAAATCATGGATTAAGTCAAAGTTTTAACACGGTCTCCTATTAAAGAGTTTATTCTTTTAGTAGCCTATAGGCCCTATGTTGATTTGTAGATTGAAATTACTAACCATGGGATAACACTGGATATGGCTAATAATAATAATAATAATCATAATAATAATAACAATAATAATAATAATGTGTGAGATTAATTATAGATTTCATCTTATTGTTATTTAGCTTGTCATGCAATAAGACAAACATTTTCATTTCAATTACATTTCCAAATATTTGTATATTAATAAAATATTAATAAAATATTAATAAAATATTTTAAATATTAATGAAATATTTTAATATATATATTTTTTTAAAGTTAATATTAATATCCATTTAGGGTTATCAAGTGCATAATCCAATTTTGTATCCAATGTTTTTCCTTTGAGAAGAAGGCTAAAAGCAAAACATTATTGTTTTGAACCACCAAACGTCCTTTAAATGGATTAGAGCAATTCAGTTAGAAAAAAACAAACAAACAAACAGAGCAATAAAGTCTGTTTATCTCAATCAGCAGTCTTATTAATGTCTGCCATGAGATGTTTCTCCGAAGCGGGATTCATTTTGTCATAATTTCTTCTCCCTGCTCATAAAGAATATGTCCTCATTACCCACCATGTGTTTCGGCCTTCCACTGTGGCATTTTCACTGCAGGAGGATGAATCAGAGAATATAGTTTTAGAAGATACAGAACAGAGAACATTATTTTAGATAAAAACAAGTGAAACCTAGTGACCTAGTGAAAGGTGCAGAAAGGTGTCAGTGCTGAGGTCAGTTTCATTTCGGTCATGCAAATTTAAAAAATGACCTGAAGTGTTTTAACATTTCGGTTTAACATTTAACTTTCTTTTTCTCAAAAGAAGCCAAAATCTCTTTATGGATTTGAAATCATACCCCCGTCCAAAAATGAAAATTTACAGAGAAACACTAAACACTTATGAGTTGCGTGCAAGTGCAATGAAGTCAAAGCTGATCATTATGAATTTAACTATTGCATAAAGTGTGGATTGACTTGACTTTAGATCAGCATACATGGTAAAATATTTATGTTATGGTAGTATTTGTTGTAATTTAATTAATATATCTTTATTTTTTCACAATAGAGTAATGAGAATTGGGTGGGGACATGAAAATATTACAATGCAAAATGTTTTAATGGTCATACAAATATAGGCTGGATTTCCTTAAATATAAGAATGTACAGTCATTTTTTTTTAAATCATCTATGCTGAGATAAATCTTTTTTTCATAAATAAATCAGAAACATGAAAATATTCTGGATCTGAGAGATAAGAGATATAGAATCTTTGTGACTCAGAGTCATGTCCAACTCTAATCTCTCATAAATGCATTTATCCCTCTGCTACAGACAGACTCTCTTCAATCAAGTCCAACCACAGAGTATCAAAAGCCACTTACAACAGCCAGTGGATTATGGTCAATGAAACATTTAGTGTGTGTGTTTGAGTGTGTTATTTTGCATGTGTGTTTGTGCGCAGGTAAGTATTTGCTGACATATTTGCTTGCCTCTTGCCAAATAGAAAATGTAAACACACAGGGTGTAACAATATTTTAAAATGAGTGTGTGTGAGAGAGAGAGAGAGAGAGAGAGAGAGAGAGAGAGAGAGAGAAAGAGGTTAAAAATTCTTAAATTTTTTACATTTCAAAACTCATACATTCATACACTCATATTCAAACATTACATTATAAAATTAGAACCTTTATAAACCCACAGATGTATAAAAAAAATTAAAAATTCAGAACCATCACATCATCATAAATGGTGCATAAAACATCATTAACCTTGTTATTATTTTCTTCAAACGAAATGTCTTTTTTTTTAATCTAAGGCTTCGTAACTGACAGTTTTCTGCAGCAACAACACTGACCCAATGAATCTATCCGTGTCTGGAAAAAAATCCTTAACTTCCACTACTTTTCCAAACGTTGCATCCAAAAAGTTACTAATTTCCTGCATTGTGTACATATTATCCAAAACCTGTGAACCTATCTCAGAAATATTAGAGATTGAATAATCATCACTTATCTCTTTATCCTCAGACATTTCAACACATCCAGATGTCATTGCTACTTCATCATCCACACTTCCATTAACCTTCAGCCTTTTTATTTTGTTCAGACAAACGTCCTGGTTGCGTATGCAACCCACCGTTCCCTGAAGGAGGGAACGGAGGATGTAGTCGACGTCACCTGAATGGGGATCGCGCCAGAGAGCCAATCGTCTTCAAGTACTATTGAACGAGCCAATGGAATTGGCATGCATGATTCGCATCACACACTCCGCCCCCGCGGCACGGGTATAAATACGGAAGTGGATGCACGCACTAATTGCTTTTTCGCTGAGGAGCCGAGCGTAACCCGGAGTCAGTGGTGGTCCAGCGGTAGTGGCAAGGGGACTAAGTCCTCCGTTCCCTCCTTCAGGGAACGGTGGGTTGCATACGCAACCAGGACATTCCCTTTCAGTCGATAACGTCGGACGTAGTCGACATCGACTGAATGGGGATAACCATTGAAAACGCCACTAAAGCTGCCACCTTCTAGTGCCTAGACAAAAGCCTCCTGATGCCCCCGCAATTTTAAGGCGGGGAAGGACAGGGCTTAGGCCAGGGAAGTCACTGCTGTTCCTACAGGACCACTGGGATAGCGTTCCCTGACATTGGAAGGAAAGGACGCTGCGGAAGCCACATCCTACCCGAAGGGAGGTAACGTGGAGAATACACATATGAACTGGGCGGATGACCGGGCAGTATGACATATGGAATGTCACTGGGGTGGCTCCAGCCTAAGACGGGGGGAGACTCACCGGACAGTGACGGCAGAGAGACTCTGCCGAGGTAAGACACGGGCTCGCTGTAGGGAGCCGTATCGTGGAAGAATACACATATGGTATCAACATAGGGATCGCAACATATGGACCCAGCCTAACACAGGTTCCACACTGCTTACGAGTGGTCCGCGATGTCTGATGTCAGAGGGGTGCGGAGGAACTTAACAGGGTTCAGAAAGGGGAACTCACTGGAGTAGAAATGGCGCACGTATCCAGTCCATAGGAGGGGAATGGCGCAGCAAGTCGACACTTTGAACTGGCTCACAGTGAAACTGGCTTCATGAGAAGGGAGCCCACGGGAAGCAACGGTTCAAGTAAGGGTGTCGCCCAGCCCCCAACTCTAGAATATCTGTCAGCGAAGCACCTTGTCAACACCTAGGAGGGAGCACACACTCATTTAGACTAGCTCACCACCTAAGTGGACAAGTACATCTCGGAATCTTCACAAGATGAAGGCAGCCACCATTCAGTGGGCCAACCTCGCATGGAAACAGCTTTCCCTCTCTGCTGATTTCCTAAACAGATCTAGAGCTGGTCTGAGGACCTAAGGCTTGCGTTCTGTACATGTCTAACCGCTATGAAGCGGACGGACAGAGAAGCCAGGGCTGGGTCTGCCTCCTCCGGGGCAGCACTTGCAGGCTCACCACCTGGTCCCTTTACGGGAGAGGTAGGAACCTTGGGCACAATCCAGCTAAATCATGAGAGTTAGCCAGCCCGAATTCCAGGCACAACTCATTGACCGAAAGTGAGCAAGTCCCTACCCTATAGTAGAGACCATGCGAGCAGGAGAACTGTTATAGAGGAATTTTTAACTCACTGCCTGCAGTGACTCAGGGGCGGTCTCTGCAGTGCATCTGCACCAGAGATAAGGCCCAAGAGGATAAAGAGGGGCAGAAGGATTTCACCTTTGCTCCCTCAGGAACCTGACATTCAGGATGTGCTTCCCATGCTTCTGCATCGTGATGTGCGTTTAATGGAAAAAGAGGCAACATCATTTTGAGGGTGGAGGAAAACAGCCTACTCCAACCCATCTTGCAGGAAAGAGAGCACTGAAATGACCGAACGCTCTCAGGATCTCTTCACGGAGAGAAGACTCACCAACGAGTAGGTTCTACTTCTATTAACCCTCTGGGGTCTACGGTGTTTTTGGGGTCCTTGAGATGTTTTGACATGCCCTGACATTTGTGCTTTTTTCAGTTGCTTATTAACATATTAATGGCAAAGGTGTAATTACACTCTATTTAGCACAAACAGGGCTACCATAATATGTGAGCAACATGTATGTACATGTTTGTATTTTTGAGAGAATATTATTTATAGTGACGACTGACCAAGGGGGACAAGGGAACCTGATGTAGCCGATTGTTTGAGGGTCTCTGGTGGAGGCGCAGGTGGGAGGAGCCAAGACGGAGCCGGCAGGTCGACAGGACGAGGTGGAGTGCAGAGGACTGAGGCAGGAGGCGGAGCCACGAGATCCTCATGACCGGGTGCTGCGGATGGATGGCTGACCTGCGACTCGATGTCAGGGGCACTCCCCAGAGACGATGCAGGGCTGCAAACATCCAGCAGCGGCGGGGCTGGAGGACTGGCTGAGCTTGGTGGTGAGATGGCACTTAACGGGTAGATAGTAGGGTAGATACAGTTACTGGAGTGGTGTGAAAATGACGAAGATGCAGATGACGGGTAGGATAGGGTGGGAAACTATGTTTCTTCCATGAAGTTTATCAGCCAGTCCTTGTGTTCTGTCGATTGGGTTCCCTCGTCTGCAGATGTCGTGGGCTCACATCCCTGGTCAGACTCCTGTTGGAGTTAAAACTCGCCTCCGGGGTGAGGGTCAGCTCTGTCCTCTTCATCTCGGACTCTGGCTGGCGCGTCACCGCGGGTGGTAGCTCTCTGTCTGCTCTGGGTCTGGCTGTGTTCCGGATCGGGGTGCGACGCTCTCCAGACAGCTCATGATGGACTCCTTCCAGTTCAGGTTAGAGATGTCTGGGAGGTCGATCGGATGGTGGAAGGTAGCCCCAATCCAGAACAGGGTCTTCAGGGTTTCGTTGTCATGGGGGCTGGTGACTGCAAGGTGGAAAAAGTTCGAGATGAAAGACAAAAAATCCTGGCTCTCCTGAGCTAGAGCGATGAAATCCACATTATCCATTTTCTGGTCCGGTATTCTGTCAGGGCTCGACGCAAGGAAGACGGAGATGAAAGTAATTTCCAACACTTTCTTTAATGTATGAAAACAGGAACAGTCGAACAGGTGCGACAGCGTGCAAACACGAACAATACCGGACAATGAACCGAATACAGGCAGAAACATAAATACACAGTGATGACGGTTACAAACAACAGGCAGCTGTGAGGAAGGTGATCAGTGTCCATGGTAACTGATAAGTGGCGGGAAACAGACAGGGAAACACACGTGAGGACAGAAAACAATCTGAAAGTCTCAGAACATAGCATAATCGTGACAACATGATTTATATTATAGTTTTAGCTTATATTGTATTTTATATCATAAAGTAAATTTCCTGAAATCTAAATAGTCATCTATATTTTTTTTAAACGACTTTTATGAGTACTCGTTTCGGGTAGATACTAGTCACTATTTCATTTACTATTTTTATTATTGTCTATATTATTCTGCAATTGATATTACATTGCATTTGATATTATTATTATTATTATTATTATTATTATTATTATTATTATTATTATTATTATTATTATTATTATTATTATATTATACCACTTGCGATTATGAATCTATTATAGATATGCTGTTAAATTATTGTACTATTCACTATTTAATTTATTATTTTTATTGTCTATATTCTGTCATTTATATTTCATAGTCTATTGCTATTATTATAGTATTATACATAAACTATATGCTATTATCAATATATTATTGTACAATATGATATTATATAATTATACTATTCATTACTGTTTTATTTGCTGTATACTGTTTGTTTATTTTATTGACACTAAACTATTTACTATTACTTCTCACTTTATCTTATATTTACTATTTGCATTGCACTGTAGTTGTACCATATCATATGTCTTACCATAAAGGATCCATCAGTTATCTTTGTTATTGTAAATTTGGAGTATATCTATAAATATCTATCATTTTAGTGCTATAAAATACAGAAAGCAGCCTGCCGGTATGATTTGTATTTGCCGATTTGTTTCATTTTCTCAATCGCGGTCAATTCTAAGCACAAGAAAAGCTAAAATCGGGTTAAAGACAGAAAATGCTTTTTCCACAATAAGAAAACTTATTCAAGAATAAAAAGCCAAATACATAACAAGCCTGAGCTTTGACAATTCCTTATTAAAAAAAATGAGGTTCTCTCTAGAGAGGGAACGAGTACTGCGTAATATCTTACGCTATGGGGAAAACCTCTTTTCCCACGAGATATTGAAGCCAAAAATTATCCTTAATTTTGAATCAATGTAAAACACATTGCGGGAGCATGCAGACATAGGCAAGACGGCTCGGGTGCCTATTGGCTGACCTGCGGCAACAGCAGCAGCCTATCGAGAGAGGCCCTGCGTGACGCCATATCCAATGGGGGCGCTTCGCGCCCATTACGTCACGTCCCGCCAGGATAGGCGTGGCCTTGGCCTATAAATATAGCTCGATAGGCTGATACAAACTGGTTTTCATCGCCGAAGCGAACCAGAGCGTGTTGTAAGCACGGCAAGATACGCAGTACTCGTTCCCTCTCTAGAGAGAACCGAGGTTACGTTAGTAACCGAGTACGTTCTCTTACGAGAGTATCTCTCGTACTGCATAATATCTTACGCTATGGGGAACACGTAACACACCATGCGTACTGGGATCCAACACCAAAGTCCCAAGGGCAGAAGCCCGGGGCTCATATAGTGCATAATCACCATAGACTCACAGAGAGTCAAGGAAGAGAGGCTAGAAGCGTCATTCCCTATAAATAGCATCCAACGGGAGCTAACCATATTAATAGTGCACCACACAGCCAGGGTGAAAGCTTTCAGCCTGAACTGGGTGGCAGTACGGGTTTTTAATACCCATGGAGCTGTTCTATCGATCAGTGAGCGATGCACAAGCAAAACTCAGCATTCTGAGCCGGCGCAGCGGGGCAGATAGTACTGAATTCTAAAACCGACAGAAGCTTGGCCTGTAAGGCGGGAACCTCTAGGTTATAAAAACCTTATAAATGTAGACGGCGAGGCCCAGCCTGCCACCGTACAGATATCTTGCAAGGTAATCCCGCTAGACCACGCCCACGACGAGGCGTAAGCCAGCGCTATGGCATCGACTATCCATCTGGATAGGCTGTTTTGATGCGGCCAATCCCTTAGAACGTCCGCCAAACAAAACGAAGAGCTGCTCAGTCTGTCTGAAAACAGACGAGCGGGACACATAAGCTCTTAGTGCCCTGACGGGGCAAAGGAGACTCGCGTCCTTCTCCTCATTGTGAACCGGAAGGGCGGAGAGGGAAATAACCTGGGCCCTGAACGGTGTGTTGAGGGATTTAGGCATGTACCCGTGCCATGGTTTGAGTATGACTTTTGAGTCTTTTAGGCCCAAACTCCATACACGACGCGCTTACCGAAAGCGCTTGTAAGTCCCCTATGCGCTTCACTGAAGCGAGAGCCATAAGAAACACCGTTTTGAAAGACAGATGTTTCATGTCTGACAAATGGATTGGCTCGAATGGGGCACCTTTCATGGCTTCCAAAACCGTAGAAAGGTCCCACACAGGGACTGAAGGGGTCTGGGAGGGTTCAGCCTCCGAGCTCCCCTGAGGAATCGCACGACCAGGTCGTTTTTCCCCAGTGACTGGCCAGACGTCGGTTTTGTAAATGCCGCTATGGCCGCCACATATACTTTGAGCGTGGATGGGGTTCTGCCCTTATCCAGCAGCTCTTGAAGGACGGAAAGTACTTCCGTAACCCTGCAGTCTACAGGTGAAAAGCACTGAGCTTGACACCAGGCAGAGAACACAGACAATTTTGAGGAATAGAGCCGTCTAGTAGACGGGGCCCTAGCCTGCGTGATCGTGTTTATGCATGGTTATTGAAAAAACTAAAACTTAAAAAAGTAAAAAAACTAAAAAAGTTTCTGAAATAAGGCCACAAAACACATACTAAATATGTGTCCACAAGACTTTTGACTAATGGATGTTCTCGCCTAGAATTTTTGCTTCATAATGATCTGAAAATCATCCTGCCAAATCATTCACATAAAACAATACATTGATTTAAATTTAGTAAAACACTTTTTGTGTGGAAAGGCAATATGCGAAATGGGCGTGACTCATGTATAATGGTCTGATTCACACCTGAGAAGACAAAAGACCTGCTTAATGAGCCTGCATAATGAGCTTTTCACAGGTGTGTCACTGAGCCACAAGAAAGAATACAAGGACAAAAGAAAAAAAATATATATATATACTACAAAATTGGTTCACAGTTGGAAACATCTAGAAAAACATTGTTTTTTCTAGATGTTCAAAAAAACATGTATTTTTGCTTGCAAATTGTATAATATCCAAGGTGAACATTTCTAGTAATTGTGTAGTTAATTCTGTTAATTCTGTATGTTAATACTGTATTTTCAGAAAGATTTGGATATGTATCCTCTCCCCAAATTTGTCACTAATAAAACACAATACAAATAATTTGAAGAGAAGGCTTATATTGACCTTTTAAGATTTTGTTTACATCTACCTTGTAAATATATTATTTGCCATTTTATTAAAAAGGTTACAATTACAGCAACAATTAAAATAACAATATTTCAAGTGTAATATTTCTTTGTAAAAACTAAAGTATACATTTTATCATACGTATTTCAAAGTTAAGGATTCATTAGTTTGAATAAAGCCTACATTGGAACAAACACTACAGTTTAATAGCATCCTAGTTGATGACTTTATTTTTGACAAAACAAACATAGCCTAATATATTTAACATTTGAGCAGAAATTGGTGAACAAAAGCTTATTCGACGTGGCAGTAGTCTAGGTTACAGTAAACAGTTAATAATCTATCCAAAACTAGTCAACGAAATGTTGTCTTTCATATTTCGTCTGTAACATAGGCATATCCTTTGTTGTTTTTATGATAGCCTATATTAGGGCATTTAAATATTAATTTGCAGTTTAATACGTTGCTAATACAAAGACATTTTAACGTTATTTCAACATATTTCAGTCGATTTTCACCCATCTTAGTATTGCAATAGGGTTTGGTAAAAACTGTTCAGTTTTTCAAACTGTTCATTCATTCACACACAGACGCGATTCATATTTAAACAGTCTTTTTGCGGTTTACATACACTAGGATATCGTGATTAGAACAATAATAATAAAAAAAAAACTTACTTCTCAGATGGATCCGTTGCTCCTCGAAATTAATTTAAACCAGCACTTCTGAGGTAATTTCCCAGGATTATTTCTCACAGCCTTGCTAGACAACGTACTGTACTGTAATCTGAATAAATTTGGTGTGCTGATCTCATCTGATGGGCATTTACACGTTTGCATGTGTTGCCTGAGATCATTTGCGTTTGAATAGCGCGTGCTCTCCGTGGGCGTGTCAAATTAAAAGATAATGAGATTAAATGAGAGCGACTGACATCGCTCTCTTTTCATATAGATTACATAAACAGAGAATATTTGTTTTTGTTATGAATTAGATAATTTAAAAGTACAAACTTAAACGATTATAAAAATATATTGCTCATGCCTGGGTGAATAGTAGACGCTGAGGTTTTAGACGTTTTTAGAAGTTTAGAGACATGCTCAAAAAAAAAAAAGCTCACTGTGACGGAGAGCCAGAAAGCACACCCTGTTTATTTTCTTTATTTTACAAAAGCACAATGTTTTATTTTGATTGTAATTGGACACATAAAAAAGTAGACATTTAACAGTTAATTTTTTCATATTTCTTAATTCTGTATGACCAAAAATGACGGAGTATTTTAGATCTATTTTGCTGCTATGTGAAAAAAATCGAGCAAATCGTGCCGGCGCGTTTTCAGACCCCAGAGGGTTAAAGGAAAACGGGTGCGCTTGCTGGCAGAAGGAAGGTCCGGTGTGTCTTCAATGAGAGCATTGAATAGTGAGACACTGATGGCTGAGTTGTCTGCCCATAGTGCAAGTACAATGTCAGTAGTGGTTACATCATTCAACTGCAGGTCAGTTGTGACCTTGGGGCAGAAGGAATCAGAGTCTTTGGTGAGCTGAAATGTGCAGAGTAGCGAACTTGAATCTTGGTCTGGTGCTGGAACTGTGTCCCCGTGGCTGGCTGTGAGAGTTCCCGTGACCTCTGTGACCTGGCAGTCTAGCTCAGGTGATCTGGGTGGCTGAAGGGGGAGAGGTTCTCGCACTTGAGCCCAAATTTTCAGCTGTCTGAAGTCCAGTAGGGGCTCGAAGCGGTCTAGCAGATCTTTGCCAATGAGGAAGGGATATGTGTTCATTGGTGAAATGTACACAGGGTGTACCAGACTCATGGGACCAATTGTTAGGTGAATGGGAGCTACCTGTTCAAGCTGGATGTCATTTTGGCTGTATGACTGCACATTCAGCACACAATTTTGAGATTTCAGAGTTTGATTTTGTCTTTTAGCTTAAATTCTGAGTCTTTCAAAGAGTTGAGCTGATATCAAAGTGAGGTCTGCGCCGGTGTCTACCAGGGCTTCGAGTCTCACCTCATTTTCCAGGGTGATGGCTAGGTAGCGTTTCTGTGCCACCCCCTTTTCGACCAGATTTCCCAGGAGTTGTAGAGTCGGGGCTTGGGTGGTGATCAGTAAGCAGTTAGGGCCAGTCTCTTGTGGATCGCTGCAGAGACAGACAACCAAAACAGCACTTTCTGGTATCTTAGGGTGCTGGTGTGAGGAATCAGGTTGTCTTGTTCAGCATGTGCAGTTGTCAGCTGCGGTGCTTGGGTGACGCTGTCATTTGGTGATGTGATAGCTTGTTCTGTAGTCTGTGTCGGATGAGCAGTGCTCTGGGTGCTTGGTTCAGTAGGAGGACAGTCAGGAAGGGTCGGTGTCAGGCCTTACTCTTAGTCAGGAGGAGTCTGGCCTGTCCTTTTTGTCTTCCTTGGGAGGTTTCTTATGGAGAAGCTCTTTCAGCACCTTCAGGATTTCTGCTGTCTCCGACGTGGCCTCACTGTTTTTCTTGGTGGTAGGCTCAGACTTGGACTTGCTTGGGGCATGCTGAGAGGGGTTCCGCTCTGGGCTGTTTGGGCTTGATTCTCTAGTCGATGGGGGTCGGCTCCTTCTGGGCTGACGGCTGGCTTCCCAAGTGGCTCCACCCTTTTGCCTGTTGGATGGCTGTGGGCTGTCATAGAATCTTTCAGAGCGCCCGCCCTGGTGCTTAGGACGAGGACCAGCACGGTTGTGCTGCCCTCTGCTGGCTTGGAACGGTCTTGGCTCTTTGTAAAAAGGTCTGTTACTGTGGTGTTGTTGGGCGCCCTCCTGCGGCACTTACCGCCTGGTGGCAAACAGACAGGGCGTCTCAGGAAAGGAGGAATTAATGTCAATAGTGGCGGTGGTTGTGTGAAGGACTGGGCATTTAGGAGGCGATTAGTTGTAAAACGCAATTCCAGCAGTGTAGTGCGATCATAAACAATAAACGGCGAGACGGTAGCAAAAACAAATATAACAAAACAGAGGAGCAAGTGACAAGCCAAACACAGCGATGCCATCTTCACTCTTCACTCTAGTTGCCCATGTCTTTGTCCATGGTATGACTATGAGGAAGGCTGGGCAACGAATACAGCCAAACTTGAGTCGCTTCACCGTCGCCTCAATCATAAGAACCTTCATGGAGAAAAACAGGTACAGTAGATGTACTTGAGACTGCTCTCTACTATAACTTTTGAGTGCAGTACACTGTGCTGTTGCAACACATACGTGTACTGTGGCTGTTGGCCTATACTACTGTAATAAAAAGAAATGCATCACATTGCCTCACATACAGATAGAGTTTTCTGAATGCTTCCATTTTTTAAAAAGGATGTGTTACAGTTACAATAATCTTCTATTTTTCTAGGACACAGAGATGATGAAATAGAAGAAGCCTGCCAAATATTCAGTTGATGCGTGCCAGCGGGAAACAGGCATGCAAGATGAATTTACCCCCGCTGCCTGGCTAGGGCCAATAAAGCCTGTAATGCTGACAAGATTCTCTGGCCTGTCCCAGGCCAAAGACAGGATGCTGGGGCAGAGTTTTTTTTTTTTTTTTTTTGGTGTATTGTACTTTACAGTACATTAAGGAATAAAAAATGTGTCAGTGTATCCATTGGTTGTATCTTTTAGAGGGAGAGGTAGGGGGAGAGGGAGAGGGAGAGGGAGAGGCAGGGGCGGTTTCTTCATTAGGGCGATTGGGCGACGCACCACCAAAGTGTGAAAGGGACTTTTTCAATCACATTCACAATCTCATTCACCACAGAGTTACGCTAGCCGTCACTGTGCCTCTGGATATAGTCCAATCAGCGTCATGTCACGTCCTGTGGCTGTGGAGTACCGCCTCTTTTTGGGCAATTTCACTCTGGCTGAGAATCGCCCAGAGTGTTCCCATAGACTTACATTCAAAGATGTTTTTTTTTTCGAACTGCAGGCACTGCAATGCATTCTCTATGGGTTCCGGGAGGGCTCGCACTAACGTGCTTACGTCATCATACGTATCCTTAACTTGAGCAGCGATTGGTGGGAACAAACATACACTATTAAAAATCTTCAAGATTAAGTGACAAATAATATTTGAAAACAATTTTGAATTTGAACAACAAGAAAAAATTAAACACTACTTTAATATCTTTATCAAATGTGATTTAAAAAATAAAAATAAAAAAGAGAACGAGAGCGAGAGAGACTGTTGGGACATCTCGCGAGTTGAGGCCAGTTGAACTTGAACAACGTCATGGCGAACGCAGTTAATTCTATCGTGTCATTAAAAGAAATAAAGTTACCATTCAGCCTTCGTAGTAATCAGGACCAGAGCTCATTTCAGGAGCAGGAGCAAGTAAAAAGTTAGCAACAGGAAAAACAAGATCTAGGAAGGCCTTGGGAGAAGAAGACAAGCAGAGGCTGTCTAAAGAGGTATTTATTGCTGACCATTTAAATACTCAAGTGTTGGAAAATCTCACTTTATTTTTACAATCAGTTTAGGAAAGGATGGTAGCAGTCTTTTTTACTCCCAGCATTGTATTTTGAAATATGTACATTCCATTCGAACACCAACACAATCTTTATCCTACACGTCAACGATTCAGTCAACAATATTATTTGTCGCCACCTAGTGGAATCTTTAATGAAAGAAACTATCTGAGTGGATTGAAAATACATTTACTGGTCAAAAACCCTTGTCAAACTCCATTTGAGCTTGAATTTTGGTAAAATGTTAATTAATGTAACACACACACACACAAATCATCGCTGTCGGACGGAAGCCTTGTATGTCCAAAACTGTTACTTTTCAGGAAACGAAAGAAAACCTGTTTTAAGTTGATTCCTGCACATCTCAAACACTAAAGTTAAATCTATTAAAAAGTCTGCATGCGATAAAGTTGATCTGAAACATTTGCCCCCCCTGAGAGATTTTGCAGGAGCCGCCACTGGGGAGAGGTACTGTCGTCTGTGTTATCCGGACATTTAGACTGGAGTGCAGGTATGTAACCAAAAATTCATGTAGTACACATAGAGACAGAGCGTATTTAGGCCACGCCCACACCGGGGGGGGGGGGGGGTTGGGGGGGCACAATCCAACTGTCTCCATTGACTTTGCATTGCGAGAGGCTTCCTCCTTGTCATTTATGACTTATAAAAAAAAAAAAACTATGTCTAAAAGCTGCTGTGTGACAAGGTGTACAGCATACAAGCTAAATAACCCAGAAATAAATTTTTATAAGCTGTCGACCCCAAAAAACGTTTTGTTTCAGGACATAAAAGTGGATCAATTGAGACAGAGCGCAACTAGTTCTCGAACTACTCTGGGAACTATGCCCACTGGAACGCGACATGATATTGCTTAGCTTACATAAATATAATATATAAAACTGACATTTGGATATTTGACTTATCAGTGACAAAATGTTTACTGCACAACATACAGAGTGTCAGGATCCCACAATTTACCCATTCTTCCTGTTAATGCTTCACGTCTTATTGCCTGTATCCACTTTTGTCTCCTTAAAGGCTGGCTTTTACTTAAGAACAGTAGTGAAGTAGTTCTACTTCGTTACTATACATCTCTGGTAAAAACATGTAATGAGTTAATAAATATAAAAACACAAAGCAACACATTCTCACACGTAAAAGGTTAACCTATTACTTCGGGAATTTAAATCGGCGGTTTCAGAACCAGAAACTGCGCAATGTTGTGGCATCATTGATTCTTACTGTGAGTGACAACACACTGACCGTTGCAAAATGGCAAGCGCACAGATGTGTCGAATGTGGAATCTACGTATACATATCTATGCACTCAACGGCTAGAGCAGGGGTGTCAAACTCAGTTCCTGGAGGGCCACAGCCCTGCAGAGTTTAGCTTCAACCCTAATTAAACACACCTGATCAGTTAATCAAGTCCTTCAGGCTTATTTGAAAACGGCAGGTGTGTGTGTGTTGCAGCAGGGTTGGAACAAAACTGTGTAGGGCTGTGGCCCTCCAGGAACTGAGTTTGACACCTGTGGGCTAGAGAATACCCACAACGCACTGTGAGAGTCGCACACACACCAAATGATTACCCGCGTCTCGCCAGAAGATGACGCCCGCAGCTGAATCATCCATCCATCCATTAACGTTTGATCTGTACATCAGCATCAGGGAATAACATAATCTCGTTCACGGTAGAGAAAGCTGCATACATGTACAAAAGTAACCGTGATGACTTCAACGTAAATACAGCTTTTGTGTCTTTATCAGCTTTTCCAAATAGTGGCCCTGATAATCATCACAAATACTTACTGCTTGCTCCATTTCTGTAAATCTGTTTTTTTTATGAATGAATGACTCTCTCACCTGTAGTTTTCTTCGTCAACAGCCGCTTGCACCCCCTGCTGGTGAAGTCGACTAACAGCTATGGAGATTATCAATCGGCAATCTACTGATATTCCTGCCGTTCTCGGATGTCGAATTTGAACCACTGAATTTGTGAAAGCAAATTTGTAAAGCAAAATTAAATGGACCGAAAATTGCCTGTCGAATATTATAGGTTGTATTTTTAAAAAGAATGAACATTTTGGAAATGAAATCTGCAAGGTGAATATGGATTATTGAATTTTTAATAATGAAAATGTGTGTGAAATGTTTTGAATTGAAATATTCACAGCTTAAATATACAACCATGTTGAATTTCAGCCCATAAAAATGCAAGCCCTAAAAATACAATGCATTAAAATGCAAGCAGGGTTAATGCAATGCATATTTATATAAGTAGTGCAATTCAACAAGCTTTTTTGTTTCAAAAACATTTGTCATTATTTTACTTCCATATTGTTGCCTCGCTGCCCTATCAGGCAATGACTCTTGTGCACGAAGGTACCTCACGAAACTGATTTTGGACAGACTTCAGAGGTTGCGTAACAGTTTAATTATCTACAGCAAAATTGAGTCAGCTTTGGTGAGAACCACACAAATATGTAATTACTACAGTAGTAATTTCTCGCGAGAAATGAAATTAGAAATAGAAAACGTTGGTCAAAAATGTACATACTAAAAATGTTACACACAAACTGACCAGAAAACGCAACTTTCAGACACCATTTTTCTTTTTCTAGCTCAACTGTCACGGAATGAAATGCATTGGATTGAGGGATATCAAAGGCAGCGAAGGATACATCTATGCTGCCTTCAAAAATTGATCGGATGAAGATATATCAGGAGACAGGAAGTGAAGCTAACATTGGATTTCGGACGTGCCTTGATGCCTTCCAACCTTGGAATGCGTTTTCCGAAGGTAGTATATTTAGGTTTTTCGGATGCAGCCTGCATTGCTGTATGGTTAATTTAATGCACCTGACACTAATAGGTGTAACTGAAATATCCAAAGCCATTAATTAGAATGTAGCATCCACATGGTGTCCATGTATTGCATGATAAAGACGTGTTGAGCTGAAGTTAGTTGCTGCAGTGTGTTCTGTCCCTCTCAGGAGATGTGATATATTATAAGACTTGAGATTCTCTCTTAAGGCACAGATGTCGGACATTTTATCTCAGCTCTCTTTTTTTATCCGAAACTGGTGCCGCTATCTGTGATAGAGGCACATCTTTAACTGCCTACCTCTGATTACGCCTCTGGTTGCCATGGAAACAGAGAAGCGTTGAAATGGGAGAACAATGGCGTTGAATGCTAATAAGGCGAGTGAGTAAAAAGGATACGTGCCTTGTGTTTTTGCTGCTTGCCAATCTACATCACAGACTGCAGATTCCCACATTTGTCCTGCTGATTAGAAGACAGGGCCTTTGATACATGGGCAGGGAATAAAGATCATCCATACAGCTTGTTTTTTCACTTTTGATTGTCTTTCAGTTACATAAATGTAACAGCATATTCTGCTCCATTGTAGACTATTTAATGAAACACCCTTAAAAGCTCGTCAGATCTTCATGGCAAAGGAGACTAGCTCTTATTCCGGGGGAAAGACAGACATTTGAAAAAGAGTTTCTTCCTCGTGAAATGAAAAGCATAAACGTTTCACCTTGAAGTGAGATGATACCATATAATGATGTGTGTTTCATGGATTCTTACCATGGGAGATTAAAGTCACCCTGACCAAAGTGACTTTTAATCTAAAAGGATGTGTCAGTTACCGCACTGCCATGCATTACAAACAGGGAAAAAAGTGAGATCCATGGCTCCAGACAAAAAATAAATTACATGATTGCCAAAAAAGGAAACATATCTAAATGACTTGTAGGTCAGAAATAAATATAGTTGCTCAATAAATATAGCTGTTAATAAGTGATTCAATTCAATATAATTGGGCATGTCAGACAAATGAATCATGATTCAGTAAGTAGTCAGTTTTGAAAGTATGGCTTGTGAATCTTTTTGACTGACTCATTAAGAAGAACTTTTGCACAATCTGTAAATCATGACTGTGGTCGTTGTTGAGCAGGAATCACTTGTGGTCACTCTAACAAAGATATCAAACAAAATTGCATATGGATGTACACAATGATTTCCTGAATATATTTTACAGATTGTTGCATTTGCAAATGTTTTAGTTGCAGTCTGAACTCTGGAGCCCTGGTGAGATCCTTCCAAAAGTCTAACTTGATGCTAGCACAATTAGATGACTGAGCAAAACTCTAATATGAATTATTTTCATGCTTAATAATGTAGTTTAGAAGATAATATAGGCTGATTTAACTGAGTAAATATTTATGCCAACATGGGACCAGAATTTTAAGCCTGTTTAGCTCTAGTTAAAGTTTGCATGTGTGTGGTCTGAAATCATCAGCCATTGCTGTAGATGTGCTGTTCGTGTGTTTGGTGTGTAATTGTGTGTTTTAGCTAAAATTTATCTTGGCTTGGAGATGAGCACATATTGGTGTGGGCTTAGTGGCTTTCGTAGTCTGGAGGAAGAAATTAAGAATTTGTGATATTATTAAAATCATTGGCAAACATAGATACATTTGGGACTTGTATTTTCTCAGTCAGTTGGTTTACAATCTTGTTAAAATGTTTTTTTTTTTTTAAAAAACACCTTAGAATGAAAGCAGCGGGAAACAAGAAAATCTCATGCCATTCAAAGAGAATGCATCAAAATTATTTCAGTTGTGTTTGAAAGATCCATTTTGTGGTGGCTATTTGATCATTTCTAAACATAATAGATGGAATAAAATTGCATTTCATAATTGTTTGACCATTTTTCATTCCACTGTCGGCAGTCACAACCATTGTATCTCAAGGTAATACAGCATTTGAGTCAGTGTACATTTCAAGTTTTATTGAATTGATGGTTTGAATGTCAAAACACCAAACAAACTCAAACACAAAACACTGCTTCCGCAGTGAAGAAAGATATAGGATCATGTACACACCCACAGCCATTAGCAGGGAACCTTTTCCCGGTCTCTTTTTTTTTTTTTAAATAAAAAGGTCCATTTGTGGAAAAGAAATAAAGCAAAAGAATAGAATGATGGGGAGATATTGCCTTTTCTTTTGTGGTGTGATATTATCAACTTGGAGCTGAATGTGATTATTGCTCACCAGAATATTACACATGGGGAGAATTAGATTGGGTAACCCCTTTCATACTCCTTCCGAGAAAAAGATAACGGATGAACAAAAGCAGCTTTGGATCGATCCCTCACGACAAAAGCAGAGGACACAGATATAAACAGATTAGAGATGGCAAAAAATAAGATGTGTCTTTATTTCAGATCTTCCAATGACACTTATTCTGCTTGAACACGAACAGACCCCCCCTCCCCTCCCCCCAAACTAGCCCACCAACCCTCAATACCCTGTTGTTATTTAATGTTCCCTTCTCATAACTAAATAAGAAGGTAGACTGTATTTTACAATGGGTCAAGGTTTGTCTGGTTAGTGTGATCCAGTTATTCCCTGCTGATAGATGCTGTAACTACACAGCCTGGGTCCATAAAACATGTGTCTCCATTGACAGCCATCTAAAGTTGCCATGTATTCTGATTAATTATTTTTTACAAGCAACATAAAGACACAATTTATTAAATGCAGCAGAACGTCTCGGTTACGTATGTAACCCTCGTTCCCTGAGTAGGCAACGGAGACGTTACGTCGGATGACGACGAATGGGGTTTCGCTTAGAAAGCCTATCAACTTCGAGCATTACAAAACGAGCCAATGGCAAAGAAATGCCATGGGTCTGCGGAATTTGCATGACGTAACTCCGCCCCACCTCGTGGGTATAAAAGGAGGAAGTCCGCAACAGCAGTTTATGTTTCTTCGCTGAGGAGCCAAGACTGAGCTCAGGCGATCCCCACGGTACAGCGGAAAGTGGCAGGCAGACGTAACGTCTCCGTTCCCTACTCAGGGAACGAGGGTTACATACGTAACCGAGACGTTCCCTTTCGTTGTCACACCGAGTTACGTCGGATGACGACGAATGGGGTTACCAGTCTAATCACGCCACCTTCTCAGCTGTCTTCCAGTGCCCTGCGTAAATCGAGATCCCTGTCCTAGACTGGACGAAGGACTCCATTTAACACAGGAATACCAAGGTACACTGGGAAGCATATCCCAAGCTAGGGGAAGTATGCAATTAATGCCAACCCAGAGGGGGGGGACTTAGAGAATACACATATGACCCGAAGGAAACATATGGAGAACACTGGGGTGTCCAGCCGCAGGTGGAATATTTCAACCCCAGGGGTGGCAAGGTGGCTTGCCAAGGGAAAGACACATGCTCAGAGAGGCTTACAGTGGAATACACATGTGGGGGTCGCTCAGGGGAGGGACCATGCACACGGGAGGCACCTAGCCGACGTGCAGGCAATAGACACTGGCGCCGACGTCAGGAGTGCTGGAGGAACTCAGGGCTTTCGGGGAAGCTCACCTGAGGAGAATATCGCACGTATCCAGTCCGTGGAGTGGAATGGCGAGCAAGCGTAGACACCTGAGCGGGTCCGGTACTAGCTAGTTGAAGCGAGTACATGAGAGGACACTGGCTCCACTCGGAGATTATAGAATCTGGCGAATGTGTTAGGTGTCGCCCAGCCTGCAGCTCTGCAGATGTCTGTTAGCGAGGCGCCATGCGCTAGAGCCCAAGAGGATGCCACACTCCGGGTGGAGTGGGCCGTCACACCAAGGGGGCACGGTCGACCTTGCTGCTGGTAAGCCAAGGCAATGGCGTCCACTATCCAGTGAGACAACCTTTGCTTGGAGAGAGCCTTTCCCTTCAGCTTCCCACCATAACAGACAAAGAGCTGGTCTGAGGTCCTGAACACTGCGTCCTGTCTACATAGGCGCGAAGAGCGCGTACTGGACAGAGCAGTGCCAAGGCTGGGTCTGCCTCCTCCGGGGGCAGCGCTTGCAGGTTCACCACCTGGTCCCGAAAGGGAGTGGTAGGAACCTTGGGCACATATCCGGGCCGGGGTCTCAGGATCACGTGAGAGAAAGCCGGTCCGAATTCCAGGCACGCTTCGTCGACGGAGAATGCGTGCAGGTCCCCTACCCTCTTGATGGAGGCCAGTGCAACCAGGAGCGCTGTCTTCATTGACAGGAACTTAAGCTCAACTGATTGCAGGGGCTCAAAGGGAGCACTCTTCAGGGCAGTTAGAACCACTGAGAGGTCCCAAGAGGGAACGAGAGGAGGACGAGGAGGATTTAGTCTCCTCGCTCCTCTCAGGAACCTGATGACCAGGTCGTGCTTCCCTACCGACTTACCTTCGACTAGGTCATGGTGTGCGGCAATGGCGGCAACATAGACCTTAAGGGTGGAGGGAGACAGCCTTCGCTCCAACCCTTGCTGAAGGAAGGAAAGCACAACGCTGATCGAGCATCTCCGGGGGTCTTCTCGGTGAGAAGAGCACCAGACGACGAAGAGGTTCCACTTCAACGCGTAGACGTGTCTTGTGGACGACGCTCTAGCGGAAGTGATGGTAGCCGCCACCGCTGGTGGAAGGGTACTCAAACCTACCTCGAGCCGTCCAGGAGCCACACGTGGAGGCTCCAGAGATCGGGGCGAGGGTGCCACAGGGTGCCCCGTCCCTGAGAAAGAAGGTCCTTCCTCAGAGGAATGGGCCAGGGAGGTGCTGTCGCGAGGAGTGCAAGTTCGGGGAACCAGGTCCGGCCGGGCCAGTACGGCGCGACCAAAATGACCTGCTCCTCGTCCTCCCTGACCTTGCGCAAGGTCTGCGCAAGAAGGCTCACTGGGGGAAACGCATATTTGCGGCCCGGCGGCCAGCTGTGCGCCAGTGCATCCGTGCCGAGCGTGCCCTCGGTCAGGGAAAAATACAGGGCGCAATGGGTCGAGTCGTGAGAGGCAAACAGATCTATCTGTGCGTCCCCGAACTGGTCCCAAATCAGCTGAACCGACTGGGGATGGAGTCGCCATTCTCCAGGGAGGGGCTGAAGCCGTGAGAGCTTGTCGGCTGCACAGTTCAGGGCTCCGGGAATGAAAATGGCTCGAAGCGACCTCAGATGCTTCTGACTCCATAGAAGGAGGTGGCGGGCGAGTTGTGACATACGGCGGGAGCGTAGACCACCTTGATGGTTGATGTACGCTACAGTAGCGGTATTGTCTGAGCGGACTAGTACGTGTTGACCCCTGAGCAACGCCCGGAAGCGGTGCAGGGCAAGGCGTACTGCCAACAACTCGAGGCAATTGACATGCCATAGCCGCTGGGGTCCTGTCCAGGAGCCCGCAGCAGCACGTCCATTGCACATGGCGCCCCAGCCCGTGGTGGAGGCATCCGTGGAGACCACAACATGCCGGGAAGCTCGTTCCAGGGGGATACCCGCCCTGAGAAAACTGAGGTTCGACCACGGGGTGAGGAACTGACGGCAGGTCGGAGTAACTGGTACCCGGAGCGTGCCTTGATGCCATGCCCACCTCGGGACTCTGTCGCGAAGCCAAAGCTGAAGCGGTCTCATATGAAGCAATCCGAGCGGCGTGACCGCGGCTGCAGATGCCATATGCCCCAGGAGCCTCTGAAATGTTTCAGTGGAACCGCATTCTTGCTCCTGAGATGTCTCAGGCAAGTCAGCAGTGACTGCGCGCGCTCGCTCGTAAGCTGCGCGGACATGGCGACCGAGTCGATGTCCATACCGAGAAAAGAGATCCTCTGCACGGGGCAAAGTTTGCTCTTCCCCCGTTGACCCGAAGGCCCAGACGAGCTAGGTGCCGGAGCACTAGGTCCCTGTGTTCGCAAACCTGATCTCGAGAGTGAGCTAGGATCAGCCAGTCGTCGATATAACTCAGGATGTGAACCCCGTGTTCCCGAAGGGGAACAAGGGCAGCCTCGACGACCTTCGTGAAGGTGCGAGGAGACAGGGCTAGCCCGAAAGGGAGAACCGCGTACTGGTATGCCTGCCCCTCGAAAGCAAACCGTAGGAACGGTCTGTGTCGAGGAAGAATGGAGACATGAAAGTAGGCGTCCTTCAGGTCGATCGCTGCAAACCAATCCTGGGGCCGCACGCATTCGAGAACGCGTGTGGCGGAGAGCATCTTGAACGGCAGCCTGTGAAGGGAGCGGTTCAGCACGCGCAAGTCCAGGATTGGCCATAACCCACCGGTTTTCTTGGGGACAATGAAGTAGGGGCTGTAGAACCCGGACCTCATCTCGGCTGGAGGGACAGTCTCGATTGCACCCTTCGCCAGCAGGGTGGCAATCTATGCTCTCATGACGGGGGCATTGCCACCGACCAAAGTGGAGCGGACTCCCCTGAAGCGGGGAGGAGACCGTGCGAACTGAATCGCATAGCCGAGCCTGATGGTGCGCGCGATCCAGCGGGACAGACGGGGAAGCTCTAACCAGGCTCCCAGGAACTGAACCAGCGGGATCAAGCGGACGACAGGCGTCCCCCCGGAGGGGCAGCGAAGCGGAGTAACTGGCCCAGACGTGGACGGCATAGCGGCCCGGTGTGGGGGCACAGTTAGCAACCGCGCCCTGACAGAGGGGGCCAGGGGAGGACCAGGCTGGTCGTCCCGCGGGGGCCTGCTCTGCCAGGGGTCTGGCGACAGAGGGGGACAGGGGCGACGCGGTCCGTGGACGGCACGCCTTGTCAAGCACCTCTGGGACAGAGGGGGACGAGGAGAGCACGGCTTGTGGGCGGCGCTCTGTGTCGTCCGAGAACTCTGTTATCCCAGAGACGGGAGAGTCAGTTCTTAGGAGAATAAGGATTTTTCCCCGGCCCTCCACCGGGGAAAGGAGTGGTCCTGCTACCAACTCCTGGAAGAACTGAGTCCCATCTCTGTGGAGCCCGTCTCAGGAACGCCGCTTAACCCGGCACGTAGCGGGGGGCGGGGCTGGAGAGGGCTGTGGCGTCCGCCCGCGGCTTCCAGAGCCGGCCTGTCTCTTTAAACGGGCGGGGTGGGAGCCGCGGGGGGGGCGCCTTCGGCAGTGGGCAGACCGAGGGATCTGAGCGGATGGCGGGCCATCGGGACAGAATCACGTCAGTCTGCACATGGGCGGTTGAGAGCTGTTGGGCGAAGTTCTCAACCGCACCGCCGAAGAGGCCGACCTGGGATATGGGAACGTCGGACAGACGGGGCCGCGCGACATTCAGCACATCAGACAGGTTCAGCCACAGAATGGTAGGCATCACCTGACCCAGGGAGCGTACGGCCACTTTCGTCGCTCGGAGAGCAAGGTCAGTGGCGGCGCGCGACTCAGTGAAGAGCCCTGGGTCAGTCCCGCCCTCGTGCAAGTCCATGAGCATCTGGGTCGAGGACCAGCAGAATGGCCATGGCCTGCAGAGAGGCGGCTGCCAGTCCCGTGGTGCTATAGGATCTCGCCCCAAATGTAGACGAAAACCATAGACCACGGGCGGGTGCTTAGGATTGCGCCGAGAAGAAGCACTCTGAGGACACATAGCATCGCAACAGAGCGTTCAGCCGGGGGAACCCCAGTGTACCCGTGACAGCGGCCCCATCGAGGGGGGAAAGGCGGATGAGATCAGCGAGCGGTCCAGAGAAAACCAGGGGGTCTTCTGGGACTTCGAGATCTCATCATGCACGTCCGGGAGGGAAGGTATTGGGGTTTGCCGTGGACGAGGGTCGGCGGCCTTACCCAAAAACCAATCGTCCCAGGAAAGCATGGCCGTCATCTCTGGATCAGACTCAGGCACAGCCGTATGCACACCAGAGGGTGGCAACTGTGCGGAGTCGTCACTTCGCAGAGAATCACCCACCTTGTGAAGCTGCTACAAACATAGTATCATCCTCTGTAGCTTTAAATGAAACACACGGGCCACCAGAGGGTAGACTCGTGGGAATCACCTATTCACTAGCGGGCACCGCCGTTGAGGGGAGGCTGGGGTCACGGACACGGAGTCGGCGCCTTGTTCCAGACCAACACCCTCAGGTCACCCTAGCCACCAGCCGAAGATCGGGGGGTGGATGAGGGGACTCTCACTCTTGCGAGTTCACCGAGTCTCGACCTATATGACGCGATGATCATGTTCCCACAGAGAGAACATGAGTCATCCACGAGCGCTGCTCTAGTATGATCAAGCCCAAACATACCAGACAACGCTCGTGCCCATCAGAGTCCGATACCAAGCTGCCGCAACCATTCGTTTTTTTTTTTTTTTTTTTAAATGCACGGGCGAGCCGTCTTTAAAAAGACGTGCCGCGTGCGCTCTTTTAGAGAGAAAACTCAAGTGTTGAAGCGCCCGGGGAAGCACGCGCTCTCTGATGAACCACTGCAGAGATAAGCAGGAAGCACGCACTCGCCGGAGATCGCCGTCACACCAACACTCGAGGCACTCGTTCGTGAAGCTGATAATTCAGAGTTGGCTTGTGGAGAGAAGAATACACTTGGCTCCGAAGCGAAAACATAAACTGCTGTTGCGGACTTCCTCCTTTTATACCCACGAGGTGGGGCGGAGTTACGTCATGCAAATTCCGCAGACCCATGGCATTTCTTTGCCATTGGCTCGTTTTGTAATACTCGAAGTTGATAGGCTTTCTAAGCGAAACCCCATTCGTCGTCATCCGACGTAACTCGGAGTGACAACGAAAGGGAACTATTTTTTCTGTGGCTCCAGACGGATATTTGTGATGCCTTGCTCAGACACTTCTTTTGCTGTATTTTTATTACTTTCTCGGCCACTGGTACAATAGGATGAGCCACCAAGCTCAGGGAGAGCTTTTAAGAGTGCAGGGACAGCATCAAAACTGACAAAAGACATCCAGTATTGTACTGTGACTCCTTATGATTATATAGGAAGTCATGAAAGAATGGCTGTGGGATAGATAAATGTAATCTATCTGGCAACAACAGATTTATCTTCCTCATCTGTTTGAAAGGTGTGCTTTACTGTCTGTATGTGTGTGAGTAGGGAAGGTAAGTGCACAAAAAACATACACAACCATTATTTCAGCATTCAATCACTGTTTTTTTTTTTCTCTCTCTACTGACACAGCACCTGACATGCATTGTAGGGAAATTATTGCATGTTATATGAAGACGGGCAAGGGGATGTATGAATTATTTATGGATAGAAGGAGTTTAAGAGCTGCAATATTACTCATTGGGAGCCAGGCAAGAGTTGAAAAATAAATTCAGCGACATCCTTTTCTGATTAGCAATCAACACACTTTTAAAAGCCCCTTCCGTACACAAAGATAGCCATTAATATCCATGGGCCTCTCCTCTGACAAAACTAACAAGGCCTCCAATCTTCATCTGAATCCCATATCCTAAAAGTTAGTCGAGATCAAGTAAAATCACTTCTCCAACTGAAATACAGCATACAATTGCACTCTGACCATGGTTTTTTTTTAGTAATTGTGTATTGTCCTCTATTGTTATATTATTAACATTTACCACTTTATAAAATTCTAATTCTAATACACCTTGCATTGTGGCTGCATTTATATATATTGGATGTTTGTT
Source organism: Gila orcuttii (assembly GCA_026230005.1). Lineage (NCBI taxonomy): Eukaryota > Metazoa > Chordata > Actinopteri > Cypriniformes > Leuciscidae > Gila > Gila orcuttii. The sequence goes on along the minus strand of JAPDVR010000016.1, from coordinate 18,181,609 downwards.
TTTTATTTATTTATTAAACAGTGTGCCATCATTATTCCTTCAATCATTATATTTAAAATATTTAGAACATTTTGTTGATGATGATTTGTTAAGGTCCGTTCACGCCAAGGGCGATAACTATAATGATAAAGATATAGTTTTAAAATTTAAATAGCATATAGCAGTTGCTCATTATCTTTTAAAGGTGACCTATTATGCTAAATTCACTTTTGCATGGTGTTTGGACATAAATGTGTGATGGCAGTGTGTGTACACAACCACCCAGCAGTGATAAAATTCCACCCACTCCTTTTTTTTAAATCCCCATAAATCATAAGCAGTGTCTCCCAACTAGAGATGCGCGGATGGGCTATTATTTCATCCGCAACCGCATCACAAAACTCATCATCCGTCCGCCATCCATCCGCACCAACGTTTTTGACCAATTTTCAAAACCGCACCTGCCCGCCATCCGCTGATACAAGGCGCTGCTGATGACAGCCGTGAGACTAGAAAAGCCACAGGCCCCACCCACGAGTGTTGACAGACACTGCCGTTCTAACATAGAACCGCCCTGATCGAGTTCACAGCGAGTTGAGAGCATAGACAGTAAAAGAAGTTGAGAGTTGTACACATCCACCATTGCTGCACTGACGAGAATGTCTCCCAAGCGTTGTCGGTGTTGTGTAGCTGGATGTATTAATCCACATAGCTCTGTTTATTTACTGGAGCGATAGGCCTAACATTATTGATCATGGCAGTAATGAAAGTGAGAGCGCGCACTTTATTACAGTTCATAGGAGTTGTTACAACAGGCTTGTACTAATAGTGGATAAAAGAAAGATGGAAAAACAAGTTATAACCGTAATTAAACTAGACTATACCTGTTCAGTCTCCATACAGCATATATTATCTGGCTCTGTGGGCATCAAAATGAACACGGCTCCTGAGAGTTTATGTTTTGATATTATCATTCCGTGGGATGAGAGATTGTCCTGACACACGTCCTGCGAGCTCGTGAGGCTCCGCCCTCTGGGCCGGTGTTCTGACGATTTGTGCTGCCTTGTCGAAAAATGCTACCGTAGCGCGAATCGATAGCAGAGTCTGTCGATTTGTGCTGCCTTCTCAAAAAATGCTACCCAAGCGCGAATCGATCACAGAGAATGTCGATTAATTCTCTGTTGTTTCCACAATGGAGTAAATCTCACAATATTGTGACATCATTATTTAATTTAAAACAGGGTAAGTATATGGGCGAGTAAGTATATATGCTTGAGGCGAGCATGACCGCAACAGTTTCACAGGAATGCACCCGCTTGTCGCTGCACCTTGTGCTCGACCACTTCACCTCACTCTTGGCTGATTTATACTTCTGCGTCGGACTTACGCCGAAGACAATACGCTATAGACTACGCGTTGGTTTTCATTTATATCTCTGCGTCGTTGTCCGCGTTGACGCGCAATTACACATGCAGAGGGAGCATGTGAAACCCGGGGAGCGGTTCTAGCAATCACAGCGCTTGCGGTACGCGTAGAATTGACGTTACATTTTTGGAGAGGTGCACGTCAGGGTACGCCGAAGTGTACGCGCGCTACACAGCAACAGCGTGAGTATAAAGTATAAATTGTTTTTTTTACTCCGTTTAATGTAATCTTACGTGGGAAACCATGGCATGACCAAACCTAAGCTACTATAAGTAACGTTGGTCGACTTATATAGTAGTGATCATGACCTCTGACTACTACATAGACTGTTTCTGCTGCTCCCTGATAAAAGATACCTGTTGATACCTGTTCAGAAAAAAAACAAGAAAACTGGACTCGTTTTAACAAACTAGATAAAAGGTAATGCCCTGGCAGTGGCAAATAGCTTTGTTTAAATATTTGATTTGATTACATTAATGTTTAAGTTGAGATTTGAGATTACTGTGTAAAGGGAATACTGCTAGTATAAAAGCACCTTATTTGTTTAAAGTTATTGCACTTTTGTGTACATAGCAGTACATTTAAATCAAAAGTGCGCAATACACTACTTTAGAAGTCATTATTCAATTTTGCGCATAACAATGCGATTAATCGCGATTAATCGCAAGAAAACCATGCGATTAATCGCGATTACAAATTTTAATCGTTGCCCAGCACTAGTAATAACACAAGTAGTTATTTTTCTTAAATGTATCTAACCAATCCAATATTATATTTCAGGTTGTGGTGGATGTAAGATTTGTGTTTGGGTCTCATAACAATTAATTTACTTAATCCACAAATCTATGGTAATTGCAATATAGGTATAAACTGGTAATACTATGTGTGAAAGTGGTCTTACACTGTTAAGAAATGATCTATATCATAATATTTAAAAATAATAATCAAATATTTACATGTGATGGAAATGACATTTGTTCAGTGCGGATCGGAAAATATGTCAAAAAACACCAATTTGTCTTATAATGTCAGTGCGTTCTCTTATGGATCATTAAACTAGACTAGTTATACTTAACTGTTAGACTGTGACAATTTTGATTTGAGCACTTTTTTCCCCCTCAAGTTCACAAGGCCAAAAGTGCCCGTAGTTGAAGAACCACCCAACTACTCATTCCATATGCACTGTATGAATATGAAAAGTATGTATATATCTCAAGTATGTTGAGATATTTTGTAATTATGTCCTCAAGATGTCAGGAGCAGCATATTCTGCTATAGCATCTTTAAGATGTCAGGAGTAGCATATTTTGATAGACCAACGAGCCCTATTAAATAATGCTCCCAGTTTATTTTACAGAAGCAGAACATCAGGCCAGCCCTGGAAACTAAATGAATGATGAAAGTACTCTGAATCTGGCAAAACAGTACATTTACTTATTTACTTATTTATTTTAAAGTGTCACGCCATATCACACTACATGAACATTAGCACATTCTGATTACTTGCGTGTCAAGTGCTTCTACCTACTTTGTACACATTTCACACATGCAGGCACTTTTTGCACGTAAATGTAGCACAACTATCTTTTTCATATTTGGCACACTGAAAATGTGCCCACCTACTGCACAAATCACACTGCACCTACAAAAAAATTAAAATCAGCATTAGATACATAAAACTCATTGAGGTACAATATATACACATTTTTATGTTATACTTTACCATTTCAATCATGCTCTGATCTGCATCTTTTTCAAGCAGGGAGCATACAACGCAGTAATCATCTGCATTCCCTAGAAACAGTGAGTTTAGTTTTAGTTTCTCTTTCTGAGTAAATTATTCAAGTTACTCTACAAATGTTTCATTTGTGAGTAAGAAAGAAAATATATTTCACCAAGTATTTACACATATACAGACGGATGACAACTTAAACCAGGGGTTCCCATTTCCAGTCCTTGTGCCACAAGTCACAACTATCATGATTACGGGTTAAATAAGATGGTATTTTAAGGCATGCTACCAAATTACATTTATTTTCATATGACTTGATCGCTTTATATTATGAACAGATTGAAGTTAGACTTTTATTCACATATAAACATTGATCAGCAAACATAAACAGAAGCTCAACCGAACCTACTTGACGCACGAGAACAAACCTCATTGGTTCTCACTGAAGCTCAAATGTGCTGCATAACTCAAGAATCAACGTCATTGGTTCTCAAACGCATGCTTGAGCTTCCGGTTACCATAACTGACGTGTGCATTGATTAATGTTTATATGAACAAAAGAGTTACGGGTTTGGAACTACATGAGGGTGAGTAATTAATGACAGAATTTTAATTTTTGGGTGAACTAACACTTACAGTTATGCTGTAAGGGCATTAAGCTGGGATGGTTTGCAGGGTATGGCATCATCTTTAGTAGTATGCCACTGACCTTTATGCTGAAGCAATGCACAAGCTACTTCTAATCGTGCCATGTTAACATCGTGTGCAGATCTCTGGACAGTACCGATGCCTCCACTCTCAAGATAATCTTCAGCAAACTGCAAAATTACATTTTAGCAGATAACGATCATTTTAGTTACTTTTACAAGTAAATGCTATAAAATTGGTAGTATTAGCTACATAATCACATTTGTACAAACAAATTTACCCTTAACACTAAAACGCCGCAGCTGCTGGAGTCCTGCTGCTTGTTGTGCTTCATTGTGTGAACCAAATTATCTTAACATAAAAGGCATCAAACTCTGTAAAATTGCAACGGTCAGCTTAAAATCTGGTCAAGCTGTATGTTTTTAAAGCTAAAAGCACTGTTACCTCCAGTTCCGAAGTAATTTTCGCTCATAGGCACCTTCATTTGCCAATGGATCTATCAGCAGAAGTACCTTGTCAGACATATTGACGATCTAAAAATATTTAGGGAATTAATGTTATTCTCTCATCAAATTGTATGACATTTATATTTATTTAAGAGATTGTTGTTTCAAAGCGACTATCTCTGCTGCATCAAAAGGCAATCAAAATATCTCTAGATATGATATATGCAAATAATATATAATTTATGTAAATAATATGCAGTGTAGAATGAACAATGAAATGTAACCAAACCACTAAAATCCAGTGACCCCCAATGTTTACAAGGCACATCCACTCTTCTTCCACTGGAAATTTCATCTGAGGAGTGTTTTTGATAAAAGTTGTTATTGATAATTTATACTGCTAGATAATAACTGTGACAAATAAATTACCTTTCCGATTCCCTGGAATTTTCCAGAAAACAACGAACTAGCAACAACAGCACAGAGCTGGTGAACAGGTTTCTGTGAAAAACAATAAGATTTTATTATGCAAAATTGGTAACACTTTACAATAATGTTCATAGTTAACTACATTAGTTAAGATTAACTAATAATGAACTGTACTTATACAGCATTTGTTAATCTTTGTTAATTTTAATTTCAACATTTACTAATACTTTATTAATACTTTATTCAAATCTTGTTTACATTAGTTAATGCACTGCGAACTAGAATAAATAAACAATGAACAGCTGTATTTGTATTAACTAATGTTTACAAAAGATTAACAAAAACAGTAACAAATGTATTGCTCATGGTTAGTTCATGTTAGTTAATACATTAAAGGTGCTCTAAGCGATGTCATGCGTTTTTTTAGGCCAAAACATTTTTTGTCACATACAGCAAACATCTCATCTCTATCCGCTAGCTGCCTGTCCCCTGAACACACTGTAAAAACACGTGGTCTCTGCAGACAGCCCAGGCTCCACAAACGGCAACAAAAACAAACTAACTCGCACCACGAAACATAAACTGTTTCAGCCAATAACAGACAAGAAGGATTTGGGGATGGCGTTTGGGGGGTTAGTGTGCAGATGAAGAGGAGGAAGGGTCGAGCTAGCCTCCGTTTTGTTTGACAATACTTCGAATGTCAACAAGAAGTGACGTCACCCGACATCGCTTAGAGCACTTTTAACTAATGTATATTAAATTAACCTTATTGTAAAGTGTTACCAAAATTAGTGCAAAAATATCTTAAGTGTGAAAAATATCTATAAAGTATGAAATATAATAAAGTATGAAAAATATCTAAAGCTTAATAAATATAATTCCCACTTGCCTGTTGTTTTTTAATGAGAAGGTGCACGTATGCATCGATAACCTGAAAAACTTGAAAAAAATATATCAAACAAACACTTAGATTTTCTCTTTTGATACATTTTCAACACTGCAGTTTGTTCTCTTACGTCCTCAGCCAGCCACTCAGTCCCATGCAGTGTACGGAGAGATACATCATACAGTTTATATGGTCCAACAACTGCTTCCACCTGGCCACAATCTTTTGCAGCCCACAGCCTTCTGACTGTAAACACAATGTGAATGTTACATCCCTTACATATTTGACTGATACATAGATATTTCTGTTATATGGCCAGAAGTACATGGACACCTAAAAGGCATACTTATGTGCCTGTTTAACATTTACTTTTAAACCCATGACTATCTATATGGATCCAATAAATTTGGATGCACAATTCTCTAGAATGTCAATGCATTCTGTAGCATCAAGATTTCCTATTAATACAATGATGCCTGGCCAAATCCATAAATTACAAATGGTATCCACATACTTTTGTCAATATAGTGTATTTAAGAACCAGTGACCAACAGGTCAGAAGAACCAAAAGGCCAACATGAACAGTTTGAACAGGCCAAACCCTTTTAAGCAAACAATAAACTTGGGTAGGCCAAACAAATGACCAACAGGTCAAACTTGCTAATATAGAACTCAGTAACTACAACCTCTTTCTTCTGCATGTTCCTTTATATTCAGAGATGATGAGCCTTGTGGATGCTTCAGGATTCAAGATTGTTATTTGTTACAGTTATACAACATAGTAGTGTAAACTACATCAAGTAGTTAGCCCACCTAGTAGTGTAGAGATTTTGCTTTTACCTCGTGTGTGTCGTCGGGGCTCTGAATGTTTAGCTTTGTGGCAAAATGAACAACAGAAGGCCTCTGAGGAATGGAAATGTCTTCAGTCATTCTTTCCAAATCCTCTTCATTGGTCAAAGAAGGAGGGATACAGGAAAATGTACTGGCCATGTTCTCCTTTGGGATCTTGTGTGGTTCCTGCCTGGGGACTGGGTCATCATCAGTCTTGCTCCTTCTATATGGCTTGATGTGGTTTACATTGTGCTTGCTCTTTAAAGTTACACCTTCAGAATTAGACAATGTAACAAGCTTGCCACATATAGACTGAATGGTATAGGGTCCGGTAAAATCAGGCTCAATTCTTCCTCCTTTCCTTCCCTGCTTCCTCATGTTGAACAGAAGCACCTCATCTCCAACACCATACACAATTTTTCTGTACTTCTTTTGTACTCTTTTTGCATAGGCCTGCTTCTGTTTTTCCTGAGACTTTGAAATGTTTTCGACTGTTGTTGTTTTTGCCGTCTCCATTGACTTTTTTTTCCCATCCAAAAATGTACTGTAAGTTTTCTCCTCAGGAAGAGTTATGTTGCAAAGCTGAAATGAAAAGCATTTTTTTTTCACAGGAATTCCACAGGAATTCTGAGTTAGGTTGATGATTTAAAAAGTGTTAATTTATTTTGTTATGGACAAATAACACAAATTAAAGATTTAATTAATTTTACGGATTCATTCATTCATTTAATTAATTAATTTATTTTATGGAATATAAAATATCTTTTTAAGAATGTTAATAACCAAACTGTTTTGGTCTGTAAATAGGCCTATATCTACCAATTCAAATGCAGCTTCTGAAAAACAACAAAAAACACTTGAGGTTTGTGTAATACATTCTGTTGAATCAAAATATTTCTTTCCAAAGCTACTTCTTGAAATGTCATTTTCATTTAACTTTAAATTATCTTTTTTGGGATTAATTAAAATGAAGATTTTGTAATCTAACTTTGCTAAATACTGTGCTAGAGCTCTAACAGCTTAAGAAAATGCAATTACAATTATTTTCAAGAATTTTGCAGCAAACTTACCGGCATATCTACAGGAACCTCAGATGGGAAAACTGCCTCCCTCCCGTACATCAAAAGAAAAGGGGAGTGTTTTGTGGTGGTGTGGAATTTAGACCGTAATGAAAATAACGTAGCATCCAAAAAGACATCCCAGTTGTTCTGCTTCTCATTGACCAATTTTGTGAGAGCTCTAATATGCAATTAAGAAATGCAAAATAAACAAAATTATGCCTCTCCGAGGAATAATAATAATATTATAATTATCAATGATTAATAGCCTTCTTAAGAGTTAAAAGAGTTATTTTACCTGAAATCGAAGTGGTATGTGAAAAGTAATGTAACAAAACAAGCCTGTATCATAAAGCTCTACTAAAAGCTTGGGGGAAAACTTGCCTCTTTATGTTGTCATTTGTTTTCTCGTCCAGGCCATTGGTTTGGGGGTGATAGGCAGCTGTGACACTTCTTTCAATCGACAATAAATTACAGAGGCTGCTGTTGAGCTGAAACATAAAACAGTTACAGTAAAATTAAATACAAAAATTTTAAAATCAAAAAACAAGCAGAAGGGACAAATAACAAACAATAGTAGGCCTATTTGAAATATGCACATACTTCGTTCACAAATTCTCTTCCCTGGTCAGAGAGGATTCTTTTGGGACACCCATGTCTATATATAATAGAGCATATATGGCGTCCCACTTCTGCTGCTGATTTGGTCTTCAATGGGAAAGCCTCAACCCATTTTGAGAAGTAGTCTGTGGCTGTCAATATATACTGGAAGCCATCCACAGTCTTTGGGAGAGGTCCTGTCAAGTCGATTCCAATAAGCTCCCAGACAGCAGACACCTAAAAAGGTAAAATCAATATATTTACTTTTACATTTTCAATTTCGTTTATTAATAGCAGTTGTATAATATCAAGCTACCACTGCAAAAATGTACCTTTATACACTCTAATGACTGTGGAGCAACCAAAGGTTTTCCAACCCTCTGACATTCACTGCATTCCAAGACATTTAAGAAACTAGCTGTTAATATGTTAGCTACACAACCATTTAAAACACAAAAATAACTCAAACACATACCCAGTTGTCAATATCGATGGACATGCCAAGCCACTAAAATCTGGCGCTTATTGCAGTGCGTGTTTTCAGGATGCCTGAATGCCCTCCAATTGGAGAGGAGTGAAACTCTTTGAAGAGCTTTCTTGCATCTTCTTTCGACTTGATGACTCTTCTACGTCCAAAGAAGAGATCTCCTTCTGCAGTGAATATTGCAGTCATTAAAAGGCTTTCTTACCAAGACACATTTGCCTGTACTCTATTTCAGACACTGTATTTCAGATACTCACCCTTTATTGTGAATTTGGAAGCGTACCTCCTTAGGTTTAATTTTTGGGACTTATTATACCCAGATGGGTATTTTCCCAGAGAGACAAAATCAAACACAACTGCCCACCTTTTCTCCATAGCTGTAGAGAAATGGACTAACTTTATTATTGTATATAATCAAACTGTAGGGGATATATATATATATATATATATATATATATATATATATATATATATATATATATATATATACCTACAGTTTGATTATATACAATAATAATTTGTAAAACATTTTTACACATGCAGTTTGCTTAATATACATTCAAAAAAATTACACAGAGCAAATCGGTTGATAAAGACAGGACGTGCGCGAATTTACAGTCAGACGTGTTTTTGTGCAACGTCATCACAGAGATGCGCGTGCAACTAGTAAGCATAAGCAACGCTCTTTACGGCTATATCAGAAGCAGAGATGACACGGAGCTGTTGTGCTGTAAACTGCACTAACTGCCAAAAAGATGGACTTAAAATGTTCAATATTCGGAGGGGATCACATGCCTTTGCTAAATTAATAAGTAGATTATGGATCCAGGCCATTAATAGGGCATACAATGGTCCTAAAGGTCGAGAGTCTGTGCAGAACCCACTTCGTGTCTGGTAGGTTTGGCAACGTTACGTTTCTGTTTGTTAACATTAACTACAGGGTTTGTACAGAGTTTGGAAAGTTTGGAAAACGCTACGTCCTAGTTGCATGGCTAACGTTAGGTAAATTAGGTTCCCTTTCGTTGTCACTCCGAGTTACGTCGGATGACGACGAATGGGGTTTCGCTTAGAAAGCCTATCAACTTCGAGTATTACAAAACGAGCCAATGGCAAAGAAATGCCATGGGTCTGCGGAATTTGCATGACGTAACTCCGCCCCACCTCGTGGGTATAAAAGGAGGAAGTCCGCAACAGCAGTTTATGTTTTCGCTTCGGAGCCAAGTGTATTCTTCTCTCCACAAGCCATCTCTGAATTGTCAGCTTTACAAACGAGTACCTCGAGTGTTGGTGTGACGGCGATCTACGGCGAGCGCGTGCTTCCTGCTGATCTGTTGCAGTAGTCTGCCAGTCGGTGCGTGTCTCCCCGGGTGCTTCAACACTTGAGTTTTCTCTCACTAAAAGAGCTTGCACGCGGCACGTCTTTTTAAAGACGGCTCGCCCGTGCATTTCCAAAAAAAAAAAAAAAAAAAATGAATGGTGCGGCAGCTTGGTATCGGACTCTGATGGGCACGAGCGTTGTCTAGTATGTTTAGGCTTGATCATGCTAGAGCAGCGCTCGTGGATGACTCATGTTTTCTCCATGGAAACATGATCATCGCGTCATTAAGGTCTCACATGAGTGAGAGTCCCCTCATCCACCCCCCGATCTTCGGCTGGTGGCCAGGGTGACCTGAGGGTTTCGGTCTGGAACAAGGCGCCGACTATGTGTCCGCGACCCCAGCCCCCCTCTTCAATGACGGTGCCCGCTAGTGAACAGGTGATTCCCACGGGTCTACCCTCTGGTGGCCCGTGTGTTTCATTTGAAGTTACAGAGGATGATATTATGTTTGTAGCAGCTTCACTAGGTGGGTTTGATTTTCCTGGAAGTGACGACTCGTCGAGTCTGATCCGGAGATGACGGCCATGCTTTCCCGGGACGATTGGTCTTTGGGTGAGGCCGCCGACCCTCGTCCATGGCAAACCCCAATACCGTTCTTCCCGGACGTGCATGATGAGATCAGGGACCATTCGCTGATCTCATCCGCCTTTCCTCCCCTCGATGGGGCCGCTGCCCGTGGGTACACTGGGGTTCCCCCGGCTGAACGCTCTGTTGCGATGCTATGTGTCCTCAGAGTGCTTCTTCTCGGCGCAATCCTAAGCACCCGTCCGTGGCCTGTAGTTTTTCGTCTACGCTTGTGGCGGGATCCTATAGCGCCACGGGACTGGCGGCCGCCTCACTGCGTGCCATGGTCATTCTGCTGGTCTACCTGACCCAGATGCTCATGGACCTGCACGAGGGCGGGACTGACCCAGGGCTCTTCACTGAGCTGCGCGCCGCCACTAACCTTGCTCTCCGAGCGACGAAAGGGGCCGTACGCTCCCTGGGTCAGGTGATGCTCACCATTCGGTGGCCGTACCTGTTTGATGTGCTGGATGTCGCGCGGACCCGTCTGTCCGACATTCCCATATCCCAGGTCGGCCTCTTCGGCGGTGCGGTTGAGGGCTGGCCCAACAGCTCTCAGCCGTCCATGAGCAGACTGACGTTGATTCTGTCCCGACGGCCCCGCCGTCCTCTCAGATCCCTCGGTCTGCCCACCGCCAAGGGCGCCCTCCCGCGGCTCCCACCCTGCCCGTTCACCCGGGCCGGCTCTGGGGGCCGCGGGCGGACGCCCCACAGCCCTCTCTAGCCCCGCCCCCCGCTACACGCCGGGTTAAGCGGCGCTCCTGAGACAGGCTCCTCGGGGATGGAGCAGGTTGAGGTCGACTCTGTCCCGACGGCCCCGCCGTCCGCTCAGGTCCCTCGGTCTGCCCACCGCCGAGGGCGCCCCCCGCGGCTCCCACCCCGCCCGTTCACCCGGGCCGGCTCTGGAGGCCGCGGCCGGACGCCACAGCCCTCTCCAGCCCCGCCCCCCGCTACACGCCGGGTTAGGTGGCGCTCTTGAGAGGGGCTCCCCAGAGATGGGACTCAGTTCTTTCCAGGAGTTGGGAGCAGGACCACTCCTTTCCCCGGTGGAGGGCCGGGGAAGAATCCTTATTCGCAAAGAACTGACTCTCCCGTCTCTGAGCACACAGAGTTCTCGGACGACACAGAGCGCCGCCCTCTAGCCGTGCTCTCCTCGTCCCCCTCTGTCCCAGAGGTGGTTGACAGGGCGTGCCGTCCACGGACCGCTTCGCCCCTGTCCCCCTCTGTCGCCCGACCCCTGGCAGAGCAGGCCCCCGCGGGACGACCAGCCTGGTCCTCCCCTGGCCCCCTCTGCCAGGGCGTGGTTGCTAACTGTGCCCCCACACCGGGCCGCTATGCCGTCCACGTCTGGGCCAGTTACTCCGCTTCGCTGCCCCTCCGGGGGGACGCCTGTCGTCGCGTGATCCCACCGGTTCAGTTCCTGGGAGCCTGGCTAGAGCTTCCCCGTCTGTCCCGCTGGATCGCGCGTTCCGTCAGGCTCGGCTTGCGATTCAGTTCGCAAGGTCTCCTCCCCGCTTCAGGGGAGTCCGCTCCTCTTTGGTCGGTGGCAATGCCCCCGTCATGAGAGCAGAGATTGCCACCCTGCTGGCGAAGGGTGCAATCGAGACTGTCCCTCCAGCCGAGATGAGGTCCGGCTTCTACAGCCCTTACTTCATTGTCCCCAAGAAAACCGGTGGGTTACGGCCAATCCTGGACTTGCGCGTGCTGAACCGCTCCCTTCACAGGCTGCCGTTCAAGATGCTCACCGCCAAACGCGTTTTCGAATGCTTGCGTTCCCAGGATTGGTTTGCAGCGATCGACCTGAAGGACGCCTACTTCCATGTCTCCATTCTTCCTCGCCACAGACCGTTCCTACGGTTTGCTTTCGAGGGGCAGGCATACCAGTTCGCGGTCCTCCCTTTCGGGCTGGCCCTGTCTCCTCGCATCTTCACGAAGGTCGTCGAGGCTGCCCTTGTTCCCCTTCGGGAGCACGGGGTTCGCATCCTGAATTATATCGACGACTGGCTGATCCTAGCTCACTCTCGAGATCAGGTTTGCGAACACAGGGACCTAGTGCTCCGGCACCTAGCTCGTCTGGGCCTTCGGGTCAACTGGGAGAAGAGCAAACTTTGCCCCGTGCAGAGGATCTCTTTTCTCGGTATGGACATCGACTCGGTCGCCATGTTGGCGCAGCTTACGAGCGAGCGCGCGTGCGCGCGCAGTCACTGCTGACTTGCCTGAGACAACTCAAGAGCAAGAGTGCGGTCCCACTGAAACATTTTCAGAGGCTCCTGGGGCATATGGCATCTGCAGCCGCGGTCATGCCGCTCGGATTGCTTCATATGAGACCGCTTCAGCTTTGGCTTCGCGACCGAGTCCCGAGGTGGGCATGGCAACAAGGCACGCTCTGAGTACCAGTTACTCCGACCTGCCGTCAGTTCCTCACCCCGTGGTCGAACCTCAGTTTTCTCAGGGCGGGTGTCCCCCTAGAACGAGCTTCCCGGCATGTTGTTGTCTCAACAGATGCCTCCACCACGGGCTGGGGCGCCATGTGCAATGGACATGCTGCTGCGGGCTCCTGGACAGGACCCCAGCGGCTGTGGCATGTCAATTGCCTCGAGTTGTTGGCAGTACGTCTTGCCCTGCACCGCTTCCGGGCGTTGCTCCGGGGTCAACAAGTGCTAGTCCGTTCAGACAATACCGCCACTGTAGCGTACATCTACCATCAAGGTGGTCTACGCTCCCGCCGTATGTCACAACTCGCCCGCCACCTCCTCCTATGGAGTCAGAAGCATCTGAGGTCGCTTCGAGCCATTTTTATTCCCAGAGCGCTGAACTGTGCAGCCGACGAGCTCTCACGGCTTCAGCCCCTCCCTGGAGAATGGCGACTCCATCCCCAGTCGGTTCAGCTGATTTGGGACCAGTTCGGGGACGCACAGATAGATCTGTTTGCCTCTCAAGACTCGACCCATTGCGCCCTGCTGTATTTTTCCCTGACCGAGGGCACGCTCGGCACGGATGCACTGGCGCACAGCTGGCCGCCGGGCCGCAAATATGCGTTTCCCCCAGTGAGCCTTCTTGCGCAGACCTTGCGCAAGGTCAGGGAGGACGAGGAGCAGGTCATTCTGGTCACGCCGTATTGGCCCAACCGGATCTGGTTCCCCAAACTTGTACTCCTCGCGACAGCACCTCCCTGGCCCATTCCTCTGAGGAAGGACCTTCTTTCTCAGGGACGGGGCACCCTGTGGCACCCTCGCCCCGATCTCTGGAGCCTCCACGTGTGGCTCCTGGACGGCTCGAGGTAGGTTTGAGTACCCTTCCACCAGCGGTGGCGGCTACCATCACTTCCGCTAGAGCGTCGTCCACGAGACACTTCTATGCGTTGAAGTGGAACCTCTTCGTCGACTGGTGCTCTTCTCACCGAGAAGACCCCCGGAGTTGCTCGATCAGCGTTGTGCTTTCCTTCCTTCAGCAAGGGTTGGAGCGAAGGCTGTCTCCCTCCACCCTTAAGGTCCATGTTGCCGCCATTGCCGCACATCATGACCCCGTCGAAGGTAAGTCGTAGGGAAGCACGACCTGGTCATCAGGTTCCTGAGAGGAGCGAGGAGACTATATCCTCCTCGCCCTCCTCTCGTTCCCTCTTGGGACCTCTCAGTGGTTCTAAGAGTGCTCCCTTTGAGCCTCTGCAATCAGTTGAGCTTAAGTTCCTGTATATGAAGACAGCGCTCCTGGTTGCACTGGCCTCCATTAAGAGGGTAGGGGACCTGCACGCATTCTCCGTCGACGAAGCGTGCCTGGAATTCGGACCGGCTTTCTCTCACGTGATCCTGAGACCCCGGCCCGGATATGTGCCCAAGGTTCCTACCACTCCCTTTCGGGACCAGGTGGTGAACCTGCAAGCGCTGCCCCCGGAGGAGGCAGACCCAGCCTTGGCACTGCTCTGTCCAGTACGCGCTCTTCGCGCCTATGTAGACAGGACGCAGTGTTTCAGGACCTCAGACCAGCTCTTTGTCTGTTATGGTGGGAAGCTGAAGGGAAAGGCTCTCTCCAAGCAAAGGTTGTCTCACTGGATGTGGACGCCATTGCTTTGGCATACCAGCAGCAAGGCCGACCGTGCCCCCTTGGTGTGACGGCCCACTCCACCCGGAGTGTGGCATCCTCTTGGGCTCCAGCGCATGGCGCCTTGCTAACAGACATCTGCAGAGCTGCAGGCTGGGCGACACCTAACACATTCGCCAGATTCTATAATCTCCGAGTGGAGCCAGTGTCCTCTCATGTACTCGCTTCAACTAGCTAGTACCGGACCAGCTCAGGTGTCTTCGCTTGCTCGCCATTCCACTCCACGGACTGGATACGTGCGATATTCTCCTCAGGTGAGCTTTTCCGAAAGCCCTGAGCTCCTCCAGCACTCCTGACGTCGGCACCAGTGTCTCTTGCCTGCGCGTCGGCTAGGTGCCTCCCGTGTGCATGGTCCCTCCCTTGAGCGACCCCCACATGTGTATTTCCACTGTAAGCCTCTCTGAGCATGTGTCTTTCCCTTGGCAAGCCACCTTGCCACCCCTGGGGTTGAAATATTCCACCTGCGGCTGGACACCCCAGTGTTTCCCATATGCATCCTTCGGGTCATATGTGTATTCTCTAAGTCCCCCCCCTCTGGGTTGGCATTATTTGCATACTTCCCCTAGCTTGGTATATGCTTCCCAGTGTACCTTGGTATTCCTGTGTTAAATGGAGTCCTTCGTCCAGTCTATGACAGGGATCTCGATTTACGCAGGGCACTGGAAGACAGCTGAGAAGGTGGCGTGATTAGACTGGTAACCCCATTCGTCGTCATCCGACGTAACTCGGAGTGACAACGAAAGGGAACGTCTACGGTTACGTATGTAACCCTCGTTCCCTGAGTAGGGAACGGAGACGTTACGTCTGCCTGCCACTTTCCGCTGTACCGCGGGGATCGCCTGAGCTCAGTCTTGGCTCCTCAGCGAAGAAACATAAACTGCTGTTGCGGACTTCCTCCTTTTATACCCACGAGGTGGGGCAGAGTTACGTCATGCAAATTCCGCAGACCCATGGCATTTCTTTGCCATTGGCTCGTTTTGTAATACTAAATAGTATTGTTGATAGTATTGTAGACAAGTTGATAGGCTTTCTAAGCGAAACCCCATTCGTCGTCATCCGACGTAACGTCTCCGTTCCCTACTCAGGGAACGAGGGTTACATACGTAACCGTAGACGTTTCTTGGTTCAGGCTGAAAATCATATACAAACAAATAGACAATGTTACATGTAGCCTATTGTACAAATTTCAACTCTGAATTAACGTTGTTTTTGTGCTGTTCAGAGCCGGTCCGAGCCTTTTGGGGGCCCCTCCCACTTTGCGAAGTCACCTGTGCTTGACGATTATTGACACAAATGTCACGCAATGATACATTATAAATAAATACAGTGAGGTTATGTATTAATACAAAATAAATACTTAATAAAAATAGATGCCTACTTAAATAAAAAAGTTTTAACTTTTACTTTACTCTTTTACTAACTCTTTGAATTTTCTTAAAACAAACTGTCTCAAAACATATAAAATGAATTATTTGCTAAAATAATGACAAAACTGAGAAATCAGAAACATAAAAAGAGCAAGGGTTCAACAATGACAATTATTGTTGAAAACTGTAAAAATATTATTATTTCTCAACTGTCTCAATACAGTGTAATTGTCCTCAAAATCTTTTTTTTTTTATTATCATTATTGTAACAGACTTTGTTGGATTGTACATGAAAGAATCCAACAAAGTCTGTTACTATAATACCGGTGATGATGTACTGTCGCTCGTTGTATGTGTGTATGCAATCTATTTTTCCCCTCGGGGCTTGCCGTAGATAGGAATTGGTTGTGCCAGAGCCTGTCTATGGCTCTGGGTTGTGCGCACTTGCTACTGGAGTGTCGCGGGTTTTTGGAGTTAGTGATCTGATGTGTGGTATAATAAAGTGGAGAAGAGTTCAAACTGCTATGTTTATTATTTATTCAAACTGCTACCCTTACACCTAGAAGGTTAAGTTCCCCTGCGGCTATTTTCTCCAACTTAAACCGATACCGTGACTATGCGCAGTTGCGCACGAATTGTCTATGCACTCGCAAGGTGTCTAGATTATGCGCATGACTTAAACGCTGGCAGACACAGCAGCAGTTGTTGGCGGGTATATTGATCATGAAATCAGAATTTTCTTGTCTTGAATTATTCATTCATTCATTCATTCATATTCATATATATATATATATATATATATATATATATATATATATATATATATATATATATATATATATATATATATATATATACACACACACACACATACATACACATATATATGTGTGTGTATGTATGTATGTATGTATATATGTATATGGACATTTAGTCATCATTTGTAATATTGTGACCTGTCTGTGTAGCTTATTTTGTGTCTGAGCAAACAAGTTCACTTTGTTTGGCCTTCTTTGTTATTGTATTATCTTTAGCTCGTTGACTTACCCGTACCCTTCTGTTTGTCCTAGATATAAAGGAAGAGAAGGTGGGTTGAAGCTAAGGCCGCTGTTACCAGCCCCACAGGCCAGACTAAGGCAGATCCTCTTGAATCCTGGAATTGGCTGGTGTTAGAGCAACATTAAGAATACCAAGTTTCACTAAGGGGAAGTCTCAGTTGACTGGTGCTTGTGTTGACACTTCACGCCAGTTGTCAAGAGTTCTCATACATGTGGAACGAGTTATAGTTTAGCTTAAAAACTTTAATATACTGAACACTGTGATACCCATCAGCCAAGTTGATATGCTAGATGACATTGTAACCATACATGCTGGTCTCACCAATCTAAGGAGGACTGTGGTGGCCCAGCAATAACTGTGTTTAGAGACAATAGACAGGAGACACATTGCAGAGATATCATTGCAAGCACTTCCTAAGGGCAAATTACTGTTATATGACAGAAATTGAGAGTACTCATCTTATAAAATGTGATTGGATACTTTATTTACTTATCGGTTGTGAGTTATTGTTGTTTTGTTCTGAGTTTTAAATGAATTCTAATGATGGCAACAGAATGTAATCAAAATTAAATGTACAATTGTAAAAAGCGTTTTTCAACAATAGCAAATGTGAATAATTAATACCAGGACTTATAATACTACTACAGTATACTTAATACAAACACTTATTTAACATTTCTGTCTGAACGTGAATTATTTACTTGTGTATTTTAAGCATTATCTCCAGTGTCTGCACATATTCAACAACAAGGCTTACTTGCACATCCGATTAGGCTACTTGGATCTATTTGCAGCCACATTTTTTAGAGTATCTGGTAATGTTTACACATGCATAGTGAAAATGTTGGCAGCAGTCTGTGAAATTAATCATTTTGCCAAAGTTAGGCCTTTTGCAGTACAGATAATTGATCTCTTCAGCCAGGTGGGGGTCTTTGAAGTGGCAGATGAGTTCTAGCTGGGTACCTACCCTTAAAATGCAAAACTCTGATATTTTTTTCATAAAACTTTAAAACATAAAAGCCTTGCAGTAAACATTTAGGATAGAAAGGCTCAACAACCAATAAAAGCAGGTAAGTTCATGAATTCATATGGTAAGTTATGTCAGGTTTTTATGATTAGCAAACTTAGGTGGACAATTTCATTAAGAGACCTGATGACTAACTTAGCCTATAGTCAACTGTTGTTTGTTAACGTTTTACATAATGTTATTTATATGCAAATGAAACACAAACAAACAGATCCAACTCTGAAATGGCTGTTTATTATTGAATACATTTTTTTTTTTACAAAGAATGCAAAATCTACGTTAATTACAATGTATTATAGTGGTCTTGAATGCGCGCGCGCAGTATTTTGTATGCAAGAAACCCGTCTATGACGGGTTTTTTTGGCGCCATTTGTATTAGGCTAGTAATTCATGTGCTTGCGTGAAATAATTGTAATGATGTGTAAATGATCCACGATTTGATCTTTAAATCTTATTTGTCTTTTTTTTTTTTAATCGAGATGTTCTATGAAACAAATATCAAGCATTTTTAATAATGATATTCAAAATGTAAGCACATTTCAAAACTTGAAAACATACAGGTTAAAAATCAAGAATTTCCAAACTTTCAAAACTCTTAAAGAAGTAGAATAGACGCTTAACGTAGGTCATTTATAGCTAATTGCTATACTATACTGAAAATAAGGTGCGCATGCGAATATTTACATGTTCACATGTCAAATTATGTAATAAAAAAAAAGGATTAAAAATATCGCAATGCTCACCGTCAAGTCACCACAGCAAGGATGCATAGATTTATGGGCGTGGTAACGCAGAACAAAACTGTGAGTCTGCACATGCGCATTACCAGTAAGTAGCACATCTCGATGGGTAGCATGAATCGTCAGAACACCGGCAGCAGCTGCTCATTTGCATTTAAAGGGATACACACTAAAACGGTGCGTTTTTCTGAGCCTCAAAAAGTGACAATTTAAACATGCTGTAGAAAATTATCTGTTGGGTATTTTGAGCTAAAACTTCACATACACACTCTGGGGACATCAGAGACTTATTTTACATCTTGTGAAAAGGGGCATAATAGGTCCCCTTTAAAGAGACATGCACCGAAATGGGTCGCTGTGAAAAGTGTAAGACTGGAAAAACTGGAAGAACTGGAAGAGAGGACTACTCTCTGAGAAAACAAAGGAAATTAACATTTGAACTTTCTTGCTATATTACCATCCCCATTCGAGACACTATCACACTTGAGTTGATCACCTCCCAATTTACACATAATTCCCTTCACCCATCCCTACCTGAATTTACCCAAGATCTATATGGTTTAATATGAACAATTATCATACAGTATTATACATGTTTGGTGTCATTTGAAATGTCTCAGCTCTTATTCCCACAGAAGTAAACCAAAAAGGTTATAAGGTGTGGAGAGTTTTGAGATATCTTGTTAACTGGGCATGCCCAAATGTAAATCAACTTTGTAAGTAAGTCTGGGACGGTGATTAATGCAAATTCCCACTGTGAACTCATGTTTACATTTGAAAAGTGGTTTCTGCCTTGGTCTGAGTAATTAGGGAGATGCTGAAGAAGGCTTGTGGCGATTCTGTAACCCAGACCAGCCCGTTATGTGAAGTGTATGCAAAACACTTTGCATCATGTATTTTATAATGTCAAGGTTCGCATCTTCTCTCTTTATTCCAGAGCATTTGATGTTTTGTCTCTATTCTATTTGAATCAATTATGAAATTGGCATGATACATTTACCTGACATAATAAATTGTAAACATTTGATTTTATTCTAACTGACTCTGACATTATTTCAGTAAAGAGTTAAAAAGAATAGTCAAACATTCGCTCAGATTTAATGATGCTCAGATATCATTCAAACCTTTTCATTTATGGAGCAGATGAAATAACAAGGTAATACATATGAAACAATGTATTTCATTTAATCAAATTACTTTGCCACGAGGAAAGACAGTAACGTGCAGAGACCTTCACCCACTGATTGGATGCCTCCATTGGGCCGATTGAGTCGGGCTTACAAAAGAGCTGTTTTTGAGGAGGTAAAAAGGATGTTGTTTTACTCAACCATTGAGGAATTTTAACCAAAGTATGTTACAAACTTTACATGAAGACCCTAAAGAATCATACCAACTTGTGGAAAATGGGTATCCGATGACCCCTTTAAAGAGCTCAAGCATTTTAAGTAGCAGACAGAACTGCAGCTTGTGTTTATAATAAACAGAACAATGTCATGCTACTGATGTGGGTGGTAATATAGTTATCGTTATAGTTATCTTAATATCGTTCTTGGTGTGAATGGGCCTTTACACCAATTCAGTCAACTAAACTGTAAACCCTTACAAAAAAATAAGTATACTTTATGTTAATTTGATTAAGTATACTGAAGTAAATTTAAAGTATACTTTATGTAGTAGGTGTACTAGATCAATTTACTTGTAGTATACTTGTAAGTGTACTATTTCAATACTACTTGGGACTAAATTTGCCCATGTTTTAGTATAAAACTATATAAGTATACTTTAAAGGGTAACTAAACCCTAAACCAACTTTTTTTAGTTAATGATCTGTAAGACTGGGGCTTTATTATTGCTGTTCATTGATTCAAGTTATTTTTTTGACATTTGGGTTTAAAGTGTTTTAATTCTACAATATATGGTGTAAAAACGTCTGAGTGGTGCCCTCTTCAGGTTGAACGGTAGCTACTGCAGTTGAATTTTCCTATTGGATGTTGCGGTGGTTCGTGACGTAAGCAACCACCAGTTAACCACACCCTTGCCTAAAGAAAGACGCGTCTCAGGTGCACGCCCCCCTCCGCTGGGCTCTGCCCACTTTTCCAGCATTTTTCAAATGTTGCCAGTGGGTGGAGTCAGGCTCTGACCAGGGGTTAAGTTACCCTTTAAGTGTAACAGGAGTCAAATTTGAGTACACAACTAGTTTACAACTATGTTTTTCATTTGTACTGCAACTATATTACAAGTAAACAGGTATACTGATAGTTTAAAGTTAAATACTTGTAGCAATTTTTTTCGTTTATGAAAGTACACTATTTGAAGTATACTCTCGTTAAACTACTGGTTTAATTGTTTTATACTGCAAGTATACCTGTAAGTTTTATTTAAGTGAACTTAACATCATGCAACAGCCATGCATTTATGCTGTTTAATATTTGATGTTCACGTTATTTTACATGTGCATAAGCAATGCTTCTATCCTGTGTTTTGATCCAGAGATTACGTACTCTTTCAGAAGATGTGTAACAGGGCCCACTACCGTATAACAGTGAAAACATGGTTTGCTTGAAAATTCTATCAATGGCGGGGAAAGAGTTAAAGGGTTAGTTCAGCCAAAAATTAAAATTCTGTCATACTCAAACTCAAGACTTTCGTTTATCTTCAGAACACAAATAAAGATATTTTTAATAAAATCTGAGCCAATTCTGTACTCTCCATTGACAGCTATGCACCTATCACTTTGAGGCTTCAAAAGGTTTATAAAGAGATTGTAAAACTAATCCATATGAATTTAACGGTTATGTCCACATTTTCTGAAGAGACACGATCGCTTTATATGATGAACTAATTGAATTTAGTCTTTTATTCACATATAAACATTGATCAGCAAACATAAACAGAAGCTCTTGCGAACAAATGCACAAGAACAAACCTCATTGATCTTTGCGTAAGCTCAAATGTGCTGTGTAACACATGAGAATGAACCTCATTGGTTATCGCACGTCAAGCAAACAAGCTTGAGCTTCTGCTTACCACAACTGATTTGTGAGTTTATGAGTGTTTATATGAACAATATCCAATCAATTGTACTTTTTTGTGGGCACAATTTTCAATTAAAAAGTACATTTCCCTTAAAATTTCCAGTTAATTTCTGTGAGTTACTGTAACAACACGGGGTAGAGCTTGGTGAAGGCTCTATAGACAGCTAAAAAATACACTTTGTTGTTTTTTTTTTGTTTTTTTACAATGTGAAATGAAGCTCTAGCATAAGTTCTGCCGGGAAGTCTCAATTGTTACGTCACTCATTACCTTCTCATCTGTCCAATCGTGTTCAAATACTGTGGTATATAAGACACATCGTCCCCTTGGAATTATAAGGTTCTATCTGACATTTTTGTCAAAATTGAGTTATTCACATATTCTTATTCGGTGACAACTTATTTACATTATGTGATGTGTTTTTTTAAGTTGTGTACATTGTGGGACTTTTTATTGAAAAAACAAAAAGGTTCTATCTACAAAATCGAACTCTAACTTGGCTCTATAAGGTTCTATCTGCGTGAGCCAATCAGCACTTCGAATGCACAGAAGAGGACCAATCAGAATCAACTTTATATGTCATGTCGCCAGCTTTTTCCTTGAAGACAAAAAGAAACCCCATAAAGGCATAATGCTATACATTTACAGTAAATTAAATATTCACTAAATTGTGTAGTGTTATGAAGTGGCTTCAATTAGGCAATTTTCTTTATAGTGTATTGGTTATTATTATTAATTATCAATGAGGTTATTATTAATAACTATTATTATTATAGTTATTATTATTTGAATTATACAAATATGCAGTGAGTAAATTGAATATTTAAAAAAAACATTTGTGTGTGTGTGTGCGCGCTAATGTGTGAAAGTGTGTGTGTGTGTGTGTGTGTGTGTGACAGTGTGTGTGTGTGTGTGTGTGACAGTGTGTGTGTGTGTGTGTGTGACAGTGTGTGTGACAGTGTGTGTGTGTGTGTGACAGTGTGTGTGTGTGTGTGTGTGTGTGACAGTGTGTGTGAGTGTGTGTGTGTGTGTGTGTGTGTGACAGTGTGTGAGTGTGAGTGAGAGAGGGGGTGTGTGTGTGTAAGTGAGAGAGGGGGTGTGTGTGTGTGATTAAAAAATTAGTCTGACATTTTTTTGTGATCATATAGTCAGTGAATCATTTTTCAATGATTATTAAACTTTATGAATTAATTTGCTGAAGCATGTCGATTTTCTTGTAGTTTTTAAAGTCTTAAAATGTCTTAATTTTTACAATATTAAGCCTTAAAGGTCAAATAGTTAACAATTTAATTGATGGTGTCTTAATTACAACAATAAACGTTAGCATGTTATTTCAGCCATACTGATGTCTAGAGAGAAAGCCATTATACCTGGCCCACTTTAGCTGGAATAAAGTCCTGCTCAGATGTATTACAGTAGCTGCTTTCTGTCTAAACAAAAGAAAGATTAAAGTAACAATTTCTGCAATAATGTGTTTAATTACCCACCAAATTGGTAACGAAAATTAAGATTCTGCACTGGACAAAATATTTAGACCTACCTTGCTTAATTTGAAATGTCCTAAATACATGGAAGTGCTAAAAAATATGAAATAAATGTCATAGAAAGGATAAAATTTAACTTTCTAACACATGTTGAGATATTGTTACAACATTAATTTTATATTTCATGTTCAAATAATGTTTTGGCAGATAGAACCTTATAATTCTAAGCGAAAAGTGTTTTTTTTAGAATTAGAAGGTTCTATCTGCATTTGACCCATTTAAAAAAAAAACATTTACAAATTTGAGAGGGTTTTGATATTGTACATTTAGAATACATTTAGGGTCCCTGTTATTTTCATGTTTGAAAGAAACTTGTTCCCCATATAAATTTTCCTATATGTAATGCAAAAACTTTGAAGCTCAATATCTCAAAACTGCTCAGAACGCAGATAGAACCTTATAATTCCAAGGGGACGACATGTCACTGACACGTCTGAGTTCGCAGATGCTGACACTTCCATTTACCTCCATCCTCCCCACCACCACCAGGATGGTCCCTTCCAGTACCTCACAGGGGCTCGGCTGTGCCCCTGCCTTCGTCTTCAGGCAGGAAATGCAGAGTCCGTACTCTCAGATTGCGAGCTACAGACGGGGCCTACGCCAAAGAACTTTATCATATATTGCTTGCTGGGCTGTTAATAAATTGTTAATTGTTACAGTATTATTCTCCCAAGTCTTCCTGGTAGAATGTATCTTTATTCACTTCCACTGCACCAAGAGATCAAGATTTGACAGGTTAGCATGAGCCTTTTAGCACCTGCTTGTACGTACAGGTCCTTCTCAAAAAAATAGCATATTGTGATAAAGTTAATTATTTTCCATAATGTAATGATAAAAATTTAACTTTCATATATTTAAGATCGATTGCACACCAACTGAAATATTTCAGGTCTTTTATTGTTTTAATACTGATGATTTTGGCATACAGCTCATGAAAACCCAAAATTCCTATCTCAAAAAAATAGCATATTATGAAAAGGTTCTCTAAACGAGTTATTAACCTAATCATCTGAATCAACTAATTATTTCTAAACACCTGCAAAAGATTCCTGAGGCTTTTAAAAACTCCCAGCCTGTTTCATTACTCAAAACCGCAATCATGGGTAAGACTGCCGACCTGACTGCTGTCCAGAAGGCCATCATTGACACCCTCAAGCAAGAGGGTAAGACACAGAAAGAAATTTCTGAACAAATAGGCTGTTCCCAGAGTGCTGTATCAAGGCACCTCAGTGGGAAGTCTGTGGGAAGGAAAAAGTGTGGCAAAAAACACTGCACAACGAGAAGAGGTGACCGGACCCTGAGGAAGATTGTGGAGAAGGACCGATTCCAGACCTTGGGGGACCTGCGAAGCAGTAGACTGAGTCTGGAGTAGAAACATCCAGAGCCACCGTGCACAGGCGTGTGCAGGAAATGGGCTACAGGTGCCGCATTCCCCTGGTCAAGCCACTTTTGAACCAGAAACAGCGGCAGAAGCGCCTGACCTGGGCTACAGAGAAGCAGCACTGGACTGTTGCTCAGTGGTCCAAAGTACTTTTTTCGGATGAAAGCAAATTTTGCATGTCATTCGGAAATAAAGGTGCCAGAGTCTGGAGGAAGACTGGGGAGAAGGAAATGCCCAAATGCCTGAAGTCCAGTGTCAAGTACCCACAGTCAGTGATGGTCTGTGTTTTATCAAGGGCAGGGACAATGCAGCTAGCTATCAGGAGATTTGGGAGCACTTCATGCTTCCATCTGCTGAAAAGCTTTATGGAGATGAAGATTTCATTTTTCAGCACGACCTGGCACCTGCTCACAGTGCCAAAACCACTGGTAAATGGTTTACTGACCATGGTATTACTGTGCTCAATTGGCCTGCCAACTCTCCTGACCTGAACCCCATAGAGAATCTGTGGGATATTGTGAAGAGAAAGTTGAGAGACGCAAGACCCAACACTCTGGATGAGCTTAAGGCCGCTATTGAAGCATCCTGGGCCTCCATAACACCTCAGCAGTGCCACAGGCTGATTGCCTCCATGCCACGCCGCATTGAAGCAGTCATTTCTGCAAAATGATTCCTGACCAAGTATTGAGTGCATAACTGAACATAATTATTTGAAGGTTTTTTTGTATTAAAAACACTTCTTTTATTGGTCGGATGAAATATGCTAATTTTTTGAGATAGGAATTTTGGGTTTTCATGAGCTGTACGCCAAAATCATTACATTTACATTTATTCATTTAGCAGACGCTTTTATCCAAAGCGACTTACAAATGAGAACAATAGAAGCAGTTAAAACTAACAGTAGGACAACAATACGTAAGTGCTATAACCCCTCTCAGTTTAACTTAAGTGCAGTGTTTTTTTTTTTTTTTTTTTTTTTTTTTTTTTTTTTTTTAAGAATAGAGGAGAAGAGAAAGTGTTAATACTACTGAATCAAGTACTGCCAAAAAAGATACGTCTTCAGCAGTTTCTTGAAAGTGGCTACTGACTCAGAAGCTCTGGTTGAGTTAAGCCCAATTTATACTTCTGCGTCGGACCTACGCCGGAGCCTCTACGCCGTAGACTACGCATTGGTTTTAATTTATACTTCTGCGTCGTTGTCCGCGTTGATGCACGCGGAGGGAGCATGTGAAACCCGAGGGAGCGGTTTGAGCAGACCAATCACAGCGCTTGCGTCCGCGTAGAATTGACGCGTTGTTACATTTTTGGAGAGGTGCACGTCAGGGTACGCCGAAGGGTACGCGCGCTACGCACAGCCTACGCCTTAGCTACGGCGTAAGTTCGACGCAGAAGTATAAATTGGGCTTTAGGCAGATCATTCCACCAACAGGGAACAGTCATGGTAAAGGTCCGAGAAAGAGATTTTGTGCCTCTTTGAGATGGTACCACAAGACGACATTCGCTAGCAGAGCGCAGGTTTCTGGATGGCACATAAGTCTGAAGTAATGAGTTTAGGTAAGAGGGAGCAGTGCCAGTGGTTGTTCTGTAGGCAAACGTCAGTGCCTTGAATTTAATGCGAGCGGCAACTGGCAACCAGTGCAATTTTGTGAGGAGAGGAGTGACGTGTGCTCTCTTTGGCTCATTAAAGACTACTCTGGCTGCAGCATTCTGGATCAATTGTAGAGGTTTGACAGAGCAAGCTGGAAGACCAGCCAGGAGAGCATTACAATAGTCCAGTCTGGATAAAACAAGTGCTTGGACAAGGAGTTGTGTAACATGCTCTGTAAGGAAGGGCCTGATCCTCCTAATGTTGTGCAAGGCAAATCTGCAGGACCGGGCAGTTCTAGCAATGTGGTCTGTGAATTTCAACTGATCATCAATTAAAACCCCAAGGTTCCTAGCTGACCTTGATGGAGTTATGGATGACGAGCCTAGCTGAATGGAGAAGTTGTGATGAAGTGTTGGGTTGGCCGGGACCACAAGTAGCTCTGTCTTCGCAAGGTTTAGTTGAAGGTGGTGGTCCTTCATCCAGCCAGAAATGTCTGTTAGGCAGGCTGAGATACGAGCAGCTACCGTCGGATCGTCAGGCTGGAATGAGAGGTAGAGTTGCGTGTCATCAGCGTAGCAATGATATGAAAAGCCATGTTTCTGAATCACAGAGCCTAGTGATGGCATGTAGATGGAGAAGAGGAGTGGTCCAAGCACTGAGCCCTGAGGCACCCCAGTAGCTAGATGTTGGGTCTTAGATGCCACACCTCTCCAGGACACCCTAAAGGACCTACCTGAGAGGTAAGACTCGAACCATTGGAGTGCAGTTCCCGAGATGCCCTTCATCTTTAGGATCGACAGGAGGATCTGGTGGTTAACTGTGTCAAAAGCAGCAGACAGATCCAGCAGGATGAGGACTGAGGATTTGGAAGCTGCTCTTGCCAGTCTCAGAGCTTCAATTACTGAGAGCAGGGCAGTCTCAGTTGAGTGTCCGCTTTTGAAACCAGACTGATTGTCGTCCAAGAGGTTGTTCTGTGTAAGAAAGGAGGAGATCTGGTTGAAAACAACTCGTTCAAGTGTTTTCGCGACAAATGGAAGAAGAGATACCGGTCTGTAACTTGTTAGATGTGCTGGATTTAGATTGGGTTTCTTAAGCAGTGGGGTTACTCGAGCCTGCTTAAAAGCTGTGGGAAAGGTACCAGTGTGAAGAGAGGTGTTTATGATGTGCGTGAGTGTGGGTACAACTGAGGAAGAAATGGCTTGAAGTAGATTAGTGGGGATAGGATCAAGCGGACAGGTAGTAGGGTGATTGGAAAGGAGGAGTTTAGAGACTTCCGCCTCTGAAAGTAGAGAGAAGGAGGGTAGAATGTGTGCGTTTGTTGGTAAAATGTGTGTGTCAGTTTGTGGATTGGTAAATTGGCCGCTGATGGTGGTTGTTTTTTCTATGAAGAATGTGGCAAAATCATCAGCTGTTAGGGTTGATGGAGGAGGAGGGTTAAGAAGAGAGGAGAAGGTTTGAAAAAGCATGCGAGAGTCAGAAGAATTTAACATTTTGTTGTGATAGTAAGCCATTTTAGCAGTAGAGATATTAGCAGAGAAGGAAGAGAGGAGGGATTGATAGAGACCCAGGTCTGTCGGATCTTTCGATTTGCGCCACTTCCTCTCTGCACTCCTGAGTTTAGTACGATGTTCGCGAAGAATATCAGATAACCAGGGGGCAGAGGGTGTGGCGCGGGCTGGCCTGGAGGAAAGGGGACAGAAGTTGTCCAAGCAGGATGTTAAAGTGGAGAAAAGAGTATCAGTTGCACTGTTAGTATCTAGTGTTGAGAGCTGATCAGGTGGAGGAAGTGTGGATGAGACCAAAGAGGATAGGTGAGAGGGTGAAAGTGAGCGTAGGTTCCGTCGAAAGGTGACCTGTGGAGGAGTGTGTGTTGTGTTCTGAGGCAGGTTGAGGTTGAGAGTGAGGAGGAAGTGATCTGAGGTGTGGAGTGGAGTTACCAGTGTATTGTCCGTAGAGCAGTAGCGCGTGTAGATAAGGTCCAATTGGTTACCTGATTTGTGAGTAGCCACAGTAGATACTCGTTTGAGGTCGAATGATGCAAGCAGGGTGTGGAAATCGGAAATCTTTTTCTAGGTGGATGTTGAAGTCTCCAAGAATTACAAGAGGAGTACCATCTTCAGGGAAGGATGAGAGTAGCACATCAAGCTCCTCCAAGAAACTGCCAAGTTGACCTGGGGGACGATATACAACTACAAAATGGATTTTTATAGGACTAGTGATGGTAATTGAATGTGATTCAAATGAGCTGTTGTCAAATAGAGGTGGTAAAGGATCAAATTTCCAGTCATTTGAGATGAGCAGACCAGTACCACCACCCCTTCCGGTCAGACGGGGGGTGTGTGAGAAAGTGAAGTTAGTGGATAGGGCAGCAGGTGTGACAGTGTCCTCTGGTCTGATCCAGGTCTCAGTCAGGGCCAATAGACTGAGACCTGAATGACTTGAAAAAGATGTAATGAAATCAGCTTTGTTAACAGCGGACTGGCAGTTCCAGAGACCAATAGGAAAAGAGAATAAAGTATTAGAAGACATCGGAAGGGTACGGAGATTGTTAGGATTGCACCGCCTCTGACGTGTGAAGTTTGATTTACATATGTTAGTAATAGTAGAGATTTGAAAACACATAGTGAAAAGGAGCTCACAAACAGAAAGATCCAAAGAAAAGTTTGTAGAAGAGAAAGGAAACAACAATAAATAAACAAGAAGAATTTAATACTCAAGTGCCTTGTCGGTGTCCTTGCTCGGTGGAGTCGCACAGGTAGAGTCGCTGGTCTTTACACTCTTTGGTCTTCACACGCTGAGGGCTTCACACGAGGGCAGCCGCGACCGCTGCCGCGGTGCACTAACCAGTTATACACACGCCTAATACCCTGATAATGAATACAGCAGGCCACGCCCAACTATTTGGCCAGCGAAACTCAGTCACGACACAAAAACAAACACACGCACCTTTTTACCTGGGTAAACACAGTAACGAAGAGCAGCGCTAAAATCAAATGAGAAAGTAAACACTCACAGACTGATGTTCTCTCCTGTTGTTCTAATGCTTCTTCTAACAACTGTTAGCAAATGCCTAGAATAAGTACTTTAACTGGCTTTGGCCACGCCCAACTATTTGGCCAGCGAAACTCAGTCACGACACACAAACAAACACACGCGCCTTTTTACCTGGGTAAACACAGTAACGAAGAGCCGCGCTAAAATCAAATGAGAAAGTAAACACTCACAGACTGATGTTCTCTCCTGTTGTTCTAATGCTTCTAACAACTGTTAGCAAATGCCTAGAATAAGTACTTTAACTGGCTTTGGCCACGCCCAACTATTTGGCCAGCGAAACTCAGTCACGACACACAAACAAACACACGCGCCTTTTTACCTGGGTAAACACAGTAACGAAGAGCCGCGCTAAAATCAAATGAGAAAGTAAACACTCACAGACTGATGTTCTCTCCTGTTGTTCTAATGCTTCTTCTAACAACTGTTAGCAAATGCCTAGAATAAGTACTTTAACTGGCTTTGGCCACGCCCAACTATTTGGCCAGCGAAACTCAGTCACGACACACAAACAAACACACGCGCCTTTTTACCTGGGTAAACACAGTAACGAAGAGCCGCGCTAAAATCAAATGAGAAAGTAAACACTCACAGACTGATGTTCTCTCCTGTTGTTCTAATGCTTCTTCTAACAACTGTTAGCAAATGCCTAGAATAAGTACTTTAACTGGCTTTGGCCACGCCCAACTATTTGGCCAGCGAAACTCAGTCACGACACACAAACAAACACACGCGCCTTTTTACCTGGGTAAACACAGTAACGAAGAGCCGCGCTAAAATCAAATGAGAAAGTAAACACTCACAGACTGATGTTCTCTCCTGTTGTTCTAATGCTTCTTCTAACAACTGTTAGCAAATGCCTAGAATAAGTACTTTAACTGGCTTTGGCCACGCCCAACTATTTGGCCAGCGAAACTCAGTCACGACACACAAACAAACACACGCGCCTTTTTACCTGGGTAAACACAGTAACGAAGAGCCGCGCTAAAATCAAATGAGAAAGAAAACACTCACAGACTGATGTTCTCTCCTGTTGTTCTAATGCTTCTTCTAACAACTGTTAGCAAATGCCTAGAATAAGTACTTTAACTGGCTTTGGCCACGCCCAACTATTTGGCCAGCGAAACTCAGTCACGACACACAAACAAACACACGCGCCTTTTTACCTGGGTAAACACATTAACGAAGAGCCGCGCTAAAATCAAATGAGAAAGTAAACACTCACAGACTGATGTTCTCTCCTGTTGTTCTAATGCTTCTTCTAACAACTGTTAGCAAATGCCTAGAATAAGTACTTTAACTGGCTTTGGCCACGCCCAACTATTTGGCCAGCGAAACTCAGTCACGACACACAAACAAACACACGCACCTTTTTACCTGGGTAAACACAGTAACGAAGAGCCGCGCTAAAATCAAATGAGAAAGTAAACACTCACAGACTGATGTTCTCTCCTGTTGTTCTAATGCTTCTTCAGTATCAAAATCATCAGTATTAAAACAATAAAAGACCTGAAATGTTTCAGTTGGTGTGCAATGAATCTAAAATATATGAAAGTTTACTTTTTATCATTACATTATGGAAAATAATTAACTTTATCAGAATATGCTAATTTTTTTAGAAGGACCTGTAGATGCTGTAACCACACCATCTAGAGAGTCAGAGGTGTGCTGAGCTGCAGATTCAGAGTTTTCACTATTCATTAACCAACTCCAACTCTGTACAACACTGGGGACTAGCCCCATCTAGGCCTTGAGCATTGAGTGAGAGGATACCCGCTGGCTCTGAATGGGAAGGAATGAGATTTATTGGCTCTCTGATCACTGTGAAATAATAACCAGTGAGAACAGAAGAATTTTTACTAGCTAAAATGTATTCAGTGTTAATGTTTACAGTTTGATTTTGTTTGTGCATATGGATTCATTTATGTGTCTTTTAGCATTTGGGTGTTTTTTGATCAAGGTTGACATCAAAACTACAGTTCCTCTTTAGTCGGTCAGTCGACGCCACGTCGAGGCCGACGAATAGGAATCTCGCTAGATAGGCTAATCTACTTTGAGTGAAACTAAACGAGCCAATGCACATTGGCGTGCAATCATTTGCATCAGCTGTTCAGCCATGCAGCGCAGGTATATAATGAGCAGAAGGTGCTATTGCACTTCAGCTTTTTGCTTCGGAGTCGAACACTTCAATGCTGTCTTCAAGCTTTTCGGGACCTCACCACATTGGTCTCCACATCTCTCTCTCTCTCTCTCTCTCGCTCTCTTTTTTTTTGTTTTCATTGAGCAAACAAAAGCTGTTCTCACAGCTGGTAAGGAGAGACAGCGCACGACAGGTGCACATTCCTGTCTGTGTTCGCTGTGACCACTCCCCTGCGTGATTCAGCACAGAGGAGAGCAGTCCCTAAAAGTGCTTACACAGATAGAACGTTTCTTTCTAAAGATGGCATTCTATCTGTGTGTTTCAGGATGCGGTCGTTACCTGGGATCGCAGGATGGTCACGAATGCTGCCTCGTGTGTCTGGGCGTCGGACACGCTGAGGCAGCGTTTGTGAATGAGTCATGCACCCATTGTGGGAAGATGACCATCTCGGAGCTATGGTCGAGACTCTCGTTCCTGCAAAGGGGCGGAGTCCTCATGCCTCTGCCTCGATCTAACCCTTCCCAGAGGGTTTCTTCGGGTGGTGGCACGGGAGACCTGAGGATTATGGTGAGCGCGCCTCCTTCGGGGAACCAACCCCCTAGGAACCCTCATCCCTCTCATGCTCCGCAGCCAGTAGAGCCACCAATGGAACTTGCTGGACCATCCTCGAGGTGTGTACCAGTCGTTTCCTTCGGTGCTCCCCGCAATGAACAGATGTCGATCGCTGCATCGGAGGGTGGGTCAGACTTCTCCGCGGATGCCCGAGTCAGACCCGGAGATGATAGCCATGCTTTCCCAGGCCGCCAACAGCATCGGGCTCGTGTGTGATTGGTATCTCGGGGTGGTGCGTGGTGGTTCTCAGCAACCCACCCCAGTGCCTTTCTTCCCGGAGGGGCATGAGGAGCTCACAGGGGCGTGGACGGCACCTTTTACTGCCAGAACTGCCCTTGATGGCGGGGCGGCTAAGGGGTAAAGGCATATCCCGCCAGTGGAGCGGGCCGTTGCTAGCAACTGTGCCCTAACTCCACTGGGCGCAGAGAACCGTGTTGCCCTTCCTGCGCCTGTAAGTATTCGTCGGAATTAACCAGCAAGGCTTACAAGGCCTGTGGGGAAGCCACCTCTGCCATGCACGCCATGGCGTTGCTGCAGGTTGAGGGTGGTCATGACCTCCAAGTTCTCCAGGAACTTCGTACCGTGACAGACCTCGTACTTCGTGTGACGAAGGTGACTGCGCGGTCGTTGGGTCAAGCGATGTCCACCTTGGTGGTTCTGGAATGCCATTTCTGGCTGTGTCTGGCTGATATGAAGGAGACCGACAAGGTCAGGTTCCTCAACTCCCCCATTTCCCAGACCCCGCCCGTTCAGGCCCTCACCAAGAGGGGTGGCAAAGCCAAGGGTAAGCGGCCCTAGGATGGGCGACCCAGAGATGGATGGGACTGCTCTTCGGGAGATGGTGACCGCACCGCTCCCTCCCCTGGAAGAGGGCCGGGTGGAAAATCCTTTGTTTCCTTTTGTTTGTTTTCCGCCGCTGGCGGTTCCCAAATTCTCAATAAAACAGCAGTTTCTTTCATCTCTGGGTCCGAAGAGGGCCCGGAGAACAGAGGGGGGAGAGAATCCTCACCACTCTCATCCACCTATTCTATCGCCAGTGCGCAACAGTCTGCGGTTCAAGAATGTAACCAAGTCGCCTCTTGCACCTCCTGCCCTGTGGAACCAGGTAAGTGTTGCACAGCACACTGAGACTCCGCTATGGGCCGCCTCCCAGAGAGAGCCTCCCGTGTCCCTGAGTTCCACCTCGCTGCCCCACCGTGGGTACAACCGTGGGGAACTGCGAGTTTTTAATCAGAGTCTCCACAAACTACCATTCAAAATGCTCACACAGAGACGCATTTTCAAATGCATCCGTCCCCGAGATTGGTTTGCAGTGATCGACCTGAAGGATGCGTACTTTCATGTCTCGATTCTTCCTTGACACAGGCCTTTACTGTGCTTTGCGTTTGAGAGTCGAGCATATCAGTACAAGGTCCTAGCCTTCGGGCTATCCCTGTCTCCCCGTGTCTTCACAAAAGTCACGGAGGGGGCCCTTGTTCCCATGAGAGAACAGGGCATTCGCATCCTCAACTATCTCAACGACTGGCTCATACTAGCACACTCTCGAGATCAGTTATGCGAACACAAGGACCTCGTGCTCAGGCACCTCAGCCAGTTGGGTCTTCAGGTCAACTGGGAAAAGAGCAAACTCTCCCCTGTGCAGAGGATCTCTTTTCTCGGTATGGAGTTGGATTTGGTCGCACAGACAGCGTATCACAGAGGAACGCGTTCATTCGGTGCTAAACTGCTTGAACACGTTCAAAGGCAGGACGGTGGTCCCACTGAAATTCTTTCAGAGGCTCCTGGGGCACATGGCAGCGGCAGCAGCGGTTACCCCGCTCGGGCTGCTCCATATGAGACCGCTTCAGCACTGGCTTCATGACCGAATCCCGAGATGGGTTTGGTATCACTGGACTCACCGGGTGAGAATCATAACGGTGTGCCGCCAGACCTTCAGCCCCTGGTCAGACCCCTCGTTCCTGCGGGCAGGACTGCCCTTGGAACAGGTGTCCAGGCATGCTGTGGTGTTCACGGATGCCTCTGCCACCAGCTGGGGTGCCACGTACAACAGGCATGCAGTGTCAGGGGTGTGGACAGGCCCCCAACTGCATTAGCGCATCAACTGCTCGAGTAGCTAGCAGTACGTCTTGCTCTGAGCCGCTTAAAAAGGCCGCTACAGGGCAGGGACGCGCTGGTCCGAACGGACAACACTGCGACCAGTGTGTACATCAACCGACAAGGTGGTCTACGCTCCCGTCGTATGTCGCAACTCACCCGCCATCTCCTCCTCTGGAGTCAGAAGCATCTGAGGTCGCTTCGCACCATGTATGTCCCCGGCGTGCTCAACCGTGTGGCCGACGAGCTGTGCTCCCGGGAGGTTCATCTGATCTGGAGAGAGTTCGGGGAGGCTCAGGTAGACCTGATTGCCTCCTCAGAGACCTCTCACTGCCAGCTGTTTTAATCCCTGACCGAGGGAACACTCGGCACGGACGCACTGGCACACAGCTGGCCCCGGGGCCTCCACAAATATGTGTTTCCCCCAGTGAGCCTACTTGCACAGACCCTGTGCAAAGTCAGGGAGAACGAGGAGCAGGTCCTTCTGGTGGCTCCCTATTGGCCCACCGGGACCTGGTTCCCAGAACTCATGCTCCTCGTGACGGTCCCTCCCTGGCCCATTCCTCTGAGGGCACACTATGGTACCCGCTTCCAGACCTCTGGAAACTCCATGTGTGGTCCCTGGACGGGACGCGGAGGTTCTAGGTGACTTACGCCCAGAGGTACTTAATACCATCACTTCTGCACGGGCGCCATCCACGAGACATGTGTACGTCTTGAAGTGGAACCTGTTCGTCGAGTGGTGTTCTTCTCACCGAGAGGACCCCCGAAGATGTTCGATAGGGTCCGTGCTTTCCTTCTTGCTGCAAGGGTTGGAGCGAAGGCTGTCTCCCTCCACCCTCAAAGTACATACTGCCGCTATTTCAGCATATCACGACCACATAGATGGCAAAACAGTAGGAAAGCACAACCTGGTCGTCAAGTTCCTTAGGGGGGCGAGACGGTTAAACCCTCCTCGACCCCCCTCCATACCCTCTTGGGACCTTTCCCTGGTGCTTCGAGCTCTCCATGATGCTACCTTTGGGCTTTTGCCATCAGCAGTCCTAAAGCTTCTCTCCATGAAAATGTTGCTGCTGGTTGCACTGGCCTCTATCAAGAGGGTAGGGGACCTGCAGGCATTTTCGGTCGAAGAATCATGCCTAGAGTTGTCATGCCGGGTGACAACCATGTTGTACTGAGACCCCAGCCTGGCTATGTGCCCAAGGTTCCTACCACTCCCTACAAGGGCCAGGTGGAGAACCTGCAAGTGCTGCCCTTGGAGGAGGCAGACCCAGCCCTGGCTTTGTTCTGTCCCGTTCACGCTCTGTGTCTGTACGTGGACAGAACTCAAAGTCTCAGGACCTCAGACCAGGTCTTTGTCTGTTACAGAGGCCAACAGAAAAACTGAGGTGCAATCACACCTGCTGCTCATTATATACCTGCCCTGCATGGCTGAACAGCTGATGCAAATGACTGCACGCCAATGTGTATTGGCTTGTTTAATTTTACTCAAAGTAGATTGGCCACTCTAGCGAGATTCCTATTTGTCGGTCTCGACGTGGCGCCTCCGTTCCCTCCTTCGGGGAATGAGGGTTACCATATGTCGCCGAGATTTTATTTTCAAGTCAGACATTCTTACATCTCTATGTGTAGGCGAAAACAAAAGAAATTCTTCAGATGAGAACACCAAAAAGAATAATTTGCATTTTCTAATTAGTTTTACATCATTTGAAACAAAAGAGGATACATCACAAAATGCTGAATATTTGATGCATTTTTTCTTTAGATATGCCATTATCCTCGCAATGAACCGACAGTATAGAAAGAAAATGTGAGAAGACTGACAGAATGACTGTTTAGTAAATATAATACTGTTTAGGGATTTATCTTGGTTTTGGCAAGTCAAAACCCAACCTCCTACCAAGACCATTTGTGAGTTTAACCCGGATATTTTATGTATGCTCTCTATATTGGTCTAGCTGCTCTCTCTTTCTCTGATGGAGAGGTTTGGGTGTCTACGGGTTCCCTCGTGGAGAGGGTGACTTATTGGGCTTTTTCTGTCTAATACTATAGTTTACTTTCCTTTTTCATTTTCTATTAACAACAACAACAATAAAAACAAAATAATTGTAAAAAAGATTAGTTATTTTTATTTAAATTTGTGTGAGGTACTTGTGGAGTTTTTGGGTCCATGATGGCGTCCCTCTTCAGCTGTGTTCCAGTCCACTTTTAGACACCCACTCCGAACTTCTCTAAGCACTTCCCATCGGGGGAATCCCTGCTAGCATTTTGAAGTGTGTTCCACTTAGTGAAGTGGACGAGGGAAGTTTATATGGACAGAAGTTTATATGGACGGTCAAAATTGAGGGAGCGAGTCTACTTCATATGTACATTTCAGGCAGCTCCATATACCACAATGCAACACGATTGTGACGCAACGATTATTGCATTTAATTTACCCCACCACAAACATTAAACAACTCAAACACCCCTATATACATATAGAATGCTGCATTAAACAATTTCGTAAGGGAAAAAAATAAATAATAAATCAACCTCATAGTGGATTCTAAGTGATCAAGGGCTTAGCACGTTCCAATTCAGCCTATTGCAAAGGTGCCGCCAGTAGTGTACTGTACGCCACTCATGCAATGTAATCAATGACGTACATCCAAGTGAACAAGACGGAGGGAATTTAGCAAGTGAAGGGCATGACAATTTTGGACTGGAACGCAGACCATCATGATACCTATAGTGGAAGAGCCTCTTCTCAATATTATTAACTCATCTTTATCTTTAGGTCATGTTCCAAGAACGTTCAAGCTGGCAGTTATAAAACTTCTTATTAAGAAACCACAATTAGATCCAAATAACCTAGCAAATTACAGACCCATTTCGAATCTTCCATTTATATCAAAAATATTAGAAAAAGTTGTGTCCGCTCAACTCTGCTCTTTCTTGCAAGAAAACGACATCTATGAAAAGTTTCAGTCTGGATTCAGGCCACATCATAGCACTGAAACTGCGCTTGTTAGAATCACAAATGATTTACTTTTAGCTTCAGACCAAGGCTGTATCTCAGTACTAGTTTTACTTGATCTTAGTGCTGCATTCAATACTATAGATCACACAATACTCTTAGATCGACTACAAAATTACACTGGTGTTCAAGGACAAGCATTAAGCTGGTTCAGGTAATACTTATCTGACCGCTACCATTTCGTCTACTTAAATGGAGAAAAATCGATTATAACTTCGGCAAACTATGGAGTGCCGCAGGGATCTGTGTTAGGCCCTTTATTATTCTCAATATATATGCTGCCACTTGGTAATATTCTAAGGAAACATGGAATTAGTTTCCATTGTTATGCTGATGACACTCAAATATATATTTCATCACGGCTAGATGAATACGCTAATTTATCCAAATTGACAGATGTAATATGGTTCAAAGTAGTGTGGTGGGAAGAAGAAGACAGGGTCGGCGAAACTGGAACTCGTAGCTTTTTTATTGTTCAAAATCAAAGAAACAAAAAAAAGGCGCGCACACAGCGCATTCACCGTAACAAGTACGGCACAACTCAGTCCACAGAAAATAAGCGCTTTCCAAGATTAGTCAGGTCTCAGCTTCCTGGTTTCGACAGCTCTTGCACGAGTTCCAGTCCGTTCTCTCTCTCTCGCATTCTCCCACTGTGTGGCTTTTATCGGTCTCTCCACGCCAATCACTGCAATCAGACACAGGTGTTCATCATCTGCACTTGACCCACTTACTCACCGCACAGCTCATTGACTCGTCTCTCACTACAGACGGCGCGAGAACCACGCCCCCCTCACCACATACCCCCACCGCCCGACTCAGGCCGGGGAGCCGTCCGGCCTGCAGCCCCCCCCCCCCCCCCCTGGAGAGGAAGTCGGCCACCACCATCTGTGCCCCCGGCCTGTGGACCACCTGAAACTTAAAAGGTTGTAAAGCGAGATACCAACGGGTGATCCGCGCGTTGGTATCTTTCATGCGGTGGAGCCATTGAAGGGGCGCGTGGTCCGAACACAGGGTGAACTCCCGGCCCAGGAGATAGTAGCGAAGGGTGAGGACAGCCCATCGGATGGCCAAACACTCCTTTTCAATGGTGCTGTACATCGTCTCTCTCTTAGAAAGCTTCCGACTGATGTACAGCACCGGCCGTTCCTCACCCTCCACCTCCTGGGACAGTACCGCGCCCAGACCCCTGTCCGAAGCGTCCGTCTGTAGGATGAAAGGGAGAGAAAAGTCAGGAGCATGTAAAAGCGGTCCACCGCACAGAGCAGCCTTTATTTGGGTAAAAGCCTGCTGGCACTGTTCCGTCCACTGGACCGTATCTGGAGCCCCCTTTTTAGTTAGATCAGTCAGCGGGCTAGCAAGGTCCGAATAATTAGGCACAAACCTCCTATAATATCCCGCTAGCCCCAGGAACTGTCTAACCCCCTTCTTGGTCTTAGGACTCGGACAGGTTGCAACGGCTGCTGTCTTGTCAATTTGTGGACGCACCTGTCCGTGACCTAAGTGGAAGCCCAGATACTTTACCTCCACCCGCCCAATTGCGCACTTCTTCGGGTTGGCCGTGAGCCCTGCCCTTCTCAGCGTCTTTAGGACAGCACGCAAATACTGCATATGCCGCTGCCAATCATTGCTATAGATGATAATGTCATCCAGATAAGCAGCCGCATATGCAGCATGCGGCCGGAGAATTCTGTCCATCAGACGCTGAAAAGTCGCAGGTGCCCCGAACAAACCGAAAGGAAGCGTGACAAACTGGTGTAATCCGAACGGCGTGGTGAAAGCTGTTTTTTCTTTGGACATTGGAGATAAGGGGATCTGCCAATACCCCTTCGTTAAGTCCAGTGTCGAGTAAAAGCGAGCAGAACCAAGCCGATCAAGCAATTCGTCAATCCTCGGCATTGGATAAGCATCGAATTTAGACACCGCGTTCACCTTTCTATAGTCCACACAGAAACGAATCGAGCCGTCAGGTTTAGGCACTAAAACCATCGGGCTCGCCCAGTCACTGTTGGACTCTTCTATTACCCCCATGTCGAGCATTGTCTCTAATTCGGTCTGAACTGTTTTCTTTTTGTGTTCAGGTAAACGATACGGGCGGCAACGCACAACGACCCCCGGATCCGTCTCAACGTGGTGCTGAATGAGATTCGTTCGACCAGGCAGGGGCGAGAACACATCTGCAAATTCTGCTTGTAACTTCTTAATGTCAGTGAGCTGGGAGGGTGAGAGGTGGTCCCCAGCAGGAGCCAGAGCGAGTGATTGAGGTTTTATATTCGCTTCTGGCCCGAGATCCTCCTCTCCGCTCACCACCGTCGCCAGCATCACTGCTTCAGCCTCAACCCATTTTTTAAGAAGGTTGATGTGATAAATCTGACGTCCCCCGCCCCTATCCGTTCGAATTACCTCATAGTTGAGATCACCAACCCGCCGTGTGACCTCGAAGGGCCCTTGCCACTTTGCGAGTAATTTCGAGCTGGACGTGGGGAGTAATACAAGTACCTTATCTCCCGGTGAGAATTGACGGTGTCTAGCCCCCCTATTATACTGCTGTCTCTGTCTGTCCTGGGCCTGTAACAAATTCTCCAAGGATAGCCGCCCCAAAGTGTGGAGTTTTGTTCTCAAGTCCAGGACATACTGAATTTCATTTTTACTAGCGGACGGTCCGTCCTCCCAAGTCTCCCTCAGAACGTCTAACACCCCACGGGGCTGACGACCGAAGAGAAGCTCGAAGGGGGAAAACCCCGTGGAGGCTTGGGGGACCTCGCGTACAGCAAACAACAGGGGTTCTAGCCATTTATCCCAATTTTTGGCGTCTTCCTGAACGAACTTACGAATCATGGCTTTTAAGGTACGATTAAACCGTTCCACCAGCCCGTCCGTTTGTGGGTGATAGACGCTGGTGCGAATCGATTTAATGCCCAGTAACTCATAAAGTTCGCGAACCGTTCGTGACATAAACGCCGTGCCTTGATCGGTGAGGATCTCCTTAGGGATCCCCACCCGGGAGATTA
Source organism: Gila orcuttii (assembly GCA_026230005.1). NCBI lineage: Eukaryota > Metazoa > Chordata > Actinopteri > Cypriniformes > Leuciscidae > Gila > Gila orcuttii. Next base: position 18,141,388 of record JAPDVR010000016.1, on the reverse strand, counting down.
ATGAAAACAGCGCGTTCGCCACACTCTTAGCCGAGATATTGCGAAGCGGAACTGCTTCCGGGTATCGTGTTGCGTAATCCACTAGGACTAACGCAAAACGATGCCCTCGTGCCGACCGTTCTAATGGCCCGATGAGGTCCATGCCAATTCGTTCGAAGGGGACCTGCATCAGCGGAAGGGGGCACAAAGGTGCTTTTGGGTTGGCCGGTGGATTAACCAACTGACATTCACGACAAGAGGCGCACCACCTGCGCACATTCTCGTGAATGCCCGGCCAAAAGAATCGGGCCATGAGACGGTTTAGTGTCGCCGTTTGCCCTAAATGTCCGGACATTGGATTACAATGAGCCGCCTGAAAAAGCATTTCCCGGCGGCTCTTAGGAACTAACAACTGAGTTGTATCTTCTTTTGACTGGGCGTCTTGGGCCACCCGATACAACCTGTCTTTAATCACGCAAAAATAGGGGTAAGAGAGCGGTTGATTCGGCTGGAGTACCTGACCGTCGATAGAACGGACCTTATCAAATGCGTGTTTTAGCGTCTCATCCTGGGACTGCTCTAGGGGAAAGTCATCGCGCTCAGAGAGAACAAATCTCTCTAGAGAGCTCTCTTCCCCTACAGCAATACCCAGAGGCCCCGGTACAGCATCTCCCGCCTGAACCACCGCTGTCTTCCCCTTCTGCTTCTTTCCCCAAGAGGCATCCGCGCATAAAAATCCCAATAACTTCCCGAAGCCTGGCCAATCTGTCCCCAGAATTATCGGATGCCGGAGGTGCGGGTTAACTGCTACCTCTACACTATGTTTTTGTCCCCTAAATAGAATTGCCACAGACATTAAAGGATAACTCACCACCACCCCGTGAACACACCGAACCTTAACCACGCGGCTTTTATCCAATACCCCAGACTGAATCAGGCTTTGATGAATGGAGGTTTGGTTACACCCTGAATCCACCAAAGCCTGATAAGTACCCCCTTGATACTCACAGGTATCTGGTACAGGCCAGCTTGATCGGGGGCGGCCTGTGGCGCGTCGGGGACCCGAACCAGCGTCCCCACCTCCATCACCGGACACCGGTCAATAAAGTGACCCGGGTCCCCACAGCGCCAACAGGCCGGCCCAGGCTTTACCGCTGTCCCAGCGGCGGGAAGTGGACCAAGGGATTGACGTGGGGAGAGCGGCGCCACCGGAGCCGGGGTGGACAAATCCCCAGCAGGCATCCCCCTCGGAGCGGCCCTCCCGAGGGAACTGGTATCCCCTGACCATCCGGACCTCCACCTTGGCGCTGGTCTGGGCGCCAGACCTCCTCGAGACCTGGGAAGGGGAACAGGTTTGGCAGAGGGGGAAGAGAGAGAGGATGGAGACAGAGAGGGAGAGAGAGAGACAGCCGGTAGGGGCTCGCCGACCCTGGAGCACGCCACCATGTGGTCTTCCGCCAGCTGGATGGCCTGGTCCAGCGACGCCGGGCGGTGGCACTGGACCCATTGTGCAGTCTTCTTGGGTAGCTTTCCAATAAACTGCTCCAGTACCACCTGGTCGATAACCTTCTCGACGTCGCTTCCCCCGGCCATCAGCCATCTGCGGCAGGAGTCCCGGAGCTGTTGCGCCATCACGAAGGGCCGGCCGGATTCTTCTAGGGTCAAGGACCTGAAGCGTTGCCGGTGCTGTTCAAGGGTCCGGCCGACCCGCTGGAGAATGGCGCGTCGTAGATCTTGATAGACCAGGAGATTCGAGACTGGCAGTTGGTGGGCTGCAATCTGCGACTCACCGGATAGCAGCGGGATGAGACGCAGGGGCCAGTCTCCTTTGGGCCACCCCCGGGCCTCGGCCGACCTTTCGAACAGGTCCAGGAACGCCTCCGGTTCGTCCTGTGGACCCATCTTCCCCAGCGTGAGCGGCGGGGCCGAGTCTTGAGAGGGGGTGGCTGGAATCTCCCGGTCTAAACAGCTCCGGAACAACTCGCGGTCTTCCTGCTGGCCTTGGAGCAGCATCCGAAAACGCTGCTCATGTTCGTCCTTTACGCTCAGCAGGGCTTGATGTTGTTCCCTTTGAAGAGCCGCAAGTGATTGGATGATCTCCGCAAATGGCGATGCTGACGGATTCTGCATGGCGGCGGCAGTCTCCTTCTTCCTGGGTTTCGGCACCAGTGTAATATGGTTCAAAGTAGTGTGGTGGGAAGAAGAAGACAGGGTCGGCGAAACTGGAACTCGTAGCTTTTTTATTGTTCAAAATCAAAGAAACAAAAAAAAGGCGCGCACACAGCGCATTCACCGTAACAAGTACGGCACAACTCAGTCCACAGAAAATAAGCGCTTTCCAAGATTAGTCAGGTCTCAGCTTCCTGGTTTCGACAGCTCTTGCACGAGTTCCAGTCCGTTCTCTCTCTCTCTCGCATTCTCCCACTGTGTGGCTTTTATCGGTCTCCCCACGCCAATCACTGCAATCAGACACAGGTGTTCATCATCTGCACTTGACCCACTTACTCACCGCACAGCTCATTGACTCGTCTCTCACTACAGACGGCGCGAGAACCACGCCCCCCTCACCACAACAGATTATGTTAAAGATATAAAATATTGGATGACGCGTAATTTTCTTTTATTAAATCCAGACAGGACAGAGGTAATACTTATCGGTTCTAAAAACCGTCCACAAAACCTTTCACAGCACGACTTTAACATAGTAGGATGCCCTATTACTTTATCCGCTACAGTAAAAGACGCTATATAAATATATTTGACTTGACTTGACTTGACAATGTAGGGGTAGCACCACCTGTTTCCCTCCGTCATGACGTCGGTGTGTTCTTGTGACCGGTGTTACAATATATTCGGTTCCTGAAATATTTGGTTCCAATGGGTGGAGCTACCATGAATATTCACGAGACCATAGCGTGGGCGGTGCGACCAATACAAGCGAGTGGAACAGCGTGAGCGCCTCAGATCGCATTTTGTTTTATGAATTATTTATTTGTAATAAAGTTGAACGAAGTTAAGCTTAAACTACTCATATATAATTTACAAATAATTCATCGTTTTGTAGCATGTGTTTATCAGTACTCTGAGTTTACCTGAAATGGAAGCTTTAGCGTTAAGTTCTGCCAGGAAGACTCAATTGCTGCATCACTTATTACCTTCTCATCTATCCAATCATGTCTAATACTTGCGGTATAAAAGACCGGTACTTACACGTTTGAGTTCTCAGATGCTGACGCTTTCATTTACCTCCATCCTCCCCACCACCGCCAAGATGGTTCCTTCCCCTCCATCCTCCCCACCACCACCAGGATGGTCCCTTCCTATACCTCCCAGGGGGTCGGCTGCGCCCCTGCCTTCGTCTTCAGGCAGGAAATGCAGAGTCCGGACCCTCGGATTGCGAGCTATGGACGGGGCCCATGCCAAAGAACTTTATTGCTTGCTGGGCTATGAATAAATGTATTTATTTTTACAGTATTTATTCTCCTGAGTCTTTCTGGTAGAACTATTACCTAATCCTGTAGGAAGCATTGGAAGACCTACAATAAAGGCATATTTCTCCAAATTTTTCCCAGATTAGTTGCTGACATTCTATGATATAGAACTGTTCGTTTCTCATAAATGACTGAGATTAAGCTTTTTAAATGTGTATGATTGCGGTTTAAATAAATATTTACAAATATATTCTTGTGTTTTTATTCTGTCTCCCAAAGTTATCTGCATATTATTAAAATAGCCTTTGAATTATAGGCTGGTAGCTCAAGACAACTTGGAGTTGCATGTTGCATGCTTTGAATGTTGCTTTATACTGACTCAAATGATAATAGTTTTGATACACAACCTTTACTTTATCAAAGGTTATTATAAATGTTAAGCTTCAGATGCATTAACAGTTGTTTTCTCTAGCAATGCTTTAGAATGTTGGTCAAATTAATTGATAATAATGACTAACCATTAATCATAAAATACAGGCTTACATCTTATCAGTTTAGTAATGTTATCATTCTTATGTAATCTTTTTGTAAACAAGTGAACACAAAAACACACTGGTGTAGAAGGCATGGGTATACCAAAAATTAAGGAAAGGTATATTTATAAATACATATTTGAATAATATAGTAAATATTGTATTAGTCCTGCTGTATTCATTTTGTCCTTGACCATGTTTTTCTCTTTTTCTCTAACATTCTCATTTTTACAGATGAATATGAATAAAATATGTAATTCTAAGACACTTTATCTTACTATAAAAGTAAATTAGAGTTAATGAATGAATGCTTTAAAAAAACTCAAATTGTACACAGAAATATGTTGAGGCTGATGTTTTTATTTATCAAATTTAAACAGTCTAGATCCTATTTATGATAGGTAGATAACTGTATGTATATTGTTTTTCTTCTGCCCTCAGCTTGTGTTTGCTTTTGCAGTGAGTTAAACAACGGCTTAGTAAAAGTCGTAGACAGTTGTCAGGGTCAAACTTTCTTTACTGAAGCCCAATTTGTGAAACTAACACAAATGAACAATGATATTAAAAACATATCTCTTACAATATTACATTCAGTTCACATAGATCAAAACAACATTTAAGAGGCACATAAATCGCCTTTACATAACTTAGAAGATAGCTGAACTAAGAAGGAGAAACAATCAAGCATCACAATTATGTGCCACGGGTTACATTTAACATGTCACATGTCTCAAACATGTCTATAACCTATTAGAATACATGTAATCATATTTTACCACTTAGATTAGTATTTTAAAATTACAGATTGTGCCTTCTCAAGAGCGAAACAAGAAGGATGGACGTGGATGCATCTCTACACTCTGCACCATGAGCTCTAAAATCCAAAATGGCTGATATATTATTAAAGGTGGTGTACTACTTAAAGTGACCACAAGGTGTCAGTATTAACAAAGTAAACTATAATATAACCAAGGCCAGAATACTCCCCGCCTGACATCAACAGATGTCACATCAGACTTGTGGAACAGTAACAAAGTCGTCAACATTCAGATCGTTAAGCCACCTTAATTTGTGTCCTTTGAAACCAGAAGAACAACCTCAGTGACTGGTCTCAGGAAGAATCTTTGTTCACCTTTCTTTATGATTTTTACTTCAATCTTTCTGACTTTGCCATCCTTACTTGGGTAAGTTTTAGTTATGATCCCAACTGGCCAGTCATTTATTTTCTCCTGGGCATCTTTTAGAAGCACAACATCTCCATTCTGTAGGTTTGGCTTAGCTGTGCGCCACTTGCGACGTCCTTGAAGTCCACTCAAGTATTCATTCTTCCATCTTCTCCAGAAGACATTGGCTAAATACTGAACGCGACGCCACTGAGCTCTGCATAAATCGTGGTTTTCAAATTGGCCAGGTGGTACAGGTGGGGCTCCAACTTTCTGCGTGAGCAGCATTGCTGGTGTTAGTATCATTGGTTGTTCTGGATCAGTAGAGACTGTAGTTAAGGGACGAGCATTCACAATTGCACTCACTTCTGCCATGAACGTTATTAAAACTTCATGTGTAATTCTTTCAGAGCTGTGTTGAAAGAGCATGGCATCAAGGATACGTCGGGCAAGTCCAATCATACGCTCCCAGGACCCTGCCATATGTGAAGCGTGTGGAGGATTGAACTGCCAGCAGCATTGATTATCAGATAGGTAAGCTTGGATGTTTGTGTTGTGGCAACCTTGCTTGTCAATATGTAGCTCTTTGCAGTATACAGCCCGTATACAGCTACTGATGGGGAGGGGCAATTGCCAAAAACGTGGACCCTCATGCGGTACTCCACGATATCTCCATCAAGGTTGTGATCCTTAAACCACAAGAAGCACAGGTAATCTCGATGTTCCTCTCCAGAAATCTGTGAAACATTTGCTCAATGTCTGCCATCACAGCATAGGAGTCAGATCTGAAGCGGATGACCACGCCTATCAGGCTGTTGTTCAGGTCTGGGCCTTTAAGGAGAACTTGATTTAAGGATATGTTGTTGTATTGAGCACTTGAATCAAACACTATCCTGATCTTCCCTGGCTTTTGTGGGTGATAAATGCCAAAACTTGGTAGGTACCAACATTCCTTGTTGTCTTCGAGAGGGGGAGCAATCTCAGCATGTTTTTTTTTTAACATTGTCTCCAAGAAATCCACATAATGATCTTTCATGTCCGTCTTCTTTTTCAGAGAACGACGAAGTGATAATAGACGACTGACAGCCTGGTCTCTATTATTGGGCAAACACTCTCTGGGAAAGCAAAACGGGAGTGGAGCCACCCAACTATTTGCTTTGTCTTTGGTGAATTTGTTGTCCATAATGTCCAGGAAAGCCTCATCTTCTCCAGATAGTGCAAGCATGTTGTCTTCTTTGGTTTGTTTGAAGATATGCTTCCCAATGTCATGAGATCGTTTTGTGCTCCTTATGAGTCTGTGCTCTTTACTTGTAAACCTTTCTTTAGAACAGATGCTGTTTTTGCAAGGAATGAGAAAGCTGGGCCTGCCGTTCTCAAGCACACTAGTTTTGAAAGTGCTCACTGTGGGTTTGTGAGCTCCACCGAGGCACACATCTCCTACAATCACCCATCCCAGGTCGAGGAGTTGGGCATATGGAGCGTTGTGAGGACCATTGTGCTGTTTGCGGACCTTGTGTGCACGTATAAGATCTCTCCCTATGAGAATGAGAATGTCAGCTGCGGGATCCAGTGGAGGTATCTGAGAGGCAATGGCTTGAAGATGAGGGTGGTGAGCAGTGGCTTCAGGAGTGGGAATCTCCAGTCTGTTATCAGGGATTGAATTACACTCTATGAGTGTTGGAAGCATCATTGATACTTTCCCATCCAAGGATTCAACCACAAAGTCTTTTACTCTCCTCCCACTAGTATCAAATGTGCCTGAGCATGTTCTCATCGTGTAAGGGAAGACTTCACCTTGAACATTGAATGTACGAAAGAAGGCTGACCTCGCTAAAGAGAGGTTGCTCTGATCATCCAACATGACGTACATACGCTTCTTTTCCTCAGAACAACCGTCAGGGTAAACATTGACTAGGCACATTTTTGAGCATGACTTTCCTTGTAACCCTGTTCCACATATTTCTGTGCAGACGGACGTTGTCACTGTGGAGATTGGTTCCTCTTGCTCCCCGCCTTGAGCCTCTGTTGGTGTGGCGGGTCCCTTTTCGAGCCATGGAGCTGGACCATCATGAAGAACAGAGACATGGTCATGGCTATTGCATTCTGAACAATGAATAGTCACCCTGCAGTCTTTGGCCCTGTGATCTGAAGAAATGCAGCACTTGTAGCAGATAGAGTTCTCCTTAAGAAACCTCTTCCTTTCAGCTAAAGACTTCATTCTGAAACCTCTACATTTCAATAGTGAATGGTTCCTTTTATGGAGGGGACAATGTCTTGTCAGGTCAGCTGAACTGGTGTTGGAACTTACAGACAAGTTCGATTCGACCTCTGTTTTGCTGGCAAAGATAGAAGGTTTGAATCTTGACTGCTTCATTTGGATTGTTTCAGCTTTAAGAGGCAATGTATTAGAAGACTGAAAAGAGAAGCTGGGATCTGTTCTCATTTCAGCATTTTCATTCACAAACTCAACAAAGTATGAAAAAGGTGGATAATGAAGATATTCTTTCTTGTACTTTGTTCCCTTAACTATCCATGCTCCCTGAAGACTGTGAGGCAGTTTTTCGACGATGGAGTTTATTCCCTTTGATGTGTCAAGGAATCCAAGACCAGGTAGATTGCCTTCCTCTTTTACTGCTTGCACTTCCAGGAGCAGATCTGCGAGTGCTTGCAGCTGATTGAAGTCTTTGTGTGAAATCTTAGCGAAACTCTCTAAACGTTTGAATAAAGATGCTTCAATTACCTCTGGGGAACCATATTTTTTGTCCAAACGTTGCCATAAATGTCTGATGCCAGCTTCAGGATCATGAGCATGGGCCGCTCTTATTCTCAGAGCATGTTGGAGGGAATCACCTTCAAGCCACTCGGTAAGCAAATTGATCTCTTCATTGCCTTTTAGATTTAAACCATCAATGGCATTCATAAACGCTGTTTTCTAGGGTATGTAATTCTCTGGCTTGTTGTCAAATACTTTGAAGCTGCAAGTGAGAAGATCACGACGTGCAAGAAACACTGCAAGATCAGACACTTCGCTGGATCGAGGTACTGGTGCACTTGGCGAGCAGGGGTTTCTCACATGAGAGGGAAAGCAATTTGGCTGCCTTATACGCTGATACCCCATTTGGTCATGTCTGCTTATTGCATTTATAGCGTTAGGAGTAGACTGGCTGATTCCAGGAATGTCTTTGTGCTCTGAACTTGCTTGATCATTTTCTTTCTTCATACTCTGGTTCTGAGAAAAGTGTGTTCTAATGTATTCTTCTGTGCGTTCTGCGGCCAAAGAACTACCCCTTTCAGTTTCGTCGTTTGAACAGATTGCGGCAGATTCCAACTCCCTTGCTGCTGCGAGAGCTGCTTCAGCTTCACCCTCCTCTTTCAGAGCATTCAGCGTTGCTTCAATCCTAGCCTTTTCGATCTCCATATCTTTCTGACTCTTTGCAAACTCGGCTCTTGTGCGTGCGGCCTCTGCCTTTGCGCGTGCTTCAGCTGCGGCTTGGCTTGCATTAGATTTATGAGAGCGACGTGAGGATGAAGTGTTGCTGGCTGAAGATTTAGCCTCTGACCTGGTTTCTAGCTTGGAAGCTTGGCTGTGTTTTGACGAGTGCGACATTCTGGTTCTTTCTGTTGATAGAGCGCATGTAGTCCAGTATTAAGCTCTCAATGTGAAGTCAATCTTTTCACTCTTCTGCCCTCAGCTTGTGTTTGCTTTTGCAGTGAGTTAAACAACGGCTTAGTAAAAGTCGTAGACAGTTGTCGGGGTCAAACTTTCTTTACTGAAGCCCAATTTGTGAAACTGTAACACAAATGAACAATGATATTAAAAACATATCTCTTACAATGTTACATTCAGTTCACATAGATCAAAACAACATTTGAGAGGCACATAAATCGCCTTTACATAACTTAGAAGATAGCTGTACTAAGAAGGAGAAACAATAAAGCATCACAATTATGTGCCACGGGTTACATTTAACATGTCACATGTCTCAAACATGTCTATAACCTATCAGGATACATGTAATCATATTTTACCACTTAGATTAGTATTTTAAACTTACAGATTGTGCCTTTTCAAGAGCGAAACAAGAAGGATGGATGTGGATGCATCTCTACACTCTGCACCATGAGCTCTAAAATCCAAAATGGCTGATATATTATTAAAGGCGATGTACTACTTAAAGTGACATCAAGGTGTCAGTATTAACAAAGTAAACTATAATATAACCAAGGCCAGAATAGTTTTATATTATAAAAATGATTTCTATGCTCTTCTTTAAATGACAATACTTTTTAATTATATGTCCATGATCCACTACACCTGAGAAACTTCTTTCCTGACCTCTATTTCTATGCAATTTACTATTATACACAGCTTTGGCCAATAAATAATTGGTTCATTACATATAGTTTGTGAAGCATTCAACATCAGATTAGCCATGGTGATGTTTTAAAAGAATAATGAGTCTCAACCAAAATTCATATAAATAAACCTACCCATCTTTGTTGAATTTGTCATTTTTCTGTCAATATAGATAAGAAAATGTTTAAAACCTTGTATCAATTGAAAAAAATCTGGAATGGTTCCTCATGGTGTTTCTAAAAAAATGAAAAATATGTCCTTAGAAGGGTACAGACCTTCACAATCAGAGGTGAGTTAAGTAACACTTAGTGATTTATCTGATAGTCTCTTCATGACCAAAACATATTACTTTTAGATGAGGTCTTATACTAGATTATACAGTGAGGTTTTTATTTGCCCTAGGTACCAAGGCCCTTAATTTGGTACTCCCATGCATGATATCAATAAAAGAACATTTGAAATTTGACAGTGCCAAATAAAAACACAATTTAATGAATCAATTTTCTAGAGTTTTGTCTCTGTTTCATTACAATTAAGTGCACTTACCTTTGGAATGGTACATTCAAAACTACAAATTGCATAAACTAAGTATAAGATTACTTTAGTTGGACCTTGCTATGTATACATCAATACAATTGAAATAATTATCACTTAAAGCTACACTGTGTATTTTTTTTTAGTTTATTCTTTCAAAATTATATGTGCTCATTAATGTGTAATTACTTCTATCAACTAATCAAGTATTCTCGTAAGCGTTGAATCTGCCATTTCGAATACATATGAGCGAGCCGCTCCAATGGCAGAAGCCATGTTGCGCATCCATCTTGAAAATACATTAGCCAAAGAGGGACATACCTGGAAATTCAAGCTTCGCCTTTCGCGTTTTTACACTCAGTGGCACCGTGATGAATGCGAGGGGGAGATTATTTGCGACTGCTGGTGTGGTGAAGAAATGAGTCCCACTGAAGAGATGGGTCCCAGCTTATGACCCAAGCAATCCGATTGGCTCAAAGCACGTTTTATGGGTAATCGCTTTAGTGCCTGGTTACAAATCAGACAAAATCACTTTATTATAGAAGTCGTTTGAACTACGTTATAACGAGTCATTAATGTCTTTTAACTTATGTTTCATATACTAGTATATAACCGAGGCTATAGATTGTGAATTTAAACATTTTTCATACTTATTTAAACATGCAATAATACACATTTAAAAAGTCATTCGTGAGTCAATCTCAGTCATTCGTGAGAAAAGAACAGTTATATGAGTAGTTTAGGACAAAACGCGGTCTGAGGTGCTCACTCTATGGTCTTGTGAATATTCATGGTAGCTCATAGACATAATAAATACATAGACGTCCTATTGGCCGCTTTGGAACGTTGCTGCGATACGTCAACGCATCCGCCATATTGCAGAGGGCAAGACTGTAAACCATAGACTGTAAAAAAATATGGACGTAGTGTCCATGACATCACCCGTAGGTTTCTGAAGAGCGTTTTTGAAGCCTAAAGTGGGCGGAGTCGGCCGTCGCCATCTTGGAAGCGCGTCACAGTGCGTCACTCCCGGATAAAAGAAAATGGGCAAAAAGGCGGGACGTGGGTGGAGTTTAGGTGCCTGGATGCTGAAACTACGCCCGCCTAGATCGACGTGATCGAGTTTGCTCAGGCTAAGGAGCTAATGTGCTACTGGCCTCGCGCTAAAGTGACAGCTGACTTTAAGAAGTAGACCTAAAGCCAATAGTTAAAGTTCATGTTTTTGCCCTTTGAAATACTATAATAGTTAAAAGACATAACTAACCGTGAGACTATGTGTATTGTGATGCATTATTATTCTCATGCAGTAACTTACAATATTTGCTCTGAGCGTGTGTGTGACAGTGATTCATGCGCATACATGTCAGTCAGCGCGGCACCGCACGTCAAGTTCGTAGAGAGCTTTATTCAGTCCATTTTAAATTCTGATAGATATTACCTAAGAAGTTCAAGTAATGCACTAGAAATCCGCGCTCATTTAAGGGACGAAGAGAAAGCATTGAAACCTGCAGGATTTAATCTGACAGTACTTTTTATTGAACACTAAAAAGTTAAATAAGCATATTATAGACTACCTGCTCCGCAAGATCAACGGTACCGCAGAACGAATGTGGCCTCTATATCTTAAACGTTTTTAAATCTGAACTCCAAAAAGCAACGATATTGTCAGACATCCATGAGTGCATGTTCACAGAGGAAAACAACTGAAGAACAGCGCTGGTTGTTCTCTCGATACTCGACTACGATGGAATCCAACGGCGTGGGCGAAGGTATAAGGGCGGCGTGTAATAAATTGTATGAAATAATCCCAAATAAAGTACAAACACGGCAGGGATGGCAAGTTTTTTCTGCGGTAAAGTTCGGCATTTTAACATGGGGGAGAGACAGATTTGACTCACTTTTGCTGCCAGCCTCAAGCGGCCAGGCGATGAATTGCAGTTTAATTCACTTCCGTGTTGGTTTCAAGAGAGAGACGGGGAGGTTGCCGCTTGCTGTAAACAAATGCAAGTAAACAGGGGCCTGTACCATGATGGTAGTTGAACAAACTCAGGGTTACAGGATTAGTTTAGAGTTGACAAAACCAAACCAATCCAACCAGGCTTTGTTGGTACCGTGATCCTGATCATCAACTTTCTCTGTCAACTCAGGCTTTGATCCTGAGTTTAGGAGTTTAAGTGTGACATCAGTAGCGAACAGCCAATCACATGTTTAGAAAGAGTGAAACTGAGATTAATTTCTCGCGAGAGAAGCAGCGCGATTCCCTTATTAAATGAAAGTATTAAAATAGTAAGAATTTAAACAAATGTACACAGCAAGAAGAAAACAGCTGTCTATGAAAGAGGACAACTAAAAGAAAAAGTCTTGCTACTGTATATCAGTGCAAGTAAAAGTTCTGAAGTTATTTTATACAGCTGATAAAGGTATAGAGAGAATTGAACATTTAAGCTCACATGTAGTTCCCTTTCGAAAGCTACAATCGATGCTGCGCTGCTCAGCGCATTGGGAACGTCTTTAAACGTGACCTGCTGTGAATATAGTGTGTAAACACGTCGATGGAATCGACATGGAGGTAATATAGCCTCGGTCGGTGACGTCATCGGCGCGCACCCGCGACGCGAGGCTATAATTAGATGAGCCACAGGTGCATCGTCAGGTCTTTTGTCTTCAGAGACCTTTCTGTGTTTGGTGTGCAAGCATCTATTTTCTCTGTCTACTACAGATCTTTGTCAGGAGTTATTTAGTTTTTACAACTGGCAGTGTGCAGACTTTTCTATTTCTCATCTCTGAACGATCTCAAAAGAGTTTTAAGAAAGTCAAAAAGAGAAATGAGTCCGCAACAGAGTAAGCGCTGTGTCCCTCTATGTTCTTGTCCTATATGTCAGAACTGGATACACACACTTACTGCTTTGTTTGTTTGGGGAAAGAGCATATGCTGCCCTTGCGTTTGAGCATGGTGATTGCGAGCACAGTGTAATGTTCACAGTTAAAGTGCTTTGCGTTCGCTTTGCTTATTTCAAAGGGGTAGCACCCACAATACGATTGTGGGGCTTGCGTGGGATCTGGCTGAGGAACGAGAGACGGGTGCGTCCCTTTCGCTCGCTCTCTTTCCAGATCGCGATGTCCTTTTGCCTGACTACCGAAGCATGCCTCAGCGCTTCTTCGGCTCGGGCAGAGGACACTGAATCTCGTGAGTTCGCCGCTTCCGAGCGTTCCTCCCGTGATGATTGATAATATATATATATATATATATATATGTTTATACATGACGTGTCTTTGTGCCCTCGATGTCGACCAGTTCGACTATCGCGGGTGAGACGGCACGCGATTATATGATGCTACCTCAGTTTGGGGAGACGCTCGCGGGCTTTCTCCCCCCTGAGATCGCATTATCATATGCATTTCAGCGGGTCAGGCTGGTACTGCGCTGTACACAATGGCTGTGTTGCAGGCATACCAGGTTGATCTTTTGAAAGATTTAAACACAGCCTGTCATCCAGACTGTGTCTGATTGTCTGATTGATATTTGGCTGTGTTTATTGTCTGACTAAATTAAATATTGAGTGCTGCCTCCAATCCCTTCTCTCGCTACGATAAAGCGTGTGAGAGGTTTCTCGAGGTGGCTGCCCTCCTTGAGGATCTCCATGACGTTAACTCGTGCATGGGGAAAACCTTATTATTCATGCATCTTTGTGCCCTCGACGTCAATTTATTAGACTATCGTGGGTGCAGGGGCATCGTGTGCTTATACGATGATGCGCCAGTCCGAAGAGACGCTAGCAGGCTATCTCTTCTCTGTGGAGCATCGTCATTTAAGGAGTCAGCACTCCCCACCAAGTCGTGTATTGTTACATCCACGCTAGTGGGGGTCAGACTGGTGCTGCTCTGCACACTATGGCAGTGTTGCAGGCATACCAGCCTGATCTGATAAAAAAAAATAATAAAATAAAAAGCAGAGTGTGGTGAGTTGCGTTCCCCCTCTTAAAGACTGGGGACCGGCTCGACGCGCTCAGCAGCCTCATAATATACCAGAGACAAAAATCCTGAGTTTTCTTGTCCAGGTCTGTGGGGGTGTGCCCCTTTGGGACGAAGCATGTAAAATGCATCAATCAGCTCCTACTGACACCCTCACAAAACCACTGTAACATTTTTGCCACCACTGGTGATTCAGGGGCCAGCGGTTTCCAGTGAAATGTTGAATGCTCTTTTGTTTCCTGTTATCGCCCAGGACAAAGGACATTTAACATTCCCCTATCAGGAAGTATTAAGAGACTTTGGCAGCGTGAAAGCTACTGCCGGGTATCTCTTTTTGTGTCCTAAAGACAGTAAAAAGGAATATGTTGCCCTCCTCATTTTAACGGTGTGGTTCCCACTACCGTAAAACAGGAATAGGCGCATAAGCTGTCACAATAAATAAATAAATGGGGGACTGCGTCCGTTTTTAGATCTTTGAAGCTTGAACCGTTCTGTCAGAACGCTCAAGTTCAAGATGCTAACTATCAAGAAGATCGTGTTGCAAATTCAACATTGCGATTGGGTCTTCACGGTCAATCTTAAAGACGCATATATTTCATAGAAATATTGCCACAATGCAGGAAGTTCCAGAGGTTTGCTTTTGGGGGCAAAGCTTACCTATATCGGGTTCTTCCATTTGACCTAGCCATGTTATATAGACGATTGGCTGATACTGGCCCAGTCTCAAGAGCTGGCGCTTCAACATTGAGATCGATCCCCGCTCATCCTCTCTCTCTGGGGCTGAGTTGCAACGCCAAGAAGAGCGTTTGCTCTCCTCCCCAAAGAGTAACGTGCTTGGGGGTTAAATGGGACTCTGTCACCATCGGGGGTACAACTGTCCCCCGCTCATGTGTCAAGACCTTTTTAAACACCCTAAAGCAACATCTGGCTAGGTCAGGACATTACATGGGTCTCATGCCAGCTGCGTCCACAGTAATCCTCTGGGCCTTTTGCACATGAGACCACTTCAGTTGTGGTTCAAAATCGTTATACAATCCCCAAGGGCAAATAAAGGCAAGAGCACGCACTAAGTGCTTCGTGTCCTTTCTAAAAATCCATGTTTATGGTAAGACATGCACTGAACGCTTCGTGTACTTTCTAAAATCCATGTTTATGGTAAGGGTTACGCGCTGTGGCTTCGTTCCCTTTCTATGTGGTTCAGACCCCGGTTCTTCACCTTGGGTCCCACTCTAGGTGCGTCTTGCCGTCGCGGAATGCTAACGACAGACGCCTCCCTGTCGGGCTGGGTAGCGGTCTTAAGTGGTCGTCCAGCCCAAGGGATCTGGGGAGGCATCATCTAGATTGGCAAATCAATTGCCTCATGTTGATGGTTGTATTTCTGGCCCTGAAATACTTTCTCCCTCAGTTGAGAGGCTGTCATGTCCTAGTGCGGGGGGGACAACACAGCTACAGTCTCTTACAAAAATCACCAGGGAGGTCTGTGCTCACGCAATCTGAACAGAATAGCGAGGCAGATTTTTCTCTGGGCCCAGGAGAAGTTCCTGTCACTCAGTGCAGTGTACATTCCAGGGCATCTGAATGTGGGAGTGGATTTACTGTCCAGACAGAAACTACCGACAGGGGAATGGAAACTCCATCCAGAGGTAGTAAAACAGATCTGGACCAGATTTTTACGAAGCGGAGGTGGACCTCTTCGCCTCTTATCAGACAGCGCAATGCCCCCTCTACTTCTCTCTGAGTCACCCAGCCCCCCTGGGTCTGGATGCGATGGCGCACACATGGCCCAAGATGTGCCTGTATGCGTTTCCTCCAGTGGCTCTGCTCCCGGGAGTTCTAGCCAGAGTTCGCCAACAAGGGTCTTGCCTCTTACTGATAGCGCCGCGTTGGCCAAACAGAGTATGGTTCTCAGAGATAATATCTTTCCTCAACGGCTCGCCATGGGCGATTCCGAAGAGGAGGGACCTTCTGTCCCAGGCGGAGAGCACGATATTCCATCCCAGGCCCGACCTGTGGAACCTTCATGTTTTGCCCCTGATGGGTACCAACTGAGGGACACTGGGCTTTCGCCTGCTGTTATTGAGACCATTCTAAGTGCTTGGGCCTCCTCCACTAGAAAGAGTTATGCCAACAAATGGGGTGTTTTTGAAAGGTGGTGTTTTGTGCATAATGCAGATCTGGTCAACTGCCAGATTGCTTCAGTTCTGGACTTCCTGCAGGAAAAATTATCAACAGGCACATGCCCTGCCACTCTCAAGGTTTATGTGGCCGCTCATTCGGCTTGCCACGCCCTGATTGACGGGGTGCCACTCGGGAGACATCCTCTGCTCACTCGCTTCGTTCGTGAGGCCAGATGACTGAGGCCTCCAGTAAGAACCAAGATCCCTTCATGGGACTTAGCTATAGCTCTCGAGGGTCTGGTTGAAACCCCCTTTGAACCTCTAGAGTCAGCGTCTGACAAACTTCTGACCCTAAAGATGTTTTTTTCTTATGGCTATAACCTCTCTAAAAAGAATCGGGGGACATGCAGGCTCTGTCAAGATCGTCATCCTGCTTAGACTTTGCCCACGAATGGTGAAAGTGATTTTGCATCCTCATCCTGATTACCTGCCTAAGGTAGCTTTCTCGGCTGTACATCCAGTCTCTCTAGAGGCCTTCTGCCCTCCACCGTTCACAACGCCGGAGCAGCAGAAATCTCACAGACTTTGTCCAGTCCGTGCTCTTCAGGCCTACGTCCACCGCACTAGCCAGTGGCGTAAGTCAGTGCAACTATTCGTTTGTTATGGGGGCAGTAACAGAGGTGCTGCCGCCACTAAACAGACCATGTCAAATTGGGTCAGGGATGCTATTGCTCTTGCCTATGAGGCACGCGGCCAAGCTACGCCAACGGGTCTAAGGGCTCACTCCACCAGAGGGATCGCCTCCTCTGCTGCCTTGGCAAGAGGTGCCCCCTTGCAGTTTGTTTGTGATGCAGTAGGCTGGTCCTCTCCGCACACATTCATATGATTTTATAGTTTGGATGTTCATGCCACTCCGGGCTCTCATGCCCTTGAGTCGACATCACAAGCTAATGTCTAGGCTCTCTTGCGTTCTTGTGAAACACACCTGCACAACCGTGGGGGTCCAGACATGTTCAAGCACGGCGGCGTGGGTATTCTCGTTCCCAATGCGCTGAGCAGCGCAGCATCGATTGTAGCTTTCGAAAGGGAACGTCTCCGGTTACTTAACTGTAACCTTGTTCCCTGAGAAAGCGGGACGAGATGCTGCGCTGCTTTGCCGTGCTAAAGATGTCCTAGGACTGCTCTTCAGACAAATATCCTGACGATGCACCTGTGGCTCATCTAATTATAGCCTCGCGTCGCGGGTGCGCGCCGATGACGTCACCGACCGAGGCTATATTACCTCCATGTCGATTCCATCGACGTGTTTACACACTATATTCACAGCAGGTCACGTTTAAAGATGTTCCCAATGCGCTGAGCAGCGCAGCATCTCGTTCCGCTTTCTCAGGGAACAAGGTTACAGTTAAGTAACCGGAGACGTTACTTTATAGCTTCATCTATTGATGCTAAAGCGTATTTATATTACCTTTATATATTTATCATTTAAACTGCGTAATAATAATTGATGAACTAAAATTGTACATGTGTGATTGATAAAGGGTATAATAATTACATAAATAATATCTAAATCATACAAATTTTTTATTTTAAATAAGCATCACTAAAAAACAGACGATTTTGTTTTTAAAAATCATTTGCTATGTAGTGACCTTTAATTTGGAGTGACTTTATCGCATCAGACATGTGTCACTTTGCTCACAGCTGATTGGTCCAAGTTCAGTTTGCAACCTCTTACCTGGAACATAACCTGCCCTGGACCAGGTTAGCCGTGGAGCGTCAGTTCTCTTACAAGAGTATCTCTCGTACTGCGTAATATCTTACGCAATGGGGAAAACCTCTTTTCCACGAGATATTGAAGCCAAAAATTATCCTTAATTTTGAATCAATGTAAAACGCGTTTGCGGCAGCATGCAGACATAGGCAAGACGGCTCGTGTGCCTATTGGCTGACCTGCGGCAACAGCAGCAGCCTATCGAGAGAGGCCCTGCGTGACGCCATATCCAATGGGGGCGCTTCGCGCCCATTACGTCACGTCCCGCCAGGATAGGCGTGGCCTTGGCCTATAAATATAGCTCGATAGGCTGATACAAACTGATTTTCATCTCTTCAGCGAAGCTCACGCATCGCTGGATCCAGAGTGAGAAGCCGCGCCGTCGAGAACAAGCCTTCTGCGGGACGAGCCTTGAACCTGAAGTCGCCGGCCTTCACCTCGCCGCCTTCAGTCGCCGTACCTGCTACGCTTTCCGGCATCAATGTCCTTATACTCTGCTGAGAGTGTGTGTTCGCCGTCGCGACTCACACTCTCTCTCTTTATCTAAAAGAGCAGCGTCTTTTTAAAGATGCTTCGTTCCTGTGGCTCGTGCCGAGCCACACTCAGCGACGGGGACCGCCATTTCGTCTGCGTTTCCCACCTGGGTAAGGATCATGCTGAGCGAGCTATTGCCATGGTGACTCTGAGGACTCGCCTGGCATTTTTTCTCCGAGTCTGCACTCCCGCCCGCTGTAGTGCCGCGCCGTAAAGCGCCGTACTCAGCGGGTCCCCGAGCCTTCTCCAGCCCGTGAAAGCTCGCCGGTTCGCCCGCCAGCTTCACCAGCTTCAATCGAGTCGCTCACTGACGGACAACGGCCGCCGCGCGCCGCCGCCTCCGCCATTATGACGACGAGATAGCTGCATCTGTAGAGAAGGCCAGCTGCTCTATCCTGGTGTCGGACATTGAGGATTCGGCGAGCTCTGTGGACCTCCCCCCTTTTGCCCGAGAGTCGTCAGGGAAACGGGCCAGCATCAAAACCGCGGCTAGCTTTCTTTACGTTATAAGAAAGCTACCCTGCCCCCGCCCCCCGTGGGCGTGCGTCACCGGCGAAATGAGGAAAGAGTGTGTTTTAGTCCCGCCGAGGCCGGACCAATCTCCATTTCTCAAACATTTCTCAGCTCCTCTTAGTTTGAGCGGCTGAAAATGTCAATATTGCAGCAATGAGCCTGTTGTATAACACGCACGCCTGCAAACAAACGCAGACACACACAAAACTGTGATGACGCTCTCTTATCTGCTCGAGCTAATTTAAGCTTATGTCGTTTCCCCCTGTGGCTCAGTGGCGAAACCCAAAGCCTTCGCACGAGAGACCTGTGTTTGATCCCAGCTCTCGCAGCAGATCAAATTTAGTCTCGCCGCGACCAGACTTCCACCGAAACTTTTTGCTCGTTCAGTTCCAGGAAATGTGACTGTTCCAGTGTATTTTGCAGTAAACAAGCCGGTACCATGGCCCGGTTGCCTGCACACAAATGCCGTTTCCACGGCGACCCAGAAAAATCATATAAGCAGTGTATTTTCTGGTATTCCGGCCACAGCCGATGGTGTTACGAGTGTAATAAAAATGCCCACAGCCCAGTGTTCATTTCTACACACAAACACAGCCCGCCACAGTGCAGGGCTCGCACAAATGAGATCGACTCATGTCAATTGTGCATTAAATGTAGTGAATGTGCCCACAACCCAGTGCCCACAAACACTACACACTGCATGTACCACGGTTTCTGTAAAACATAACCAACACACATACAGTCAGCTCAGAGTCTTCCTAGCCTCCTAGGAAAACGACGGGGTTTAAGTCTCGCTGCGGCCAGACTCCACCGAAACTTCTCGCTCGTTCAGTTCCAAACAATGTGACTGTTCCAGTGTATTTCGCAGTAAACAAGCCGGTACCACAGCCCGCTTGCCTGCACACAAACGCCATTTTTACGGCGACCCAGATAAATCCCAAAAAAAAAAATTCCGGCCACGGCCGATGGTGTTATGAGTGTTGTAAGAATGCCCACGTCTCAGTGCCCATTCCCACACACAGACACACCCCGCCACAGTACAGGGCTAGCACGAATAAGATCAACTCATGTCGATTGTGCATTAGATGTAGTGAATGTGCCCACGACACAGTGCCCACAAACACTACACGATGCATGTCCCACAGTTTCTGTAAAAAAGAAACCAGCACACATTCAGTCAGCTCAGGCCGACGGTGTTCTCAGTGCAATGAGTGTGCCCGCTGTCCCGTGCCCTCATTCCCTCACACTAGACCCCACGGGGTTCGTCCCGCTCGCCTTCTCTCCACAAACTGTCATAGAGAAGTAGAGCGCGGCCAGGCTGCCCGCTGTGATCAGCGCGCTCCCTGCCTCGTTCACTGCAAACTGTTCACTGTTTATTCTCAGCACACCGGAGCTCTCCGGCCGCCGCTATGCCACGGCCAGAGCCCAGATTTCATTCTACCTCTAGCTATTCATGCAGATGCGTGGGCAAAGCTTCCCGGGGTATCAGAATGGGTGCTGAACACTATAAAAGAGGCTATTCGCTGCAGTTCACTCGATGTCCCCGCTGTTACAAGGCGCGAGTCGGTAAAAAGCGAAGTAACTCATCTACTTCGAGCCGAGATAGAGAAACTACTGAGCAAAGGGGCCATAGAACCTTCATCTCAGAGCGAAGGGGATCTATACAGCAGATATCTTCTGGTATCGGAAAAAGACGGGGGTCTCAGACCCATTCTAGATCTGCGACAGCTGAACAGAGTGCTTGTGAAGCGCCAGTTCAGAATGCTTACAACCAGGAAAATCCTCGCGCAAGTTCGCCAGGAGGACTGGTTCATGTCAATAGATCTGAAAGACGCCTTGTTCCAAATACAAATAGCGTCACGTCACAGGCGATTCTTGAGATTCGCCTTCGAGGGCCAGGCATATCAATACACAGTCCTACCGTTCGGCCTGTCCCTGGCACCCCGTACATTTACGAAGTGCATGGACGCGGCTCTCGCACCCCTGAGACTTCGGGGCATGCGAGTTTTGAAGTATTTGGACGATTGGTTGATTCTAGCTCGATCACACTCAGAGCTCATAGAACACAGGACCACATTACTCGAGCATCTCGAGAATCTGGGTCTCAGTCAATTGGGCAAAGAGTTTGCTGTCTCCCCGTCAGAAAATGTATTTTCTGGGAACAGTGCTGGACTCGCTGTCCATGACAGCACGTCTGTCGCCGGAGCGCGGACTGGACATTCACCGCGCCGCGAAATCCTTCCGCTGCGGCTCTATAGTCCCGCTCAAAAGTTTTCAGAAAATGCTGGGCCTCATGGCCTCAGCATCTTCGGTACTCCAGCTGGGTCTGCTTCGCATGCGCCCACTGCAGTTGTGGCTGAGAGCGCGAGTTCCACCCCGGGCATGGACCTCTGGTCTGTTTCGCCTCAAGGTCGGTCTAAAATGCTTCTCAGCTCTGGAACCTTGGAAAGTAACCGACTGGTATCAGTAAGGTGTGAGTCTGGGGACTTCCTCAAGTGTGAAGGTGGTGTCCATGGACGCCTCCACCTCGGGATGGGGAGCGCTGCTCGAGGGCAGACCGTTCTTTGGTCAGTGGTCAGAACGGGAAAAGCTTCTACACATAAACTGTCTGGAAATGATGGCAGTCGACAACGTGCTACGGCGCTTCTGTCCCCAGATAAAAGGTCACCACGTCTTGGTCCGGTCGGACAACATGTCAGTGGTGGCATACATAAATCACCAGAGCGGCATCAGGTCCCGAAACCTTTACAGGCTGACGGAACGCCTCCTGGTCTGGGCTCAGCACAACCTGCTTTCACTGAAAACCCTGTCCCTCTATGCTTTTCCCCCGTCTCGCTCCTGCCTCAGGTGTTGGAACGAATCAGGGAAAACGGATGCCCAGTGCTGCTTGTGGCTCCGCTCTGGACAAACCAGACTTGGTTCCCAGTCCTGATGCAGCTGACCAGCACTGCCCTGTGGCCGATACCGTTGAGGAAAGACCTCCTCGCTCAGGCAAAGGGCTCGATTTGGCATCCTCAGCCGGATCTATGGTCTCTACATGCATGGGCCATCAACGGGTACCCGCTAACCTCCCGGAGGGATTGTTAACCCTCTGAGGTCGGCTATCGCGCCGGTGCGATATTCTCAGTTTATGTAATCGGTATGAAAAGAGAGAGATGTCAGTATTTTTCTTTCCAGCTCATTATACCTCATTACGCATTAATGTGCCACGCCCACAGAGAGCATGCGGTATTCAAACGCAAATGATCTAAGGCAAGCCATGCAAACGCCCACCAGCCGGATTATGAAACACATCATGTTTAGGAAGTATCTTACTACCGCTGTGAACACATTTTATTCCGCTGTGAGGAATAATATTATCTAATAACCCTTGAAAATGTACCAGAAGTGCTGGTAGTTTCATTTCGAGGAGCAACGGATCCAGCTGATGTAGTAAGTCATTTATTCTTAAGTGCTTTGTTCTAATCGCGATATTGAATAGTGTCTATAAACCGCAAAAAGACTGTTTAAATATAAATTGCTAAATGATGAATGAACTGCACAGACGCGCGCGCATTGTTTGCTTCAGTTATACAGCGCGTCTGTGCCGTTCATTCACTCTCGCACCTACATTAGTAAACATTATTTTTACATGAACACATCCAAACTATATTGCTATAGCCTACTAAGATGAGTAAAAATAGACTGAAATATGTTGAAATAAAATGTCTGTATAAGCAACAAACAGCAAATTAACATGTATATGCTAATATATCATACACAATATGTTATATATGTCATACGTCATCGACGCTATGGGGAACGAAATACCCACTCCGCCATGCTGAGGGGAGTGCATGCCCAAGGGCAGTGACAACCGTCAGAACCAGTAATTCGAAGAACACTGAAACCACTCACCCTAAGGTCACATTGGCCTGTCAGTGACAGCACTCCCTACCGGTCATAGCCCAAGCTAATGAGCCGAGAAACTGCCAGAACATAGTCAATGGGGGAAATATCTGGGCCAGTTTAAAGGCTTAGGACCACAACTTCCTAATAGAAGGGGTCACTTCTAGGGAGTGTGGCTAGGGGACACAAGGGACCCCAGCCAGTCACTATTCAGGAGAGCATGCCTCCTGAAATGCCACCAGGCTGGCCTGGTAATCTATACTAAGATGCACCGACTTGCCATTGCCTGTCTGTCCGAGACAGAGCCTCCGGAAATTGCCTTGGATAAGGCATCCGAAAAACCGAAGGCCTGCGAAGCTGGCAGAAACCATTCAGTTCCGGATCACAGAGACGGGATTCCCCGGAGAGTGTGACTCAAACTCAAGAAATGACGAAAGACATCTACTCAATCCATGGGCCTACCCAGTGTTCGTTCTGAACACTGAGAAAGTAAGAGCAAAACCAGAAAGGTCTTCTGAAGCCTAAGACCTGATGACCCCCTATATGGGAGCTCCAGTACATGAGGGCTCATATCAGTAAGGCCGGTGAGGCCTGAAACCTGACGACCACAGCATGTGGAAGTACATACTCAGGAAGGCCCATGCGGCCTGTAACCTGGCGACCACAGTAGGTGGGAGCTCATACTCAGGAAGGCCGGTGAGGCCCGAAACCTGGCAACCACAACCTGTGGGAGCTTACTTTCAGGAAGGCCAGGTGAGGCCTGTAACCTGACAACCACACCATGTGGGGCTACTTCCAGAAAGGCCATAAATATGGATTTTAGAAAGTAAATGAAACAAAAGTGCATGCACTTAGCCATTCTATGTCCAGGAAGGCCTCAATCAAAAGTGGAAGTTAGCTAGAGGAAGGCGTCTGTCGTAGCATACTTTGACGACAGGACGCATCTAGAGTGGGACCCAAGGTGAAAGACCGGGGTCTAGCCACATAGGAAGGGACTGAAGCGTACAGCGCACGACCCTTACCATAAAAAATGGATTTTAGAAAGTACACAAGACGTTTCGTCGTGTGACTTACCATAAGTATGGGTTTAAGAAGGTACGGAGCGTACAAAGAAAATAGATGAAGTAAATGTGCATGTACTTCATCACTCTAGATTCAGGAGGCCGGTTTTGAGGCCTGAATTTACCCATGATCAAGAAGGCCAGATGAGGCCTGTAACCTGATAGTCATAGTGGGTGGGAGCTCACATTCAGGAAGGCCTGATGAGGCCTGACATGTGAAAGCTCACAACTACACCCTAGCGACCACAGTGAGTGGGAGTTTACATTCAGGAAGGCCTGGTGAGGCCTGTAACCTGGCGACCACAATATGTGGGAGCTCATTACCAGGAAGGCCGGGTGAGGCCTGTAACCTGGCGACCACAGCATGTGGGAGCTCACACCCAGGAAGGCCTAAGAGGCCTAAAAACCTGGTGACCACAGTGTGTGGGAACCCACATTCAGGAAGGCCGGATGAGGCCTGTAACCTGACCTGTAGAAGCTCATGGGGGCTCATACTCAGGAAGGCAGGGTGAGGCCTGTAACCTGGCGACCACAGTATGTGGGAGCTCATATCCAGGAAGGCCGGGTGAGGCCTGTAACCTGGCGACCACAATATGAGGGAGCTCACATTCAGGAAGGCCGGGTGAGGCCTGTAACCTGGCGACCACAGTAGTCAAGTCAAGTCAAATATATTTATATAGCGCTTTTCACAATACAAATTGTATCAAAGCTGCTTCACAGTATCAATCAAAACAACTTAATGTTTGTTTATTACTGGAAAAAAAGACATCCAAGTTTGGTAGAGCTGATCAATGGCATGATTGGTTAGTTAATTTGAATATCCCCAACTGAGCAAGCCAAAGGCAACAGTGGCAAGGAACCGAAAAACTCCATCAAGTGACCTAATGGTGTCCTAAAACTCCATCAGATGACCCAATGGAGAAAAAAAAACTTGGGAGAACCCAGGCTCAGTCGGGGGCCAGTTCTCCTCTGGCGTTTATGAACTAGAGGCCGAATTTACAGTAACTGTAAGATAAAGAAAATGATATGAATGCCTGGCTAAATAGATGCGTCTTCAGTCTAGTTTTAAACTGGGAGAGCGAGTCTGAGCAACAAACAATATCAGGAAGGCTATTCCAGTGCTTCGGAGCTAAATGTGAAAATGCTCTGCCTCCTTTGGTGGATCTGGATATCCTAGGAATGACCAGAAGCCTTGAATTTAGTGATCTTAAAGAGCGCGATGGATTGTAAGGCGATAGAAGATCCGTTAAATAGACTGGAGCTAAACCATTTAGAGCTTTATAAGTCAAAAGCAATACCTTGTAATTAATACGGAACTTTATAGGTAACCAATGAAGTGATGATAAAATCGGTGTTATATGATAATATTTTCTTGATCTAGTAAGAAATCTAGCGGCTGCATTTTTGAACTAACTGTAGCTTGTTTATTGAAGATGCAGGACAACCAGCTAATAAAGCATTACAGTAATCTAGTCTCGAGGTCATGAATGCATGAACTAACTTTTCTGCATCAGAGACTGATAGCATATTACGCAGCTTAGCAATGTTTCTAAGGTGGAAAAAGGCTGTTTTTGTAACATGAAATATTCTTTTCAAAAGACAGGTTGCAGTCTAATGTAACACCCAGGTCTTTTACTGTAGCGGATAAAGTAACAGGGCATCCTACTATGTTAAAGTCGTCCTGTGAAAGGTTTTGTGGACGGTTTTTAGAACCGATAAGTATTACCTCTGTCTTGTCTGGATTTAATAAAAGAAAATTACGCGTCATCCAATCTTTTATATCTTTAACACAATCTGTCAATTTGGATAATTTAGCATATTCATCTGGCCGTGATGAAATATATATTTGAGTGTCATCAGCATAACAATGGAAACTAATTCCATGTTTCCTTAGAATATTAACAAGTGGCAGCATATATATTGAGAATAATAAAGGGCCTAACACAGATCCCTGCGGCACTCCATAGTTTGCCGAAGTTCTGATCGATTTTTCTCCGTTTAAGTAGACGAAATGGTAGCGGTCAGATAAGTATGACCTGAACCAGCTTAATGCTTGTCCTTGAACACCAGTGTAATTTTGTAGTCGATCTAAGAGTATTGTGTGATCTATAGTATCGAACGCAGCACTAAGATCAAGTAAAACTAGTACTGAGATACAGCCTTGGTCTGAAGCTAAAAGTAAATCATTTGTGATTCTAACAAGCGCAGTTTCAGTGCTATGATGTGGCCTGAATCCAGACTGAAACTTTTCATAGATGTCGTTTTCTTGCAAGAAAGAGCCGAGTTGAGCGGACACAACTTTTTCTAATATTTTTGACATAAATGGAAGATTCGAAATGGGTCTGTAATTTGCTAGGTTATTTGGATCTAATTGTGGTTTCTTAATTAGAGGTTTTATAACTGCCAGCTTGAACGTTCTTGGAACATGACCTAAAGATAAAGATGAGTTAATAATATTGAGAAGAGGCTCTTCCACTATAGGTAAAACTTCTTTCAGTAATTCAGTTGGTATAGGATCTAATAAACATGTTGTTGTTTTAGATGAAGTGATAAGTTTATTTAACTCTTTTTGTTCTATGTTTGTAAAGCATTGTAATTGTTCTTGCGGGGTGATAATTGCGGCTGAATTATAAGGCGCGAGCAAAGATTGAACGTTTAAGATTTTGATTCTGATGCTTTCAATTTTCTCGGTGAAGAAGTTCATGAAATCATTACTACTAAACTGTAACGGAAAATTTTGCTCTGGTGATGTCTGTTTATTTGTTAGTCTAGCCACGGTATTAAATAAAAACCTTGGATTATTTCGGTTGTTTTCTATTAATTTGCTGAGGTGCTCAGCCCTGGTCGTTTTAAGGGCCTTTTTATAACGTGACATACTGTCTTTCCACGCGATTCTAAAGACCTCTAAATTATTTTTTTTTCATTTACGCTCTAAATTACGGGTTTCTCTCTTTAAAACATACGTAATATAATTGTACCATGGTGCAATACTTTTTTCTCTGACCTTTTTTAATCTAATGGGTGCAACAATATCCAATGTTCTAGAGAGAATGGTGCTCATAGTGCTAGTTAGTTCGTCTAGTTCATCTGTTTGTTTGGGTTCAGGCAGCAGCTGAGACAGATCAGATAAGCTATTTGAGAAATGATCTATGGTGGATGGACAAATTGTTCTACCTGGTCGATAACGTGGCACAGCATGACATATTACAGCAGTACGTAATATGCAAGTTACCATGTAATGGTCAGTGACATCATTACTTTGTGGAATATCTATATCGGTTGGATCGGTTCCATATGATATAATTAAATCGAGTGTATGATTAAGACGATGAGTTGGTCCGGTGACGTTTTGCTTGACCCCGAAGGAGTTTAATAAATCTGTAAACGCAGCCCCTAACGCATCATTTAAATTATCTACGTGTATGTTAAAATCTCCAACAATTAATGCTTTATCGAAGTTGACCAAAAGATCTGATAGAAAGTCAGCAAACTCTTTTAGGAAATTGGCGTAAGGCCCTGGAGGTCTATATACGGTAGCCAAGGCTAGAGATAATAGGGATTTTTTTCTTACATCTAAGAGCGTAACATTTAGCACAAGTACTTCAAACGAATTAAACCTATGACGAGTTTTCTGAGTAACATTAAGGATATCTCTGTAGATTGTTGCAACACCGCCGCCACGACCGATCAGACGGGGCTCATGCTTATAACAGTATCCTGGCGGAGTAGACTCATTTAGACCGAAATAATCATTTGGTTTAAGCCAGGTTTCAGTAAAGCACAGAACATCGGAATTATTATCTGTGACCATTTCATTTACAATAACCGCCTTAGGTGTGAGCGATCTAATGTTTAAAAGACCTAGCTTTAGAAATTGTTTTTGTTCACTAATAACGAGATTTTTTGTTTTAATAACAATTCGATTTTTTCTAGATCCCGCAGTAGATTTATTATTTGATCTTAGTAAACGAGGAATAGACAGTTTCTATGCAATGTTCTACACTAGTATTAATATCAATTAAATTGGTGAGTAGAGTAGAGACTGTGATTTTGATTTTTGGTTACTAGTCAAACGGTATTTAACATCTTGGAGATGTTATCCGACAGAAGATCTACCCCATTTCTAGTAGGTGGGAGCTCATATCAGGAAGGCCAGAGAGGCCTATAACCTGGCGACCACAGTAGGTCATACTCAGGAAGGCCGGTGAGGCCTGTAACCTGGCGATCACAGTATGTGGGAGCTCATATTCAGGAAGGCCGGGTGAGGCCTGTAACCTTGCGACCACAGTAGGTGGGAGCTCATCCACAGTGCGTGGGAGCTCATAACCAGGAAGGCCAGATGAGGCCTGTAACCTGGCGACCACAGTATGTGGGAGCCAATAACCAGGAAGGCCGGCTGGGGCCTGTCACCTGCCACAGAATGTGCCGGGCCACAGTATCTGGGAGCTCACATTCAGGGAGGCCGCGTGAGGCCTGTGACCTGAGATATAGAAGCCCATCACCAGGAAGGCCGGTGAGGCCCGTAACCTGGCAACCACAGTATGTAGGAACTCACACTCAGGAA
The DNA here is from genome assembly GCA_026230005.1 of Gila orcuttii. Classification (NCBI taxonomy): domain Eukaryota; kingdom Metazoa; phylum Chordata; class Actinopteri; order Cypriniformes; family Leuciscidae; genus Gila; species Gila orcuttii. Next base: position 18,112,968 of record JAPDVR010000016.1, on the reverse strand, counting down.
GGCCGGGTGAGGCCTGTAACCTGGCGACCACAGTATGTGGGAGCTCACATTCAGGGAGGCCGGGAGAGGCCTGCAACCTGACATGTAGAAGCCCATCACCAGGAAGGCCGTTGAGGCCTGTTACCTGACAACCACAATATGTGGGAGCTCATAACCAGGAAGGCTGGCTGGGGCCTGTCACCTGGCGACCACAGTGTGTGGGAGCTCATAACCAGGAAGGCCAGATGAGGCCTGTAACCTGGCGACCACAGTATGTGGGAGCTCACACTCAGGGAGGCCGGGTGAGGCCTACAACCTGACAAACACAGTGTGTGGGAGCTCACGTTCAGGGAGGCCGGGTGAGGCCAGCAACCTGACAACCACAGTATGTGGGAGCTCACATTCAGGGAGGCCGGGTGAGGCCTGCAACCTGACAACCACAGTATGTGGGAGCTCACATTCAGGAAGGCCGGGTAAGGCCTGTAACCTGACATGTGGAAGCTCATAACCGGGAAGGCCTGGCGAGGCCTGTCAACCTGGCGACCACAGTATGTGGGAGCTCGACTCACAACCTTGCTTACAAAACATGTCCCCGGCTCTGTACAGAAGGCGAGTTCTGAAAAAGAGAAAAATGTTATTTGCGCAAAATAACATTTTCACTCAGCATAAAAACCTGCAGCATGCGTTATGAGGCACACCGGGAGTCAGAAACTCAGTAACCTCCACTTTTTTTTTTTTTTTTACTGTTTCACAAGTAAAGGTAAGGAGCTCCTATCAACCAAGCTGAAGCGGGCCATCAGAGAATTCATGAACTCATCATGGGCCCCGCCCCAGGCCTGATGTAGGAGGAGCCTGGGAGCGATGGTGGTTAGGAGACAAGATCCAGGGAGGTGATGTTAACGTTGGGTCTGAGAACGTTTGCTCTGGATCACCTCCCTGAGATCGTTACGCCTCCTGCGCGCCCTGCTCCCTCTGCTAGGAGGAGGGGGCGCGCGGGAAGCGACACTGGCCTTCTGGGTCCGTCTGTGATCCTCAGACCACGACGGACCAGGCCCTCCCGCCTGCCTGGGCCGGGCCGAGGACCTCCACGGTATGCAGCTCTTAAACGCCGCAGAGCGCACCCTCGCCTCCCTGAAGTTATCGACCACTGTCTCGATGGAAGGTCCAAAAAGCTCGGAAGGCGAAACCGGCGAATCGAGGAGAAAGATTTTTTCTTTCTCCCCGATGTCAGCCTGGTTGAGCCAGAGATGCCTCTCCGTGGCCACCATAGCCGCCATCGAACGACCGATGGAGGCAGCAGACTGTTTGGTGTCCCGGAGAGACAAATCCGTGGTGCGGCGCAGCTCTGCGACCGCGTCAGGGGACAGACCGGCCCCCTGATCGAGGTCCTGCAGCAGGTCGGCCTGGTAGGCCTGAAGGACCGCAAGGGTGTGCAGAACCGCTCCTGCCTGACCTGCTGCGTACGCTCTGCAATTCAAGCATGATGTAGTCTTAAGCGGCTTGGATGGCAGGGACGGAGCTCCTAGTGACGAAGACCGACCAGAGGCGAGATAGTTGGCCAACTATGCAATCTGTTGGTGGCGCGCCCCATAACATCCACCAACTCAGCGTACACTGGGCAGGAGGGCTGAGATGGTTCAGTCTCAACCAGACTGACATCATCAGCAGCCAACTCCTGCCCGGCCCGAAGAGAACCAGTTACAGATCCATCAGAAAGAGACAGAACCTCTTCAACATCGACCTGTAACTCACCCTCGTCAGCTGGCAGATCATCCGCGAGGTTAACGCCCCTCTCCAGACGATCTGCCAGCTCCATCTGAGAGCCCCACGAGCTCACGCGCCGCTGAGCCTCAGCCCGAGCGGGACCAACACCGCGGGGTTCAGATGCCGCACCCACTTCCCTCGAGAAGTGGGACAGACGAGAGCGGAGAGTTCTGATAGAAAAACTCAGTTTGCGCAGGAAGCTCCCTCGAGAGTGTAGCGTGTAACACGTGTTTAGTGTGTCATACTACCGTAACATTCAATATGGGCCAATTGATCAGAAGGAAGATGCGTCTACTGGAGAGAGGAAGACAACACAACAGGTGAGTGAACAATCAATACAAAGTCTTGTTTCTGATTCAGTTTTTGGTCTTGTATTAGGAGAAAATACACTTTTACTCAAAATGTGTGAATCACAAATATGAACAATTAAAATACAATAAACGACAATATTCACACTCTTCTGTTTTTTTTTCAGATTTTTGACAGTACTCTATTGGAAACACTCACATATGAATAATAAAAGAAATAAAATAAACCTCTGTGTCGGATTCCTTGCAACGCAACAAAATTAAAGAACAATAGATAATGCTTTCACACAAGGTATTGCAATCAACAGCTCAAATACTTCAAAATATAATCAAATGAACAATCAGTTTGATCCAATACACAGAATGAAATTCTGAACTTTCACTTTCAGTTGCAAACGAATCACTTTCTCCTCAAAACTTACTAGTCTGTCCAATGTGAATCAGAGACTCAAGATTTGTCAAATCAATTCAGTTAACCCGAGTTCATAACTCGAGTCGATGAGTTCAGAGAACTGTTGATTCTTTTAGAATGATTCAGGATCACAATCAATGTCTTTTGTTGAGAAATCAAAAATAAAAACAAGATGATCTCAATCCGAGTCCCGAGAGAGTCCGAGTCCCAGTTGTCCAAAAGTAAAAGAAAGAATTCTCCTACCAGTTTGATGGCTCAAAAACAGTTCAACAGAGAAAACGGTTCCATGGGTGGCTCGCCATATACAATCTGCACATCGTGTGTCCAGCACGAATCAGGGAACTCATCACAGAAGAACTTGAATCTCACAAAAAAAAACAGCCTTGTAAAACACAAGGCAGAACAATAATTAATCTTCAATTCAAACAATTTCATCGTCAAATCACATGCATGCACTTCAATTAAAGCTCCAGTAGGTAGCTTTTGTAAACAAATATTTGTTAAAACTGTCATTATGTCCTCACAGTAGAATATGAGACAGATAATCTGTGGAAAAAATCGAGCTCCTCTGGCTCCTCCCTGTGGTCCTATTGCCATTTGCAGAAATACACCGCTCCCGGTCAGAAACAACCAATCAGAGCCAGGAGGAATGTCTTAGCAGTGTCAATCACGCTCGTGTACGCGCTGATCACCCCTCTCTTGCACAGCGCGAGCGCGTACCGTCGTTCGTGACTCTCCTGTTCGAACGCGTTCATCCAAATGAACGAATCTTTTTTCCGAGTCATTTCGTTCATTCAACGAACGAAATGACTCGCAAAAAGATTCGTTCATTTCGAACGAGTCTTTTTCGGAGTCATTTCGTTCATTCAACGAAAGAAATGATTCGAAAAAGATTTGTTCATTTTGATGAACGAGTTCAAACAGGAGAGTCACGAACGTGCATCACAGAACAGAGCAAGGCGAGCATTTGTGCTTATAAAACTTAAAGTTTTTTATTTATTTTTGAAATGATCGATCGTTTCGCTAGATAAGACCCTTATTCATCGTCTGGTATCGTTTAAAGCCCTTTGAAGCTGCACCTAAACTGTCATTTGGTCCTTGAAACGTTTGTGTCCTATTGAAGTCCATTATATGGAGAAAAAGCCTGGAATGTTTTCATCAAAAACCTTAATTTCTTTTCGACTGAAGAAAGAAAGACATGTACATCTTGGATGACATGGGGGTGAGTAAATTATCAGCAAAAGTTTTTTTTTAAAGTGAACTAATCCTTTAACGTTATCTTACTAGCTATTTATAACTTATAGAAAGAGTGCAACGTTATAAAGTTACATGTATTGCAAAATACATAATGATTTGAGGACCAAGTTTGTAGTCAAAGTATGGGCAGGCCATAGTCAATGTAAAGCATATTGTTGATGTTTCGTCCCTATTAGTGAATGTTCCATAACTGTTTATAATCTGCCGTCATCGGTGGTCCTGTTTACTAGCCTGCGCGTTCACGGCAGGCTCCGCTGTGGGGGAGGAGCTGTGGAGGGAGGAGCTGTAGCGCAGCAGAGAGCAAGGGGGTTGGACCTGGAAGTTGTGCTTGTTCAAATTTTCAGGCTAAGTCAACATTTTCTCAAAACTCCCTACTGCAACTTTAACACATTAAACATAACACTTTAACACTTAATAGCATACTTCATTAGCTCATTAGCATTCGCACACATGCGTCAGCTTTAGCCCATGTGCTATCCACTTCGGCTCGCACGGCCTATATAAACACTCTGTATTGTTTCTCTATCAGATCCGCGGCACTTTTTCCATAAACGTCAAGTTAATGTAATAAAACAGAGACAAAACTCTAGAAAATGGATTCATTTAATTTTGTTTTTATTTGGCACAGTCACATTTCAAATTTTCTTTCATTGATATCATGCATGGGAGACTCACATTGCGCCCCTGTATGTTGCTTTGCATAAAATTAAACGATATACATCACAATAATGAATTTATATATATATATATATATATATATATATATATATATATATATATATATAATAAAATGCATAAACCTGTATTTTACCAAAGACATGCACCATTTTGACGGAACTGCACTGCTCTCTCCTGAAGAGGTCACAAAAAAGCCACAATAAATAACTTAATACCTGGGTTGTTACAGTATGAGACCCAAGATCTGGGTAACACAAGAAAATATCAGGTATCAGTATCAGGTAAAGTCCACAAGCTGTATTTCGGACTCAGGTCAACTGAAACACAACGACACTATGGGCCCTATTTTATCGACCAAAGCACATACTCTACAGCAAGTGCAGTTAGGGCGTGTCCGAATCCACTTTTGCTAGTTTAACGATGGGAAAAATGGTCGGTGCGCCAGGCGCATGGTCTTAAAGGGCTGTCCCTATTCTCTTAATGAGTAATGGGTGTGTTTTGGGCTTTACGTGCAATAAACCAATCAGAGTCTCATTTCCCATTCCCTTTAAATGCCAATTGCAATGAACAACAGTTTATTCACAAAAGAATAGAAGTAGTAGGTTCAGAAGGAAGTCTCAGTCTCTGGCAGGACACTGGGAACGCAGGGACGCAGATGGGCAGACTCAGGCAATCCAGGCAGGAACAAAGGCGATCCGGGCAAACGATCAGGCAGGAGAACTGGACGAGAGACACAGGTAAATCCAGAGAGCCTCAACAACGATCTGACAAAGACAGGACAAACTCACACACAATAAATAGGGTGCCGTGATGAGAAACAGCTGACGCTGATCCGCTCATCCGCTCGTCAGCCTCAATCACAAGCCACGCCTATCAATACACACACAACCATACTCACAGCGCGAGGGCGAGACAGTGAATCCATTAACCGTGACAGTACCCCTCCTCCTAGGAGCGCCTCCTGGCGCTCCCAGAGGAACCTACCTGTTGATTGTAATCATCAATAAGGGAATGCGTCCCCTCCGTCTAGCGTCCAAAATACGACGAACCGAATAGACTGGTTCCCCATCTACAAGGCGCGGGGGGGTTGGGTAACTGGGGCAGGCGGATTAATACGAGAATGAAATACAGGTTTCAATTTGGACACATGGAAAACGGAATGAACCCTCCTGTACGCCGGAGGAAGTTTGAGGCGGACTGCCACAGGGCTAAGAATCTTTGTGACAGAGAACGGGCCAATAAATTTGGGAGCTAGTTTATTACTGACGGAGCGGAGAGGAATGTTCTTAGAAGAAAGCCACACCTTTTGACCAACGCTTTTGACCAACGCTTGGTGCGCGCTCCCACTCGGAGGAGAGTCTCACGGGCTCTTCTCCAAGTGCGGCGGCACCTTTGGATGAAGGCGTGAGCAGAGGGGACCACGACTTTGGACTCCAGACCAGGAAAAATGGGTGGCTGGTAACCTATACTACACTGAAATGGAGAGAGACCCGTGGATGAGACTGGTAACGAGTTGTGAGCGTACCCAACCCAAGAGATCTGTTGGCTCCAAGAGGAAGGATTCTGGGACACCAAACATCGTAATACCCTTTCAAGATCTTGGTTGGCTCGCTCCGCTTGACCGTTAGTCTGGGGATGGAACCCAGAAGACAAGCTGACACTCGCCCCCAACAATCTACAAAACTCTCTCCAAAATTTGGATATAAATTGGGGCCCTCTGTCGGAAACCACGTCTATCGGGAGGCCATGAATGCGAATGACGTGATAAACCACAGTAACCGCTGTCTCCTTAGCTGAAGGTAATTTGGGTAAGGGAATGAAATGTGCCGCCTTCGAGAACCGGTCCACTACCGTCAAAATGACCGTATCACCCTGAGAAGGTGGAAGACCCGTAACAAAGTCAAGTGCGATGTGGGACCAGGGTCTCGAAGGGACAGGCAGCGGTTGGAGCAACCCATCTGGAGGACCATTGGAAGTCTTGCCACGAGCACAAACCGAGCAAGCCAAAACAAATTCCCGGATATCGCGAGCCATCGCGGGCCACCAGAATCGTTGCTTAACCAAAAAAATGGTACGATTAACCCCTGGATGACAAGCCACATTGGAACCATGACCCCACCGTATAACGTCTGACCGGACCCCCTCCGGCACAAATAACCGACCCGGTGGACACTCGGGCGGAGGTGTTACCCCTTCTAAGGCTGTGCGGACCTTCGACTCGACCTCCCATGTGAGTCTAGAGACAACGAGTCTCTCAGGAAGAATGCACTCGGGAGTAGCTGGGCGTTCGGATCGGTCAAAAATACGAGACAACGCATCGGGCTTGATGTTCTTAGAACCCGGACGGTACGATAGTAAAAAATCAAAACGACCGAAAAAAAGTGCCCACCGAGCTTGCCTGGAGTTCAGTCGTTTAGCGGATCTTATGTACTCAAGGTTCTTGTGATCGGTCCAAACAATAAAGGGTTCCCCCGCACCCTCTAACCAGTGGCGCCACTCCTCCAATGCTAATTTGACTGCCAACAACTCTCTGTTACCAATATCATAATTACTTTCGGCAGTCGATAAGCGATGAGAAAAAAACGCGCAAGGGTGCATCTTGTTGTCCGAGGGAGAACGCTGGGATAGAACTGCACCTACCCCCACCTCTGACGCATCAACCTCCACCACAAACTGACGTGAAGGATCAGGGGCTACGAGAATGGGAGCTGAAACGAAGCAGCTCTTGAGGTTGGTAAATGCCGCTTCAGCAGCATTAGACCACCTGAACGTCGTTCTGGTGGAGGTTAAGGCGGTCAAAGGAGTGGCTAGTTGGCTGAAATTACGAATGAAACGTCGGTAAAAATTGGTGAATCCCAGAAACCTCTGCAGGGCCTTGCGGGAATCTGGAATTGGCCAATCTACCACAGCCTTAACCTTGTCAGGATCCATGCGTATTCCCTCGGACGAGACGATGTACCCCAAAAATGGAACCGACTGTGCATGGAACGCGCACTTCTCTGCCTTGACAAAAAGTCCATTCTCTAACAGCCTCTGGAGTACTCGTGTGATGTGTTGAACGTGTTCCTGGAGAGACGAAGAAAATATCAATATGTCATCCAGGTAAACATAAATGAACTGATCGACCATGTCTCTCAACACGTCATTGACGAGTGCTTGGAAGACGGCGGGGGAGTTGGACAGGCCGAACGGCATAACCAAGTATTCAAAATGCCCCCTGGGGGTATTAAATGCCGTCTTCCACTCATCCCCCCTTCTTATCCGGACCAAATGGTAAGCGTTGCGCAGATCCAATTTAGTGAAAAGAGACGCTCCCTGCAACCGCTCGAAAGCTGAAGATATCAACGGCAAAGGATAAGTATTCTTTACCGTGATGTTGTTCAGCCCCCGATAGTCAATACATGGTCGCAGAGAGCCATCCTTCTTACCCACAAAAAAAAACCTGCGCCCGTGGGAGATGAAGAAGGACGGATGATCCCGGATGTCAGAGAATCAGAAATATATTTCTCCATGACCTCCCTCTCAGGTACGGAGAGTGAGTATAACTTGCCCTTAGGTGGAGACGTACCTGGCATTAAATCTATAGCACAGTCATAGGGACGATGTGGAGGAAGAGAAGCAGCCCGAGACTTACTGAACACTTCCTTCAGGTCGAGATATTCCGGGGGCACATTAGACAGATTCACCGACTCCTCCTGCAACAAAGAACCAGAGACAGACGGACACGCAGACACAAGACAAGAGGCATAACAATGATTACTCCAAACCGACACAGAATTCTGACCCCACTCGATCTTAGGTTGATGCCGTACTAGCCACGGATGACCCAAAACCACAGGTGCAAAATGAGAGTTTGTGAGTAAAAAGGAAGTTCTCTCGGTGTGGTTACCAGAGGTAATGATAGTAAGGACACCGGTCTCCTCAGTAATCCCAGGAAGTATCTGTCCGTTCAGGGCGTTAACGGTGATGCGGTGCTGGAGTGTGACGATGGGAATCTGGAGAAGTCTGGCCAGAGCATAGTCCATCAGATTGCCCTCCGCTCCAGAATCCACCAGGGCCTGGCAGGTGTGGGCCTGGTCTGCCCATTGCAGTCTTACCGGGTGGAGAGTCGTTGACGAGGATTTAATACCTGAAAGCCCACCCGACAGTAACCTCCGTTCTACTGTCGGGCTGGGTCTTTTACTGGACAGTTGACGAGAAAGTGTCCAGCCTTGCCACAATAAATGCACAAACCTCTAGCTCTCCAACGTTCCTTCTCCTCCCGGGAAAGCCGAGCTCGACCAACCTGCATGGGTTCTTGATCGAATGAGTGACTGACCGTGTTCTCATCTCTGGCGCTGGTGAATTCAGGAAACTCCGGAACCAAACCCCGACGTGAACGATTTCCTCCTTGTTGAAGACGTGCGTCCACTCGTAACGCCAAGCTGATAAGTTCATCGAGACTCCTCTGTAACTCCAGGGTGTAAATTTCTCTTTGAACATGGTCAGCCAACCCATGCAGGAATACGTCCCACTGCGCCTCTTCGTTCCAGTGACACTCAGCCGCCAGGGTGCGGAATTCGATGGAATAGTCCGACACGGTGTTGTTGTCTTGACGCAGCTCAGTGAGTCTACGCGCTGCCTCGCGGCCCACGATCGCGCGGTCAAACACTCGTCTCATCTCGTCCGCGAGTGCCTGGAACGAAGAACAGCAGTGATGTTGATTCTCCCACACCGCCGTTCCCCATTGAGCCGCGCGTCTGGACAACAGTGTCATCACTAGGGCTACCTTAGATTGTTCAGTGACGAAGGTAAGGGGCTGAAGAGAGAAAAAAATAGAGCATTTCGTTAAAAAGGCTCTACACAGATTGGGCTCACCCGCATATCTCTCAGGGGTAGGGATGCGCGGCTCGTGCAGATGGAAGTTCAGAGGGTCCTGGGGAACGGTCGGCGGGGGTGGCGAAGGGGACGCTCTCATTTTTTGGATTTGAGTGGTGAGCTCGGACACCTGCGTTACCAGTGCTTGCATGGCACGACCAGTAGCCGTTGCTTGTTCGTCTTGATCTTCGTCTTCATCCATCCGTGCAGCACTGCTCGTGAGGAAATTCTGTAGCTCCGTTGTACTTACTGAATCCATAGTGGTCAGATCGTTCTGTCAGTCAGGGCCAGAAAGAACGATAGGATTCAAGTGCAATGAACAACTGTTTATTCACAAAAGAATAGAAGTAGTAGGTTCAGAAGGAAGTCTCAGTCTCTGGCAGGACACTGGCAACGCAGGGACGCAGATGGGCAGACTCAGGCAATCCAGGCAGGAACAAAGGTGATCCGGGCAAACGATCAGGCAGGAGAACTGGACGAGAGACACAGGTAAATCCAGAGAGCCTCAATAACGATCTGACAAAGACAGGACAAACTCACACACAATAAATAGGGTGCCGTGATGAGAAACAGCTGACGCTGATCCGCTCATCCGCTCGTCAGCCTCAATCACAAGCCACGCCTATCAATACACACACAACCATACTCACAGCGCAAGGGTGAGACAGTGAATCCATGAACCGTGACAGTGCATCCCTGTGTGATTAATAAGCAGAGCCCATGGGTGCACAAATAGGCGCAAATGCATTTGCTGTTTAAACAACGTGGCGCAGGACGTGAAAATGATAAATGCATCGAACTGAAACTGGCAAAAAACACTTGCGTCGCCCTTGGCACTGCATTGTGCCGGGTGTAAGATAGGGCCCTATATGTCAGCGCACTGCACACGAGGTATCAATTAGCCAGCGTTAGTTTTGTAAACATTAGTACCACCTTGTGTAAGAAACATGGGGGGAACAGAATCTGACGGCAACTAATCCAGCTGTCGGAATCCATTCACCCACCAACATTATGAGAGATATTGATGTAGCTTAAAGGGCATATTGCAGGTTAGAGTACCCAGTGAGTCAATGCATAGAAAAACTACATAGGAACCAGATTGAAATATAAATATATACTTATAAAACGTTATTAAATCTTCTAGAGTCATTTTTGTGAGAAAATCTGAAAACCACCAAACCAGAAGTGACGTAACGGGAGGGAGTGCGGTCAAAGTAAACAATAGGAAAGCAATGGATAGCAATGACAGTTTGGACACTGAGGAAATTGTAAATGTTTACGCATATGACGGACCTCAGCCATATACGTTAATTATGAGCCTGCTATGCAGCCAAGAGAGCAGGGACAGGCCAGGATTAGACAGAATAACGGTCAGAGGAGACAAACTGAGTTGTGATGTGAGGAGAACAGGGCAGGTGTCTTGGTGAGAGACCTGTGTTAGCTCATAGATAGGCCTATATCCACATTAGCCGACGATATGTATTACACTGTGCTCAGATCACAATATTGTAGGCTACAGATTATTATCATGTATCAGGCAATAGCAAAGTATTGGACCTTTACCTGCATGTGTTGTGTCAGCCATTTGGAGACAGTTTCCAGAGAAAGAGGGACTTTATAAAAGCTTTGAATGTCCCCATTTTGGTGACAATGAATAAAAAAATAATCACAACTGTCTTACTGTATAAAAACTTTATATGTAGAAAAAGCCAATACAAAAATTAAAGTGGTTTTGTACAGATTGAAAATTAATTGTATAACTATTTATGATAATAATAAGTTTTGGCTGCAGACTAATAACAAACACATAAATGCATTACATTACAAGTTTATGAAACTCGAAGCAGATGCAGAAGTGAAGTATTTTCACCTGCACATAACGCACCCAGACACGGAAGATCTAGCACCGTCCTTTTTCTTGTTCGGAAACTTGTGGACTCGAAGTCCTGATAGGCCATAATTCACAATAATTTACCACGACGATGATAAATTGAAATACAATAACCACTGAAAACACACTAAATCACGACTGCTCATACTGATTACCAAACTAATCTGTACAAGAGAATGCATAGCCCGGCAAACGACTCTAGTGTTGCCAACTATTTTCAAAGGAAAGTAGCTAACGTCTTCCCTAAAAGTCGCTAAATGTCGCTAGATGATGTCATACGCCAATTAGCATATTCATGACATCATCGCGTCATACTTGCGTTCTGCCTGCCTAATGTGTTTTCTCTCTAAATTCATGCTCGCATTCTGTATTTTAATGTAATATAATATAATATAATATAGCCAAATGTCCAATAAAGCTGTTCTCATCACCTATATTATTTTTTGTCAGACAATAGAACAAGTAGCTATGATATAGTGAATGACTACATTTTTTTATATGTGTAAAATTATCTGAATTGAGAGAGTTCTGGAACTGGGTGAAAGCTCTGTGATAGCGAGTATTACAAGTAATAAGCAAAAGAAAAGAAAGGAAATTAAAATGGTCAAACAAAACTCTTTAAATTTAAAACAAAAGAGAAGGAGATAAGTGACAAGTCCGTGGAAAAACAAAAAAACTGCCACGCGCTCAACACATGAATGTGCTGCTGCCTGTCTCAGCCATTCACTGAACAAGGTAGACGCAGTTAGAGAGAGTGACGGCATGGAGAAAGCAAGACCTCGCGCTTGCAGAACAGTACAGGCAACATCTGGAAGTTACCGAGGTTTGTCTAAAAAGTTGCTAGATTTGTCGCTAGTCGCTTTTTAAAAAAAATTACGCTAAAGGGGTCTGAAAAGTCACTAAAAATAGCGACAAAGGTGCTAAGTTGGCAACACTGAACGACTCCCTCTGGTGACGTAATATGGCGCGATGATGAAAAAAAAGCGTTTTTTTTTAACACGGTCAAGGAAACATCTCGGTTATGTATGTAACCCTCGTTTCCTGAGTACAGGGAACGGAGACGTGTCGTCGGGGGAGTTCCCTGACGAATTGGGATCACGCTATGGAGCCAACTGCCTTAGAGAGAATTAAAACGAGCCAATGGACATTGGCATGCAATATTTGCATTCCGCAGCCCGCCTACCAGCGCGGGTATAAAAGGCGGAAGTAAACATTGTGCAATGCTTTTCGCTGAGGAGCCGAAAAGTGTCCAGTCCTCCGCGAAGGTACAGCAACATGGCGAAGGGATGACACGTCTCCGTTCCCTTTCGTCTTGGGAACTCCGACGTGTCGTCGGGGGAGTTCCCTGACGAATTGTGATCCCTAATAAAACGCCATGGTGCTGGCCCCTTCCAGCGCCCGGCTAAGCTACCCTGGAGCAGTTTCTTGAATAAGTTGCGGGAGCTAGCAAGGGAATCACACTGCTGTTCCGCAAGACCCGCTCAGTGGATATTGGATAACACTGGGAAAGTGTGCCCCCAAAAGAAAAAAGGGGGGACGCTGCGGAAGCCCCAGCCTGACTGAGGAAGGCCAGGAATACACATATATACTAGCCCAGTGGGATAGTGAAACATATGGCAGTCCCTGAGGTAGTCCCAATCCGAGAGAAGTGGGAGCGTACTCATAAGGGACGACGAACGAGTCTGTCAAGGGGAAGATATGGCTGAACTGCACGTGGCATCATGGGTCACAGTAGAGACCACTGGAATCACCCAGTCTACTTAACAACTCCCGACTAGAGGTAGCAGACCTGGCGCTGGGCGGTCCGCCGCACCCAGCACCGAGGGGTGATGGAGCAACTCACGAGGCTACCGACGTAGGGTGCCAACGGAGCAAAGAACGCACGTATCCGCTGCGAGGCGGAGTGGCGTAGCAAGCCGACACAACCTATTCCCTCGACCCACTGGCCGTAGCCAGAACTCGGGAGGAAACAGGTTCCACACGAAGGCTATAGAACCTAGCGAACGTGTTCGGTGTCGCCCAGCCCGCAGCTCTACAGATGTCTGTCAGTGAGGCGCCTTGAGCCAAAGCCCAGGAAGCGGCAACACCTCTAGTAGAGTGAGCGCGCAACCTGGGAGGACAAGGCTCACCCAGAGACTCATATGCTCGGGTGATAGCATCCACTAACCAGTGGGCTAACCTCTGCTTGGAGACGGCCTTCCCCTTCTGCTGGCCTCCGTAACAGACAAAGAGCCGATCTGAGGTTCTGAAGCTTTGCGTTCTGTCAATATAAACCCGCAGAGCGCGGACGGGACAGAGAAAAGCTAGGGCTGGGTCTGCCTCCTCCTGGGGCAGCGCTTGCAGGTTCACCACCTGGTCCACGAAGGCTCAAAGGGAGGACTTTGAAGAGCTCTAAGTACCAGAGCTAGGTCCCAAGAGGGTACAGAGTGCAAAACACGAGGTGGATTTAACCTCCTGGCACCCTTAAGGAATCTGATGACCAGGTCGTTCTTCCCCAAGGACTTACCTTCCACTGCATCGTGATGCGCGGCTATTGCAGCGACATACACTTTGAGGGTGGAGTGGGACAGCCTTCGCTCCATCCCATCTTGCAAGAAGGAAAGCACGACTCCGATCGGGCAAGTTCGGGGGTCCTCCTGACGGGAGGAACACCAATCGACGAACAGGTTCCACTTCAACGCATAGAGGCGCCTCGTAGAGGGGGCTCTAGCGGAATTGATGGTGTCTACCACTGCCTGTGGTAGACCACCTAGAACCTCCGCGTCCCGTCCAGGGACCAGACATGGAGTTTACAGAGGTCTGGACGCAGGTGCCAAAGAGTGCCCCGTCTCTGAGAAAGGAGGTCCTTCCTCAGAGGAATCGGCCAAGGAGGGGCTAATGCAAGGAGCATGAGTTCCGTGAACCAAGTCCTGGTAGGCCAATATGGCGCCACCTGCTCCTCGTCCTCCCTGACCTTGCACAGGGTCTGTGCAAGAAGGCTCACTGGGGGAAACGCATACTTGCGCAGGTCCTGGGGCCAGCTGTGAGCCAGGGCGTCCATGCCGAGGGTCCCCTAGGTCAGGGAGTAAAACCACTGGCAATGGGTCGTGTCTGGAGAGGCAAACTGGTCTACCTGTGCGATTCCGAAGACACTCCAAATCAGCTGGACCGCCTGGGGATGGAGTCGCCATTCTCCTGGCAGGGGAGGCAACCGTGAGAGCTCGTCTGCCAGACGGTTGAGCTCCCCTGGAACGTGAACGGCACGAAGCGACCTCAGATGCTTCTGACTCCATAGGAGGAGGTGGGAGGCGAGTCGCGACATACGACGGGAGCGTAGACCACCTTGATGGTTGATGTACGCAACGGTCGCAGTGCTGTCCGTACGGACCAGTACGTGCCTGTGTCTGAGAAACCCCTTTAGGCAACGCAAGGCTAGGCGTATTGCTTGCAACTCTAGGCAGTTGATGTGCCAATGCAGCTGGGGCCCCGTCCACAGACCCGAGACTGCATGCCCGTTGTACGTGGCCCCCCAACCCATGGCAGAGGCATCCGTGAAAACCACAGCATGCCTGGAAACCTGGACTAAGGGCACTCCAGCCCGAAGAAACGCAGGATCCGACCACGGGGAGAAGGTTTGGCGACCCGGAACGTGCCGCTGTGCCACGCCCACCTCGGGACTCGATCGTGAAGCCAGCGCTGAAGCGGTCTCATATGTAACAGGCCGAGCGGCGTTACTGCGGCTGCGGCTGCGGCTGCCATATGCCCCAGGAGCCTCTGAAATTGTTTCAGTGGAACCACTGTCCTGCCTTGAAAGGACCTGAGGCAGGTGAGCACTGACTGGACGCGTCCCTCCGTGAGGCACGCAGTCTAGGCGACCGAGTCCAGCTCCATACCGAGATAAGAGATCCTCTGCACGGGGAAAAGTTTGCTCTTGTCCCAGTTGACCTGAAGCACCAACTGGCTGAGGTGCCAAAGCACCATGTCCCTGTGATCGCACAACACATCTCGCGAGTGGGCTAGAATGAGCCAGTCACCGAGATAGTTGAGGATGCGAACGCCTTGTTCTCTTATGGGAACAATGGCCACCTCCGCGACTTTCGTGAAGACACGAAGCGACAGGGCCAGCCCGAAGGGTAGGACTTTGTACTGATACAAATACTGATACTGATGAGCATCTTGAAGGGGAGTTTGTGCAGGGCCCGATTCAAAACCCGCAGGTCCAGGATTGGCCATAACCCACCGCCTTTCTTGGGTACAATGAAGTAGGGGCTGTAAAACCCAGACCTCATCTCGGCAGGAGGGACCGGCTCGATCGCGTCCTTCGCCAGCAGGACATCGGTCTCTTTCCACAAGACAGGGGCGTCCACCGACCGCACACGGGTAAAGTGGACGCCCCTGAACTTGGGAGGCCGGCGTGCAAACTGAATTGCATAGCCGAACCGAATGGTGCGGATGAGCCATTGGGACGGACCCGGAAGCGCTAGCCAGGCTTCCAGATACCGCCCCAACGAACCCAGCTGAACCACCGGCGTACCCGCGGAGAGGCAGGGAGGTGGAAGACAGGGACTAGGCTCTGGTGGCGTTGTAGCGACCGAGAGCAGGGTCTGGGTGTGCTTGACACCAACCTGCTTCCGCCGGGGGGCAGACGGCAGAGAAGGCCCGTGGACATTCTGCTGCGGGCTGCCGGGTGGCGAGTGGAGGGGGAGAGACGAGGAACGAGGGCCTGACTCCTCGTATCCTGGTCTCTGCGCCTCCGGGCCCAGCCGCAGACCGGAGTGACCAGAGTCACTGCTATCCGCGAACTGGGAAGAGCGGAACGAGGGTGTTGCCGCTCGGGGGCGGCACACACTGCCATTCTGGCCCTCTTGGACGGGGGAGACTGTGTGCCCACCAGTCTCGGCCGTGGATGACCTGGAGGAGGAAGAAGAAACTGCTCTTTTTTTGAAAATGTGGGTACCGCTGGCCGAGTGGTCAGCGGCGGAACAGAAACAAAACTGAAAAAAGTATTCTCCACCCGGCCCTCCCCCGGGGGAAGGAGGTGTGCAGAGGCACCCTCCCTGGGAGCAGCATCCAGGTTCCTCTCCAGGTCGCCCGTCTCAGGGGCGCTTTCTGCTCTTCTTCTTTCGGGAAGGGGCCAGAGGCGTCTGAGCTGGCTTGGCCGCCCTCTTACGATCAGACCTCCGTCCCCCAGGGGTAGACTGCTGCCCTGGAGGAGGAGCGGCCGTAGAAGGGCCAGTCGGAGGCTCTACGGCCACAGAGGACGGACCTGCAGCAGTCCGTCTCCTGTGCAGGACATGCCGTATCGCCTCAGACTGCTTCTGGGCGGTGGAGAACTCTTGGGCGAAGCTCTCCACGCGTTGCCGAAGAGGCCCCCTTGGGATATGGGGAAGTTGAGAAGTTTGTTCTTCTCCGCTTCCCGCATATACGCAAGGGTAAGCCAAAGGTGGCGCTCCTGGACCACCAAGGTGGACATCGCTCGACCCAGGGAACGTGCGGTGACTTTCGTCGCCCGGAGGGCAAGGTCCGTCGCCGCACGCAGCTCCTGCAGCAATCCTGGGTCGAGACCACCCCCCTGCATGTCATGGAATGCCTTGGCCTGGTGGACCAGCAGCAACGCCATAGCATGCAGGGCGGAAGCGGCGTCTCCACACGCCATGTAGGTATCCCTGGTCAGACCAGAGGAAAACCTACAGGCGCGGGAGGGGAGTGAAGGGGTTCCCTGCCAGGAGGAAGCGGTCTTAGGACACAACTGCATCGCTATAGACCGCTCCACTGGGGGGATTCCCTCATACCCGTGCGCCGCCCCGCCATCGAGAGTGGTGAGGGAGGAGGAGCGAGGTTGCCTACGTCTGGTCGCCAGAGGGGCCAGCCAAGACTTCCTCAACTCCTCAAGCAGTTCCGAGAAGAAAGGGACCGGAGCGGGCCGCGGGGCAACAGAACGACCTGCTCCGAGACACCAATCATCTAGCCGCGAAGGTTCGGGACTCGGTGGAGGGTTCCACGTGAGCCCGACATTCGCGGCCGCCCGTTCGAGCATAGCGGCCATTTCTGGATCATGCTCAGAAGGAGCCACCACACCCGAAGGGGGTAGTCCCACTGAGTCGTCACCAGAAGATGACCGCTCTCCCTCTGATGCCCTCCGATTTGATCCTCAGGCGGCGCCCCAAAGGAGACAAACGGGACCGCACGAGGCGGCTCCGGAAGCTCCCCCGGGACAACCAATGGCAACGAGCTACTAGAGGAGTGAGAAGCCCGTGAGGATCTTTCACCAGACAGAGTGTTCTGCACTGTAATCCTCATCCGCTCACCAACAGGAATCACCGAAGTAGCCGTCTGCCGAACTGAACCAGCAGATGAACTAGATCGGGGATTCTCTGAAGGGACTCCCCCATGTTTCAGGGATCTTAGTCTTGAACGCAGCATCGCCAGAGTCATGTTCCCGCAATGAGAACATGACTCGTTCACAAACGCTGCCTCAGCATGCCTTAAGCCCAAACACGAGAGACAGTGTTTATGACCATCTTCCTGAGGGAGAAGTCGACCGCATCCAGAAACGCACGGGTGAAACGACACCCTGAAAAGGACGCGAAACGCCCGTGTTGCTCTTTTAGGAAGAAAAAAGAACGCTCTTTTACGTGCCGTGGCACAAAGGGACCACCGCGGCAGACACAACGGGGAAACTGCAAGCCCGTGTGCTGCACTCACCAATACCAAATACCAGCCGTTAAAACAGCTCTTTTTTGTAGAGAGAGAAACGGCCGGCAACGGGAAGCTTGAAGCGCCGTCACACCAGCAGCAGAGGATCCTTCTCGTTCCAAAGAGGACTTGTAGATTTTTAGAAATTTTCTCGGAAAACACAGCAGCTCAAAGAGACACACTGGATGGCTCCGAAGCAAAAAGCATTGCGCAATGTTTACTTCCGCCTTTTATACCCGCGCTGGTAGGCGGGCTGCGGAATGCAAATCTTGCATGCCAATGTCCATTGGCTCGTTTTAATTCTCTCGAAGGCAATTGGCTCCCTAGCGTGATCCCAATTCGTCAGGGAACTCCCCCGACGACACGTCGGAGTTCCCAGGACGAAAGGGAACTCACGTTTTCTACTAAATTTGAGGCCTTATGTCTTGCAAAACAATTTTAAATCATATTTTCATACAAGTTTATATATTTATTAAAAAAAAAAAAAAAAAAACTGCTATATGCCCTTTAAAAGATGTTGATTCTGTTCTTTGGGTGGTGCTTAACCAGGATCAGTTTAACGATTTAATTTTTTTTGGCGTTTTTGCCTTTTATCATGATATGACAATATGTAGACAGGAAGTTGATTTATTTACTTAGCCATCACATTTCTGTCTTGCAAACAGGACTTTCACTAAGGACAATGCTTTTAAAGACAAGAAAGCAGTGGTGAAAAGATTTTTGAAGAGTTTGTTTTCTTACTCTTAAAACACTTTAAAAAGTAATTGTATTCATCAAGGAGGCATTTCATTGATCAAAAGTGACCTTCTGTTCTTAAAACGTTCTATTCAGGCAACTATAAAATCCACAGTATTCATTTTGAATTACCAATAACAATATACATGTTTTATTTTCAGCTGTTACCATCAACATCAACCCAACAGAGTGAATACTGAAATTATAACCACAAATGGTTGAAGGTGGTCCTTTCCCGGTTTTATTTTTTTTTCTCCCGTTTTCTAGAAGGACATTTTACCCTTTCTATGATAAGAGGATAGACTTTTTTTAAGAATGAAAAAAAAAGACATGCAAGATGTCTCTGAACCTATTTCTGGTCAATAACAGAAAGGTGAGAGACTACTCAAGTAAATTAACTTTGTTGATGTTGATGAGACCTTTCTTTTAGCTTTTAAAATCCTGTCAAAGTATCAAAATTTTCATTGCACCATGTCAGTTACTTCAGTCATTGATTGATACCTCAAAGATGAAAAGTTCCAGGCACATCTCCGTAATAACAAAGCCACTCTTTTTACCTCCGTCTACCTGACATTTTCAACTGTTTTGATTTTTTTCATTTTAATGCATTTCGCCTTGTTGCATCACCAAGATTCAAGCACTGTTAAAAGAATAATTATGTTAAAATTGTCAAAAATGTCACCAGCAGTGTTTGTGATTGTATATGTGTGTGCAGAGATTAAAAGGTATGTGCTAAACCTTCTTTTAGGACGTTTTAAAAATTAGGTTAAATGTAGATGCTGCTAGTGTCTGGAGTTGGGGTCACCATGATTTTGCCAAGTAAGACATGGTCCTGGATCAACATATTTTGTTGATCCTGGATCAACATTCCTGTCCCAAAATGTAGTCCTTACCCAATCCCTACCCCTAAACCTAACCCTACCCATAACTTTTCCCTAAAATCAGAGGGTAATGATAGGTGAATGACACTGATGTTTAAGTACTTCACCTTGGTTCTAAGCCTAAACTTGACATAAACTGTAAACTTGTCCCTCAAATATGATTGGTTAATTGGAAAGTTGATCCAGGAACATGTGGTACTTGGTGAAATCACGTTCACCCTGGAGTTGGAGAGTCGAGTGTTGTTGAGTTCCTCAAGTACACTTAACCTCTCTCCATACTACAATACTCAATACTACAACCAATAGCAAATTTCACTTAATTATTTTTTTTTATGATGCGTAAAGGCTTGCAAACTCATTTTCACTTTATTGAAAAGGGGATGGACTGGCGGGAGTAAATGCAAAATGTTTATTCACAAAATTTCACCTTACCTCACGCCTTCTTTTTTTCTTAACCGTTTCCAAACAGGTTTAACAAAACAAATTGGAGGGTAGGATGGGGAGCTTTCCTCGCTAAATTTAACACATAGTGCTTATCGCAAACAGAAAAAAATCACAAGGAAGAGATGTGCACACGCTCAACTGACAATAACTGCCTACAGACTGCTGCTGCTTCGCTGACTTTGAAAACAGCCGCCGCATATTGACTGGGCCTGGAAAAAGCTAACACTCATCCTTAAGTTAATCAGCATGCAGTCTGTTGAGAGCTCACCTACTGCTCCTGTCTCCGTAAATTTAACACGGCCAATGCATTTAGTTTCATGGACAGCTAATTCTGTTTGTTTTGAATGACATGCGCCATACGTTGACTGGGATGCTTAATTAGCACTATTATGAAAGTCTGTTTACAAATGAGCTGAGTAATCCCTGTGCCAGCATGCTTAGTTGTGCTTCTCCTTTTCCCTGGTACTTAAACTGCAGCACCGGGGCAGAATGAAAAGAGCACAGCAAGAGGTTAGCAGCTAGTGATTTTCCTCTAAATTCCATAATGGCTATACACTTTCAGCAAAGAACAACTGAAATGAATAGATCAAGGTCCACACAGCTGTGCCTCCTGCAGAACTCAAAATGTTTCACACTTCTTTAACTATAGGAACTGAGAGCTGCATATCCATAGTCCATAAATATGCATGAAAAATACTGTATGCTTTAGACGACATCCTTGGGCAGAAATGGATCTCGTCTGCGGCTTGCATATCTCCAGAGCATTCAGTGTACTGTAAACATCTGTCTGAAAGATAGAAGGATGATTTGTGTTTACATGATCACATTCAAAACCATCAAAACTCAAAAGGATGTGTCCATGATAGCAATTCACTTCTAAATTGTTTATTATGTGTTATCATAGGAACTTGGAGAAATTACATTTGGTTACATTTACATTTATATGCTGTTAGCAGACATTTTCTTACCAAAGCAATGCACAAATCATGTGAATGGCAATTGCATATACAGGAAGCTAAAACATGATGCAAGTTAGGTAAAAGGCATTGGGTAGAGCATTTATTGCAAGTGTGAAGATTGATACGCTTTTTTGGGGGTATGGGCCGCTGTCAGTGACAAACAATGTCTTGCATTAAATTCTAGACAATACTCACCTAGGCAAAGATGAGATATACTGGCTATTTGTGTACAGAAAGTAAAAATAAACCAAAGTTATTATGGAGTGTTACTGTCACTTTGTTAAAATATAGCTAACCCATAGAGTTGGTGTGTTACTTTTGAATAACTGCACAGACATATTTAATCTAGTCTCAGCCTCAGACGTCACACCCACGGACAGTTGGCTGAACGTATGATGCATATGGCACACTTTTCTGGAAACACTTCAGGAGTTTCGAAGTCGCGATCTGATTGGATGAATTCTACAGGATGTCCAGGAGACGTGTGTGTCACGTTCTTTATCGGTCCACCTGGAAACAAATTGTTGTGACGCCACAACTCGTGGAAGAAGAAAGCCGTTGTGTTTACTACTGTGACAATGAACGCTTACCAGGATCAACTAAATGCTGGATTTTCAAAAGTATGTGAAGTTTGCGGATCCATTATTGCAATAAACTTGTACAACGTTTTTGAATTATTAATTTATTAGATGCACACCAGTCTGTTATTGTAGGGACATCGACATTATATTTTCACGTCGCTAAAAATGACACGAGACAAAACATGTTGTGGGCGGGGGCGGGAGCGGGAGAAGGTAACATATAATTTTGCGGGAGCGGGGCAGAATCCTGCGGGAGCGGGACTGAAAAATCCGTCCTGCGCAGGTCTCTACCTCAAATCTAAATTGTTGATTGGAATCTATCCATTCTCCAAAACACTTGTCGTGGGGATTCTGGGGTCTATATATTGATTACAGTTAATATATAGAGTTCCTCCTTCAGGGACCAGTGGGTTGGATACGCAACCAGGAGGTTCACTTTCAGTCGAGAACGTCAGACGTAGTCTTTCGTCGACTGAATGGGGACCAAGCTTTGAAAGCGCCACTAAAGCTGCCACCTTTCAGTGTCTAGACAAAAGCCTCCTGATGCCCCCACCCTTTTCAGGTGGGGAAGGACAGGGCTTAGGCCGGAGAAGTCACTGCTGTTCCACAGGACCACTGGGAAAGCGTTCCCTGACATGGAAGGAAGGGACGCTGTGGAAGCCAAACCTACCCGAAGGGAAGAGTGGAGAATACACATATGAACTGGGCGAAGACCGGGCAGTACAACATATGGAAGTCACTGGGGTGGCTCCAGCCTAAGAAGGGGGAGACTCAGCTGACAGTGACGGCAGAGAGACTCTGCCGAGTGAAGACACGGGCTTGCCGTAGGGAGCCGTACAGTGGAAGAATACACATATGGGATCGCAACATATGGACCCATCCTAACACAAGTTCCACACAAAAGGAAGCGAAAGGCAACTAGTGTGTGCATCCACTTCTGTATTTATACCCGCGCCGCGGGGGCGGAGTGTGTGATGCGAATCACGCACACCAATTCCATTGGCTCGTACTCAAAGAACATTAGCTCTCTGAAGCGATCCCCATTCAGTCGACGTAAGACTACGTCTGGCGTTCTCGACTGAAAGGGAACTAATATTAGGACAACGATATGCTAGAGATATGACCCTTCCCCAGTTTAATCTAACTCAGTACATTTACTTTTTTTATTAAGATAATAGATACAGAATAGAAGAGAAAGTGTTAGTATTAATGGATCAGGTGTTGCTGAAAAAAAGGCTGTCGTCTTCAGCCGTTTCTTGAAAATGGCCACGGACTCAGCAGCTCTGGTTGAGTTAGGTAGATCATTCCACCAGCATGGAACAGACCAGGAAAAGGTCAGAGAAAGATTTTTTGCCTCTTTGAGATAAAAGGGGGAGGAGCCAGTGGTTGTTCTGTAGGCAAAAGTCAGTGACTTAAATTTGATACGAGCGGCAACTGGCAACCAGTGCAGTTTTGTGAGGAGAGGAGTGGCGTGTGCTCTCTTCGGGTCGTTAAAGACCACTCTAGCTGCAGCATTTTGGACCAGTTGCAGAGGTTTGATAGTGCAAGCTGGAAGACCTGCCAGGAGAGCATTACAGTAGTCCAGTCTGGATAGAACAAGTGCTTGGACAAGGAGTTGTGTAGCATGCTCTGATAGGAAGGGCCTGATCCTCCTAATGTTGTACAAGGCAAATCTGCAAGACCGGGCAGTTCTAGCAATGTGGTCTGTAAAGTTCCTGGCTGACCTTGATGGAGTTATGGATGACGAACCTAGCTGAGTGGAGAAATTGTGGTGTAGTGTTGGGTTGGCCAGGACCACAAGCAGCTTTGTCTTTGCAAGGCTTAGTTGAAGGTAGTAGTCCTTCATCCAGCCAGAAATGTCTGTCAGGCAGGCTGAGATGTGAGCAGCTACAGTCGGATCATCAGGCTGGAATGAGAGGTAAAGTTGTGTGTCATCAGCGTAGCAGTGATATGAAAAGCCATGATTCTGAATCACAGATCCTAGTGATGTCATGTAGATGGAGTCACCTTCATTTATATAGATCTTTTAACAATATAGATTGTTTCAAAGCAGCTTTACAGTGATAATAGGAAATTAACCCTTGGATGCACAAGCTATTCAAACCCCTTCTAATGCACAACATGGGTCTAAAAAGACCCATATTAATTTCCTATGTTATTTCATGCATGGCTTGGGATATTTTTGTTTCATCTTTTGAAATCACTTTATTTCAGCATTTAATATTCCATGATCTATGAATTTATGAGTTATGAATATTCAAAATATCTTGTTTTCAATTATCACAAATTCATATTTTAATATTTCCTAGGTTTTGTGTTAATACATAAAGTTTATACACATGGGCCAAAAATGACCCATCTATGCAAGCGTGATAAAACAAAAGAATAAAGATAACTTTTTGTTAAAATAACCAATTTCGCATTTATTTAGATCAACACATTTACTGTAACACTTGAAATATGTTTATTGGCCCCTTTGTCACACATAAAACACATATAACCGATAACACTGAAATTGAACTATAGTGTAGTGCAACTGTAGTGAATTGTGGTGAATGTGACTGAATGAAAAAAAAGTGACAAAATAAAATCACGGGTACGGCGCCATCTTAAATTGCCATCTCAGTGCTTATATGTCTCACAAATGACAACTACACGTTTGTGCTCCTTGCACACGGGCCTGGTGCACTCTTCGATTGGCCCTCCTGCTGATGTCCTCCTGTGGCTGGGTGGTGGCTGCGTTTTTTTTTTTTAATTGTTACATTTATATAACGCTTTTGTCTGAACTCAAAGTGCTTTACATGGAAGGGGGGAATCTCCTCAACCACCACCAATGTGCAGCATCCACCTGGATGATGCGACGGCAGCCATAGTGCACCAGAATGCCCTCCACACACTGGCTTATTGGTGGAGAGGAGACAGAGTGATGAAGCCAATCAGTATATATGGGGATGATTAGGAGGCCATGATGATGGACAGAGGCCAATGCGCAAATTTGGCCAGGTGTGGCCAAACCTCCAGGTTTTTTGGAGGTGCCCTCCAAGCGCTTCTTCATATGGGGCATGACAAGCTCCTCGACCATGCAGCTCCTTGATGAATAGCCGTCCCGCATTGGTCACACCACCCAGGTAATCGGGGTGTTGTGCAGTAAAGTTGGTGTAGGCATTGAGGGTGGCAACATCCAGCACATTGTAGTATTGGATAATTTCTGGTTTCTTAACACTGTTATCATCCACTTTTTTTCATCATGCAGGGTGCTCAGGAGGACAACTGCCTTTCCCTTCTTCGACACATAGCTTACCAAGGTCATGTTACCATTGAATCCAAATTCTGAACAGTTCCATCGCAACGATTATTATTTATTTACGTAGGGACCGCTAACATGACACCATTCTAACAGAAAACCCTTAATGCGATCCGGCCACTCATTTGCACAAAACAGTGCCTGGTGGCTCGAGAACGCAAACAACGAAATGGCCCCCAAGGTACAAGTTTTGAAAAATGTATAATACAGAATTTTTTATCACTTCCGTGAACCGTAATTATCCCGACAATGTTTTATCTGTACAGAGGTGAAGGGAAGGGAAGGAGGCCTGGGGAGACTAGTTGACACTTCAGGACTGCGTTGTCATCGTGTCCAGGCGCAGGTCCTTCATCAGATCCGGATACGGCCTGGATTCGGCGGACTGCGGTAAACCTCGGGATAAACAGAGAGACTAATATTAGCGTAGACGCCATCCTTCTTATGATGTAACAAGTACATCAGGATTTATGGGAAGTGTTCCCGGTTCCGGCTGACCTAATCTATGCAGCCTAACATTGAATTATATAAGTCAATAAACTCAAACGGGATTTGTCATTTACACTAGATAGTTACATTAAGCACCAACACTTCAAAATAATTATATTTAAAACTAGACTTCTCAGTAATTCTGAAGATATTACAATAAATTACAGCAACACCTCCCCCTTTGCCTTTCAGACGAGGCTCATGTTTATAACGTTAATCTAGCGGGCTGGACTCATTTAAAGTAATGTAATCGTCTGGTTTTAGCCAGGTTTCTGTCAAACACAGCACATCTAGGTTCTAATCTGTAATCATATCATTAACAACAAGTGCTTTTGAAGTAAGGGATCGAATATTCAGCAACCCGAGCTTTATCATTTGTTCATCTGTATTATATCTGCTTTTTATTTGTTGAACATCAATTAAATATGTTTACCCTTAAATGGGTTTAGGAGTTTTTTGTTTGTCCTAATTTGGGGAACAGACACAGTCTCTATATGATGATATCTTGGTGAAAGAGTCTCTATGTGATGGGATTTATCTGACCTCAGTGAAATGAGACAGTTAGCAGACAGTCGGTTTGTCCAGTCTGTCTGCTTCCTGACCTGAGCCCCAGATTGTCATGTTTGAGCTCTAAGATGATGTGCCATCTTACTAGAGAGAAGAGCAGCACCATCCCAGGAGGGATGAATAACATCTCTTTTCAAAAGGTCAGGTCTGCCCAAAAAAACTTTTCCAATTGTCTATGAATTCTATATTATTTTGCGGACACCACTTAGACAGCCAGTCATTGAGTGAGCACAGTCTACTAAGTATCTCATCACTCCTGCGATCAGGAAGGGGGCCAGAGCAAAGTACAGTGCCTGACATCGTACTCGCGAGTTCACACACCTCTTTAACGTTAATTTTGGTGATCTCCGACTGGCGAAGTCGAACATCATTAGTGCCAACATGAATAATAATCTTAGACAATTAACGATTAGCATTAGCCAGCACTTTTAAATTTGCTTTGATGTCAGGCTCCCGGCAAACATGTGATTATGGTGGCTGGTGTCTCTATTTTCACGCTCCGTGAAATAAAATTGCCAATAACTAGGGCACATTCAACAGGATTCTCAGTGGGTGTTTCAATGAGAGGGGAGAACCTTTTTAATGTTGTTATCGAAACGGAAGAGCGGTGTTTTGTCCCTCGACTACAGCGTCTCACGGTCACCAAGTTGCCATGCTGCACGGGCTTTACAGCCAGAACCGAACAATGTACAGAGTTCACTAAGCTAGTCAAGAAGAGAAGTGGTCCAAGCACTGAGCCCTGAGGCACCCCAGTAGCTAGATGTTGGGTCTTAGACACCTCACCCCTCCACGAAACCCTAAAGGACCTACCTGAGAGGTAAGACTTGAACCATTGGAGTGTAGTTCCCATGATGCCCTTCATCTTTAGGATTGACAGAAGGATCTGGTGGTTAACTGTGTCAAAGGCAGCAGACATATCCAGCAGGATGAGAACTGAGGATTTGGAAGCTGCTTTTTCCAGTCTCAGAGCTTCAATTACAGAGAGCAGGGCAGTCTCAGTTGAGTGTCCGCTTTTGAAACCAGACTGGTTGTTGTCCAGGAGGTTGTTCTGTGTAAGAAAGGAAGAGATCTGGTTGAACACAACTCGTTCAAGTGTTTTCGTGATAAATGGAAGAAGGGATACCAGTCTGTAATTTTCCAGATGTGCTGGATTTAGAGTGGGTTTCTTAAGCAGTGGTGTTACCCGAGCCAGCTTAAATGTTGTGGGAATAGTATGTGTGAAGAGATGTGTTGATGATGTGCGTGAGTGCGGGTATTACTGAGGAAGAAATGGCTTGAAGTAGATTAGTGGGAATAGGATTAAGCGGACAGGTAGTAGGGCGATTGAAAAGGAGGAGTTTGGAGACTTCTGCCTCTGAAAGCAGGTAAATCATTACTATTGGTCACCCTTTACATCTGTCTGTGGGTTTTGCACATATTAACTAATGAAAAGTATAAAAAAGAGTTTGTGACTAAACCTTGTAACTTCATTGGATTCTCAAACTGTCAATAAAACCTTATAACTCCACCCACGTCTATTGTGAACAAGTGCCGCACACAGGGCCCTATTTTAACGATCTAAGTGCATGGTCTAAAGCGTACGGCGCAAGTGCAGTTAGGGCGTGTCCAAATCCACTTTTGCTAGTTTAACGAAGGGAAAAAAGGTAGGCGCACCAGGCGCATGGTCTAAAAGTGTTGTCCCTATTCTCTTAATGAGTAATGGGTGTGTTTTAGGCGTAACATGCAATAAACCAATCAGAGTCTCCCATTCTCCCATTCTCTCTAAAAGCCAGTTGCGCTAGTGCCATGGCGGATCCGATATTAATATGGCGGAATTTGCAAGCGGAAAAACTGAACGCTTCTCTAGCGAGGAAACGGATCTGCTTGTGCCTGAGGTTAAAGCGCGAGCAGACCATCTACAGGACAAAGTGTACGTGTGTTGTGGACCCAACTGGCGCACATTACTTATGCGCCCTTTATATAACAAAAAAATACTGCGCCATTGACTTTAGACCAGGTTTCAGTTGGTCAATGGCACAGTCTATTTCAGTTGCCTCAAAATAGCAACGCGCCAAAATGCACCTAAACACACCTCGTTTTCAGACCAGCACGCCCATGGGTGCACAAATGGGCGCAAATGCATTTGCTATTTAAACAACGTGACACAGGACGTGAAAATGATAACTGCGTTGGGCTGAAACTAGCAAAAAACACTTGCGTCACGCCTGGCGCTGCATTGCGCCAGGTGTATGATAGGGCCCACAGTTTTGACAGCTTCTGCTAAGGTTAGATAAAGAACTGATTCTTTGAATAAGTACAGTGTTTTCTTTACTCAAAAACACCATACTGTATATATAAAGCCACAATATAAACTTTGACAATGCAGTGTTTAATTATTTGAGAGTGTTTTTTGAAGATACAAAGTTTTCGCCATCAACGACAAAATACAACACTGAACATGAGCACAGCAGTTTTGTAGAAAATGTAATGTAGTGACGTGGATGACAGCAAAGTTATATATAAAATTGGATATATAGTATGTACAACGTTATTCACATACATACTTTATACTCATGTAAAACAACATATAATGCTTTGCAAATCTCAAGTGCTTGATAGGTGTTATCATCTCAAAATGTAAACTATACTATTTTCCCAACTGCTAAATGATACTATAAGGCATGAAGAAATTAAGATATAAACATTAACTTCATGATTTTCTGTAAAGCTGCTTTAAAACAATGTGAATTATTAAAAGTGCTATAGAGATTTAACTTGATAGTCTTCATTCCAAAACATCTGGCCGCTGAATGTCGTGATTGACCAATCAAAATAAAGTGTCCTATAGAGGTGTGGAATAATACTTTACACTCTTCAGTCACTCTCACAGCCTGTGATGTAGCAATATATTATTCATTAAAGATGCCTGCTTGGATATACACAGAAATGTGTGTCTTGTTCACAGAGGCGCCTGTCACCAGAGGGGGGAGTTCCTATTACAGGAGCCCTCTGCGTTTTAAAGCCTGTGTGATGACATTTGGTAAATGATTTAAACGTGCATGGCAGGTGTCTGCTAAAAGTGTCAAATGCTATATCAGTGTATATTTTGCCTTTTTATTTTCTTGCCAACCCAAGTCTGCCTCCTCTTTCTTTCTTTTCTTCTTGCTTCTTTTACTTTTCCAGCATGTCAAAGAATATTTTTTTCTCATCTCTATGATTGCTATACCCTGAAGCATTATTGGAGATGCTTCAAATACAATTCAGTGTTGGCCCCATTATGTTCATGTCCGTACTGACGATATGTGTACACACCATGGTGAGAAGAAAATAAGCTTTTTATTTGGTCTCTGGCAATTGTTCCCTTTCGTCAGCTTAAAGCATTTAGACTTACCATCATCTTATGTTTTCTTTTCCTCTCGCACTGACACAATGTAATCCCCTTGTGAGGAATGTCAAAGGAAGTGCAGTCTCTCCTTCGAGTCCCTGAGTCTTTTAATACAATTCCAAGATCTTTTGATCAGACTTGTGACCAGCAAACAACAAATTCCTGTGTAAGATTATTCCTCTTACCTCACAATCAAATCATTACAAGGGCAAAATACAGACTACACTTTTTCGTTTACTTTTTTTATTGTCTCCTCCATACTTGCCTTGGATAGTCGCCATATGAACAAACCACCTAGCCATGTCATGATTAGAAAAGGCCATGTGTTTGCATTACCTGGATAAATAAAGTTCTACCAGAAAGACTCGGGAGGCAAAATTACATAACAAAGCATTAATTTATTAAAAGACCAGCAAGCAAGTATAATGTTATGAGGTCCTTTGGCGTAGGCCCCGTCCGTAGGTCACAATCATAGGGTAACAGAATCTGCATTTACTGCCTGAAGACAAAGGCAGGGGCACAGGTGGTGGGGAGGATGGAGGTGAATGTTGGTGTCTGTGTAAGTAATGATCTTTTATACTACAAGTATTAGAACGTGATTGGTTAGATGTGAAGGTAATAAGCGACGTAACAATTGAGTCTTCCTGGCAGAACTTATGCTAGAGCTTTCATGTCATACTCTGCTCTGTAGAGAAACTAAAGCTTCCTGCAGCCATCTGTTTAAAGCTAGAATCTGTCATTTTTTTTCACAGCTAGGGGTCGCTAACCTCTTACAATAACAAAGGCGTAGATTGATGACGCAGTAAATGAGCGTGGAATCATGCAACCTGTTGTCATGCCGATGGATTTAACGTTAATAATGTTTAAGGGGAAATAATGTTTATGGATGAGTGAATACATTCATGTTTTTTAACAAGACTGTGGTATGAAGCAGGGTGTGATTGCTAATGAGAGACAGATATCAGCGCCACACGCGAGTCCCTCGGATATAAAGGATTGAAGAAATTTAATTCTGCCGAACTACCCGCAAGTGCTGAATTACTACTCAAACTGGTCAGTTTATTTGACAAATTTAACTTGTGAGGTAACGCAGCGCTGTTTCACTTAGTGTAATGTTACACTATCATACTAAACTGCATTTGAGTGAGTTGAAAGTTATAATGTTATTCTATGTGTTAGTTTGTTGGCTGTATGAGAGTAGCAGTAAGCTAGATCAACATTAGAATAACATACTGATCATTTTCTAACATTTCATCATGTTGAGGTATATAACATTGATTTGTTTTATGTACATTTGCTCACCTGTCTAATAAAGTACATGCAAGAATGGCGTCTCTGTTAAGTCGTGTAGCTCTGTCAAGTCAAAGTTTGTCGCTGACGCATAGCTCTAGGCATCTCGAAAATACCACGCCAATATTGATCCTCATTTTATTTATCCTTTTCTCGCAAAGTCTACTTGCCATGGTCCATAATGTTTGAACGAAACAACAACAGTACAAGCGAAAACCTTTTTTGTGTAAAAAAAAGTCTCTTTTTTTTTTTTTGACAGACTTTTTTTTTATTGAAGAAATATCAAAACAAACAGTAGAAATACAATACATTTCAAATGCTAGGGGGAGGTACAGATAGTATTATAGGAATACTTTAAAGAGTGTACATGCTTGTAAAATTCTAATAGCTTTTTGTTTCTTCGAGGGCAATATTGACTCAATATAAAGCTTCACTTCATTTTTAAATGCAACAAAACATGGCTTTTTCCCTGAAAATTTGCATTTATGTATGTGAAATTTAGCCATCAAAAAAAAAAAAAAAAAAAAGATAAAATAAGTGCGGGGTTTTTTATCTTTTGAGTTTACAATACCTAGTAGAACATCTTTCCACAGTAATGTAAAATTTTCATCAACATTTCCAACAATGAAATAAAGAACATTTTGTCAAAAAAAAAAGACACATAAGGGCAGTGCCAAAATAAATGAACAGCTGTCTCTGTGTCACGGTTCACCATCTATCTCTGCACTACATTCCCCAGAATCCTCTTTGGCACACCTGCAATTACTCTCCTCTGAATACTAATCACCTGCACCTGTTCACAATCAACAACCTCATCAGCAAGCTCTATAAAAACACTCACTGTCAGATCAGTCTTGGTCAAGCCTCCAACAGGAACAGACCATTACCCATTGTCTTCCGAAGTC
The DNA here is from genome assembly GCA_026230005.1 of Gila orcuttii. Classification (NCBI taxonomy): domain Eukaryota; kingdom Metazoa; phylum Chordata; class Actinopteri; order Cypriniformes; family Leuciscidae; genus Gila; species Gila orcuttii. The sequence goes on along the minus strand of JAPDVR010000016.1, from coordinate 18,081,631 downwards.
TCTGATGCAGCCAGCGCCAGCCAAGTAACAAATACTCACCTGTGAAATACTAACCTCTGTATCCCTGTTCCGCTGTCTCCAGAAATCCTGTCTGGATCCTTGTTCCCCGAGATCCTGTATTCTCCTGAGCTTCCTGTGTTCACGCTGAGTTGACTTGCTTGTGATTGCATCTGAAAGAGAAATGACAAGTATTAAAGAACTGTGACTGCTTGACATCAGCTAACCTGAAGAGGTCCTGCTCACCTGTAATCTGCCCCGCATGTAGTGATCTTCACCGAATCTGCACCTGAACTTTGCTCACCTTTGCACTTGTGTCACTGTAAATAAAGCTGTGTTTGGATTCCCTTACCTCTGTCTCCGTGCCTGTATCCTGACAGAAGGCTTGACCCAAGGAAACAGATATTCGACGGTATGGATCCAGCAGTTCTGTCTCTCCTGAGCCTGCGTCAAGGAGACCTCACCATAGAGGATTATTTGGTAGAGTTTTGTGAACTCTCTCATCTGTTGGACTTCAATGATGTGGCTCTTAAGGACTTATTTAAGAGGTTTAAATGAACCTATCCGGTCTTGTTTGCCAGGTGGGAAGATTAATTTTTCCCTGGCTCATTACATAGACCATGCCCTTTGGTTGAGCAGTTCAACTTTTACTATGGGTTTTGCGGATGAGGAGCCCGAAATCCACGTCAGTCTTCCCAAGCCTGCACGTCACGGCAACCATCAACCCAGCTCACTCTCTATTCAACACACCGCCCGTCATCATCCGGAATTCAGTCGCCGACCCGCCAGAGCCAGCCCCAAGGGTTCCTCGCTTCCCCGCTGTTCAGCCTGAGACTCCCGTGTGGCCCCGAGCCCGGAAGCTGGTTTCTAACAGTAGGGACCTGGGGGCAAAAATGGCGGATCCGGCGCTCAAATCCGTGCGATCAGCACAAAATCAGCTTCCCTTCTCCGGTCCTCTGTCCCAGGTCTTACTTCCACCTCCAGCCCAGGGCTTCCTTCGCCGCTGGTCCCGTCCAGCCCAGGGCTTCCTTCGCCGCTGGTCCCGTCCAGCCCAGGGCTTCCTTCGCCGCTGGTCCCGTCCAGCCCAGGGCTTCCTTCGCCGCTGGTCCCGTCCAGCCCAGGGCTTCCTTCGCCGCTGGTCCCGTCCAGCCCAGGGCTTCCTTCGCCGCTGGTCCCGTCCAGCCCAGGGCTTCCTTCGCCGCTGGTCCCGTCCAGCCCAGGGCTTCCTTCGCCGCTGGTCCCGTCCAGCCCAGGGCTTCCTTCGCCGCTGGTCCCGTCCAGCCCAGAGCTTCCTTCGCCGCTGGTCCCGTCCAGCCCAGAGCTTCATGTCACGCCTGCAAAGCCAGAGCCCGCTGATCCTGCGGTAGGATACCCGAGGGTCCGACAGCTCCACCGTGGCCACACCCGCTGCCTGTTCCGCCCTGGTCCCACGAACTGCCAGCTCCGCCCAGGAGGCTTCCAGTCCTGTGCAACCATGCCCTCGTCAGCCTCCAGGGCGCCCACCCTCCCACCCCTTTGGATGTTATACGGCGCAAGGACGCGCCTTCAGAGAGGGGTGGGGTTCTGTCACGGTTCACCGTCTATCTCTGCACTACATTCCCCAGAATCCTCTTTGGCACACCTGCAATTACTCTCCCCTGAATACTAATCACCTGCACCTGTTCACAATCAACAACCTCATCAGCAAGCTCTATAAAAACACTCACTGTCAGATCAGTCTTGGTCAAGCCTCCAACAGGAACAGACCATTACCCATTGTCTCCCGAAGTCTCTGATGCATCCAGCGCCAGCCAAGTGACGTATACTCGCCTGTGAAATACTAACCTCTGTATCCCTGTTCCGCTGTCTCCAGAAATCCTGTCTGGATCCTTGTTCCCCGAGATCCTGTATTCTCCTGAGCTTCCTGTGTTCACGCTGAGTTGACTTGCTCGTGATTGAATCTGAAAGAGAAAAGGCAAGTATTAAAGAACTGTGACTGCTTGACATCAGCTAACCTGAACAGGTCCTGCTCACCTGTAACCTGCCCCGCACGTAGTGATCTTCACCGAATCTGCACCTGAACTTTGAATACTCACCTTTGCACTTGTCACTGTAAATAAAGCTGTGTTTGGATTCACTTACCCCTGTCTCCGTGCCTGTATCCTGACACTCTGGCTTCTTTTTGCAAAAACTACAACTTTCATCAATATCTTTTTTAAATCTGGATAAGTAGTGTTTAGCAGGGTATATCCTATGAAGGAGTTTGAAAGATACTTTAACCTTGTTTGTTAAGAGAAAGCGATTGGGTAGAAGCCAGACTTTTTTCAGTCAACATCACTCACAAACTGACGCAATAACGCCAGTACGCAATAACATTTGGTCTTGAAACAACATCTTTCTGGAAAAGGGCTCTTATTGACCTGTTATAATTACAGGAGAAACATTTTACCTACAAGAGATTGATTTGGTGAGAGGGGTGGAAATTGCTGGTAATTTAGTCTTTTTTTGTAGTTTAAATAACATACAAATTTTAGGAGAAATTGCTCCAAAAACAATTGCAAATTCCATTGGTGGTATAGGAATATTATATTTGAACATGAATTCCTTAAGTAAAAAGGCCATCTGAATTAAATAATTGGTCCACCAAAACAATATTATTTCAAAACCAATTTTTAAAGAAGATAGTTTTTTTTTTGTTTGAAAAGAATGTCCTTATTATTCCAGATAAAGTATTTGTGTGGTGAAAAGTTGTGTTTGTAAATTAAACTCCATGCCAGAAAAGCTTGATGAAATGCAGAAAGTTTCACAGGTATTTGTTAATATCGAAATTGGAAACAAGGAAGAAATTTATGCCACCCAGACTAGATAAAATATGTAGGGGAATAATTTTCCAAATAGAGCTTGGATACCTAACAAGTTGTCTAATTCCCTTGATTTTGAAAGTATTGTTTAATGTAGCAAAGTTCAGGAAATTGAGACCACAATTTTCATACGAGTTCATTAAAGGTGCCTTATGTCAAAAAATCAATTCATACTCCACATATTCCATACCAGATGGGGGCAGTATACCTCCAGAAAGTTGGCCTACTCTAGTCTGTTTTTTAGTTTCAGGTTGTTAATCTTCTAAAACCGTCAAATAGTCCGCTTTGTCCCGCCAAAGCCTATTTTGATCGGTGAGGGATGTAGAATAGAATGACTGCTACCGCTGCGCTTGACAGGGCGCATTACGAGCAGAGAGAGAGAGAGAGAGCTCGGCCGCGCGCGCGCACTCTCACGTCTACAAACAACACGAGCGCGGTCCTGCTCTCTCTCCCTCGCGCATATTAATCAAATCAATTGACACTATAGTAAGACCGCAGTTTCACGTGGAGCATTTGGAGATTTTTAGAGATTAAAGAGATACAAGCCGTGCGAGTTATTCGTGTGTTGCAGTTTGGCTGGTGGTTATGTATGTTGCCCGCATACCGCCTCCCATGGCCGAAACTGGTATTAGACACCGGCCGGGCCGGGGCTAGTAATTTAGCATGCTAATTCAGGTTTATATCTCGGCAGCACTATAACTTGTCATTTTTTTAATGACATCATTGCACTTATTTCTTCTCATTCTTTTGATACGTGTAGCTCATTTTTGGGATATTTTTACCTCAATTTTTACATATGGCACCTTTAATACTGATTTTCTTAAATAATGAATCCTATTTTTCCAAACAAAACCAAAAAGCATCTTAATCTCCCTCGATATTTTATCATCAACCTGAAGAGCCATAGCTGTATAAGTTAACCGGGACAGACCTTCTTCTTTAGAAATCAAAACTCTCCCTCTTAATGACAAGTCTCTTAGAAGCCATTGATTAAACATCCTCTGAGTTTTTTGAATAACAGGATTAAAGTTTAATGAACTTCTATTCTTTTGATTCTTATTTATTGGAATTCCTAGATATTTGACTTCTGTTTTTACTGGAATGTTACAATAAGATGCCACTGAACATTCTTTGACCTCCATAAGTTCACATTTCTTTACATTCAGATAAACACCGGAAGCTTTAGAAAACTCTTCTATTATTTTAATTGCAATGCGTATTTGGTTATCGTTTTGGAGAAAGAGGGTGCACACTAATAATTGCGGGGTTGTTTTAACCGAACTTTGGGTCAAATATGGACAAACCCAGCCGTTGGGTTAATTTTTACATTACATTTTTAACCGAACAGTTGGGTTTGTCCCTATTTGACCCAAAATTGGGTTAAAACAACCCAGCATTTTTTAGAGTGTGGTGTCATCTGCTAATTGTGTTATAACAATTTCTCTATCAATAATAGTCATACCTTTAATCGTACTGGTTTTAATATGATTAGCAAGAAGTTGACTTATTAACAGAAATAAATATGGAGAGACAGGGCAACCCTGTCTAATCCCTCTAGACAAATTGAATCTACTAGAAGTGCTACCCAACAATTAAATTGAACTGTTGTTGTTCTTATAAAGGGTTTTAATTGCGCTAGTGAAGAAATTTCCAAAACCAAATTTTCTAAGTGATTCAAAAATAAATTGATGCTCTACGGAGTCAAAAGCCTTACAGAAATCAAGGAAAAGAATTAACCCATTATCTTCCTTAAATTCAGGATAATCCAAAATATCTAAAAACTAATCTTATGTTGTTTGTGATATGCCTATTCCTCATGAAGCCAGATTGAGTTTCATCGATAATTGAATCTAAAACAACTTTGAGTCTTTTAGCGAAAATCAGGGCAAATATTTTATAATCATTGTTCAGTAAACTGATTGGACGCCAATTATCAAAACACAGTAAATCCTTTTTTGGTTTGGGGATTAAAGTGATTAATCCTTGAGCCAAGGTGGGTGGAAGGCATTGATTATTGATACTTTCAATAAACATCTTGAGCAAAAAAGGGGCCAAATCTTTAATGAATTACATATAAAATTCAGCGGTCAAACCGTCCGTACCTGGCGATTTATTATTTTTCAAGTGATTAATTGCCTTTATCACTTCCTCAACAGAAATAGGCATATCGCAAAGTTCATTTTCATTTTTGTCAATAGTTTTCACCTCTATAGAACTCAGAAAGGCATCAGATACCGCTGGAGAATAATTGGATGTATATATTTTCTTAAAAAATTCACAACAGTAATTAGAAATTAGTTTATGGTCCTTTGTTACAACCCCATTCACATTTAATTCACCAATGTTGTTATTATTATGGAGTCTCTCTAAATTAAAGAAGTATTGTGAATTTTGTTCACCTTCTTCGAGCCAACGTCTCCTTGAACGGACAAACGCACATTCAGCTTTCTTTCTATATAGATCATCTAGTTTGATTAGCAGATCTGATAATTGTAATTTTTCTTCATCCATCAAATCGTCTGGACATTTATTTGCTTGTTTTGTTATTTCAACAACTATGTCGGTTTCTTTAGCTCTTTCATGTTTGGCTATCTGGCTGCCAAATTTCCTTAAATATTCAGCGACTTCAAATCTCAGAAGTTCCCAATTTGAGCAAAATGCATCTTCCTTATTTGCTTTATACCAAAAGCTACTTATCAACCCAGTGATTACTTTTTTAACCTCGTCATATAGTAGCAGAGAATTGTTAAGCTTCCAATATGATCCATTCATAAAACAACTTGTATTAGAGAATTTAATATTAATGCTGATAGCTTTGTGATCTGTGAGCGGAGTTGAAATAATGTCAACTTCTACGTCATCTTTATTAAAGTAACACCAAGGAACTTTTCCTCTGCGGTCGCCCTACAGGTTGGAAGCGGAATTGTCCATTACCGCTGTCGTAAATAATTTAGCCTACCGCAGCCTACTGTTGCACGCGCACGTTCGCTGTTTATCCAGCACCGGCTTTGGAATCAACAATGGCCACAGACAAGGTAGAGTATGATGCATGATTTTATGAAAGACATCACAAACGAAGAAAAACTATGTATGCCGTAAAGCAGTCGAATTTCGTAGTTCTTTTTGTGCTCCGGTTACTACCCGAAACCCGAAGTTACATAGTGCCAGTAAAAGTGATACAGACCACGTCAGGCTATGGGAGACGTGTCATTCAACCTATTGTAAGTCGATGTACCATCACAAGGGTCTTGGAAATATATTATGAAGGTTGAAAAACGTCTCGGTTACGTATGTAACCCTCGTTCCCTGAGTAGGGAACGGAGACGTTACGTCGGATGACGACGAATGGGGTTTCGCTTAGAAAGCCTATCAGCTTCGAGTATTACAAAACGAGCCTATGGCAAAAAAATGCCATGGGTCTGCGGAATTTGCATGACGTAACTCCGCCCCACCTCGTGGGTATAAAAGGAGGAAGTCCGCAACAGCAGTTTATGTTTCTTCGCTGAGGAGCCAAGACTGAGCTCAGGCGATCCCCGCGGTACAGCGGAAAGTGGCAGGCAGACGTAACGTCTCCGTTCCCTACTCAGGGAATGAGGGTTACATACGTAACCGAGACGTTCCCTTTCGTTGTCACTCCGAGTTACGTCGGATGACGACGAATGGGGTTACCAGTCTAATCACGCCACCTTCTCAGCTGTCTTCCAGTGCCCTGCGTAAATCGAGATCCCTGTCATAGACTGGACGAAGGACTCCATTTAACACAGGAATACCAAGGTACACTGGGAAGCATATCCCAAGCTAGGGGAAGTATGCAATTAATGCCAACCCAGAGGGGGGGGACTTAGAGAATACACATATGACCCGAAGGAAACATATGGAGAACACTGGGGTGTCCAGCCGCAGGTGGAATATTTCAACCCCAGGGGTGGCAAGGTGGCTTGCCAAGGGAAAGACACATGCTCAGAGAGGCTTACAGTGGAAATACACATGTGGGGGTCGCTCAGGGGAGGGACCATGCACACGGGAGGCACCTAGCCGACGCGCAGGCAATAGACACTGGCGCCGACGTCAGGAGTGCTGGAGGAACTGGGCTTTCGGGGAAGCTCACCTGAGGAGAATATCGCACGTATCCAGTCCGTGGAGTGGAATGGCGAGCAAGCGAAGACACCTGAGCGGGTCCGGTACTAGCTAGTTGAAGCGAGTACATGAGAGGACACTGGCTCCACTCGGAGATTATAGAATCTGGCGAATGTGTTAGGTGTCGCCCAGCCTGCAGCTCTGCAGATGTCTGTTAGCGAGGCGCCATGCGCTAGAGCCCAAGAGGATGCCACGCTCCGGGTGGAGTGGGCCGTCACACCAAGGGGGCACGGTCGACCTTGCTGCTGGTAAGCCAAGGCAATGGCGTCCACTATCCAGTGAGACAACCTTTGCTTGGAGAGAGCCTTTCCCTTCAGCTTCCCACCATAACAGACAAAGAGCTGGTCTGAGGTCCTGAAACACCGCGTCCTGTCTACATAGGCGCGAAGAGCGCGTACTGGACAGAGCAGTGCCAAGGCTGGGTCTGCCTCCTCCGGGGGCAGCGCTTGCAGGTTCACCACCTGGTCCTGAAAGGGAGTGGTAGGAACCTTGGGCACATATCCGGGCCGGGGTCTCAGGATCACGTGAGAGAAAGCCGGTCCGAATTCCAGGCACGCTTCGTCGACGGAGAAAGCGTGCAGGTCCCCTACCCTCTTGATGGAGGCCAGTGCAACCAGGAGCGCTGTCTTCATTGACAGGAACTTAAGCTCGACTGACTGCAGGGGCTCAAAGGGAGCACTCTTCAGGGCAGTTAGAACCACTGAGAGGTCCCAAGAGGGAACGAGAGGAGGGCGAGGAGGATTTAGTCTCCTCGCTCCTCTCAGGAACCTGATGACCAGGTCGTGCTTCCCTACCGACTTACCTTCGACTAGGTCATGGTGTGCGGCAATGGCGGCAACATAGACCTTAAGGGTGGAGGGAGACAGCCTTCGCTCCAACCCCTGCTGAAGGAAGGAAAGCACAACGCTGATCGAGCATCTCCGGTGGTCTTCTCGGTGAGAAGAGCACCAGTCGACGAAGAGGTTCCACTTCAACGCGTAGACGTGTCTCGTGGACGACGCTCTAGCGGAAGTGATGGTAGCCGCCACCGCTGGTGGAAGGGTACTCAAACCTACCTCGAGCCGTCCAGGAGCCACACGTGGAGGCTCCAGAGATAGGGGCGAGGGTGCCACAGGGTGCCCCGTCCCTGAGAAAGAAGGTCCTTCCTCAGAGGAATGGGCCAGGGAGGTGCTGTCGCGAGGAGTGCAAGTTCGGGGAACCAGGTCCGGCCGGGCCAATACGGCGCGACCAAAATGACCTGCTCCTCGTCCTCCCTGACCTTGCGCAAGGTCTGCGCAAGAAGGCTCACTGGGGGAAACGCATATTTGCGGCCCGGCGGCCAGCTGTGCGCCAGTGCATCCGTGCCGAGCGTGCCCTCGGTCAGGGAAAAATACAGGGCGCAATGGGTCGAGTCGTGAGAGGCAAACAGATCTATCTGTGCGTCCCCGAACTGGTCCCAAATCAGCTGAACCGACTGGGGATGGAGTCGCCATTCTCCAGGGAGGGGCTGAAGCCGTGAGAGCTCGTCGGCTGCACAGTTCAGGGCTCCGGGAATAAAAATGGCTCGAAGCGACCTCAGATGCTTCTGACTCCATAGAAGGAGGTGGCGGGCGAGTTGTGACATACGGCGGGAGCGTAGACCACCTTGATGGTTGATGTATGCTACAGTAGCGGTATTGTCTGAGCGGACTAGTACGTGTTGACCCCTGAGCAACGCCCGGAAGCGGTGCAGGGCAAGGCGTACTGCCAACAACTCGAGGCAATTGACATGCCATAGCCGCTGGGGTCCTGTCCAGGAGCCCGCAGCAGCATGTTCATTGCACATGGCGCCCCAGCCCGTGGTGGAGGCATCCGTGGAGACCACAACATGCCGGGAAGCTCGTTCCAGGGGGACACCCGCCCTGAGAAAACTTAGGTTCGACCACGGGGTGAGGAACTGACGGCAGGTCGGAGTAACTGGTACCCGGAGCGTGCCTTGATGCCATGCCCACCTCGGGACTCGGTCGCGAAGCCAAAGCTGAAGCGGTCTCATATGAAGCAATCCGAGCGGCGTGACCGCGGCTGCAGATGCCATATGCCCCAGGAGCCTCTGAAAATGTTTCAGTGGAACCGCATTCTTGCTCCTGAGATGTCTCAGGCAAGTCAGCAGTGACTGCGCGCGCTCGCTCGTAAGCTGCGCGGACATGGCGACCGAGTCGATGTCCATACCTAGAAAAGAGATCCTCTGCACGGGGCAAAGTTTGCTCTTCTCCCAGTTGACCCGAAGGCCCAGACGAGCTAGGTGCCGGAGCACTAGGTCCCTGTGTTCGCAAACCTGATCTCGAGAGTGAGCTAGGATCAGCCAGTCGTCGATATAACTCAGGATGCGAACCCCGTGTTCCCGAAGGGGAACAAGGGCAGCCTCGACGACCTTCGTGAAGGTGCGAGGAGACAGGGCTAGCCCGAAAGGGAGAACCGCGTACTGGTATGCCTGCCCCTTGAAAGCAAACCGTAGGAACGGTCTGTGTCGAGGAAGAATGGAGACATGAAAGTAGGCGTCCTTCAGGTCTATCGCTGCAAACCAATCCTGGGGCCGCACGCATTCGAGAACGCGTTTGGCGGAGAGCATCTTGAACGGCAGCCTGTGAAGGGAGCGGTTCAGCACGCGCAAGTCCAGGATTGGCCGTAACCCACCGGTTTTCTTGGGGACAATGAAGTAGGGGCTGTAGAACCCGGACCTCATCTCGGCTGGAGGGACAGTCTCGATTGCACCCTTCGCCAGCAGGGTGGCAATCTCTGCTCTCATGATAGGGGCATTGCCACCGACCAAAGTGGAGCGGACTCCCCTGAAGTGGGGAGGAGACCGTGCGAACTGAATCGCATAGCCGAGCCTGATGGTGCGCGCGATCCAGCGGGACAGACGGGGAAGCTCTAACCAGGCTCCCAGGAACTGAACCAGCGGGATCAAGCGGACGACAGGCGTCCCCCCGGAGGGGCAGCGAGGCGGAGTAACTGGCCCAGACGTGGACGGCATAGCGGCCCGGTGCGGGGGCACAGTTAGCAACCGCGCCCTGACAGAGGGGGCCAGGGGAGGACCAGGCTGGTCGTCCCGCGGGGGCCTGCTCTGCCAGGGGTCTGGCGACAGAGGGGGACAGGGGCGACGCGGTCCGTGGACGGCACGCCTTGTCAACCGCCTCTGGGACAGAGGGGGGCGAGGAGAGCACGGCTTGTGGGCGGCGCTCTGTGTCGCCCGAGAACTCTGTGAGCTCAGGGAAGAGAGGGTCGTTTCTGTTTTTAACCACTTTAGGGTGCTGCCCACCCGTGGGTGAGCAGCGGGGAGCGGAGAACAAAAGATTCTCCCCCGGCCCTCCACCGGGGGAAGGAGTGGTCCTGCTACCATCTCCTGAAAAACGACCATCTTCCCTGAGCAGCCCGTCTCAGGAGCGCCGCTTGGCCCGGCGTTTAGCGGGGGGCGGGGCGGGAGAGGGCTGTGGCGCCTTCTTACGGTTTCCTCCGCGACCGGCCCGGGGTGGAGGCTGCTGCGTGGGCCGGGCGGGAGGGGCGGGAGCCTCGGCGGGAAACAGGACGAGGCGTCTGCCCGGTCGGCTGGGTGGAGGCAGCAGCTGGCCGGCGGGGCAGAATGTGTTTTATGGCCTCGGTCTGTTTCTGGGCGGTTGAAAACTGTTGGGCAAAGTCTTCAACCGCACCGCCGAAGAGGCCGGCCTGGGACAAGGGGGCGTTAAGCAGACGGGTCCGCTCCGCGTCCCGCATGTCAGCCAGGTTCAGCCAGAGATGTCTCTCCTGGACCACGGCTGTGGACATCACCAGACCCAGGGAGCGCGCGGTAACCTTCGTCGCCCGGAGAGCAAGGTCGGTCGCGGCGCGCAGCTCATTGAAGAGCCCTGGGTCTGTCCTACCCTCGTGCATGTCTCTGAGCATCTGGGCCTGGTAGACCTGCAGAGTGGCCATAGCATGCAGTGACGCAGCCGCCTGTCCCGCCGCTCTGTAAGACTTCGCCACCAAGGTCGACGAAAATCTACAGGCTTTGGATGGGTGCTTAGGCTCGCCACGAGAAGAAGCACTCTGAGGACATAGTTGCATGGCAACAGAGCGTTCAACCGGGGGGAGCCCAGTGTACCCAAGGGCGGCTGCATCATCAAGGGGAGGAAAGGCGGATGAGGCCAACGAGCGGTCACGGGAAGACAACGGGGTCTTCCAGGACTTCGAGATCTCATCATGCACATCCGGGAAGAAAGGTATTGGGGTTTGCCGAGGACGAGGGTCGGCGGCCTTACCCAAAAACCAATCGTCCAGCCGCGAGCGCTCAGGACAGGGTGGAGGCCTCCACTCAAGCCCGATGCTCGCGGCTGCCCGGGAAAGCATGGCCGTCATCTCCGGATCAGACTCGAGCACAGCCGTATGCACACCGGAAGGTGGCAGCTGTGACGAGCCCTCACTTCCAGAAGAATCAAACCCACCTAGTGATGCAGCAACAGACATGGCATCATCCTCTGTAGCTTCAACCGAAACACGCGGGCCACCAGAGGGTAGACCCGCGGGAATCGGCAGTTCACTAGCGGGCACCGTCATTGAAGAGGGGGGCTGGGGTCGCGGACACATAGTCGGCGCCTTGTTCCAGACCGTCACCCTCAGGTCACCCTGGCCACCAGCCGCAGGGCGGGGGGTGGATGAGGGGACTCTCACTCTTGCGAGTTCACTGAGTCTCGACCGTAATGACGCGATGGTCATGTTCCCACAGAGAAAACATGAGTCATCCACGAGCGCTGCTCTAGCATGATCAATGCCCAAACATACTAAGCAGCGCTCGTGCCCATCAGAGTCCGATACCAATCTGCCGCAACCAGAAGTACACGGGCGAGGCATCTTTAAAAAGACGTGCCGCGTGTAAGCTCTTTTAGTGAGAAAACTCAAGTGTTGAAGCGCCCGGGGAGAAACGCGCCGACTGGCAAATCACTGCAGCAGATCAGCAGGAAGCACGCTCTCGCCGTAGATCGCCGTCACACCAACACTCGAGGCACTCGTTCGTGAAGCTGACAATTCAGAGATGGCTTGTGGAGAGAAGAATAAACTTGGCTCCGAAGCGAAAACATAAACTGCTGTTGCGGACTTCCTCCTTTTATACCCACGAGGTGGGGCGGAGTTAAGTCATGCAAATTCCGCAGACCCATGGCATTTCTTTGCCATAGGCTCGTTTTGTAATACTCGAAGCTGATAGGCTTTCTAAGCGAAACCCCATTCGTCGTCATCCGACGTAACTCGGAGTGACAACGAAAGGGAACTACATAGTGTTACTTTAAAACTCTCAGACAATAACCAGAAGTCAATTCTAGATTGACTAGATCCTGATTTATTACTCCATGTAAATGACAATCTGTAAGGTTGAATTTATCCATGAAGTTTTTAATATTGTTGTTATTTATGTTAGGTCGACCTGGTGGCCATTTATCCATAGTTCCATTTAGTATAATATTAAAATCCCCTCCAACTAACAAAATTGCATTTGGATATTTATTTAACCAACCAATAAATATATTTTCTATGTATTCGAAAAGATTGTTGTTTTCCAAAGAGTTATTATACCCATATACATTTCCTAATATTAGTATTTTATCATCATACAAAATTACTTGACAAATAAAATGTCCTGCAGGATCACATTCTGTATGAAGAACATCTCCATTAAATCTATTCTTTAAAGTAATTACTCCAGCGGAGTGTTCAGATCCATGCGCAAACCATACTGAGTTACCCCATTGTGAAGTCCAAAATTTTGTATCTTCTTTAAGAGTGAGCTTCTTGTACAAAACAAAAATCCGCCCTAAACTGTTTGGCAAAGAGAAATAGAGCTTTTGTTTTAACTATATTTCTTAACCCCCTAGCATTAAACGAGATAAGTGATAAATGTGACAGATTAGTTGAAGAATAGAGAACTAAAATGTCTGGTCAATCTGGTATAAACGTTAAATCAAAGTGGTATCGAGATCAGCACTCATTGAATAACTGCAGCAATTGTGTGTAGGAAAAAGAAAAAAAAACTATTTAATTACCCACGTTAGCGGTCTAAACGTAAATTCTCTCTTATTTCTTGTTTAACATTAACATTTTGACAGAACTGAAAGAACAGTAGGCCAATATAACATAGGCTGCTGTTAAACTTTTTTTTTTACAACTGGCCATACCTTTCTGAACACAGGTTGTTGCCCTGACGTAAGTGTTATATTGTCCAATGGTATCGAAGCTTACAACAGCATCTTGGCATTCAGTTCAACAAATTAACTCACATTTCTGAGAATCTTGAGAAAGAAACCTAGAAAAAAAATAGCTCTTTGTCTCACCCCGTAACTTCAGTTCCATCAATAAAACCACGTCCTCCGATAAAGTAAGCAGATTTGCCATCATCGCGCGCTTTTTTGATTAGATGCCACAACTTCTGTCTGCAATCTCTGTCCTCCTTTGTCAGATCTTCCTTAAACTGCATGCCTTGATTCTGGAGAAACTCACTGCTTTTAGCCGCCTTCCATACTGCATCTCTGAATCTCCTGGCAGTGAACCGAATGATTGTTGCACGGGGCTTCGTCTCATTAGCACGTTTGGTTCCCATCAATAGAATCTGGTAGTTTCGCTGCTTCTTGTGGCAGCACTTCTTGGCACACGCGGATAACCTCATCTCGCACATTCTCTGTGGTCGTCTCTGGCAGACCGTGGAGCCGCAGGTTCCAGCGCCAACCATACCGTTCCAAATCCGTCACCCGACTCATACATACCCTGGATGCTTGTTCGCCCCTGTCCATTCGTTTCTCCATGTAAAGCATTTTGCTTTTTAGCTCTTTTATTTCTGCACAGGCGTTTTGAACCATCGTTTCCAGGGCATCACTTCGTGTATTGATAAGATTAGAGAGCGTGGTTACAATCTCATCAGCATTAGATGCACTATCAGTGTGAACTTTGACAAATGTTGTTTTTTTTGCAAGTGGAGGTTTGCTTGGAGTTACAGGGTATGGCGGAAATTCTTCATCTTCTCCCAGATGCGCGTCTTCAATCATACTGCTTTCGTAGTCATGGCCATATTTAGCCGACACACGTGAATCAGGTTTTCCGGAGTCACTGGCCCTTTTTTGTGCAGATTTAGGCATGTTTAAGGTCAAAGATATCATAGATTGGTACAGAATATCTTACGATCTAAAGCATATATGAATTCTGCTGACAGCTACGTTAACTACTTTTCCTACTAAAAATTAGGTGCCGAGAAGCTTGAAACTTTTGACTGTTCATGCCGCCATCTTGCCGGAACCCCCCATAAAGCAGATATTACATCATTGACAGGTGACAAGTGACAAGGGACAGGCACTATTTAAAATTGTGAATTTCTCTGAATTTACAAATTATTGGAAACATTTAGGATAATATAAGTACACAACTGAAAGAAATATATAACACTGTGCAAGTGGTTTTTGGATATTTTGATAAAAAATTCTTACATATTGTACCTTTAATGTTCTCATCATAAACTGCTGTAATTGGCGAGAAACACCACAATTTTCATATTCAACTCTAAAGAAAAAAACTTTTTTTAAGCACATAAGACCATCAAGAAATACACACCATTGAACTTGACCCATTCACATAAAGGAATTGTATGATACTTAAGGCAAGAAACCACAGGTAAAACTTTTTAATTATCACCATACCACCCAGTTGATTAATCACAGTACATTAAGACAATTGTTTTGTTTTACATGATGTGTTATGTTCAAATATGCAAATCAGGCATCTAAGAAAATACACTAATTTGCATATATTTCCAGATCAGAAATCTGAACATTGAATAAAGCCAGGTTCAAAATTCTTGGTTAAATTTGCTGAAATAATTAAAGGGGTCATGACAATGATTTTTTATTTTTATTTTTATTATGATTATTTAAAAAAAATCCCTTTAGGTTCACTTATAATGTAATAATAAAGTTGTTTTTTGGTGTGTGCACAAAAAATACCCAAATATATATGGGGGGAAAATATTTTTCCTTCTTACCATCTGTCTGAAATTATCCGTTTTTTAAGGAGCGGCTCCTTTAAAGGTCCCGTTCTTCATGTTTTTTGAAGCTTTGATTGTGTTTACAGTGTGCAATATAACATGTGTTCATGTTTCGCGTGTAAAAAAAACACAGTATTTTTCACACAATTTACTTATCTGTATACCGCTGTTTTCACTGTCCAAAAAACGGGCCGATGACTTCCTTGTTCTATGAAGTCCCTCCTTCAGAAATACGTAATGAGTTCTGATTGTTCCAGTGGTTCCTGTGTTGTGATTCGACAGCAGCTTATCGCACGTTGCCCGGAAAGGTCACGCCTCTTACCATAAATTGGAGATGCATGCGCTGATTGTTATTGTAAAAATGTCAAACATATTACCATATCAATTTGAGCCTGAATCAGACCCGGAGAACATAGATGAAGAGAATCGATTAGAACCTGTTCAAACACGACTTTTGCAGGATGTTTCACAGTGGTAAGCTGTTTATTTAGTAGTTGTCATACTATTAATTGGTTAAAATGTAATGTTAAATGTTAAAAACTGCTATAAAAGCTGTTTATATGTTGTATATGTTTTTTTTCCGTCTGTCGAATTAACGATGGTGTTGTTTAATTTTTAAAATAAGTCCATTGTTTATTCCTCCCTTAGTTACACGTGTGCACGAGTTTTGATTAGTAATATATGTTTTATAGGTGTACATGTGGTAACTGTGACCATGGGCGTAGATTACGCGGGGGACGGAGGGGACGTGTCCCCCCCACTTTTTTAAAAATGTAAATTCGTCCCCCGCACTTTTTCATAGGGCAAATGTGTCTATGACAAGCTGAGGTTTCCGCGGGTGTGTATAGCCTGCCCTACATCGAGATTTAAAATCCAAAGAGTCAAGGATAGTCTATCTACATACGTGACTTTCACGCTTCCATGGTAATCAGTCACTCGTGCATTAGCTTACGACACGCCCATGCTCGCACCCGCGCCAAATCCATCAGTTTCATAGAGTTCAAAACGGCAAAAAAACTCTTCAGTACTTTTTCACGAAAAAGTCAAGCACTGTAAGTAAGTTGTCATGTGGTATACGAATTGTGTTGCACAATGATGAATAACTCTGCCTATTTCTCTTGTTGAATAATTAACAAGTTTTGTTGTAAATTGAAAATATTCACTATACCCGCACATGTTATCAAAGCCCTTCAAATTGGAATAAACATGGTGATTGTTAATGCTGAATTTGTATGTTCATGCATTAACAGCCACGATCTGCTTGAATTAGGCAATAACATGTGTAGACTATGATGTTTACCATAATTCGGTAACTTTACAATTAGATACACAAACTTTAAGTTCTCTTGAAAAAGCCTAACTGTAGAAAGTTTGAAGTATTTTTAAAAGCTTGACGTTTGAAGGTTTTCAATTGGAAAGTTTTAGTTTAGTAAGACAGACCATAGGCTATTAAGGAAATGTTATTTTGCCAAAAGAAGAACTTTTATTTTAAGTAAATGTTATTTTTAAATCAGCCTACTTCAGTTTGATATTTAACCATATTATCATGCTTAACAGTAACACTTATAATTTGAATAATTGTAATGCGATGATCAGATATCTAAATCAGAGAATATCATATGTTTGGGCGGTTGACGGGTGGATTATTTATTTTTAACAGTGGATTCGGGGGACTCAAAGTGCACCAGATTAATGAATTTATCTTTAAAATGTACAAAATATTCTTCCGGGGGGGGCATGCCCCCGGACCCCCATAGAAGTACCGAGATCCACCTACAAAAATACTGTGGGAAACACAGTAGGCTAAATGATGGTCTACGAAAAATTAAAATTTTATTATCTAATTAAAATACATGATCAGGATTTTACCACCTCCGCCTCGTTTTGAGCCAGGAAAAAACCTGCGTGTCAAATATAAAGTACTGGACATCTGCATTTCTTTCTTTCTGTCTTTTTTTTTGCTTTAAAAATAAATAGCATATTAAGCCAATTAACCTGTCAACAAAAGTCTGAAAAAAAAATGGTATTACACTTGACATTCTGTCCCCCTCACTTTTGAAATGATGGCTACGCCCCTGACTGTGACAAAATGCCAACGGAGGTTAAAAACAGTTTAGGTATTACTTTGTGTAACGAGTTACAAAAACGGTTAAACACACCAACTTAAATAATAAAATACACTTACCGGTTGTGGTCCATAAACAACGCCTTCTCCAGACAAGGAGGGAACTGCTCCATCTTTCAAGAACAATCTTTGTGCGAATCCGGCATTAAACTGATTGAGATTGAGGAAGCTGTCCTCGGCAAAATGTGCTGCACATAGTTTTAAATGAGGATTATATTTTTCGGGAACCGAGTTAAACATAAATCGTAACCATTGATCTCTAAGCACAGCGTCCCTGGGAAGGCCAAACAAAGGTGAATTGACTCCGGCATGAAAATAACAGCGTCTCGACGACATGGCGACAAACACACTCTACAAACGATACTCTTCCTCTTTTCCGTTGGAGCTCAACAAGAACACGCCCCCTTTTTTTGTGTATTCCTGTGGGCGGAGATTAGTCAAAAAACTGTTCTAATTACGTAATTAAAAAGAAGTAGAGGGATGTAGTCCAAACCGGACGTTCGTTGTAGGCTTTGAAAGGAGACTTCTGTTAAATAAAATATCTCGCTAGGCATTGAACTTTGAGCTTTATAATTTTACAGGTATTATTTATGATCTAACAGCAACATTACACACTAACTAAAGTTTGAAAAATGGAATCGCGAAGAACGGGACCTTTAAGGCTTGTCAGTAAATGGCCACTGTTATGATTGCCTAACGTAATTGCATAGGAAACAGTATCAACACCCACTCGCTGTAGGCTTTATGCAGAACGTCACATGAACAAACAGGAAAAACAGACTTAAATATCTAAATGTGAGTGAGAAGAACTTTTAGATATTAATCTGCATATGCAATGGACAAACGGCTCTAACAAAGCACATACAAAAGACCAGGGTCCTCATTTATAACCATTGCGTACGCACAAAACAGGCCCTGAAAGAGGCGTACGCCACTTCCGACGCACAAGTTGTGATTTATAAAAACAAACTTGACGGGAAAATTTGCGCATCTGCACGCAAACTCTGACCCATGCGTACAAACATTTTGGAGATGGAGCAGTTTGGCGACACCGATGGTGAGCTGGAGTTACATGTCTTTTTGGTCACTTTTAGACAGAAAATCTAAAAAAATTATACATATACAGAAAGATAATACACATATAATTTCACTCACCAAGCCTATCACATGAAGCAAACATCCATCCCTTCTTAAATATCCGCGCCAGCGAGCGCGTTGGGCCGTGTAGTGAAACTGACGCATAGCATAACACATCTAAAACCGTAAATCTTCCTTATACGTTCTAATCATAAATACAGTTCATGTTCACAATAACAGTTAATAAATAAAATAATGATTTAAACTTTGTTTTACTTCTGTTGTAAAGATTTCGATTAAATATGCCATTCTGATTAATGGAGTTAAACACTTAAATTACATGAAATCATTACTGAGAAGTTACAACATTTTCTATATACAATAAATAGAAATATTTGTTGTGGATGCAATTCTTTCGAACACTTTTTTTTTTTGCATGTTGTGTTTTAATGTTTTAACTACAGAGATAATTGCTTATCATGATAATAGCAGATTGTCTGAGAAAATAGTTTCGTGCAAATAATGCACAACAAGGTCTATCTGTTTCCATTAAAAACATAAATCAATTAAAAATACTATTTGGCCAGTGGAAAAGATTAAGAAAAACTTTCTCCAAAATTTATTTTACACTATTTGATTTATTTATTCAAAAACAAGGCAAGGATAGGCTACTAATGATTTTTATTAATGTAACTAATGTGACGGCACATCCGCATTTCATATTTTCCTAATGTCTTGTACCGTTAAACATGTTATCACGTGGATGAATAATCATATGCAAATGATATGCAGATGAGGATATGCATAGTAAAACTAGGCGTTGTAAGCTCCATATATGGTTGTTTCGGGGAGGAGTAGCATGTGCGCACAATCTTCCGCTAACTGAGATTTATAAAGTGAGTTCTGCGCAGGTTCTGGCGTACGCATGGTTTTATAAGTCTGAATTTTTTTTGCGTACGCCATTTTTGGCTTTCTGGAGCACGTACACTTTTAGTAAGGATCCTACGCACAGTTTTATAAATGAGGCCCCTGGGCTGGATTTCCCGATAACGTTGTCTCTTACCGCGCTACGAAGACTCTAAAGGTATACCATTTATAGGCGTGTTTCCCGAACCTTACCTTAGGAGGTTGCTTAAGATATGCCTTCTTACATGCGACGTTACCAGTTGCTGTCCGTGGCGATGGTGCTTAATCTGTTGATATCGATGGCTCGAGAATCAATTATTCACTCATGCAGGGGCTGCTTCACTGCGTTATGTGAGAAAGCGTGTTCTTTATAAAAGAATTCAGATATAGTGGAAATTGCATTTATTAGGATTAATGGGATATTATAAAAAATATCCCAAACCATAATAGCATAGCCTACATATTTTAAAATTGTATCATGTATTGCTGTCACAATAATAGCCCATTTCAAATGTTTACGTGCTTTCTTCTTTCTCCTTTTTGTTCGCTGAGGTGGAGCTGTGATGAAATATTGTTCTTGTAAATACTTTCCAGCATTTCAGTAATAAAAGTATACATCGTACGTAGGCCTACGGTGCTCGGCAGTGATAAAAAAGGATTTAAACAGTGAAGTTTGAAGTGATCTCTTCTTGTAAACTCAGAAATGTGGATTCAGACGGCAATTAAATTACCACACGCACACGACCATGGTGTTTGACAAGAAACTAAGTAATTTGGCCTGGGATTTTTACGCGGATGGTGGAAGAAAAACGTCTCGGTTACGTATGTAACCCTCGTTCCCTGAGTAGGGAACGGAGACGTTACGTCGGATGACAACGAAATGGGGTTTCGCTTAGAAAGCCTATCAACTTCGAGTATTACAAAACAAGCCAATGGCAAAGAAATGCCATGGGTCTGCGGAATTTGCATGACGTAACTCCGCCCCACCTCGTGGGTATAAAAGGAGGAAGTCTGCAACAGCAGTTTATGTTTCTTCGCTGAGGAGCCAAGACTGAGCTCAGGCGATCCCCGCGGTACAGCTCAGGGAACGAGGGTTACATACGTAACCGAGACGTTCCCTTTCGTTGTCACTCCGAGTTACGTCGGATGAAGACGAAATGGGGTTACCAGTCTAATCACGCCACTTTCTCAGCTGTCTTCCAGTGCCCTGCGTAAATCTGAGATCCCTGTCGTGAGATTAGCACGGACGAAGGACTCCTATTTAGCACAGGAATACCAAGGTACACTGGGGAGCATATCCCACAATTTTAGAGGAAATATGCAATTATTGCCAACCCAGAGGGGGGGACTTAGAGAATACACATATGACCCGAAGGATGCATATGGAGAACACTGGGGTGTCCAGCTGCAGGTGGAATATTTCAACCCCAGGGGTGGCAAGGTGGCTTGCCAAGGGAAAGACACATGCTCGAGAGAGGCTTACAGTGGAAATACACATGTGGGGGTCGCTCAGGGGAGGGACCATGCACACGGGAGGCACCTAGCCGGCGCGCAGGCAATAGACACTGGCGGCGACGTCAGAAGTGCTGGAGTAACTCAGGGCTTTCGGGGAAGCTCACCTGAGGGGAATATCGCACATATCCAGTCCGTGGAGTGGAATGGCGAGCAAGCGAAGACACCTGAGCGGGTCCAGTACTAGCTAGTTGAAGCGAGTACATGAGAGGACACAGGCTCCACTCGGAGATTGTAAAATCTGGCGAATGTGTTCGTGTCGCCCAGCCTGCAGCTCTGCAGATGTCTGTTAGCGAGGCGCCATGCGCTAGAGCCCAAGAGGACGCCACACTCCGGGTGAAGTGGGCAGTCACACCAAGGGGGCACGGTCGACCTTGCTGCTGGTAGCCAAAGCAATGGCGTCCACTATCCAGTGAGACAACCTTTGCTTGGAGAGAGCCTTTCCCTTCAGCTTCTCCACCATAACAGACAAAGAGCTGGTCTGAGGTCCTGAAACACTAGGTTCTGTCCACATAGGTGCGGAGAGCACGTACTGGACAGAGCAGTGCCAAGGCTGGGTCTGCCTCCTCCAGGGGCAGCGCTTGCAGGTTCACCACCTGGTCCCGGAAGGGAGTGGTAGGAACCTTGGGCACATATCCAGGCCGGGGTCTCAGGATCACGTGAGAGTAAGCCGGCCAGAATTCCAGGCATGCTTCGTCAACGGAGAATACGTGCAGGTCCCCTACCCTCTTGATGGAGGCCAGTGCAACCAGGAGTGCTGTCTTCATTGACAGGAACTTAAGCTCCACTGACTGCAGATGCTCAAAGGGCGCACTCCGCAGGGCAGTTAGCACCACTGCGAGGTCCCAAGAGGGAACGAGAGGAGGGCGAGGAGGATTCAGTCTCTTCGCTCCTCTCAGGAACCTGACGATCAGGTCGTGCTTCCCCAAAGACTTACCTTCAACAAGGTCATGCTGTGCGGCAATGGCGGCGACATAGACCTTTAGGGTGGAGGGAGACAGCCTTCGCTCCAACCCATCTTGTAGGAAGGAAAGCACGACACTAATCGAACATCTCCGGGGGTCTTCTCGGTGAGAAGAGCACCAGCTGATGAAGAGGTTCCACTTCAACGCATAGAGATGTCTCGTGGACGAAGCTCTAGCGGAAGTGATGGTAGCCACCACCGGTGGTGGTAGGGTACTCAAACCTGCCTCGTCCCGTCCAGGAGCCACACGTGGAGGTTCCAAAGATCGGGACGAGGGTGCCATAGGGTGCCCCGTCCCTGAGAAAGGAGGTCCTTCCTCAGAGGTATGGGCCAGGGAGGTGCTGTCGCGAGGAGAACTAGTTCGGAGAACCAGGTCCTGGTGGGCCAGTACGGCGCAACCAGCATGACCTGCTCCTCGTCCTCCCTGACCTTGCGCAAGGTCTGCGCAAGAAGGCTCACTGGGGGAAACGCATACTTGCGGCCCTGCGGCCAGCTGTGCGCCAGAGCATCCATGCCGAGCGTGCCCTCGGTCAGGGAATAATACTGGGCGCAATGGGTCGAGTCGTGGGAGGCAAACAGATCTATCTGAGCGTCCCCGAACTGGTCCCAAATCAGCTGAACCGACCGGGGATGGGGCCGCCATTCTCCCGGGAGGAGCTGAAACCGTGAGAGCTCGTCGGCTACACAGTTCAGAGCTCCGGGGATATAAATGGCACGAAGCGACCTCAGATGCTTCTGGCTCCATAAGAGGAGGTGGCGGGCGAGTTGTGACATACGGCGGGAGCGTAGACCACCTTGACGGTTGATGTACGCTACAGTGGCGGTATTGTCTGATCGGACTAGTACGTGTTGGCCCTTGAGCACGGCCCGGAAGCGGCGCAGAGCAAGACGTACAGCCAGCAACTCGAGGCAATTGATGTGCCATAGGCGCTGGGGTCCCATCCAGGAGCCCGCGGCAGCACGTCCATTGCACATGGCACCCCAGCCCGTGGAAGAGGCATCTGTCGATACAACAACATGCCGCGAAGCTCGTTCCAGGGGCACTCCGGCCCGTAAAAAGCTGAGGTTCGCCCACGGGGTGAAGGTCTGACGGCAGGTCGGAGTAACTGGTACTCGGAGGGTGCCGTGTTGCCATGCCCACCTCGGGACTCGGTCGTGAAGCCAAAGCTGAAGCGGTCTCATATGAAGCAATCCGAGCGGCGTTGCCGCGGCTGCAGATGCCATATGCCCCAGGAGCCTCTGAAAAAGGTTGCTCTTCTCCCAGTTGACCCGAAGGCCCAGACGAGCTAGGTGCCGGAGCACTAGGTCCCTGTGTTCGCAAACCTGATCTCGAGAGTGAGCTAGGATCAGCCAGTCGTCGATGTAACTCAGGATGCGAACCCCGTGCTCCTGAAGGGGAACAAGGGCAGCCTCGACGACCTTCGTGAAGATGCGAGGAGACAGGGCCAGCCCGAAAGGGAGGACCGCGTACTGGTATGCCTGCCCCTCGAAAGCAAACCGTAGGAACGGTCTGTGGCGAGGAAGAATGGAGACATGGAAGTAGGCGTCCTTCAGGTCGATCGCTGCAAACCAATCCTGGGGCCGCACGCATTCGAAACGCGTTTGGCGGTGAGCATCTTGAACGGCAGACTGTGAAGGGAGCGGTTCAGCACGCGCAAGTCCAGGATTGGCCGTAACCCATCGGTTTTCTTGGGGACAATGAAGTAAGGGCTGTAGAAGCCGGACCTCATCTCGGCTGGAGGGACAGTCTCGATTGCACCCTTCGCCAGCAGGGTGGCAATCTCTGCTCTCATGATGGGGGCATTGCCACCGACCAAAGTGGAGCGGACTCCCCTGAAGCGGGGAGGAGACCGTGCGAACTGAATCGCATAGCCGAGCCTGACGGTACGCGCGATCCAGCGGGACAGACGGGGAAGCTCTAACCAGGCTCCCAGGAACTGAACCAGCGGGATCATGCGGGCGACAGGCGTCCCCCCGGAGGGGCAGCGAAGTGGAGTAACTGGCCCAGACGTGGACGGCATAGCGGCCCGGTGTGGGGGCACAGTTAGCAACCGCGCCCTGGCAGAGGGGGCCAGGGGAGGACCAGGCTGGTCGTCCCGCGGGGGCCTGCTCTGCCAGGGGTCTGGCGACAGAGGGGGACAGGGGCGAAGCGGTCCGTGGACGGCACGCCGTGTCAACCACCTCTGGGACAGAGGGGGACGAGGAGAGCACGGCTTGTGGGCGGAGCTCTGTGTCGTCCCGAACTCTGTGTGCTCAGAGACGGGAGAGTCAGTTCTGGAGAATAGGGATTCTTCCCCGGCCCTCCACCGGGGAAAGGAGGGGTCCTGCTACCAACTCCTGGAAAGAACTGAGTCCCATCTCTGGGGAGCCCCTCTCAAGAGCGCCACCTAACCCGGCGTGAAGCGGGGGGCGGGGCTGGAGAGGGCTGTGGCGTCTGGGTGGGAGCCGCGGGGGGGCGCCCTCGGCGGTGGGCAGACCGAGGGATCTGAGCGGACGGCGGGGCCATCGGGACAGAATCAACGTCAGTCTGCACATGGGCGGTTGAGAACTGTTGGGCGAAGCTCTCAACCGCACCGCCGAAGAGGCCGACCTGGGATATGGGAACGTTGGACAGACGGGGCCGCGCGACATTCAGCACATCAGACAGGTTAAGCCACAGAATGGTAGGCATCACCTGACCCAGGGAGCGTACGGCCACTTTCGTCGCTCGGAGAGCAAGGTCAGTGGTGGCGCGCGACTCAGTGAAGAGCCCTGGGTCACTCCCGCCCTCGTGCAAGTCCATGAGCATCTGGGTCGGGGACCAGCAGAATGGCCATGGCCTGCAGAGAGCCGGCTGCCAGTCCCGTGGTACTATAGGATCTCGCCACAAGTGTAGACAAAAACTATAGACCATGGGCGGGTGCTTAGGATTGCACCGAGAAGAACCACTCTGAGGACACATAGCATCGCAACAGAGCGTTCAGCCGGGGAACCCCAGTGTACCCATGGCAGCGGCCCCATCGAGGGGGGAAAGGCGGATGAGATCAGCGAGCGGTCCCGAGAAAACCAGGGGGTCTTCTGGGACTTCGAGATCTCATCATGCACGTCCGGGAGGGAAGGTATTGGGGTTTGCCGTGGACGAGGGTCGGCGGCCTTACCCAAAAACCAATCGTCCCAGGAAAGCATGGCCGTCATCTCTGGATCAGACTCAGGCACAGCCGTATGCACACCAGAAGGTGGCAGCTGTGACGAGTCGTCACTTCCCAGAGAATCAAACCCACCTTGTGAAGCTGCTACATACATAGTATCATCCTCTGTAGCTTTAAATGAAACACACGGGCCACCAGAGGGTAGACTCGTGGGAATCACCTATTCACTAGCGGGCACCGCCGTTGAGGGGAGGCTGGGGTCACGGACACGGAGTCGGCGCCTTGTTCCAGACCAACACCCTCAGGTCACCCTGGCCACCAGCCGAAGATCGGGGGGTGGATGAGGGGACTCTCACTCTTGCGAGTTCACCGAGTCTCGACCTATATGACGCGATGATCATGTTCCCACAGAGAGAACATGAGTCATCCACGAGCGCTGCTCTAGCATGATCAAGCCCAAACATACCAGACAACGCTCGTGCCCATCAGAGTCCGATACCAAGCTGCCGCAACCAGACGGCGCCGTCTTTGATTTAGCACAACTGTTCACTTTATCGCTGCCATAGTTTGAGTAAACTCCCCAACTCAATCATTCCCTTTAAATAGACTCCTAAGCCTTTACTGTCTAATGGTTTGCCAGCTGATGTATACCTTTGGATAATATAATTAAAAATCTAACAACAATCAGTGTAATGACAATTTTATTCTAAAATGAAAACACTTGAATTAGCCTAATTGAGCACTGGGTGTATTAACTTCAGAATTATATTCGTATAGACTGTCAACAGTGATAAGTTATAGCTAAGAGTGGTCCAGACCAACCTTCCGAATGTTTGACTTACAGAAGGTATACTTAACTAAGAATGTTTCAGGAAACAAATATTAACGATAAGGTACAGCTTAAGGTATAACTTAAGAATGACGTAGCGTTAAGAAGGTTTCAGCCCTGAACTGGAAGCAATGCGACCTGTTTTATAGAATACAGACATTTGTTTTCTCATAACCCCCATTGTACGTGAATACGTTTTTTGAAAACATTATCCATATAAAAACGTAATTTACAGACAAAGCATTATGAAATCATTAACTTACAGTTTGTGGTGCAGCAGCTGAAATATCAGTTGACTGCCTTATCAACAAGTTTCTTTGCAAAACAAAATGCTCCGAACCATATAATCCTCCGATGCCATTAAAATAATCTATTTACTTGTTTCTGAATGCTTGGATCCTGTACAGAAGTCTATACAGAGATGCAAACGAGCTGTTTAAACCGCGCATCTGTTCCCTATACCACTGGTTCTCAACTGGTTTGGCCATGGGACCCACATTTTCCCATGGTCATTAAGCTGCTTATCATTAAGATACTAAATCATGACAACACGTTTTTCTCATTCACTCTTTACTTAAACTGCGTTTGACAGAAGCCAACAGCTTTCAGACATGTCTTTTAAAATAAAAGTCTCATGTCAGAAAAACGTTTAGAATTTATTTATTTTTTAATTCAGAATTAATTCACACTCTGTGACCCAGTCAGAACGGTCTGGAGGCAGTCATATGCAAATGAATTCGCCTGTGTGACATCACAGATCCCACAATATCAAAACGAGCCCTTTTTGAGAGCTTGATTAAATAAATGCTTTGTTTATAACATTTTAAGCTCTGAACCTTGCAGGATGTTTTAATGTTACTAAGATCTCTTTTAGGTGCAGAACTCATTTTAGATCTTTTTATCACTCCATAAATCACAAAATACTTTCAACAGCCAGAAAAATAATACCATACTTGTTATACAAACTAAGCAATTGATATAAAAACAAATCCGTAAAAATCCTTCAGAATATAAATGGGAATAAAACTGGAACGTTTGGTGTGAGTGCTAATGAAGTGGACATTTCTGGCTCAGTGCACGAGAAAAAAAAATTAACGATTGTAATTGAAATTGAAATATACAGACACAAATAGATAAAGTGTAATAAATGCTTAAATGTGTATTTTGGATGTTTTCTTTACACTGACTACTCTGAAAGAAGACATGTTATGGAAAGAAAAAAGTTTGCGTAGGTTTCACCGAAAGGTGACCTGTGGAGGAGTGTGTGTTGTGTTCTGAGGCAGGTTGAGGTTGAGAATGAGGAGGAAGTGATCTGAGGTGTGCAGCGGAGTGACCAGTGTATGGTCAGTGAAGCAGTAGCGTGTGTAAATAAGGTCCAATTGGTTACCTGATTTGTGAGTACCTGTAGTAGAAACTTGTTTGAGGTGGAATGAGGCAGGCAGAATGTGGAAATCAGCAGCCTGAGGTTTTTCTAGGTGGGTGTTGAAGTCTCCAAGAACTATAAGAGGAGTACCATCCTCTGGGAAGGATGAGAGTAGCACATCAACTCCTCCAAGAAACTGCCAAGCTGACCTGGGGGACGATAAACAACTACAAAATGGATTTTAATAGGACTAATGATGGTGATTGAATGCGATTCAAGTGAGCTGTTGTCACACAGAGGTGGTAAAGGATAAAATTTCCAATCGTTTGAGATGAGAAGACCAGTACCTCCACCCCTTCCAGTCAGGCGAGGGGTGTGTGAGAAACTGAAGTGAGTGGAGAGTACAACAGGTGTGGCAGTGTCCTCCGGTCTGATCCAGGTCTCAGTCAGGGCCAATAGGCTTAGACCTGAATGACGAGAAATAGATGTAATGAAATAAGCTTTGTTAATAGCGGACTGGCAATTCCAGAAACCGATGGGAAAAGAGAATAAAGTACTAGAAGACACCGGAAAGGTACGCAGGTTGTTAGGATTGTACTGCCTCCTACGTGTGCCATTTGATTTGCGTGTGTTAGTAATAGTAGGGATTTGAAAACACATAGTGAAAGAGAGGTCACAAACCATCATCCGTCCTTTGGATGAGACGTAAAACCGAGGTCCTGACTCTCTGTGGTCATTAAAAATCCCATGGCATTTCTCGTAAAGAGAAGGGGTATAACCCCGGTGCCCTGGCCAAATTCCCTCCATTGGCCCTTGCCAATCATGGCCTCCTAATAATCCCCATCCATTGAATTGGCTCTATCACTCTCTCTCCTCTCCACCTATAGCTGGTGTATGGTGAGCACACTGGCGCCGTTGTACTGTGGCTGCCGTCGCATCATCCAAGTGGATGCTGCACACTGGTGGTGGTTGAGGAGAGATCCCGACATGATTGTAAAGCGCTTTGGGTGTACAGTAGTACATATGAAAGCGCTATATAAATACCTTTAAAAAAAATAAATAAAAAAAAAACAGAAAGATGAGAAGAAAAGTTGTGTAGAAGAGAAAGGAAACAACAAGAAAATAATATTCAAGTGCCTTTTCGCGGTGCACTAATCAATTATATACACGCATAATACCCCGTTATTGAATACAGCAGGCTACGCCCTACTACTTAGCAAAGCCCAAAAGCCACGCGAGATGCACGACAGACAGACAAACAAACAAACGTGACTTCAGCACACGTTTTACCACAGTAAACACAGTAAACAAAACAAAGTTTCTTAGCAACGAAGAACAGCGCTAAAATCTAATGAGAAAAGTAAACACTCACAAGCTGATGCCCTCTCCTGTTGCTCGACTGCTTCTTTTAACAAGTACTAGCAAACACGGTAGAATAAGTACTTTAACTGGCTTTGGCCACCCCCTACTACTTAGCGAAGCGAAACTCAAAAGCCACGCGAGATGCATGCATGTATTGTATATGTTGATTTATTATGGTATGAAGTAACTTCAACTTATAATTTAAAAGAAAAATGTTTTTTAGAACCTTTGATTATTTAATTATTGATTATCAATTGAGTGAATTACATCCAGTACTGGACTAACCTTGATTTTGCTAATAGTAATTACAAACTATTTTATTCACAAGGTATTCCAGTGTGATCCCAGTACACCAACTCATTTAAATCTTTATTATCATTTCTCATGATTAACCCTCTGGGGTCTGAGGGGTTTTCTGGGTCCTGGTGGTGTTCTGACATGCTCTGACATTTGTGCTTTTTTCAGTTATTTATAAACATGTTAATGGCAAAGGTGTAAATTCACTCTATATAGCACAAACGGGGCTACCGTAATATGTGAACAACATGTATGTACATGTTTGTATTTTTGAGAGAATATTGTTTATGCATGGTTATTGAAAAAACTAAAACTTAAAGTGTCTGAAATAAGGCCACAAAACACATACTAAATATGTGTCCACAAGACTTTTGACTAATGCTTCAAAATGATCTGAAAATCATCCTGCCTAATCATTCACACAAAACAATACATTGATTTAAATTTTTTAAGACACCTTTTGTTTGGAAAGGCAATATGCGTGGAGGCGTGTTCACACCTGAGAAGACAAAGGCCGGATAATGTGCTACATACATAATGAGCTGCATATTAATTAGCCTCTCACACAGATGTGTCACAGGGTTCCAAAGAATGCAAGGACAAAATAAATTATCTATATATACATATTTTACAATTAGAAATTGTAACCAATTACAAATAGGTTACAATAACAACAACAATTACAATTTTAAAAATATTTCAAGTGTATTCTTTCTTTGTAAAAAGTATACATTTTATCATACATATTAAAAAAGCTAAGGATTCATTAGTTTGAATATTGGAACAAACACTATAATAACAACTTAGTTGATAATTCAATATACCTATTTTATTTTTGACAAAACATCATACTATAGTATATTTAACATGAGCAGAAATTGGTGAACAAAAGCTTACCTATTTAATGTGACAGTAGTCTTTTTTACAGTCAAAACTTAATCTATCCAAAACTGATCACAAAATGGTGTCTAAACATTCATATTTAGTCTGTAACATATTGTGTATGATATATTAGCATATACATGTTAATTTGCAGTTTGTTGCTTATACAGACATTCTATTTCAACATATTTCAGTCTATTTTTACTCATCTTAGTAGGCTATAGCAATATAGTTTGGATGTGTTCATGTAAAAATAACATGTTCACTAATGTAGATGCGAGAGTGAATGAACGGCACAGACGCTGTATAACTGTAGTAAACAAAGCGCGCGCGCCTGTGCCGTTCATTCATAATTTAGCCTACACACAGACACGCAATTCATATTTAAACAGTCTTTTTGCGGTTTATAGACACTATTCAATATCGCGATTAGAACAAAGCACTTAAGAATAAATGACTTACTACATCAGCTGGATCCGTTGCTCCTCGAAATGAAACTACCAGCACTTCTGGTACATTTTCCAGGGTTATTAGATAGTATTATTCCTCACAGCGGAATAAAATGTGTTCACAGCGGTAGTAAGAAACTTACTAAACATGATGTGTTTTATAATCCAGCTGGTGGGCGTTGGCATGTTTGCATGGCTTGCCTTAGATCATTTGCGTTTGAATACCGCGCGCTCTCCGTGGGCGTGGCACGTTAACGCGTAATGAGGTATAATGAGCTGGAAAGAAAAATACTGACATCTCTCTCTTTTCATACAGATTACATAAACTGAGAATATTTGTTTTTTTATATAAATTAATTCATTTAAAAGAAGAGAGTTCAAGCTTCATTATGGAAAAACACTCGTGCCTGTATGACAAGTATTCGCGGAATTACACTTAATTTTCGGATGCGTTTCAGAATGGACTTCACTGACAGAGAGAAGGCAAAACTAGCATCATGTTTATTTTTCTTTATTTGACTAAAAGCACAATACTTTGTTTATATTGTGAGTATACACAAAAAAATGGACACTTAACAGGATCGAATGATGTATACAACAAATATGTAAAATCAAAATCAACAGAGTATTTTGAGTCTCTTTTGCACTGATAAGAAAAAAAGCAAGACTATATCGACTAGATAGCTGACCTCAGAGGGTTTTAA
Organism: Gila orcuttii; assembly: GCA_026230005.1. Classification (NCBI taxonomy): domain Eukaryota; kingdom Metazoa; phylum Chordata; class Actinopteri; order Cypriniformes; family Leuciscidae; genus Gila; species Gila orcuttii. The sequence continues at coordinate 18,051,048 of JAPDVR010000016.1, read as the reverse complement.
CTTTCTTCCAAGGCAACCTTACCGCAGATGAGTGGGAGTTCAGAGTCTCTCATCTGAGCCATATTGAAGGGAAAGACTGTTAGTGTTGAAGGGAAAGGCTGTACAACATCTCCTGCAGAAACAGGTCAGCTCCTGAAGAATACAACAGGGGGACATTCTCTATTACTGCATGTCTGCACAATTATTCATCTAATTGCTGTTGTTGTCACAGTAGGGTTACTTTTGCTATCTGCAGCTGCTCAAAACTGTTCATTGAGAAATGTGCCTGTCAGTATAAATAGGTGTACATGACATTTAAGTTTCAGTATCGTTTATTGGCTGATATTAGAAATCTTAATTTATTTTCATTTTATTCTATCAGTCAGATATTTAATGTGCACAATTTCCCTCGTTTTACAGATTACTTTTGCTGTCATTTAACATTCAAAATTTATCTTTAAAAACACTAATATTTGAGTAAAATTTCAAGATGTAATCTTTAGCAAATCTCAAAATAAATATCCAATTTTTTTATTTTTAACTGCAGTAATTTAATTTCTTACTTTTTTTTTTTTTGTTTTTTTTTTGTCATTAGGGTATATGGAGTGTGAATTGAGAAAAAAAGTTATGCTTTAACTTTAAAAGGAAATTTAAAGCAGTTTAGCACAAGGGTGCAACTTAATTTCTTTTTTAAAACAATTAAAAAATATAAATTATATACATACTATATCATTCAAAAGTTTGGGTTAAGTACGATTTTTAAGAATAAATTAATACTTTCATTTAGTAAGGATGCATTACATTGATAAAGTCACAGTATACCCATTTGGTAACACTTTATAATAACTGTACGCTATTAATCATTAGTTAAGCATTAGTAAACATTTAATTCATAATTTATAACACATTAATATACATTAATAAGCAGTTTATAAATACAGCTATAAATGCTTTATTCTTGATTTATAAGCATATATATAATGTGTTTAATAATTGTATTTTCATATTTTATTAATGATCAATTTATCATTTCTAAATGAAGTATAGCATTATTTACAAAGTATAGAGTTATTTAGGAGTTGTCAGTGGATGTCTATTAATGCTTTATAAATTATGAATTATTTGTTTACTAATGCTTAACTAATAATTAATATTATGCAGTTATTATAAAGTGTTACCAAACATGGGTAATGTTATTAAAGATTTATATTTCAAAAAGTTCATTGAGCAACAAATCAGCATAGTAGAATGATTTCTGAAAGATCATGTGACACTGAAGACTGGAGTAACAATGCTTAAAATTCAGCTTTGCCACCATGGAAATAAATGAAAAAGAAATAGAAAACAAATATTTTAAATTGTGATTATATTGTTAATATTTAAATAGTAATGAAACTGTTAATACTACTATTGTATGTTTGCAGCCTTAGTTAGCATATTCATGGCAAATTAACCAGTAGAGTGTACAATGAAATTAGAACTATCACCATATATTTGTCCATGTGTAATTGAATGTGATGATATCATCACTTTATTGGAGTATATAATAATTGACTTTCTCTGGCATTACAATAAGAGCTGGCATAGACATATGTGTGATGAAGAGTCATTGGTAAGTGTCAGAAACAGCAAACGCACGTATGGAAGAAAACCAGAACAAAGAGTAGGCTACTAAGAATGTCAGTTATTGAGGAATCGCTCTTGAGCTCTGGGTGTGGAGTGGGTGCTGGATCTGGGGGTGGGGTGGTTGTCTGTTAGAACTGAAAATGTATTCCATTTCTTGTCCAGTTCATCTCTTTTCCCCTCTGTACCCTCCAGGACCCTGGCTTGTGGTATGAGGCCCATGGAACATAACAAAAGGGGCTCTGTTGCATATCTGCCCTGCAGCCCATCTCTTCCCTGAGGTCTGCCTGACCATCGATTGCAAGCTACATGACAAACAAGCAGAATGAGCCGCCCGGAAAGCAGGACCACTTCAAACCGGACTCATTCTGTGCCTGTCAATTACCCACACTTACTGTGTCAAACTCGTTCATTTTCAAGGTCCCCACCAGCTGTGCATGAGCAATGTTCAATAATGCTTTTGTAACTGTTTACACTTAAAAAAAAAAAAAGGGGTTTTAAAGCAAATCATATATGCCACATTCTTTGTGGTCTTAGTGATGGACCTTAACAAAACTACTACATTTAAAGGAACAGTTCACCCAAAATGTTAAATATGTCATCATGTACTCATCCTTTTCTTTCAGGGCAAAAAAAGCAACTGAGAATTGCATAGCACAATGTCCAAACTGATCTGTTTCAAACAATAAAATTAAATAGTGACAGTGGCTGTTTAAATAGTGACAAAAGCAAGATTTTCAGGGGATAACAACTTGCACTGCACTCTGGTAATCACACGCAGCTGTTGTGGCTTTGAAAGACTATTTTTGCATTCAAGGGGTATTAGACTACAATTATAATACTTTTTTTGCCCTGAAAGGAAACAAAGCAGTCTGAACATTTGTCAAAATTTCTTCAAATTTTTTCAAAACAAATGCATATTAATTTGAAATTGCATGAGGGTAAAGAAATAACAATTTTCATTTTTGGGTGAATTATGCATTTAAAGGTACATTTACAATTATCTACTAAATAAAATCTACTGCCATTTCTTTGATTTTTTTTTATTATTATTCAAGGCTATTCTATTTCTGCCAACAATCACCCCCATTCCCCGATCTGCTCTTGCTTCTCTTTTCCCCATTGCCACAGAGTGGCAGCCTAGAGGACGGATCTCCTGCTTGCAAATGGGCTCCTCAATGGGAGTGAAAGAGAAAGATGAAAGAAAAAATCATATATTTTGTCATTTTCACTGCAAGTTGTACAAAATTCAGAATTTAAGAATTAGCTTTCATTTAATTTATTAAAGGTTTGGGGTTGGTATTTATTTTTATTTTTTTTTATGTTTTTGCTCACCAAGGCTGCATTCATTTGATCAAAAATACAATAAAAAAACAGTAATATTGTGAAATATGAATACAATTTTAAATAGTATGTCTTTATTCTAATCCTTCAGAAATCATTCTAATATGCTGATTTAGTGTATTTTTAAAAGTAAAAGTGTAAAGTATTTTTATTATTGTTGGAAAGTTATGCCTCTTTACTATTTTCTAGAAACCCTATATATTTTTTTTCAGGATTCTTTGATGAATAGAATGTTCAAAATAACTGCATTTATTTGAAATAGAAATATTTTGTAACAATGTAAACATCTTTACAATCACTTCAATTCAGTTCTAAGCACAACCCTGTTTCCCTGATCGCTAGCAAATCTATTTTTGAAAAGTTTCAACCAATCGTCTATTATTTCAAAGTTTTGTCGAAGCAACATTCAGGTACTTAACTTCACCCACATGTAACTTGTTAGCAACTTTACAGCACAGCGAAAGGCTGCTTAGATTTTCTTCAAATAGTGTGCAGCATTGAAGGTGGGGGTGGGGGAAGCCACCTGAAGTAGGAGTGACATTGTGGAGGTAAAGTTTGGCAAAACTCAGAAGGAGACAATGGCTGAGAGAGGTTTGAATGCTGTGATTAGCGGCAGGAGTGGAAAAGGGGAAACAGCTGGAAGGTGCAGATACTGTTTCTGCAAGCCTCAACCCATCTCTAAAGGGTAAACACAACGCAAGCTTGTTTGATTTATGGTGCACGTCACACACAGAGTGGCCATTATTCCCTGTGAAAGGCCCAAGCATCATGGGAGGAAATGTGTCCATAATGTAGCTTTTCACAGGTAAACTGGAGAAAGTAGAGAGTGTGATTTTTAAAAATACATTTCCTGCCCGGGAAATGCAGTTTGATGAACTGTCCCTTTCTGCCTCTTCAATGTTGTGTATTTTGTTAATGTTTTTCTTCAGAAGTGCCACAAATTCTGGGAGACATGAATAGAAGCCCATCTTTTTCTCTTTTCACCGCTTACAATTTGGAGTATGATTAATTTCCAGATACCTCTCCCCTTTTTTGCTCATATTCTCGTGCATGATCCCCGCGATGCTTGTTTTCCTATTTATGTGTCAAGCACGCAATTCACAACAAGGAGGTGTCAGCAGTAATTAATAGGACCTATTCAGACTTGCCCTAATGAATAGTGGGTGAGAGTCTGAGCTTCAACATCCATTTAAAGGAAGTTCAGTGACAGGCACTTTATTGTTTTTGCAACTCCCACTTCTACATTCCCTTTCTTTTTGGGAAGTTTCAAAAAGTGGTCAAAAGTAATAAATAAATAAATAAAAAGCTTAGGCTCACTGAAAAAACATGCCTCTACCTACATTTTTGCAAAACTTCCAGTTTCTAGCTGAAATTATCTCTAGAGTAAAATACCAACAACTTTGATTATTTTTTACAATATTACGAGGCAAATAATCAATTAATAAAGACTTATTTTCACACTGCTCCTCACAATTCTATATTATGACCTCAACTCTTTAACCATAAAACATGATTTAAACTAATACATTTTGACGTTTGAATCACATAAACACCTCCATATGTATGGCATTTCTAAAATAGTAAACTTGTTTGGTAGCTCACCTGGTACACCACTGCATTTCCTATGTGAAACACTTGGGTACGAGTCCAATGAAAAAAAAAAGTAATGTCACTTGATTAAGGATCTCAAAGATTTGTAGAAGCAAGCTAAAATGGCATGGTTGCATGGTTCTTTTACATCTGCTTCTGGTAACACTGTTGGTTAGGTTTAAGGTAGAGATCAGTTGTACATTATTTTCAAAGGCGATAGAGCATTAACCTTTTAGAGCCACTCACCAGACATTTCATTTCCAAACTGCCGCAATATGTTCAACAACCAATAAAGAAAAACTTTTCCAGATTCACATTCATCCATTTCGGATAAAACGTACTCGGTTACATACGTAACCTCGTTTCTCTCTAGAAGAGGGAACGAGTATTGCGTAAGTTGCTTACGCTACGGGTAAAGTCATCTTTTCGCGAGATATTGAAGCCAAAAATTATCCTTAATTTTCCATTTATTGTCAACGCAGTGCAGCAGCCAGCAGACCTAGAGCAGGCTATCTTGCGTGCTCATTGGCTGCCGTGCGGCAACTGCTGCAGCCTACCACTGAGCCTCGCGCGTGACTTTTTGAGTCGAGCCCGCAGGGTCGACAGCGGAAGCGCTTCACAGTGCATGCAGCCTCCCAAATCCAGGGCGAGGGCTGCGTGTTCCGGGCCCAGGCAGAGAGCGCAGATCACATGGCGGTCTCCGGCACTGGGCGGGGCTCTGCACGAGCCACAGGAAATGCAAGGCTTTTTTAGAAAAACACCTCGCGCTCTTTTCGAAAGTGAGTGTCGCAGCGGCGAACACTCACAGAGAGCAATAGCACTAAAAGGATACTCGTCGCCAGATGGCGTAGCAGGCACGGAAGGCTGAATGCGGCGAAGACGACCGGCTTCCTCAGGCTCTTTCCTCTGCGTGCTGGTCGCTGGTTTCAACGGCGGCGGCTTCTCTCAGAGTCCAGCGATGGGGAGAGCTTCGCTGAAGATGATGAAATCAGTGACGCAGCCTCTGAGCCTGACTTTTATAGGCTAAGCCACCCCCATTTTGGCGGCCTGTGACGCGTAGAGGGCGCAACGTCATGCGCGAGGCTCAGTGGTAGGCTGCAGCAGTTGCCGCAGGGCAGCCAATGAGCATGCAAGATAGCCTACTCTAGGTCTGCTGGCTGCTGCACTGTGTTGACAATAAATGGAAAATTAAGGATAATTTTTGGCTTCAATATCTCGAGAAAAGATGACTTTACCCGTAGCGTAAGCAACTTACGCAATACGAGAGAATCTCTCGTAAGAGAACTGAAATGCTTTTAGTGCCATTCACTGGGCATTTCACTTTGAAAGTGTTGCAAAACATGCAAGAAGCAACTTAATATCTTATTGCAGAAATGTCGACACAGACGTGTTTTTCCAAAGAGCACAGGTTGAATGAAACAATGAGCTTTGGGACACACAAAACATTTGCTTTGACATGGCTTTGGCTAGTCTAACTGCATTTTATGAAATCATGAACAATAATTAAAAATGACATATACACTGTCTCCTCTTTGAGTAATATAAAGGGTGCTGATAGCCTCAGATGGACACAGTTTAGCCCTCATAATACCGCCAACCACCCAATCGGCATCCATTACCTCTGTGCGCTAATGGAGGCACGAAGTGACACGTGTGACTCCTAAGGTTTTTAACTAAAAGCTAGATGACAAATCTAATCAAATGACAGCTGTTAAGTCTGAGCTTACTCAATAGCCTTAAAAATCAAAAACTCATTACTCATATTAATATGAAAAGATATAACAAGCAGAAGTTGGAGCAAAAATGCCATCTGACCGCATGAAATGTAAATCTTTCACGGGCCGCCCATCCTCTAGCTATTACCGGAATTGCTGTGGTCTTTGCTTTTGCAAGCTGTTGACCAGGAATAAGAGCTAATTGACTCGGTGCAGGGGTGGTATGGGAATATACATAAACATGTCAACCTTAAGTACCTTTATAATTTACCAGAGCTTGGGTGGAATTGGACATTAGGATTTTTATAGGTTCCACAATGGAGACAAAATTGTTCTTTAATATAACTGAGGATTTATGGCCTTTTCCTCCTGCAGTAATCAATTCTGGATTTAGCCCCCTACTTTAAGAATCATTCCATTGTTCCAAGTGTAGTTTGCATAAAATGAATATTCAAAAACGGTTACTGCAAAAATAGGCATACCAGTTTTCAGATGAATAATATGTTAGCATTAGCACCAAGGTCATAATTAAAGAGGCTGAAAACTGAAAACTATTATACTTTGACCTAAGACGATAAAAACGACCAAACAGTGGCACCGGCTTTCATTATATAAAGTAGTAGTAGGATTGAACACATCATATAATAATATTGTGGAAATTTTTTGACTCTTCAGTCCAAATTATGCTAAAGTACTTCTAGATATGTGCTCTCTTAATGTGCCAAAAAAAGAAAGCAAGACTGGCAGTACTTCTGTGTGGTCTAGTATTGCTGAGAAACTACACAGAACAGAGGAGCTTTGTGAGTATTCCAGAAGATTGTGAAATCACTCAAAAATATGACTATGGCAGCTGCCATGAAAGACATCTATGACAGCTGCTGTTGTGACGGGACAGGCAGCCAATAACTACATCATCCAGTGTCGAGGAAGCTAGTGTTTTGGAAAACTATTTAGCTACACTGCATGCTACAAACAGTAGCTAACTACACTACTGTTCAGTTAAGTTTGGGGTCAGTAAGATTTATTTTCCATTTAAAAAAAAAAAAAATAACACTTGTTCAGCAAGGAAACATTACATTGATCAAAATTGAGAATAAAGACATTTCTAATGTTACAAAGGATTTATATTTCAAATAAATGCTGTTCTTTTAAAAATTCTATTCATAAAAAAATCCTGAAAAAAATCTATCATGGTTTCCACAAAGATATTTAGTAAAACTGTTTTCAACACTGATTAGAAATGTTTTTCATATGCCGAATCAGCATATTAGTGTCACAAGATGACTGAAGGATTTAATAAAACAAAAAGGCAGACAGAGGTGTCACAACAAACAACATACACAAACAACAACCTGAAAACAGAGGAACTACATACACAGAGATACTGAAATAACAAACAGGTGTGATGATTAGATGAGTGTGTGCAGGTGTGAGCCAGGAGGGATTATGGGAAATGTAGTGTGCTGAGGTGACTGGTCTGGTGACTTTTACACGTAGCAAGCTATTTTCATACATGGACATTTCACCCTCTCCGTTTTCAAAAATAACATTGTGCACACATGTCAGTTTTCAGAAAAGTGTTTGTTTACATGAACCCGTGTATATATGCCATCAAGAGCATGCCAAACCTGTAGGTGGCAGTGTAACGAGAAGCTCAAGCCCACGTTAGCCAATCAGAATCCCGAAAATAGCAACAACAGCTGCTCCTCGACTTAATAGAGCAGCTGTATATGCAAATGCAAACAGACGAAAAGGGTTTGCACCAACAAATGTGACTGCTACTCTGAATGCATCCATGATTACCATACTCACTTAAAAATGTTGGGTTAAAAATAACCCAACGAATAACCCAACTATGGGGTGGTATAGCACCTTCCCAACTGTGGGTTATTTTAACCCAATGCATTGGGTTAAATACCAGTTGGGTTAAAATAACCCAACAGTTTAGTTAAATATTTATTTTTATTTATGACGTTATTTTAATAAATAAAATGCAGTATTTGTTTTATTTGTATTTTAACAAATATTTTCAAATACAGTATTTGTTTTATTTGTATAAAACAATACATATGTTTCATTAAATATATTTTTAAATTACAAACTATATATTGGGAGTCTAGCATTTAATGTAAATATACATAGTGTACATAAATTCAAAATACACAAGTGTACAACACACATATTATATACATATATTATGATAATAAATTCAAAACCTATGCAAATATGTACGAACAGTACACATTCAAAACCTACACAAACATGTACATTGAGTACAAATACATAAAATACATACAGCACACAAAAATTCAAAATGAACACTAAATTTAAAATTACACATTAAATTCAAAACCTATACAAATATGGACAGAATACACAAAGAACACTAAATCCTAATCACAACTTTATTAAAATGTCTTCAACTGTACACTGAATGCATTGATGTGTTATTGTAAACATGCCTTAAGTAATAAAACTACAAATACATATGTTGACTACTGGACCTAATGATGATGATCAAAGTCACAGCAATGTGTTGAAGGAACTCTTCCAGATATATTAAAGTTTGCATGCTACAAAAACTCCCAAATGGGTGCAGAGGTCTTGAAATAGTTTGTCATAGATGTTAAACATTTTTTAAACAGATCCATTTCTTGAAATAAAGTCTTCTGTTCAACTGCTTTCACACTGAATATGATAAAAACTTGCGAGTTCTCTTTGTCCCCAAACATCAAGTCAGTGGATCCGGGCTTGTCTCACTGTTCAGATAGGCACCATGTCAGTTCCACTTCCAACCTTAAAAGAATAAATAAAGTTCAGTTGGGCATGCACTCTGACAACATCAACAGTGTTAAATTATGAAAAAGTTACATCACAGCAGTGCTGTATTGAATTAAATTATGGTCACTCTAATTAGTCATTACACCTGCTGTTAAAGGGTTGGTTCACCCAAAAATGTAAATTCTGTCATTATTTACTTGCCCTCATATCATTCCAAACCTGTAAGACTTTCGCTCATCTTCGGAACATAAATAAAGATATTTTTGATGAGTCTGAGAGGTTTTTGTCCCTTCATTGACAGCTACGCAACTATCACTTTTAAGCCCCAGAAAGGAAGCAAAGACGTCATTAAAGTAATCCATGTGACTCCAGTGGTTCAACCTCAATTTTATGAAGCGTGATGAGTGTATTCTATCCCTAAATTATAATTGACCACTTTATTTGCAAAATATTAAACTCAAACGCATGTTCACGAGAGCACCTCGACGCATGCGTGTTGTGTTAAATGCGAGAGCAGACGACAAGAGCGTGAACACAACAATTATGATTTTTTGCACAAAGCACTCGCGTCGGTTCATAAAATAATTTGTTCATTTTGTGTTGACCGCGCATGCACAACATCCTATAAGTTCTGTACTGGAAACAGAAATGATTAGAGGATCTCTTGAGTCTTCGGTCCACATTTTTCGTTCTTCCCGTCAGCCCCATAGATGCTATGCTGTCAGTACTGGAAAGAGAAATGATTAGTTCACCTCTCGAGTCTTGGGGTCTGATTCTTCTGAGTCTTTCATTCTTTTGTCACGTGATGTGATGTGACAGCGCCGGACACATAAAGAAGTTAATAATTCCCAAACTTTCTTATAACTTTCTTATAGTTTTTTAACAGTAACATGCTGCGTTTTGGTCTCAAATTATATCTTTTTAATTTCTTTCAATTTATAATTTAAGATTTTCTTTTATGATGGTTCTTTTCCATATGAATGTGGTACGAAAGAGTTGGTAATGCTTTAAACTTTATCTATGATGGGGAAAATCACTTTGCTAAAGATATATATTATACTTATAATCCAATAACAACACACAGTTACGTGACATAACTGAACAACTTAGTTGACGACAACGAGATGAACTAATTAATTCTGTATCCGGTACCGACTGCATAGCTCACTTTATGAGGATGTCACGGGATAAATGAACGGCTTAGATCAGCAGGTGAGGTAAACTAACAGACTGCATAGCCTGAAATTAATTAATTAAATTAATTAATCGTTTCCGTTTGTCATAATTTGGCCTCTTCCTAGAATTGCAATTTTTTGGTGAATGTATTTGGTGAATTTGGTAATTGACATGAACAAAATGACTTGAAAAAAGGAGATTCAAAGATCCGAGTCAGTAAAATTTTCCAAACTTCCCACTACTACTGTACAGTAGCTTTCGGCAGTCTGTAAAAATATACCGCAGATTTCTTGTCAAATCTAGTTGTGTGTTTTGTGTGGGTGTAACCGTAGTCACTCGACAGTGACGTCACACGCATACTCTCTATTCTGAACATCATTAAACTCACCATTCCAAGAAAACTGTGAAGTCTGGAATGTTCTCTAATGGTTTCTTCGATAGTTTTTGTTCCAGAGGACCAATTCCACGCACTGCAGTTTGTTGAGTTGGTGTGTGTCTCATGAACTCCCCGACTTGGCTGTGAGGACTTCTTGCTTTCTTTTGCCACTCAATCAGTCATCAGACAGCTTAGACTCTACTGAAATGAAAACATACTGTATTAAAATGACGGAAGACAGCTGAAAAAACAAACATAAGCAATTAACTGGATCTGTAGTAGTCCCAGCACTGCACATTTGGTCTCTCTAATCATTATTCAACTTACCAGCTTGTTAGTAGAGGGACTCCAAGACTGGTGCCAGATAAGGAAGACATCCAAAATGTGTACTATTGTACACTGTCCAGGACCAGAGTTGAGAACCATTGTCATCCAGCAGTGTAAAACTTTAATTTACTCCTTCCTGTGTTAGAATGAAGCAGAAAATAAGAAATATTTTCAGAAAAGTAAACTAGTCCTTAAAAATAAGTTTGTAAAAACCCTTTTACATATCACTTATTTCAATAGCTTACTCACCTTGAAAGGTTTCAATTAAAAGGCAGAAGATCAACTGTTGTAGTCTGCTTCACAAATTAACCCATTTGTCTAAAACAAAAGTATATCACATTTAGTACAACAATTTAAATAAAAGGCAAAAACTTCATACGAAAAAAAGTACTATAATTGGATGCTTCAGCCACTCCTGTATTAATACTGTTGCATGCACATACATGACTATTTATATAACAACATTCATTATGAATATACCACATTTCTGCCAAAATACCATAGTTGCAGTTTGTGTTACTACAGTAAATCAAGGTAAACGGTGTTTTGGAAAACATAAACTTTCTTTAACTAATCATGAACTAATCGTTTATTTCTTGCACGGTGTTTCTAATGTTTCACGCTTCAATGTTGTTAAATATCTGCACTTTTTCATCTTTCTTTCATCTCGGAGATTTTAGCGAATTCAAACGGTTCTCACTGCATCTCACACCGCTGTTGTGGTGTCGTTTGACCGACCGATGTCTGAGCTCGCGTCACTGGGCTGAGCTAATAAATGGTTTAGTGACAATTGTAGAGTCACCTGTACAAAAAAAAAGTAGTCTGGAGCAATGCTTCAGCCTGTGACCGACCATCACTAAAGACCCTTTAATACATTTGCTATAACGAATAACGTTACCGTAAAACAGGCGTAATGCTATAAGTTAGTGATTTCAGACTAGGCCTAACATTACTTATTTTATTGTAACGTTGGTAGGTAACTTGCTGGTAGTACATCTCTAAACGGTTTCACTAGTATAATGTTTTAATTCATTACTTTATTACTGCTAGCGAGCTAGCGGGGATAACTATTAGTTTCCCAATCGATCTCACTTCCCGGAAATCATTAAAACGGACTAAAGGCAACTTCGTTTTAAAAAACTATAAAATTCAGTTTTCTACTAATTATATTCAACGTTTCAGTACACATAAGTTAGTTAATGTTATATAAAAATTACATTACTTACCTTTCATAATCAGGATACAGCAGCAGCTTCTGTGTTGACTATCCTTCACTGGACCGTTAAAATTTGAACCGTCGCGGTGGAAACCGTAGGTTATTTAACCCAACAGTCGGGTTAATTCTAAAAATTACCCAACGATTTTATAAATGACCCAATATTTTGGGAAAACAACCCAACATATTGACCCAATATGTTTAACCCATCGGTTAGGTTAAACAAATAACCCAACGTTTTTTACTGTGTAGCCAAATGAAAATGTAAACATAGGTCGCACTTTTGATGCAGGTGCAAGTTCTGTCGCATACTGTGACATCGGCTGCCTAAAACTCAGTTCCCTTTCGAGAGGTCTCTCCTATTGCGTAAGTAGCTTACGCTATGGGAAAACTCCTTTTCTCGAGAATATTGAAGTCTTTATGTAAAACGCATTGCAGCTGCACAGCTGACAGCAATGAACGAAGGAACTCGGTCATTGGCTGTGCTGCGGCAACTTGCTCGAACCAATGACGGGGCGACTCTGAATGCGCGACCAATGAGCGCGCTTCGCGCCCGCGCGCGTCAGAGCCCGCCAAGATGGGCGTGGCCAAGCTATATATTGGGCGCCCCGTCATGAGAGTTCTTTAGATTTAATCTCCTTCAGCGAACACCTTCTGTTTCAAATGCCTTTATGCGCGTCGTACAGAGACCTTCTCCCGGACGGGGATCGTCACATCATCTGCGCTCGCTGCCTGGGCCGTGACCACGCAGAAGCTGCTTTGACCAAGGGCGGATGCCCGGAATGTGATGACCTGGGTCTCTCCGCACTACGGGCTCGCCTCGCCGCTTTCGCCGTGAGCGAGCCCATCGCCACCCCTCTGTTTGAGCCGCGCACTAAGAAAAAGCGCCGCTCACAGAGGCTTCCTGAACCTGAGCTCAGTGACGTCACGCCGAGCCAGTCTCCGCGTGCTTCACCGCCGCTCTTGCCTTCCCCACCGCTGGTTCAGTTCACCCAGCCGGACCCACACCCCTCTAGCAGAGCGGTGGGCCTTGTGACTTTCGGCGCGTCCGAGGACGACGGGGGAATGGACGACAGCTTGTCCATCGATGCTGCATCGGATGACTGGCCGGGCTCCACTCTCGACCCCGCCCCGTCGACGCTAGCTAGCACGAGCGGGGGCTCCACTATGGATACTGAGATTATCCGTGTCCTCTCTAAGGCCGTGGAAGACCTCGGGCTCGATTGGTCTTCTCCCGAAGAACCAACCCGGAGCCGACTGGATGAGTGGTTTCTGCAGGGGCGCCAGCAGGCCCCTCGGCAAAGGCCTTCTCCCTTCTTCCCGGAAGTTCACGACGAACTCACCAAGTCGTGGAAAGCCCCCCACTCTGCGCGCCTAAAGCCTTCTTTTTCTTCTTCACTCTCCTCAGTGGACGGCGCGAAGGAAAGAGGCTACGAGGGAACGCCGCCCCTCGAGGAGGCCGTGGCCAATCATCTCTGCCCGCCCTCCACCACCGGATGGAAAGCCAAAGCTTCCCACCCCTCGAAGCCCTGCCGCACTACCTCTGCTCTCGCCGGTCGCGCCTACGCTGCCGCCGGCCAAGCTGCATCAGCGCTTCACTCAATGGCGGTACTTCAAGTGTTCCAAGCCAAGCTTCTCCGCTCTATGGACGAGTCTGGCCCCGAACCCGAAGCCTTCAGGGACTTACGCAGCGCGACTGATATAGCTCTGCGAGCCACGAAGGCCACCGCCCAGTCCATCGGCCGTGCTATGGCTAATTTGACTGTTCTCGAGCGCCATCTGTGGCTGACTCTGACTGAAATGAAGGACGCGGATAAGGCGCCATTTCTCGATGCGCCTATCTCCACCAGCGGGCTGTTTGGACCGGCGGTTAAAGGTTTCGCCGAACGCTTCATTGAGGCCCAGAACGCTTCACAAGCTATGCGTCATTTCCTGCCAAAGCGCTCCAGCTCATCGCAGAGCAGACAGAGACCGCCACAGCCGCAGCGGGCTAGAACAGCCCCCACCGCCTCTCAGCCCGCGCCTCAGGCTGACGCTCGACGCCGCTCGCGCTCTCACAACCGCAAGCCGCCTCCTGAGCGACGGGGTCCTCGGCCCAAGATTGTGCTGAACCCTGAGCCTCGAAAGCCGTCCTAGCCACAGAAATGAGAAGAGAGAGTGCGTGTCTCGCAAAAGCCGGACCACTCTCTCTACAAAAACTCAAACATTACCCAGTCCCCTTACAGGCGGCTGGATATGTCCATACAGCAGTCAATGGGCCAGTCACAGAGCTCGCTCACCTGCAAACAAACGCCGTTTTTACGGCGACGCACAGAAAACACAAAAAGAGTCTTTTTCTGCCTGCATCACTAAGGGTTCACATGTCCACAAAGTGTGCATTCCCAGATACTGTCAAAACAGTGCCAAATTCATTCCCAGCTCAGGCTGCGCTTCCCATGAATGTAGATCACGTGCCTACGGTCATGTACGCACCACTACACACAAGCACTGTTCACACAGTTATAAATTCATCCCCAGTAAAAGCGGGAAACATTATAAAAGTGACGCGTGTGCCTACCACTGTTTATGCACCCCCACTTATAAACACTGCCCTTACAGTGTCAAACAAAACCTCAGCTCAGGCTGCGAGTTTTACAAACACAGCGCGCGCTGTTGTAATCACACACGCGCCCATTCACTCAGCTGCTCAGCGCGCGCCCGCGCCTCTGAGAGCTACGAGCTCAGGCGATTCGCTAGCCGGGTCCCTACGTCACAGCGGCCCGCCCCTAGTCTGTATTCAGCCCATATCTGTACACGCAGCGGCACGGGAAAACATTCCAGATATGCCGAAATGGGTATTGAATATAGTAAAGCACGGATACTCGCTCCAGTTCGCTCGCAGACCACCACGTTTTACGACTGTGGTCGAGACGAAAGTGAGAAAGGAGTGTTCACATGTTCTACGCACCGAGGTGCGCAAACTAATAGAAAAGGGCGCTGTGGAAACTGTTTCCCCCTCTCTGAGCGGGACAGGTTTTTACAGCCGCTATTTTCTCGTCCCGAAAAAGGATGGCGGTCTCCGCCCCATCCTAGATCTCAGACACCTGAACAAAGCACTAATGATTCGCTCGTTCAGAATGTTAACAACCAAGCATATCCTCGCGCAAGTGCGCCCAGGAGATTGGTTTCTCTCAGTGGATCTGAAAGATGCTTACTTTCACATTCCAATAGCGCCTCATCACAGGCCGTTTCTGAGATTCGCTTTCGAGGGACAGTCATACCAGTACACAGTACTCCCGTTCGGCCTGTCCCTGGCTCCCCGTACATTCACGAAATGTATGGATGCAGCACTTTCCCCCCTAAGACGAAGGGGAGTGCGAATACTGAATTATCTCGACGATTGGCTGGTTCTAGCACAATCAGAGAGTCAGCTAATAACACACAGATCTTGGATTATCAGCCATTTAGAATGCCTGGGTCTAAGAATCAATTTTGCAAAAAGCATACTATCTCCCAGCCAGAGAATTTCTTTCCTGGGAATAGTTCTAGACTCGATGCAAATGACAGCGCGTCTCTCATCGGAGCGCGCGCTCACCATCCGGCGCCTTGCAACATCATTCAGAGCGGGCGCGCGCGCCCCCGTCAAACGGTTTCAGAGGATGCTCGGTCTCATGGCCTCAGCATCGGCCGTACTCCAGCTAGGATTGTTGCATATGCGCCCTCTCCAACGCTGGCTCAAGAGCCGCGTCCCTACTCACGCGTGGCGTTCGGGCCACTTTTTAATCAGAGCGAACCACGGCTGTATAAAAGCCCTGACGCACTGGAAAGCCGCCGACTGGTACCAGTCAGGCGTGAGTCTGGGTGTGAACACAAGGAGAAAGATGATAACGACAGATGCCTCCAAAATAGGTTGGGGGGCCCTTTACGAGGGCAGGCCTGTCTCCGGCTTTTGGTCAAACCCGGAGAAGCGCCTACACATAAACTGTCTGGAAATGAAAGCGGTCGCTTTGGCTCTCAGAGCCCTGCTCCCACATCTAAAAAACGAACACGTCCTGGTCCGAACGGACAACATGACGGTAGTGTCGTACATAAATCGCCAGGGTGGACTCAGGTCGAGCTCCATGCATTCAATGGCCAGGAGACTCATTTTATGGTCCCAGCACAACTTGCGCTCGCTGAGAGCAGCGCATGTGCCAGGCGCCCTGAACCAGGGGGCAGACATGCTATCCAGAGACAAGATTCTCCCAGGAGAATGGGCTCTCAACCCTCTGACGATTCAGTGGTTATGGAAAACCTTTGGCAAAGCGGAGATCGACCTCTTCGCCTCCAAGGAGAACGCGCACTGCTCTCTTTTCTTCACGAAAAGCACGGACGCGCTCGCCCAGAGCTGGCCGAGCCGCCCCTTATATACCTTTCCCCCGATCGCGATGCTGCCACAGGTCATCAGTCGCGTCAGAGAGGAGGGAAACTCAGTGCTGCTGATAGCCCCACTCTGGAAGAACCAAACATGGTTTCCAGATCTGATGCAAATGCAATCTGCACCACGGCCGGTTCCACTGAGGCCAGACCTCCTCAGTCAGGCCAGCGGGATGATATTTCATCCCCGCCCCGATCTGTGGGCCCTTCATGCATGGCCCCTCAACGGGTTCCCAGGAACCTCGCGAGCGGAGCACTAAAAACCATCGCTGAGGCGCGGGCGCCCTCCACAAGACGCTTATATGCCCAGAAATGGAAAGTGTTCAGTGACTGGTGTAATACCAAGGGCCTGAACCCTGTAACATGCGAGATTACGAGTGTACTCGTTTTCCTACAAGGGCTTCTGGAGGCGGGCCGCACCCCCTCCACGCTCAAAGTATATGTGGCTGCCATCACAGCGTCACACGACCTTGTAATGGAACGTCCATTGGGAAGAAACGACCTAATTATTCGTTTCCTAAGGGGTGCCAGGAGGATGAACCCTTCACGCCCCCCCTCAGTGCCGATCTGGGACCTAGCTACGGTCCTAGACGCTCTTAAAGGGCCCCCGTTCGAACCACTCCGAACCGTGCACCTTAAACAGCTCTCGCTCAAGACTGCGCTCTTGCTGGCACTCGCCTCGGTCAAGAGAGTGGGCGACCTGCACGCGCTTTCAACAAGCGCTGCCTGCCTAGAATTCGGACCTAACGACTGCAGGGTCGTCCTTAGACCGAAACATGGGTATATTCCTAAAGTGCTCACCACTCCCTTCAGAGCACAGGTTATCTCCCTAACTGCGCTTTCGTCTCCAGCAGACGAACACGACGCTAATCTACTCTGCCCCGTTAGGGCTCTCAGAGTGTATTTGGAGCGTTCTGCCCTATTCAGACAGACAGAACAACTGTTTGTATGCTTTGGCGGCCGTACGAAAGGTTCCGCCGTTTCAAAGCAGAGAATCTCTCACTGGATAGTCGAAGCTATAGCGCTGGCTTATGAAGCTAAGGGACTTCAATGCCCCTGGGGAGTCAAAGCACACTCCACCAGGAGTGTGGCTTCTTCCTGGGCATGGTCGAGCGGGATACCGATCGAGGATATTTGTGTGGCGGCAGGCTGGGCCTCACCGTCCACATTTATCAGATTCTACAACCTACAGGTCCCGACATTGCATTCCAATGTGCTATCAGCATAATGCTAGTTGAACTGCGAGTTCGTATCTAGATTATGTATGTGCTTGTGTCACACTGAGCGCCTTCTAGCCGCTCTGTATTTTTTCCCACATATAAAGCTCGCCTCTGCCGGCTAGTTGGATGATAACTTTGCTTTTTAGCTCAGGCACCTGCCTCTGGCTATCATAAGGCGAAGTTCAGCACGCACTGCGTTTTGCATGGTGTTCCCATAGCGTAAGCTACTTACGCAATAGGAGAGACCTCTCGAAAGGGAACGACTCGGTTACTAACGTAACCTCGGTTCCCTGAGAGGAGGGAACGAGTATTGCGTAAGCTGCCGTGCTTGTGCTTGGTTAGTTCGCTTCAGTCGTTTTAACCTAAAGAACTCTCATGACGGGGCGCCCAATATATAGCTTGGTAATGCCCATCTTGGCGGGCTCTGACGCGCGCGGGCGCGAAGCGCGCTCATTGGTCGCGCATTCAGAGTCGCCCCATCATTGGTTCGAGCAAGTTGCCGCAGCACAGCCAATGACCGAGTTCCTTCGTTCATTGCTGTCAGCTGTGCAGCTGCAATGCGTTTTACATAAAGACTTCAATATTCTCGAGAAAAGGAGTTTTCCCATAGCGTAAGCTACTTACGCAATACTCGTTCCCTCCTCTCAGGGAACCGAGGTTACGTTAGTAACCGAGTCGTTTTTCTCAGTTTACATGCAAACGAAGTTTTCCAAAATCTCCACTCTGGCCGGAGTTTTTAGAAAGAATCGGTTTCAGAGGCAAATTCTTCGTTTGTGTGTAAACGAAGGGCACAAACGAAGGGAAATGTCTCCGTTTTTCAAGATAACCATGTACGTGTAAACGGGGCCTTAGACTGATTTTTGAAGGATCATGTGACACTGAAAAATTAAGCTTTGCCATCAAAGGAATAAATTCCATTTTAAAAAAGTCTAAATACAAACCTGCTAGGTTACACTTTATTTTAATGGTCCTCTCCTCATTCTACTAACTATACACAACTTTGCAACTACATGTCAACTAACACTTATTAGAGTATTAGTATACTGTAGTAGACTGTTAGGTTAGGGTTAGTAGAATAAGTTGACGTAGTTGTAAAGTTACTTACAATCTGTAGAATGTCTGTTGGGGGACCATCAAAATAAAGTGAAACCCAATTTTGTTTTAAACATATCCAATTGTATAATTGAATCATCAGAGCAGTATTATTCTGAAATAAAAGCATTGGAATTTAAATAAACTAAATATTTACTAAATATTCTGCTAAAAAATGACGGAGGGGCTCGAATTGGTGAATCAGTTCATTTACACAAATAATCCAAACAAACGGATTCATTAGAATGAATCAGACATTCCAACACTAAAGAGTGAAATACAAGAGTGTGTTTCACTACCTCAGCTCTCTATTGTATGCTGCACAATTCAATGTGATACAATGCTAGAGAAAATTATTAAACAAATTATTTAGTGTAATTTAACATGTCAAGATATAGAATACAATAGCATTATTGCTCATTCGAGTCTGTTACATTTCCAATGTTTTACAAAATTCAACAGAATTGTACAGCTAATCATCTGATGTTTTGGAGATTATGATATTGTGGCTAAAATTTAGATGATTAGTAACTATAAATGGCATAAAAGTGGAAGTCTCACTCACTAGCACTGGAAGTGGGGAACTTTAATCAGTGTCTCATCATACCAAAGCTGAATAGTTAATATGATAAGTGGCAACATTTATTGGTTTTCATGTGCAGCCTTTTAAATTTCATCCTCATGCTAGGAGCTGTACGATTCAGGAAACTGAATTGAGCAATGGACAAAAGCTCCACGGAGGGTTACAACATAATATTTTTGTGTTTATAAATGCACAGTCCTTTATTCTTGTTCACTCTGACAGGTGAAGCAATGACGCTTTTGAAGTGTTTGAGTCCTTTGTTTAGCCTGGCTGTTCACTCCATGTATACAGACATCGCACTTTGCTCATGGTTACCATGGTGCTCAGACATCACTGACGGCTCATGTTCAGTTCCAAGTATGTCTCTGTCTCCCTCTCTCTCTGTTGAGCTCTGTCTGTTCCCGCGGTTGCCTCCATAAATGGTAGGCCACTCAATAATATACTAAGTCAATTTATGGCATGCAAACTGCAGTCATATGTGATGTGTGCGATTTTGCAAAATCAACAGGGGCTGCTCAGACAGGATGTCCTACATTAGACAACACCCCCATTATTTCAAATGAAATGGCTTTGTGCAGGTGTGAAACCCCATGGATCAATTCTCTGGAAAGAGAAAGCTGTTTAACTGATGCTGTTTTTTTTTTCTGCTGAGTCGTGGTTCGTGGAAATGTAGACGTAACAAAATGGCTTGGTGATTTTCGATCCAGTACATGGAACGCTGCATTTCATAGCTAATAAATAAATAAATTCAGCAGTTAATATGTTGTGTTCTAACTGAATGCATTGTATCTTGCATTCCCATTTAATTATCAAATACTTGCTGGAAACCAGCTGTGTTGTTTTATCAGGTTCAAATGATTAATGAAATTATATTAGAGTTGCACATTGAGTGTCTCCTATAATTTTTCACACCATGAACTGTGTTCTTCAAAAGGTCCAGCAGCTACCCGATAGTTTCATGGGACCATGTCCTTGTGGTTTAATCCATAGTCTTTTATATTCCCTGTTGTTTTAAACAGCACCATTTGTCTAACTGTGACATGGGTTCATAAAATGAGCCTTCTGTGACACTTTTGTTGATGAATCATTAGAGTTTGCTCTGCTGAGAAATTGTATCAGTTACTGCACAGCTCGGTAAAGGCTCATAACTCATAACTATTTCTAGTTAGTTAGCAACATTTATTTAACTTGATAAACAGGTTCATTGAGACAATCAGCAAGATAGATGACAGCGATGGAAAAAGTTTTATCGTATTGATAAAGCAAGTAAAAGAAAAAAAAAACTATATTAATTGTATTTCAACAAAGAATTATTGATTGGCTCTAAAAATGTAGAGTGATGGTGTAAGCAAAAAATAAATGCAAGATATTTCCCTTACACCAAACATATGTGTGTATACAGATTGTTCATTATATTAAAGGTATTCTACACATTTTGCAAGCTAAAAAAAATATAATATTATGAATTTATTAATCAAGAACATAACCCGACTTGAACAAAACTAACGTTGCCTTTTCAGAAGGTTAATATATATATATATATATATATATATATATATATATATATATATATCGTCGCTGCCCGATGAAACTCACGTATGTCCAAAACGGTTACTTTTCAGGAAGTGAAAAAAACACCGTAATTCAAAAGCAGTTGAACGTAGCGGTGTCATACTTGGTACGGCATCTTTAAATGTAACCATAGTCTTGCCAGTGTAATGATATAATCCACATTTGACCAAAATCGAGTTTAAATGGACATACGTGCATATTTTACAGTAACGGTGGTCGATACGCGTTCTTCCGATCATTAATTAGAATGGCCAAGTCGCGTTTCATATTGACAGATGAATAGGCTACGCTCAGTTTATTAAATAGCCTACGTCTCAGTTTATTAAATACGCTCAGTTTATTAAATGTCTCTTGCAAACTATGAAGGGACAATGAATCAATACACTCATTGCTGAACCCAGGGCCGGCGCGTGCTATGTAGCCTACAAAAAAAATACAGCCATTTCTGTTTTTTTCTTTTAAACAAAAAAAACAAGCAGCACCCTTTTTTTTACATTTCATCTTTCATTCCGAAATGAATGAAAAAGTACACCTACCCAACATGTATTAGCCTTTTTACCCGTAGCGTTATCAATCTAAATTAATCTCGTTTTTCTTTATTTAAATTTCGGGGTTTTTTTCTTTATTTAATTTTCGTTTTTTCTTTATTTAAAATTCGTTATTCTATATTTAAATCTACCCTTTACTGTGTCAGTAATTTATTAGTCAGAAAAATATTAGACTACCTTAAAAGTAGACTATTAAGTTAACAGACCCGTGCGTTAACATCTCCACAATAAACAGTGATAATTACTTCGTCTAGACCATTTACCGGTAAATAACAGTTGTGAATATATTGCGAATATATAATAAACTTGAACAGTTGTCAAAAACAAACATTTGCTGATACTTTACCTCACAGAGTTAATCGGCTATACAATGCTGAGCTTCCAGAGACGCTTAGACCTGCGAGATGCCTCAGGGCGGGAGATACGCGGCGTGATTGACAGATTTGACACCAAATGGATATACGTGAAAATCAGATGACATGATTTCACAACTTTTCATTGGTCATTTAGACATGTGAAGCATACTGTATAGGGAAATGAACCTGGACATTCTCTCCGTCGAAAAATCTCAAAATCGGCAAAATGGACATATACGCGTTTTTCATCGGACAGCGATGATATATATATATATATATATATATATATATATAAATTCACGTGCCCTCCTAATCCTTTATCAAAATAACTTCCCCTGCTTGAAGCAACATCTTTTTTTCTCTGGTGACGTGTTTACTGGTGTGAGGGCGGGACAACCTGTCACTCACATGACATCACATCAATAGCAAACCACAACAATCCAACCATCTAATCAATTCCTGTTAGACAAAATCAAGACAATTTTTTTTTTCTTGTTTAAGAACTGCTTTGCTTGGATATGTCACATTAGGGAAGAAAGGACTCATAACTCATAATCACAACATCTGTTTCATGCTGACTTTAAATAATACTTTGGCCATTATGGGTGTCGATGTTTTACTAAAATCCCATCTTGCCAGTGGTGAATTCTCCTTTTAAGATGGCTAAAATGAAACTTAAAGGGCACAGTTTCCTTACTACACACAAACACAGCACAGGTTTTCTGGACTAAATCTGGCCAGGAAATTATACACTACCTGCCAAAAGCTTGACAAGGTCACATAGAGAAAAGATGAAAATAGGAAAGAAAGACTAAATAAGACAGCAGCATAAAAGCAGTGGCAAAATTGGAGGTTTTTGAATGGGGTTTTGTAAGCCTATGGTGGTGTATTGGACAAGCCCATGCAGTGTAAGCCATGAGTTATCCAACTAACTGACAGTCTTTCTGCAGGTTGATCTGTGGATGTCTTAAAAGCAGACACCAAAAACGCTGTCCCCAATGAGGGAAGGGGCAGTAATCACAGCTTCTAGCCCAGTTACATTTGCTTCAGCTCTCTGGCCATCATAGCAATCGATGCTGTAATGCACAATCAAGTGTAATGTGCGTTCGCAGCCAGCCCATTCAATATTGTTCTATCAAAAGCCAAAAGAAAGAGGGACTGTGCCTTTCATTAAAATCAATGGCATTGTCCTTACAAGAATTAGAGCGATTGGAGGAGATTATTGTTATTTTTCTGTCTGAAACTCTTAAAAGAGAGCATTGTGATTGAGTTGTGGTGGTGAAGTTCAGTGCTTCATTGTGCAGTACTTCACTTCTGTCCTATTAACTCTGCCACTTCTCAGTTGTACTCCTGGTTCCTCAACAGTCTGGCCCATTAAAAATTTAAACCCATCATTGTGTCTGTGAACTCAAAGGTCCTGGAAAGTGGAAACAAGGGGAATATGTTTGAAAACAGTGATGTTGTAGTGGTGGTTGACAATGGCTAATGGATCAGTGATGTGACACTCAATAACGCTTTGTCATATCTATCAATACATTTAAAAATACATAAAAAAACCTATATAAAAAAAAAAACATTTCATAAATATCATAAACTTATTTTAATATGATTGTGCCCCATAAAGCCAAAAATCTCAGGGTGCTACAATGATCCTGATAACGAAGACAAAACCCTATTTAAACCTTAAGAAGTAGTTTTCTTTGGGGAATGTACACGTCACAATATTCCTCATTTAAAAAATTCCCGCCTAAGGCATAAGCAAAAAATGGGGCGAGGCCTGTTTGAGTTGGATTAGCAGTGTGTTGAAACTCGCGGTTATGATAAGAGACTTTTTCAAAAACCTTAAGTGGTTGACCAATCTCAACACACTGATCCAGTTGACCAATAAGAGCACTTTGCGTTTTTCGGAAGGAGGGGCTTCATAGAGACAGGAAATAAAGTGCTTTCCTAAAAGCGTTGTTTGCTAACTATGGTCGCAAGTTACATTGAATTGTGTTGAAATTTGCGGTTATGATAAGGCATAAGCAAAAAATGGGGCGAGGCCTGTTTGAGTTGGATTAGCAGTGTGTTGAAACTCGCGGTTATGATAAGAGACTTTTTCAAAAACCTTAAGCGGTTTAACAATCACAACACACTGATCCAGTCAACCAATCAGAGCACATTGCGCTTTTCGGAAGGAGGGGCTTCATAGAGACAGAAAATAAAGTGTGTTTTCTAAAAGCATCGTTAGCTAACTATGGTCGCAAGTTCCATTGAAATGTGTTGATAATGTTGAAACTTGTGACCATAGTTGGCTTTGGGAAAAGCACCCCAGAATGTTACTGACAGACTGGCAAGAGAGGTCCGGCAGCAATGTAAAATATGTGAAAAATAAGGTGTATTTTGAACATTCAAGCATGAAAACCTATTCTAGAAGACCTCAAACACAAAACCAAACCTTTGTAAAATGGCATATTATGGACTCTTTAAAAATAGTTTTTAAGCAAAACTCCTTGATGATTAATATTTGAAAAATGTCAAATCAAATTCACATGGTCCGACCAACAATAAAAATAAAACACAATAGGAAATGATATCATAGAGAGAACCCCTGCAAACCCCTTATGATTGAACTTAATACAATGGATAAATTCTACACACACACACACACACACACACACACAGTTATTTAAGGTGTAAGGAAGATGATGTTTATTTATTTATTTATTTATTTATTTATTTATTACATTTACTTGGTAACACTTACATTTTAGAATCAATAAACTCAAACTTTCCTTGAAAATGTTATAACAGTTTCTTATAACCAACACGAGTACAAAAACTCTATACAACATGACAAAAATTGTCACGTGCACTCTCCAAAAACAACTTTTAGGGTTCTTCTATTTTCAAAAAGTGTGGGGGGAAAAATCACATCAGGATTCTTTCTAACCTTGAAGACTACAGAGAGTTGGCTCTTGACCCCTCCTCTCTCGTTCTGTCTCACCCTCCCGTCTCCATCCCCACTAAGACAGAACATCGCGGTGGCCTCTCAAACCTGAGCTCCTGTGATTTTTGGAAAGCGGTGAAGCAGGGTCAGCCTAAACACATCGCTGGTCAACAGATGCACAATGATCAAAGGAGAAGACTTGGGAGTGTAAAACTGCTGGGATTTACAGTTAAGCTCCTATTTCCTGTTCAGATTCTAAACAGAATCTTCAGACATGTGTATCAAGGTGTTGAACAGTAGATACAAATAAGAAAAGTACTGTCATTTTCTCGCAATGCCAAGAAAACATGTTTTTTGAAATACAGCCCATGTGATTATTCTCATGCATTCACCAACACAAAGCATAGCGATTCATTGTCATGCCAGCCACATCTGTGAATTCATTGTTCGTTTACATAGCACTAAAGTAGTTTTAAGCAATTTCACACATAGCCCAACAGAGGGTAGTATTATCTCAGCATGTAAGCCAGTGTATAGAGAGCACTGCATTAGAGCTGAGCTTTTAGTGCCCTGAAATACAGTACTCAAACTGTGTTGTGGAATTTCACCCTGGCACATAATCTGTGTTCTAAAAGCTGGCACACATTTACATAGTCATGGGTGTAATGGGTGGAGCTTGATCTAGTTCAGCTCCACCACTGTGGACCTAATGGGTGGAGCTTGACCTAGTTTTACTCCACCCATTACATCCAGAAAGGGGGAACTGGACATCAAGCTCCACCCATTAACTCTGTAGCAATCAGCCTCTCAATGATTGGAGTTCTGCATACATAACCAAAGGAAAGTCTGGCGTTTTTACGGAAGGTCCAGTTATCACATTTTTATTCAACATTTGATTTTTAAAAATAAAATAATAGATTAAACATATGCACACATGAATTGTTCACAATAAGATCTATAATATGCAGTTAAACATGCATTCGAATAAATGCAGCCTTGGCGAGCAAAGGAGACTAAGAAACATTTCTGGTAGTAATCCAGGCTATGGATAAAAGTGTGTGCTGCATGAATAAATGTAATTAACAATTCTTATTTTAAAAACATTTCTAATGTCCACAAGAGTGATACAGCAGTAGAATCGCACACTGGTCAGACCATTTTGTTCATTTTAGTGTCACACATATATGACACTAAAATAAACAACAAAAAAAATCATTCTTGTTTATATTATTCCACAGGTTAGTATTTCCACAGGTTTTAGTAATAAATGTAAATATTGATGGTTTCATAAAATATAATGGATATATATATAGACTCAGACTCAGAGCTCAGAACCCCCAAGGCAAGATTAAAACACCTCAGGCTGGATGAGAAGCACCAGTGATGCTGTACCAAAACTGGATGAAACCCCTGACTTCTCTGAGACTCTGGTGAACAATATTTATTTTGTGCAAAGAGAAGGAGATACTGTTTAATTAACAGGAACATTCACATTTCTATGAGCAGAGCTGCTACGCAACTACAGTAAAACAAACATATTGCACTAAAGATGCTGTTCAGTGCTCTTGATAGGTTCTGTGTCAGCTGGACTACACATTTAGATTTTGAAAATATGGTGGGTATATAATTACTGCACACTCTTCTCCACTTGTTTGTGAAGAACTAAAATAATGATTGATAAATCCTTTGAACTGTCTGTCTCTCACACACCCACAAGCATAAATGAAGTATGACTCTTAAGAACACAGTTGTCATGGGAACACATAGTCTTACAAAATACGACAACACAAAGGCATTACAGAAAACAATCAGCCACAAACTTTTTACAAGGGTTGAACCTTCATGTCCTATGATGTCCGCTCTGGTCTGAGGTTTTTCTCATGATAATTTATCATTGTTGCCCTGGAGATGAGCCCAAAATGGTAAAGTAAGCAATAAACATCTGTGATCATTATTCCCGTCCCTCAGCAACACAATGATCTGCCTTTGATGTCTCGGTGTGTGCATGTGACTAAAAACTCATTAAACAAAATGGTTGCACTTTGATGGGAGAGTTATATAATACAAAATATTAATACAACAAATGCCAATTGCTATCATCAGTTCAATTATGATCAGGTACTTGTTAAAACACATAATGAAGGCTGCAACATATTTGTGGGCTCCTTGCTGTTGCAAAGCGTTTTCATTGTTTAATAATTGTGCCTTCTGTGTAATTTGTAGACAGCGGGGTTAAAAAAAAATTGGTCACACCTGCCAAAAGGGAATAGATTGAGAAAATGCATAAGCCATAAACATTTCTTAACATGAAATTGTAATTTGCTTTTTATTTATTTGTTATTACTTAATAATAATAATAATTGTAATAATATTTGCAATTATATTACAATTAATATAATTGGGGGGTGTAATAGGGTTATTGGGACTTATATTGTTTTTTATACTACAAACTGTATATTATATATGCTAACCTTCCCATGACAGAAAACTTTCTGCATTTTTACATTTTCAAAAAACACAATTTAGTATGATTTCTAAGCTGTTTTACTCATGGGGACCAAAAATGTCCCCACAAGGACAAGGATTTGGGATATTGCATTTTGTCCCCATAACGTAGGCTATACCTGAACCACGCACGCACGCACGCACGCACGCACGCACGCACGCGCACACGCGCACACACACACACACACACACACACACACACACACACACACACACACAGACAGAGAGAGAGAGAGAGAGAGAGAGAGAGAGAGAGAGAGAGAGAGAGAGAGAGAGCATGCGTCAGTTAATTTTGGACAATTATCTCCAGTTTGTTCACCTCTCAAATTAAATTGATTTCTATTCATTATTAAAAAATAAAGCTTAAAAGTAAATACATTTGATCCAAGAGACTGATGGGTATCATGGCATCTCAGCCTATTGGCACAAAGGAAACTGAGTGTCAGTTTTATTTTAAAGGGGTGGTTTACTGCTTTTTTTCTTTGCATGACTGTGTTTATGGGGTGCAATATAACATGTCTTCGTCTTTTTTTTTTTTTTAAGCCTTATTTTTCATAAATTTCACCTTTGTTGTAAGCCGCTTTCTCCTCTGTCATTTGAACGACCGGTTGACTTCCTGATTCTATGAAACCACTCCCTCAGAAACAAGCAATGGGCTCAGATTGGTTAGTTGGGCCGCTGTGTTGCAATTGGCTAAACTGCGTGGCGGAAACTTCACGCCCATTACTTTTACGGGCGAAAGCTGCATGTGCTCCGGCTCCGGTCAAATGTAAATAAATTTGGTGTCAATACTGCGTATCAGCTTGAGCCAGAATCAGACCCAGAAAGCGGCAATGAAGAGAGTCAAGCAGAACCTCCCCAAAGACGGCTCTTACAAAACGTTTCTGAATGGTACATTTTTGAATCATTATTATTATTCTATTCTACTATTATTATATAAGAATTTTGATATGCTGTTACTTGAAAATGCTTTTGAGATACGGTTTTCTCCTGATTAAATGTTTAATATAACTGAATAAATGACTGAGTAATACCGTTTTTTAAAGTTATTGTTTTGTCGATATAATGAACAACCGTTTATCTATTCACAAACCTTAGTTTACTCGGTGTATCGTTTTCTTTAAACACACAATAACACACATTCATGTTGGTTCCCCATTACCATGCGCCGCATGTCTGACGAGGGATTCACTGACCTGTGTAAGAGAAAGTAAATTAAACACCAAAGGCAAACACATTCAGGAGAATTATATATTCAAGGCTGGGCTGCTTTCAACCTTCTAGCCTCCATCTCCTCTGAGAGATGGCTTCAGCTGTGGTTACATAACGTCAAACTGCGGAGTCAGAAGGTTAATGGTGAGCTGGGTATTTCCATTTTAATTTAAAGTGTGTTATTGTGTCCCATCTGACAAACATTTAAAGTGGTGTCGGTGTTGGGGGAGGAGAATGGAAATGAGACACGAACAGGAGTGACAGCAGCTCAATGAATAGAACTTAGATCCCGATGGACCCACCTAAAGCACAGGAAGCTCATTACCCTTTTGGTTACTTCAGTCGTCTACAGCTACAAACAGCAAGTTTGTCAATGTGAGTCAATTTAGATAGGCAGATCATCAACAATAAAAATTATACAAGTATACAAACTCATATAGACTACAAAAATTTTATTTTTGGACACTTAAAAGGATAGTTCACCCAAAAATGAAAATGATGTCATCATTTACTCACCTCAGTGGTTCCAAACCTGTATGAGTTTCTTTCATCTGTTGAACACAAAAAAAGATAGTTTGAAGAATGTTGGTAACCAGACAGTTGACATTGCCTTCCATAGTAAAAGAAAAAAGATATGGAAGCCAAAATATCTTCTTTTGTGTTCATCGGAAGAAAGAAATTCAGGTTTGAAACAATTTGTGGGTGAGTAAATTATGACAGAATTTTCACTTTTGGGTGAATTATCCCTTTAAAAGATGCTTATTCTACGTTGTGTCTTGATGCAGATTAACCAGCATTAGTTTGATAAATATTAGAACCTCATTGTGTAAAAAAAAAAAAAAACAGAATCCGACGGCAAACAATTCAGCTGTCGCAATCCGTTCCCCCACCCCCATACTGAGAGATGTTGATAAAGTTGCTTACAAATGCTGATTCTAATCTGTCTGTGGATGGAGCTTAAAGTGCATCAGTTTAAAGAATTATTTTTTGGCATCTCTGCTTTTTATTATGATAGGACAGTATTGCATCAAGAAAAGTCCACGAGCCTGGATTTGAACTTGGGTCGCCCAAATCTCAAAAACACTAAATGTCAGTGTATTGATCACTAGGCTATTGGCAACACTTAAATAACATCAGTTTGATAAATATTAGAACCTCATTGTGTAAGAAACATGGGGGGAACAAAATCCGACGGCAAACCATTCAGTGGTCGGAATCCATTCCCCCACCCCCATAATGAGAGATAATGAGAGTAGTTGCTTAAAAATGCTGATTCTATTCTGTCTGTGTCTCTATTAGAAAACAAAATATTGAAGAGGCATCTCCAAACAAATTATTCTAAAGTTTTTTCTCACGTCTTACTTTTCTGAGGCAATTACTTTCAAACAGCTTGTTTCTTTCACAAAAATAAATGTTTTTTTTCTTGAAAGGGTTCTTTAAAAAAAAAAAAAAACGACACACACATGGTGTAACATTTTTATGTCATGCATTTAGGGATGCATCAATAAAAAAATTAAATAAGCTGGTAATTATTTTCATGTTCACGAGCAAGGACCAAACCACAATCATGAATGTTGGAAATTATTTATTGAAGAGAATTGGGGATGAATAGGGAAAAGATGAAGTGGAAGGGGAAAATGGGGTGCTAGTCAAAAGAGTTGGGGATGAAGAGAGTTGGGGATGAATAGGGAAAGGATGAAGTAGAAGGGGAAAAAGGATGGTAGTCAGGTTGATCTGGGTGTCTGGTGTTGGCGGCCAGGAGACTCAAGAGTGGGGGCATCATCTCAGTTAAATGTAGGCCAAGTGATTAGGACCCCCCGATACAACCTGGAAGGGAAGAGAAGAGGGGATGATATGGATGGTTGAATGGATGAAAGAGCATTGGGAAGGGAGGGTTCGAGAGAACGAGCCAAACAGCACTGTAAGGGGCGGCCCGATATAAGAAGGTTTTGAGAAGTCAGGTGACTGGTTGAGACGTTGCCCCGCTCCCAAACCTTAGTTAACTAGTCAACTCCATTTATGGCAGATAACCAATAAATGGCTGATATTAAAATGTGTTAGTGTTTTTAAAGATTAACAAGGTAATCTTTACCCATCCATCCTATGGTACCGACATATCATGAATACCCAGTGCAATTTTTTTAAAAGATATATTTTTGACGTACTTGAGCCCGCTATATTTATGTGTGTGTGGAACTGACATGCTCTAATTTATGCCTACTATTCACAGATTGTTCTTTAACATTCATGATATTGTTGTGAATGAGTCTAATATATCTTAAAGTCACAAAGATGCTGAACAGGGTTGAAACATACATGAGTCAAATAGCAGAGCAGAACGTAGACCATACAAACATGATTGAGGGTGAGTAATTAACAGGTAGACTAAAACTACACATATCAAATATAACCATGCATTACTGTAATATAATGGCAAGCATTATGATATCAATAAACAATATAGAACAGATAAAGGTGGATGATGTACTTTTTACTAGAAACCATATGCATGATGACAGATGGACTGCTCCCAGCTGATGTCACAATCTTCTTTTTAAAAAGCTGCACAGAACAAGTAAAGTGAAATGAGAGAAGATGTGAAGTGACCAAAGCCATGTCCTAACAGATACACAGTAAGTTGGAGCTTGTTATCCATACTGAATTTACCCTTAGATGGAAGCAGGCATCTGCTGCAACCCTATCCCAACAAGTCATCTTGCACAGACACACTCTCTCCACAAAAGAAAAAAAGAGGATAATTGGAGAGTTGCAATGGGGTGGACAAAAGGAACTTGTGAGACCAGTGGCAAGCGATTTATCTGTGGCCAGACTTTCAAAGATGACTGCATCTAGCTCTGGAATAACACAGGAACTTTGAAGAAATAGATGCAATAACACAGTTTTACAGCATTAAGATTTAATGAGGAAAAATATAGCATATGAAAAAAGAAATTTCACGCCGCATGAAAAAAAAAAAAATCTCATTATGGAGGCTAAAGGTAGCTGGGCTTATGTGTCGATTTCTTTGTTAATTGTTTGAATGTTGTGTTTATGCAGACCAAATCCTCTGTGTATACAAGGTAGGGAACCTAATTAAATGGCAGTAATCACACCTTGGCACATGCTAGTCAAAATCAATCACTGACAACACATAAATAAATGATGGAGTGCTGAATATTGCTTGGCTTTTATTGATGCTATTAAGTGACTACCCTGACTCTTTGGTTGCAAGTTATATTTAAAATTGTATATGAAAAATGAAACTGATTAGGAAAAGTAAACTGACAGTAACCTTTACCCCCATGGTATACAGTTGCTGTCTTAGACAACGCATTCACTATGGTATTGTAAACTCTTTAGTTATACCCACACTACAATGACCAATATGTCAATGAATAAATGTTTAATTAGTAACGATAAATCAATAGGGCAAATGTAAGTGTACTTAATGTTACACTTGTTCATCTGGGAATGGCAGCAACATACAGTTTAATCCACAGGATAAAGATTTTTTTACAGATTTGATAATTTTTTTTTTTTTTTGTGATTTTTAATAAGGTTCAAGTAACAGCATAGATACAACACAATATATATGCATTCATAAACACACACACACACACACACACACACAAACACACACACACACACACACACACACACACACACACACACAGAGAAACAGAGAGATAGTAATAACAACAAAGGGGAAATGACAAGAAACAAAGCAAACAAATAACAGCTTAGAAAAAAAATTGATTTAAAAAGATTTTGTCACAATTGTGTTTAAAACTATTAAAGACAATGCAGCTCGTTTTATTTATATATATATATATATATATATATATATATATATATATATATTGCGATGGATGGCCTTCATTTATATATTTGTTTCACTTTTAATTTTATCAGACAAAGACAGAAAAAAACAATCAATTTCAGAAATAAACGTTCACTGGCATGGAGGATATGTTTTTGTCATGCACCTGTCAAATATGAGAGTAATCGCACATCTGCTACATTTTGTTTTTTTCTGTGAAGGACAAGGACAGAAATGAATTGTGCACATGCTCTCTAGCACTCATCACCCATCCACCTCTTAAAATAGTGTAGCGTGTCTCTTCACCCTTGCTACACCAAGCTCCTCAACATAATGCAATCACTGTGCAGGAAAACTCAAATCACAAGTGTCAGTTTTGTTTGGTTTCACAAACACTTAACCCATTACCACTTATATTACTTGCTATAACGGTTGCTGAATTATTGTATTATTCAGATGCAAAACAATGTCCACACAACGTGAGTCGTTCGATCTACAAACAAATTAATCTCAGTACTGGTTTCATAAAATGAAAGAATTGGTCAAAAAGAGTTACAAAACAACCTCTTGAATAATCTTTTTTTTCTGTCAGAGAATCATTCAGAGCCATTACTAAGTGGATAGACATGTTTGATTCAAAACGAACCATACAAGATTTACTTGTTGAGTAATTAAAGATACATACATATTCACATTTTTAAATATATTAAAAAATAATAATGGTATTATAAAAAACATGTTAATCGACGTGTGACACCGGCGAGGGCTTTAAAATCGCTAAAAGTATTTAAAATGAATGCACTATATATATTAGATCAATATATTTGTTTTCCTTAAAATTTTAATCAACACTATCTCTTTTTATCACTATCACTATCACAACACTAACTTTATTCGCCTCTGAATTATAAATAACTTGTTTCTGTATAAAATAAAACTTCCATTAAAAAACACATTTGATTTTCTATTTTAATCAATGTAGAACTTGTAACTTAAAAATAAACAAATTAGTGCTCTATTTGAGGACAAGAAATGAAAACCAATGCAATATGATGAATGTGCAAAAGATGGCACCCACAGACTGTTTTTAAATGGGGTTGGATACATATTTTTTGCTTTTAAACAGTGTTTGTGTGTGTGTGTGTGTGTGTTTGTGTGTGTGTGTGTGTGTGTGTGTGTTGTGTGTGTGTGTGTGTGTGTGTGTGTGTGTGTGTGTGTGTGTGTGTGTGTGTGTGTGTGTGTGTGTGTGTGTGTGTGTGTGTGTGTGTGTGTGTGTGTGTGTGTGTGTGTGTGTGTGTCAGTTTATTTGTAGTGCATTGACAATAGGTGTATATAATTAGTTTATTAATTTAATTATAAATTAATAAAAAGACAAAAAGACCTTGAGATATGACTGGTAATTGAACCTGAATGAATTTAAAATTAATCTGGTACAGTACATTTAAGATCTGCTACATTCTAAAAGATGGCACCCACAGACTGCTTTTAAATGGGGTTGAATAAATATTTTTTTTGCTTTTAAACTCTGTGTGTGTGTGTGTGTGTGTGTGTGTGTGTGTGTGTGTGTGTGTGTGTGTGTGTGTGTGTGTGTGTGTGTGTGTCAGTTGTAGGTTACAGTTTGACAAAAGCACAATGTTGTGTTTTATTGTGAGTGTACACGAATATAAGTAAACACTTTGCAGTTTGAATGATGTCCTGTATGAACTAAATGATGGAGTATGTTTTTATGTTTCCACTGTTTGATCGCGCCACACACACACACACACACACACACACACACACACACACACACACACACACACACACACACAAATTGTGCATTTTCAGCATTGCAATCTTGACATCGCAGCCTGTTCATTATAGCCTTAATAAAATATAATAATACAATAGTCAACCTAACATATAAAAATTACACTACTCTGTTTAAATAGTCAGTAATACAATTCATACCATTCACAGTATGTATACCATACTCTGTTTAAATAGTCAGTAATACAATTCATACCATTCACAGTATTCATACCATTCACGAATGTTGAAACATTTTGATTCTAATGAGAGAGTTACGTGAGCCTATATATACATACACTATATTTATATAGTTATAATATATATTTTTAATAATATATATATAGTTATAAACATAGCTGTGAGCAGCGATGACGGGCCCAAGGTGTTTAACCTAATAAGTTCAATTCTGTAAAGTGAACTTCCCTTAAATTTCCCACAAGTGTGTCAACAGAAGTAGAGTCAAAGTTTATTGGCATGACTTTGAAGCATTTACAGTATTTACAAAACATAGGCTATAGGCTATAAATAGGCCTATTAGAGAATACAGAGTATTAATTGGGTAAAAATATGCATAAGATGAAGAGGAAATTAAAATAAACACATACAAATATTCATCATCATCATCAATTGGCTGCGAACAAAACGGGTTTGCAGTCGGTCACAAGTTTTCTCCATTCTGTTCCATTACTAGCAGCTCTTCGCATCTCTTCAGCAGTTGGTGGCATGTCATTGTTGATTAGTTTGCCGATGTATGTATGGTATAATGTGCGTGGCTTTCCTCGGCTTTGTTTGCCATGTCGTTCTTCGGGCGCATATAACACATTTATAAATTTGGTCATTTGGGTCTCTTTTAAGCCTTTGTTGGATTTAAAGGATAAGCTGGTTCTTTTCGACTGCTTCGTATACAGCTTGGTTACTTATTCGATCCATTTTCTTGATGCCGAGCATGATTCTGTAGCAACTGGTGGCGAAGCTGTTGAGTGAGTTTTGCATTTTCTGGTTGATAATCCAACTTTCGCAGTCATACAGGAGGATGGAGATGCACGCTGCTTCAAAGATGTTTAGTTTGAGTTTGATTGGAAGAGTTTTTGATAGAAATACATCCTTCATTTTCCAGAATGCTCCCCACGCTTGTCCTTTTCGTGCTCTGATGTCTGTTTCGCTCGACGTGATGTAAGAGCCAAGATACTTGAAGTCTTTTCTCTATTCGATTTTTTGTCCGTCGAGTTCGATGAATTGATCGGCGTCTCTGGCCCGGCAAGCTCTTGGTTGCTAAAAGCTTCCGTCTTTTTAATGTTGACCTCAAGTCCTACTTGTTTTGCCCACTTTGCTGTTGTTTGAAGTTGAGCTTGCGATTTTTCTAGATTTTGCTGCTTGTTGTTGTCGCCGCCCTCGAGCAGCTCAATGTTGTCGGCAAAGTCGAGATCGAACAGTGAAGTGACTAGATATCTCGATGATCTAGAAAGATTCACCGTGAAGCCATGTGAGCCCATTGATGTTGCATGCTCTTGTTCTGCTTTCTTTAGGATGAAATCTATGACGATGATGAATAGAAAGGGAGCTAGTGTGTCTCCTTGAAGAACGCCAGTTGAGATGTTGAACTGTTCTGATAGCTTACCCTCAACCATTACTTGACTTTTTGAGTTGTTGTAGATGGTGCGAATCACTCTTATGATTTTATAAGGAATTCCGTAGTGTCGCAAGATGTCGAACAAGACATTTCGTGTGACCGAGTCGAACGCTTTCTTAAAGTCGACGAATATGATGTAGAGGTCTAGGTTCTTGTCGATGGCGCCCTCGATTATTCGTCTAAGTATGTGAACTTGTTCGGTGCATCCTCTTCCTCTTTGAAATCCTGTTTTCTTATTCGATTAAGAAGAACTTTATTGTAGACTTTCGCCGCGATCGACATCAAACTGATCCCTCTGTAGTTATTCATCAATGTAAGATCGCCTTTCTTGGGCAATGGAACTATGAGACTGGTGGTGAATTGCTCTGGTGCTTTTTCTTGCATGTAGACATCATTGCATATGTTACACAGCTGTCTGACTGCTTGGGGGCCTCCGTATTTGAGAGCTTCGGCGGTAATGGGATAGTCGCAACCTGGTGATTTGCCATTTATGAGTTCGTCTACGGCCATTTTGACTTCGTCGAGCGTGAATGGGCCTACATCGATCTCTAAGTCTCTGGTAGCTGGCTCGATGTGTAGATGTTCCGTGACCGTTTCGTTGTTCAGTAGAGTTTTGAAGTAATTTTGCCATTCGTCTAGCAGTTCCTTAGAAGAATTGATATCGCTACCATCTGTTTTCTTCATTTTATGCTTGTTTATTGATTTTGTTTTGCCGCTGATCTCATTGATAACTTCCCATGTGGTTCGTAGCCTATTTTCTTTCGCAGCTTCCTTGAGATGCTTGAGTTTCTTTGATAGGAAGGCGATTCTGTCCTGCTGGTAAGACTCGAGGAGCTTTTGACTTAGATCATGGCACTCTTGCTTTTCTTTTCGGTCTCATTTGGCTCGGTTTCGTTGGTCAAGTAAGTTTGTTGTTCGGCTTGAGACCCAGTTTTTAGGGGCTTTTTTCTTGATAAGACCGACTATTGATTTAGCCGCTTTTTCGATGGTTGCTACAAAGTGGTCATATTTAGTTTGTACGTCTTGTTCGATTTCCCTTAGCACGCTGAAGTGGTTTTCGATTGCGATCACATATTTGTTTTGTAGCTCGTTATTCTCTTTTAGCTTCCTCCAGTCTTATTTTGGTCTCTTGTTCTTGTTTTTGACTGGTGCCACGCAGACTGACTCTTATTTGCGCGTTGACTATGCGATGATCTGAGCCAATGTCTTCTGTGTTATATGCTCGAATGTTCTTCACTGAGTTTGCCCATTTTCCGCTTACAAGTATGTGGTCAAGTTGTGCTCGATTTTTGTCGTCATTTTCCTTTCTGTTAGCGTCGGGTTGCCACGTCCAAATTCTAGACTTCTTGTGCGGGAATCTGAACTGAGCAGATCTTGTGTTTGTTGTCTCGCAGAACTCTACAAGTCTACTGCCATTGTCGTTCGTCTTCTCGTGTAGGGCATGTTTGCCTACTGCTCTCGGGTTTGATATACTGCTATCGAGGCCGATTCTTGCATTGAAGTCACCTGCGATGACAAGCATGTTGTATGGTGGTACTTCTTGTGCGCACTTTAACAACTTGGCATAGAACTCGTCTTTCTCTGCTTTTGACTTTTCTTCGGTTGGTGCGTATGCAACAATGACAGTTGTTATTGGATTGCCAGTGAAATTCGCTTTCATTATTCTGTCTGACACTTCAGTTTTTGATGTCATAGTTTTGGCTGCTTCCTTGTTTGTAAGAAGGCAGATTCCTCCGACATGATTCCCCTGAGATGTTTTTGTTGCTAAACAATAGTTGAATCGCCATTCTTTATTGTTGTAGGTTTCTGTATAGGTATTGATGTTGTCTGAGGCTGGTAGTCTATGCTCTTGTACTGCTACAATATCTATATTTTTGTCTTCACAGCCATGGATGAGCTGGTGAAATCTTTCTGATTGTTTGAAAGTTTCAGGTGTTAGGAGTTTGCCGTCTTTGTTTGTTCTACGTAGCGTTCGGACATTGTATGTTGCTACATTGGTTGTTTTACGATGGGAGAAGTGGCGGTGGGAAGCCGAGTTGGTGGTACTTTTGTTGTCCTGTATTATCGCTGCGTTGTCGGGTGTATACACCGTCATAAGCGAATTAATCGCACAGCGACGCAACGAAGACGGTTTGTTGCCTGGAATGGGTACTTCTTTTGTGACTTTCGAAGTAGTTTTATTTAAGCCATGCGGGTTACTAGCCCTACACAGCCGATCGCATTTTTTACGTCATGCGCATGACTTGGCTGATTTTATCCTTTGATTTTCGTCTCAGGATGGGCGGTGAGGTCGCCACAGTCTACGCCAAATATTAAACAAAAATAAGATACATATCAGTGAATAAATAAAATAATAAAAAAACTTTGGGATGAGATGATTAAAAATTGTCCAATAGTCCATTTTCGGAAAGCTGAATAAATACACTTTCCGTTGATGTATGGTTTGTCAGGATATGACAATATTTGGCCGAGATACAGCTATTTGAAAATCTGGAATATGAGGGTGCAAAAAAATCTAAACATTGAGAAAATCGCCTTTAAAGTTGTCCATTTAAGTTTGCGATTTTTCTGCATTCACTATATGATGCATTCACTAAAAATATATTTTTTTATATATTTACGGTAGGAAATGTACACAATATCTTCATGGATATATTCTATATATATATATATATATATATATATATATATATATATACACACACACATGATCTTTACTTAATATCCTAATGATTTTTGGCATAAAAGAAAAATCGATAATTTTGACCCCTATAATGTATTGTTTGCTATTTCCACAAATATACCTGTGCGACTTGTGACTTGTTTTGGGGTCCAGGGTCACCATATGTTTGAGAAAAAGTTTAGGGTGGTAAAATAACAGAGAGAAAAACAATCTAAATATACCTACATAGACATATGTGCAATATTAAAAACAATCAAAATGAGGATATGACATCAAAGGGCTATGAGGAGATTTGGCCCGGCTCCTTTCTTGTGACCACGGTGTGAAGTGACACACAAGGATCTTTTATCTCACACTACCTAATTATCTTCACCTTTTTTTGCAATCATGTCTTGTTTGACAACAATACACCCTCACTAATTTGTCTCTTGTTTTCTGAATATCAATCTGATGCAAGCAGAACGTACAAAAAAAAAAAAAAATTGTACATGCAGTGACTGAAGCAATAGAGCTAATTAGTACATTTTCATATGCAAATGTTTAAAATGTTTATGTCTGATATCATTAGACGCATCGGTTCCTTTTTACTTCAAATTGGCAGGATGTCTCTGAAAAAAAGAGCTGCCACAACCATTAATCTCATTTTTACCCAGCAATTAAAGACTTTTATTCAAGTTAACTAATCAGCAAGCATGGAGTAAATGTTCTGTTAAATTTCTTTGCTTCTGTGTAAAAAACAATTCTAAAGCATTCAATATCGTCATCATGGCTGTTGTCCCAGAAAGCTCCTCTCTGCATTGGGGGCTGAACCCCTGTGCAGCTCAGTTATTCTGATCAATTTGTTTAATTTACTCTACACTTCGATCCCCACCAGCAGTCATTTCAGCTGCTGTATGGCTCATCCTGGGAAGATAATTATTATCGGATTGTTACAAGAGTGAGATTTAAACTCAGCTTGGAACCGCTGGAATCTTGTCAAATGGCGGAACGTTAGACAGGAGTAATGCTGCCTAGATAAACTTAATTTCAAATGTTGTGCGAACTTCACAAAGATGTTGTACTCATAGAGTAACCAACATTTCTATGGATTTAAATTTTTAAAGGCCAATTTCTAAAAAGGTGTAGCCACATTGAAATAAACTGTCCCTTTTCATTGTTGTTTCTTGTACTGTAAATTACCAGAGTATTTTAGGCAGATGCTGTTTGATCAGAGAAAGTTTATATTCATTGTGGAGCTTTATATTCAAAGTTATTTCGTCAGTATCGGCTGTTTTCAAAAGAATACGTTTTTCCAATATACTTTTACTTTTACAAGATACTTTTTTCCAATGAGCAATTCGTTCTGGGTACCTTGACTGTAACCCTGTTCCCTGAAAAAGTGGAACGAGATGCTGCGCTGCTTAGCGCATTGGGAACGTCTTTAATCGTGACCTGCTGTGAATATAGTGTGTAAACACGTCGATGGAATCGACTCGGAGGTAAAATAGCCTCGGTCGGTGACATCATCGGCGCGCACCCGTGACGCAAGGCTATAATTAGATGAGCCACAGGTGCATCGTCAGGATATTTTGTCTGAAGAGCAGTCCTGGGACATCATCAGCACGGCAATGCAGCACAGCATCTCGTTCCGCTTTTTCAGAGAACAGGGTTACAGTCAAGTAACCGGGAACGTTCCATTTCAAAAGCTACAATCGATGCTGCGCTGCTTAGCGCATTGGGAACGAGAATGCCCACGCTGCCGTGCTTGAAGGTGTCTGGACTCCTTACGGTTGTGTAAATGTGCTCACAAGAACGCAAGAAAGCCTTAGACATTAGCTTGAGATGTCAACTCAAGGACGTGAGAGCCCGGAGTGGCATGAACATCCAAACTATAAAATCGTATGAATGTGTGCAGAGAGGACCAGCCTGCCGGATCACAAACAAACTGCGGGGCACGTCTTGCCAAGGCAGCAGATGAGGCGACCCCTCTGGTGGAGTGAGCCCTTAGACCCGTTGGCGAAGCTTGACCGCACGCCTCATAGGCAAAAGCAATAGCATCCCTGACCCAATGTGACATGGTCTGTTTGGTTGCTCTGACTTACGCCACTGGTGGACGTAGGCCTGAAGAACAAGAACTGGACATAGTCTGTGAGATCTCTGCTGCTCCGGCGTTGTGAACGGTGGAGGGCAAAAGGCAGAAGGCAGGATAGCGATATTGACAGAGCCTGCATATCCCCGATTCTTTTTAGAGAGGTTATAGCCATAAGAAAAAAACATCTTTAAGGTCAGAAGTTTGTCAGACGCTGACTCTAGAGGTTCAAAGGGGGTCTCAACCAGACCCTCGAGAACTATTGCTAAGTCCCATGAAGGGATCTTGGTTCTTACGGGAGGCCTGACGAATGAAGCGAGCGCGCAGAGGATGTCTCCCGAGTGGCACCCCGTCAACCAAGGAGTGGCAAGCCGAAAGAGTGGCCACATAAACCTTGAGAGTGGCGGGACATGTGCCTGTTGATAATTTTTCCTGCAGGAAGTTCAGAACTGAAGCAATCTAGCAGTTGACCGGATCTGCATTATGCACAACACACCACCTTTCAAAAACACCCCATTTGTTGACATAACTCTTTCTAGTGGAGGAGGCCCTAGCACTTAGAATGGTCTCAATAACGGCAGACGAAAGCCCAGTGCCCTTCAGTTGATACCCATCAGGGGCCAAACATGAAGGTTCCACAGGTCGGGCCTGGGATGGAATATCGTACCCTCCGCCTGGGACAGGAGGTCCCTCCTCTTCGGAATCGCCCATGGCGATCTGTCGACGAAAGATATTATCACCGAGAACCATACTCTGTTCGGCCAACGCGGCGCTATCAGTAAGAGGCAAGACCCTTGCTGGCGAACTCTGGCTAGAACTCTCGGGAGCAGAGCCACTGGAGGAAACGCATACAGGCGCATTTTGGGCCATGTGTGCACCATCGCATCCAGACCCAGGGGGGCTGGGTGACTCAGAGAGAAGTAGTGGGGACATTGTGCTGTCTGATAAGAGGCGAAGAGGTCAACCTCCGCTTCGTAAAATCTGGTCCAGATCTGTTTTACTATCTCTGGGTGGAGTTTCCATTCCCCCGTAGGTAATTTCTGTCTGGACAGTAAATCCGCTCCCACATTCAGATGCCCTGGAATGTACACTGCCCTGAGTGACAGGAACTTCTCCTGGGCCAAGAGAAAAATCTGCCTCGCTATTCTGTTCAGATTGCGTGAGTGCAGACCTCTCTGAACCACGTAGAAAGGGAACGAAGCCACAGTGCGTAATCTTTACTATAAACATGGATTTTAGAAAGTACACAAAGCGTTCAGCGCATGTCTTACCATAAACATGGATTTTTAGAAAGGACACGAAGCACTCAGTGCGTGCTCTTGCCTTTATTTGCCCTTATGGATTGTATAGCGATTTTGAGCCACAATTGAAGTGGTCTCATGTGCAAAAGGCCCAGAGGGATCACTGTGGACGCAGCTGCCATGAGACCTAAGTAATGTCCTGACCTAGCCAGATGTTGCTTTAGGGTGTTTAAAATGGTCTTGACATGAGGCGGGGGACAGTTGTGCCCCCGATGGTGACAGAGTCCCATTTAACCCCCAAGCACGTTACTCTTGGAGAGGAGAGTGAACGCTCTTCTTGGCGTTGCAACTCAGCCCCAAAGAGAGAGGATGAGCGGGGATCGATCTCAATGTCGAAGCGCCAGCTCTTGAGACTGGGCCAGTATCAGCCAATCGTCATTGGATGGCGAACATGGCTAGGTCAAATGGAAGGACCCGATATAGGTAAGCTTTGCGACTTCCTGCGTTGTGGCAATATTTCTATGTAAAATATATATATATATATATATATATATATATATATATATATATATATATATATATATATATGCGTCTTTAAGATCGATCATGAAGAACCAATCGCAATGTTGAATTTGCAACACGATCTTCTTGATAGTTAGCATCTTGAACTTGAGCGTTCTGACAGAACGGTTCAAGCCTCAAAGATCTAAAGACGGACGCAGTCCCCCATTTATTTATTTCTTGTGACAGCTTATGCGCCTATTCCTGTTTCACGGTAGTGGGAACCACACCGTTAAAACGAAGAGGACAACATATTCCTTTTTCCTGTCTTTAGGACACAATAAGAGATACCCGGCAGTAGC
The DNA here is from genome assembly GCA_026230005.1 of Gila orcuttii. NCBI lineage: Eukaryota > Metazoa > Chordata > Actinopteri > Cypriniformes > Leuciscidae > Gila > Gila orcuttii. The sequence goes on along the minus strand of JAPDVR010000016.1, from coordinate 18,008,413 downwards.
TTTCACGCTGCCAAAGTCTCTTTAATACTTCCTGTTAGGGGAATGTTAAATATTCTTTGTCCTGGGCGATAACAGGAAACAAAAGTGCATTCAACATTGCGCTGGAAACCGCTGGCCCCTGCATCACCAGAGGTGGCAAGGATGTTACAGTGGTTTTGTGAGGGTGTTAAGTAGGAGCTGATTGATGCATTTTACATGCTCCATCCCAAAGGGGCACACCCCCACAGACCTGGGACAAGAAAATTCAGGATTTTGTCTCTGGTATATTATGAGGCTGCTGAGCACGTCGATCCGGTCCCCAGTCTTTACGAGGGGGAACGCAACTCGCCACACTCTACTTTTTTTATCAGAACAGCCTGGTATGCCTGCAACACTGCCATAGTGTGCAGAGCAGCACCAGTCTGACCCCCACCAGCGTGGATGTTATAATACACGACTTGGTGGGGAGTGCTGACTCCTTAAATGACGATGATCCACAGAGAAGAGATAGCCCGCGAGCGTCTCTTCGGACTGGCGCATCATCGTATAAGCACACGCCCCTGCGCCCACGATAGTCTAATAAATTGACGTTGAGGGCACAAAGATGCATGAAGAATAAGGTTTTCCCCATGCACGAGTTAACGTCATGGAGATCCTCAAGGAGGGCAGTCTAGCTGTAATCTGGCCACTGCACGAGTCACCACCTCGAGTAACCTCTAAATAGAACAGAGTTCAAGTTCCTATGCCTCACCAATTGTGTTGGTGCGGAAGGGTGATGGGAGTCTCAGACATTGTGTGGACTATAGTAAATTAAATGCTAAGACCAGATGTGATGCTTTCCCATTTCCACGCATAGATGAGAGTCTGGATGCGTTGGGTGGAGCAGAGATTTTTTTGACAATAGACCTCGCCAGTGTCTATCATTAAGTTGCCGTACATGAGAAAGAGTAAGTAAGTGTGGTAACGCAGTGGCCAATATCTAGCACCCTTAAAGATCTCAGATCATTCCTGGGTTTCTGAAGTTATTATCGTTGTTTAAGGACTCTTGGTCTCCCCTTTGTCAGTCGGTCTTTGTGCAGCTTAAAGAAAAGTTGACTAGTGTGTCAATGTTGGGATATGCAGATTTTACCCTACCGTTTGTTTTGGAGAATGGAGTCACCTTGTGTTAGGTGCTGTCTTATACCAGCACCAGAAAGGAAAAAAGATTGTGATAGGCTACGTGGGGCGGAATGGAATGATCTTTGTAATGCAGTTAGATATTGTGGGAAGAAGGAGGCGGGAACCGGCGAATATTCAAAGACTTTAATGGTGTAAAATAAATCAAAAACAAAACGAAAATAAAAGACAGCAGCCCCTCACGGACGACTGCTTTCACATAATAAAACAAAAAACACAAGTCAAGGCCTGTCCTCTCTCTCTCTTCACTGTTGTCGTTCCTCCTTTAATGCTTTCTCCTAACTCCTAACGCTCCTCCGTGATAGATACGAGACCGAGACCTCGTGCTGCTCTCTCACGGCCCTCGGCCTCGTCCTGCTCGCCACAATCGTAACTATAGAAGTATGAAGTTGGAGCTGTTCGCTCTCAAGTGGGCGGTGACAGAAAAAGGATTGGATGAGATGGAGCCTGAAAGTGAAGACATAGAGTATGATCGTTGTGTCGCCATCTGTAACTCAGTTAGAACCGTAACATCTTTAGGGCCCGATCTGGTGGCCGCAGGGATTGAGTGTTGCAAAGTTCGGCAGATACAAGCATCCACTGCAGGCGAGGACGATGTTGATTGTGAGAATTCACCTACCTTGCAGGGATACAAAGGAGCAGATCTCCGCCAGTTTCAGGAGACCGATGTCTCTGTGTCTTCAGAAAAAAAAAAAAAAAAAAATCTTACCAGGAGAGGATAGATTTGTACAAACCCATGCTGTCCCTATTGAAACAGTGGAAGAAAATCAGGGAGCCTAAAATCCAAGTACCCTGGACACCTTTCTTAGCTTCCCAACCACTGGAAGTTGTTGCAGTAGATTTTACCACCCTAGAGCCAGCAGAGAATACTGCTAAGATCCACCTAAAGGAATGTGTAAGACTTGATTTTCCTGCTAAGACAAAGGCTGAGATAAAACTCACCCTGCAATAAAGCAATAAAACACACCCTGAACAGAAGATCTCAAAGAAATAGGACAGGACATTGTCTTGTCCTAACTTTTCTCCTTCCTTATTTCTGCATCCCCCTCTACCTCCTCCCTTCCTTTCCCCTGATTCAAGTCACTAAAAGTTCACTGAGAATGTCTATATATATTGTTTTTCCTTTTCATGTTTGGTATCATTTTAAATGTCTCAGTTCAATTGGTAAAATGGTCTTAATTTCATTGCGGTCATTGGTATTATGAGAAAGATTGAAAACTTAGAAGAATCCTGTTCCCCTCTTTGGTTGGTGTCTCTTCAAGATATCTGATAATTCTCCCCTCTCCCCTGAAACCATGTGTTACCCCCTGGGGTACATGAATAGACCCAAAACAACTCTAAAAAATATTTGTACTAGCCTTTTGTTCTGGTCTGGGTATATAAGGGTAAGTGGCAGAGCAGTCTTTGGGAAACTTTAACCAGGAAAAAACAAACAAACATGCTTCTCGAGTATAGTCCCACTTCACCACTGTGTGTCTTTATCAGGTGCATTTCTTACTCTTAGAGTCATATTTGAGCAAGTGATGTCATGTATTTATTATTTCTGAATTGGCTTTTAATCATTTACTTGTGTAATTAGCATGATACAATTTTACCTGACAAATAAAATTTTATGTTTGATTTATTCTGAATTATTCTGAAATCATAATTTTAGTCGATTGTAAGTAGGCTGATGCTACGGCAAATTTTAGTCAGGGTAGGTCAAACTAAAGGCGCATGTATGAATTGAAATTGGAGTCAGATTAAGCGTAGAGCTAAAGTAATGATTCCGTCGTTGGGGTGATGGGTGGCCTTTACAAAAGGTTTTGGAAATATGGAGTGCCACAACGCCTGCATTCCGACCAGGGTAGACATTTTAAGAGCGCTGTCATTGCTGAGCTTTGCAAGCTCTATGATGTAAAGAAAACTCGCAACACACCACATCACCCTCAAGGAAATCCACAATGTGAGAGGTTCAACAAAACTCTCCATGACCTCCTAAGAACGCTCCCACCAGAGATAAAATGCAGATGGTCAGAGCACCTAGCGGAGCTTGTGAATGCCTATAATGAGATGCCACATTCCTCCACAGACTATTCACCACACCATTTGCCGTTTGGCATTCAATCCCATCTATCGATCGATGCATTGCTGGGCTAAGAACCAGATGCTGACTCAGGGCAAGACTGGCTGAACGCACAAAAGGACAGACTCCAGGATGCACATGACAGAGGGACACAGCAAGAAGAGAGTGTACTGCCCAATAGTGGAGATTGGACAGTGTGTGTACCTGTCTCATCGACCTCCCGGGAGGAACAACATCCAAAACACATGGTCATATACTGTGTATAAAGTGATAGAGGTCCAAGGATCAACGTATGCGGTAGAGCCTATAGAAGGAGGATAAGAAGGGTACACCGATCCAATCTCAGACCTTGCATGAATAAGATTTCGGTGCCAGCACCAAGGATTCGGAAACCATATTAAGGATATACCTACTCCAGTTTTGGAGATGGAGATGCCATCACTGGATGTAGAGTGTGTGTTGGTGGAAGAACCAATGCTTAAACCAACACTGGAAGTATGAGAACCACACGTTGTTGAACCTACTGTAGAAGTAGTACTAGAGATCAGAGGGTATAAATTGATGAGGCTGCTGTTTCATGATTCAAGAGTAACAAGGCTTTTCATGGAACTCTGGAAGTAGAATTTCTACACTAAACAGCTCCTAATGTTCATCACTGTAATATTTAAAAATTTGCTGTTGTTAAGATTTTTTTTAAAGATTTGTTAATTTTATATTCTTCAAGGCTGCATTTATTTGATCAATAATGTAGTAAACATATTATGAAATATTTCATTTTAAAATGAATTGTTATATATATATATATATATATATATATATATATATATATATATATATATATATATATATATATATATATATATATATATATATTATATATATATATATATATATATATATATATATATATATATATATATATTAGAATGTAACTTATTCCTGATAAATTTTAGCATTTAACTGTGTTCCTCACTCAAAAATCGAAATCCTTTTAGTTACTTTGTTTCACATTTTTCACAGGGGAAATTGTGAAAAAAAGTGACTAAAAGGATTTAAAATTTTCAGTGCAGATCACAGCTATATTTTTGAAGCAATTAAATAGATTTACGTACCAAAACATGATACAAGGTATGAGAGAGAACGTGGTGTAAACGACAAAATTTTCAGTGTCACATGATCCTTCAGAGCTCATTCTAATATGCTGATTTAAAAAATAATAATAATTGATGAACATAAAGTTCAAAGGGACAGCATTTATTTGAAATAGAACTTCCTGACCCAAAACTTTTGAGCGGTATTGTGCTTTAATAATACAAAAAAAAATACAAAAAATAATATAAATGTAAAATACAGTATTGTGTGCTAGCTGTAAAATACAGTGTGTAGGCAGCCTGGCTGTATTTTACTACTTTAAATTATTAATAGTCTGTATCTTGACAAGTTACAGTTTCAAAGCAACTTCCAACACTGTTCATATTGCATCAGAGCCTTTCTTAAACCACAAACCAACACAGAACATTCCCTTTAGGTCTAATGATGGTTGTATTGATGTCAGGTTGAAAAAACCTTCACAGACTATTTCAAGTACCCTCTTCTGAACATAAAGTTTGCATTTATTTAATGTGGGTGGCTGTCCTGTTGTGTTCAATGTTTACTCAGTATCTTTTTATTTTATTTTATTTTTTTATATATATTTTTATTCTTTAACCATGAATACAGGGCTTGCTGGTGGGGCTGATAGTGGTGGGAGGCAAAAAGTGGCTGACATCTGTTTCATTCAGATTGTGGGACTCTCAGGAGTGCGCTTTTAAAAAACGCATTCATAGACAATAGAGCTCAAATGCATTTTAATGGCTAATTAATGCCCGAAAACAAACAGACACCAAAAGAGTGCAACAGTGAGGGCTCCTCTCTCTCTGGGCTCTCTGGGTATTTTAAATTCATTTATTTCATTCTGAATGTAAGTACTGATTTTTTTTTTTTTCTTATTTGTCATGGAAATCAAAGTGTCTATTCATCTGCCAAGTTCATTGATCAAACATGATTCAAACCTGAACTGTGGGAGCAATGATGAGAGCTGATGAATGTCTTAGTACATCAAATAGAAGAATGTGCAAGATGATAGAAAACATTGAAATATATAAATCCCCATTAAAATATAGAGACCCCATTCATGTGCCCTACTGATTTTATTGAGTCAAAGCCAGCAAGAAACAAAGATAGATACTTTATTTGTTTGCAATAGCAATGCTACCAATGTAGCTCTGTGCAAGCACTGTTTCAATAAACAGTGACCTAATTCCTTTAATTGCCTACTCTCAAAAAAAGGGACGAGGGACATATTAGACTTCACGTCAGCCGTGTGCTTCTTTACAAGGCGTTATTTTTTCCAATTTATGTGCTGCTATGTATTTCCTGTTCAAGTCAGCCAGTACTCAACTGAGTGTCAGAAATGTTTTTGGTTTGTACTAGTAAGGGAAGTCACTGAAATCACATCTCTTCCAGTGTGGTTGTACACCATCTGCAGCTTTGTTCCTCAAAAGGATAGTTGAAAATTGTTTATAGGGTTAGTTCACCCAAAAATGAAAATTCTGTCATTAATTACTCACCCTCATGTCGTTTCAAACCCGTAAGACCTTTATTCATATTCAGAACACAAATTTATGAAATCCGAGAGATTTCTGTCCCTCCATTGACTGCAAAGTTATTACCAATTTCAAGGCCCAGAAAAGAAGTAAAGATATAATTAAAATAGTGGTTTAACCTTAATGTTATAAAGTGACGAGAATCATTTTTGTGCACAAACCATCCCCCCCCCCCCCCCCCACCAAATAACGACTTTATTCAACAATAATTTCTCCTCCATGTCAGTCTGCTATGGTGTTCACGTAGTAAACACAGTGTAGCGCTCCCAGGTTCTACATCAGAACACCGCTCATTATTGGTGACGCTGTTCACGTGAGCACCACGGCGCATGCGTGTGATGCTGACGCAGGAGATAGCCAATAATGAACCTGGAAGCGCTGAACTGTGTTTACCACGTGATCAGTGTAGCAGACTGACATGGAGAAGAAGAGGTTGTTGAATAAAGTCGTTTAGACACATGGACTATTTTAACGATGTGTTTACTACCTTTCTGGGCCTTGAAAGTGGTAATAACAGCCCAGGCTCATTAGAAAAACGTACTGTGGCAAAATTTTTGCAAAATATGTTGTGCACAGTTGTGACAGTTTCAAAGTGAAATGTCCAGTATGTGGCGCTAAAATCACGTTTAGTTTTTTTCCTGAACAGATGAACTTGAATAAGGCAACATTTTATTACGTATACGAGTTTGTACGAATCACCGCAGTTCTGAATTGCAATATCCGGTGAGTGTCGCTAAAATGCTTCATCACATTTTAAAATAATGTACACCTAAACTAAACCCTAAACCTACCCGAAAGTGTTAACAAAAGCAAATGTGGCATAAAAACATGATCGTAACCATACAATTTTAGCTTGTTTTTTTAACTCATGTCTTTGAGCTCTTTTATCGTGACTCGTCTACGAGATTCGTACCCGAGCTCTCCGTATCACAAGTGCAATTCTGTATCAGCTGATCTATACACCGAGCAAGCTTAAGCTGAAGATATGGAGCTGGTTAAGTGATGCTCTCCAAAATATATTAGTTTACAAATTATGCACTATGGTAAAAAGTGTTTTAAGGTTATAACATAATTGTGCAAGGAGCCGCGTCAAAACAAGTCTTTATTAATCCATAATCTGCCCCGTAATCATAGTTGTGTGTGATAACGATTAAAGTGCTTGCTCAAGTACGTTTTTCGCCTGTGTTGCAGCATTCTCTGCCTCTATGTTGTACCAACTATTACTTAAACATGTTTAAGATGATTAATTCATGATAATATATTTGCTCAATTGCTCAATTAGTTTCAGTTTGACCACTCTTGCCCATATATATTTTATGGGCAAATTAAAATTCATTTAATTACTACTTCTGTTCTATCTTGACAGAGACCTGGGGTCAGATGCAAAAACTGCTAATAGTCTTACAAACTAGTCATACATTTTTTTTCTTTAAGACTGTTCATAACTTTAAGTCAGTTACATAAAACGTAGATTAGTCTAATTTGATACCGAAAAGTAAGACTGACTATGCCTAACTAACTGCTAGTTGGTCATACTAGTTCTCAAGACACAGTCTCAACATAATTGCTATGTTTATGCAACTGGCCCCTGTATGGATTGACTGTATAAAAACAAAGGCTTTTTTGGTCAAAGATTCATTAAAGGTATTTTATCTGCAACAGAACTTGTGACAATGATTTTGCTTTATAGAAAATAGCAATCAGCGGAGGAAAATAAAAAAAAATATTCATGAGCCTTTGATTCTTTTAAACCCCATTGTATAGTTAAAAAACGTCTCGGGTTACGACTGTAACCCTAGTTCCCTGAGAAGGGAACGAGACGATGCGTCGATGACGCTTTGGGAACGCCTTTGCGTGACTGAGTCTGAAGCACTACTGTCAACTAGTCCAATGGAATGAATGAAGCGTCACGGGCGGGTGACGTCATGACCAGGAAGATATAAAAGCACATCCGGTGCAATGCTCGCGTTAGCTTATAGAGACGAAGCAAAGACGATCGCAGGGATGCAGGAAGTATGGCAGGGAGACGCATCGTCTCGTTCCCTTCTCAGGGAACTAGGGTTACAGTCGTAACCCGAGACGTTCCCTTTCGAGGGAACTCGCGATGCGTCGATGACGCTTTGGGAACGATAATACCCAATACGCCATAATTACAAAATGCCAGATGATAAAACTGTCGGCAAATTAAGTAAAAAGCACCTGGGATCCTGGGGCAGCTTCCAGGTCCAGGCTATAAAACCTCACAAATGTTAGCGGCGAGGACCAACCCGCCGCATCACAAACCTCCTGAAGGGAAACTCCTGATAAGAGGGCTTTAGAGGCCGCCATACTTCGGGTAGAGTGAGCTCTGACCACCAAAGGGCATGGCTGGCCAGAGGACTCATTTGCAAGAGAAATAGCCTCGACTATCCACTTACTGATTGTCTGTTTAGAAGCAGGAAGACCTTTCTTAGGTGAACCAAAACAGACAAACAACTGATCAGATCTCCTCCACGGAGCAGTCCTGTGGACATAAGTGTCCAGTGCTCGCACTTGACACAAGAGATTCAGTTTTTCCTGGTCCGAAGATGTAAACGGAGGAGGACATAATGCCTGCAGTACAATAGGCCTTGGAATATTGGTTGGCACCTTAGGAACGTAACCCTGCTTAGGGTATAAGAACGCCTGAAGGTCTCTGACTCTTTTTAGGGATGAAATGGCTAACAGAAAGATAGTCTTGAACGTCAGAAATTTTTCTGAAAAAATAACTCTAGGGGCTCGAAGGGAGCCCCAGACAAGCCTTCCAAAACTATCGCCAGATCCCATGCCGGCACCCTAGTTCGAACTGCAGGCCTCAGCCTCAAGGTGCCACGAAGGAAACGAATAATCAGGGGGTCTCGACCCAAAGATGTAATACCCACAGGGCCATGGAAAGCCGCAATGGCCGCCACGTAAACCTTTAAGGTAGAAGGACATAAACCTGACGTGAAACGAGACTGGAGAAACTCAAGTACTGTGTTGACTGAACATTTAACTGGATCTCGCTGCTGTTGGTGACACCAAGACGTGAAAACTTTCCACTTAAGTATATATAATTTCCTCGTGGCTGGAGCTCTGGAGCTAAGAATGGTCTCAACGACCTCAGTCGAGAGACCACTCTCTAAAAGTTGGGCCCCCTCAGAGGCCAAACCCATAGGTTCCAAATCTCCGGTCGGGGGTGAAATACTGTGCCCCCTGCCTGAGACAGAAGGTCTCTCCTGACAGGTATCTCTAAGGAGGGCCGTCGAGGAGATGAATTAGGTCCGCAAACCAAATTCGACTCGGCCAGTGTGGAGCTACTAATAATAGACTTTCTCCGTCCTGGCGGACTCTCTCCAGAACTCCTGGGAGCAGAGCAACAGGGGGAAATGCGTACAGACCCAGCCTTGGCCATGTCTGTACCATAGCGTCCAACCCCAAGGGGGCTGGTTGCGTGAGGGAGAACCAAAGTGGACAGTGCGTCGTATGCTGAGACGCAAACAGATAAACACTTCTGCTTGGCCGTAAAATTCCCAAATGAGCTCCACCGCCTCGGGGTGGAGTCTCCATTCCCCTGGCCTCAGCCCCTGCCTCGACAGGGTGTCTGCTCCTATATTCTGGTACCCTGGGATATACACTGCCCTCAGGGAGAGTATCTTCCCGAGGGACCACAAGAGGATCTGGTGCGCCAGTTTGCAGAGTGGACGCGAACGCAGACCCCCCTGTCGATTTAAATAAGAGACCACCGATGTGTTGTCTGTACGGACGAGCACATGATGGCCCCTCAGATCAGGGAGGAAATGTCTCAACGCATTGAAGACGGCCATCATCTCCAGGCAATTTATGTGCCAAGAGAGATGATGGTTCCCCCACAGACCCTGAGCTGAGCGGCCTTCCATTACCGCTCCCCAGCCGATGAGAGAAGCGTCTGTCGAGATAGCAACTCGATGGCAAAGAGCTCCCAACACCGGACCCTGGGACAGGAACCAACGTTTCCTCCATATAATCAAGGCGCGGATGCACCGCCGCGTGATCTTGATCATACGAAGTGGGTTTCCCCTCGGGGAGAACCCTCTCGTCCTGAGCCACCACTGCAAAGGTCTCATGTACAGCAGGCCAAAGGGGATCACATTGGACGCCGCTGCCATGAGGCCTAACAGTCTCTCGAACTGTTTTGCAGTGCGTGACTGGCCTAGCTTCAACTCTTTTGTGGCTGCGATGATAGCAGCTACACGAACGGGCGATAGTGTGGCCCGCATCGTGACTGAATCCCATACCACACCAAGGAAAGTGGTTCTCTGTAGTGGAGAAAGCACACTCTTCTTGGCATTGAGTCTCAACCCCAATTTCTTCATATGAGCGAGAACGACATCTCGATGCCGAACCGCTGACTGCTCTGATTCCGCCAGAATCAGCCAGTCGTCGATGTAGTTCAGAATGCGTATGCCCTGCAGCCTGAGCGGGGCCAGAGCTGCATCTACACACTTCGTGAACGTGCGGGGTGACAGAGCTAGGCCGAATGGAAGCACCCGATATTGGTATTCTTTGCCCCTGAAAGAAAACCTCAGGAACTTCCTGTGTTGAGGGAGGATGGAGATATGGAAGTAGGCATCCTTCAAATCTATCGTGACAAACCAGTCCTCGGATCTGATTTGAGTCACTATCTGTTTGAGTGTGAGCATCTTGAATTTCAATTTCATGACTGCACGATTCAGCAAACGGAGATCTAAAATTGGACGCAACCCCCCATCCTTTTTTGGAACAATGAAGTATCGGCTGTAAAACCCCGATTTTCTGTCGGGGGAGTACACCTGTTCTATAGCTCCCTTTGCTAAGAGTGACTGTACTTCTTGCTCCATTACCAGAGCCTGCTCGGGATGTACTACCGTGAGTAACACCCCGTTGTAACGAGGCGGAGGAGAACCGAATTGGATTCTGTAACCTTTCCCTATTATCTGCAGGACCCAAGGAGATATATTCGCCAGATTCTTCCATTCTGTTAGAAAATCTACTAAGGGTACCAGTCTCTCGAGACTGGCCTCTGGTGTTAAAGGAACAGCCACTTCGGCGACCTGAAGCATGTTGGCAGGAAACAACCGAACTGACTGTTTTTGAACCCCCCTCAGAGGGCTCACGTCCGACGCAATGTCGAGTTGACACTGCGCCGAACTTTCGCTGGATACCACTGCGCCCCGAAGCAACAAGGGTGGCGGGGTTGGCAGTCCGGTCCCATGAGGACCCCGAATTTTCTTGAAATCTTTCCACAACCGAATTCACAGAGTCACCAAAAAGACCAGAGGGAGAAATAGGGGCATCTAAAAGAAAAGCCCGATCTTTATCTTTAATATCTGCAAGATTTAACCAAAGATGTCTCTCAGTAGCTACGAGGGCTGCCATAGACCGCCCAATAGCACGGGCGGTCTCCTTCGTAGCTCTGAGAGAAAGATCTGTAGCCCGACGAAGTTCTCGAATTTCGTCGGGACTAACTCCCTCACTCTTATCGATATCCCCCAGCAGATCTGCCTGATAGGCTTGGAGCACTGCCATCGTGTGCAGACAGGCTCCAGCTTGACCTGCTGCCGTATAAGCCTTAACCACTAAATTAGATGTGGTTTTTAGTGGTTTGTTCGGCAACACGGGATCCTTCAGGGACGATGCTGACCCAGGAGACAGATAGCTCGCGAGCGTCTGTTCCGCTGGGGGCATCGACCCATAACCAAAATCTTTCAGCCCCCTTATATTTGAATATGTGTGAACATGGGGACTAAAAAGACGTGACGAATATGGTTTATTCCATGATCTACATAGCTCACTATGTAGATCAGGAAAGAATGGAAGGGCCCGTGATTGAGATGAAACATTAGATGTGAGAAAACGCTCGTCTAATTTGCTTTTAGGACGAGAATCTCTTCTTTCTGCTGGCCAGTCAATACTTAATTTATCTACAGCACGAGTTATCACCTCAATAAGCTCCTCATATGCTGGGGAGAGGGATGGGGAATCCTCTCCCCTTATTGATTCTTTATTAGTGTTTGTGTCACTCTCACCGATGCTCAGTAACTCTACCTCCTCAGAGCTAGAGCACTGAAGCATCGGGCTCTCTTCCCGGGCGGAAGAAGCCGCAGCGCGGGCTTCCGACACTGGCAAGAGAGCAATGGATCCCTCGGGTAAAGGAGGAAATAAGGCAGAGCCCGTCATCCTCAAATGTGGACAGACGGGAGCGGAGCATGCGGCGCGGGAGACGCTCACAATGCTGACAGTCAGCCCCCTCGAAGGCTGACATCGCATGCTCCACTCCCAAACAAACTACACAAAGCTCATGTGTATCTCCACCCGTGATATAACGAGGGCAAGGAGAAGCACAGGCTTTAAATAGTTGTTTTGCCATAATACAATATAATGAGAGACAGACAACAATAAACATAACAGACAGTTTTGACACAGAGCGGTTTGCTGAGGCACAAAAGCTAATGCGAGCATTGCACCGGATGTGCTTTTATATCTTCCTGGTCATGACGTCACCCGCCCGTGACGCTTCATTCATTCCATTGGACTAGTTGACAGTAGTGTTTCAGACTCAGTCACGCAAAGGCGTTCCCAAAGCGTCATCGACGCATCGCGAGTTCCCTCGAAAGGGAACTATGCATCATAGGCTGCGTTTACACTTGGCATTAACATGCGACCTGTATCCCGATGTTGTCCACATAAACATTGAAAAGACAAGTGTAAACGCACATCTGATCGGAATGTTATCCGATCAGCGTGTCCAGATTCGGAGGTGGTCGAGGACGCATTGTGATCGGATCTCAGTGTAATGTAAACGCAATTCAGCCATTGTGTCTGCATTCACAGGTGGACGTAATTTAAATCCCCGCCCAGTCTCCCCAAGTGGCTGTCAGAAAATAATGGCCAGACGCAGTTTAGACAAGAAATGAAACTTATTTGAACCTTACATGGAGAAAAATCCTAGAATGTTTTCATCAAAAACCTTAATTTCTTTTCGACTGAAGAAAGAAAGACATGGACATCTTGAATGACATGGGTGTGAGTAAATTATCAGCAAAAGTTTTTTTAAAAAGTGAACTAATCCTTTAATGCCAAGTGTAAACGCAGCCATAGAATTCCATATACACAAAGCACTTTAAAATCTCATTACCCACAAAGGTGCATTTCATCTCCAAAGGTCTTTTTTTTGTATCACACATCACAAACCATTTGTAATAAAAAAAGTGTATTGATGATCCTAAAAAAAAACAACAACAAAAAAATAAAGATGAAAAATAAATGATAAAGAAGAGCGTCATGCTACAAATTCCTGTTCTAAATAAAAAATGTGCATTATTTCATCCTCTGAATGCCAAAGACCACAAGGATGTCCATCATAATTATTCCCAAAGTTTTTAAGAAGATACACTGATTTTTTATTCAATTATAATGACATTATACTATTATTTGACTTGTTCATCATTTTCAAATGCCTCTTTGCCCTTTTTCTAAACATCGTCAACATGCTGATCAACATGCGAGTTGAAACATGTTTAAAATTTATACAATCCAAAATTTTATTTTCAAGCTTGCACATCTACCCGTCGCAGATAATTCACTACGAGATGCAAGAAAATGTATGAAGCCCCTACAATGATGACAGTTCACCTAGACAAAGATCTTGGGTATCAGAAAAATGAGAACTAAAGCATTTGTGTGAAATAAGATTGAATAAACTTTGATCTCAAAATGCACAGGATGCTAATTTTTTCTATGAGGAAAGCAATTAACAGATTACAGCAATGTTGAGTTTTAAGTCAATTTAAATTATTGTGTCGAAGATGTGTGTTGTCCCTAAATATTGCAGCAGATATAATTGCCACTAAGTTCACTGTATTGTTCACTTAATTGGTTGACTGTGATTCAGTCCCAACATGCATATTATAGGTTTGTTTTGAGATGGTCTTCTTTTGACCTCTTTCACTTTATTTTGTGACTTGATATCAGCTAGAACAGACACCCATCACGGCTCACCCATTAGAGCGCAAGCTTTATTTTTCTGTATCCTGCAAGAAAAATCCATGTGGCGATGTGCTTTAGATGAGTTTTCCAGGAATCTATCGACGAAATTAAGCTATGTTAGACTCAGGGCCGGCGCGTCCATATAGGCGAACTAGGCAATTGCCTAGAGCGGCACTTTTGTAAGGGCGGCAAAATGTGTGCCAACCGGAAATGAACAATTCACAAAATAGGTTATTTATATGATTTACTGCCGGCGCGCCCCTGCTCTCACGAGTCATGACTGGGTGATGGGAAGTTCGGATCATTTTACTGACTCTCTTGAGTCATTCTATTCGCTACAGTTCGCTCGCCGTCCCCCGCGCTTTCGAGCACGGACCGCGACGAAAGTGAATACAGAAGTAGCACATCTAGCGCAGATAATCCGCGCAGAAATAGCGAAACTGTTGAGCAAAGGGACATAGAACCGGCTGTAAAAGCCTGACTCACTCAGAGAAAGAGGTACCGGTTCTATGGCCCCTTTGCACAACAGTTTCGCTATTTCTGCGTGGAGTAGATGTGCTACTTCCGTATTCACTTTCGTCGCGGTCCGTGCTCGAAAGCGCGGGGGACGGCGAGCGAACTGTAGGGAATAGCCCTGTCTTATTGTGCTCACTGCTCAGCACTCATTCTGATATCCCTGGAATCGCTTCCCATGCTTTTACATGTACAGCTAGGGGCAGAATGGCCTCCGTGTTCCGATCGCCGCACTTCGTGGACTCGGGAAACTGAACCGGAGGGGCGCGGCGCGCGCCCTCAGTGCTTGAATAGGGCGGCTCCGGCTCGCTGACAGCGGTGGCTGGGGAACGTTTTGTGAACAGAGAACAGACTTAATGGACTGGCAACAATCTCCATAGAACATGAACTGGCACAGAGACTCGCAATAGAGGATGCAGTTAAGACCTTTGCTGCGATGAAGGCCTGCCTTGCGCGCTTCTGAAACGTAAGTTAAGCTTTATTTGCCCTTAAGTCGTTATTTAAGATGCTGAACCTGCTGATGATATAATGTGCTTGCGGACATTTCATTTGTGTGTGTTTTACGCACATAATAAAGTGGTGTAAAGAGATTTGCAACAGTAATTTGAGGAGGTGAAATGTGATTATTTGGAAAAGTCCTGTCATGACTGCTTAAAGAAAAATGGCAGCAGGCATTTGCCTCCTGCATAAACTTTAATATTGTTGACATTTTGGGCACACGCGCGTTGCGCACTATTTTCGTTATAGGCCTATGGCTTATTGGTCTTTGTGTGTTGTTGCTGGTTTTGCGTTATATGTATATGGCATATTGGTCTTTGTGTGTTGAACATTGCTGGTACAGACCCGGCGCCAGACACAAATTCACGGACGGGCATTCATTTTTTTTTCAGGGGGGCACAAATGAAAACAACCTCATTGCATCATAACAGAATCGATTATGATACTATGCAATGATCGATAGAGCATACTAATTATATAATAGGCTACTGACGCTAAAGGTTCGATCTTGCAGTCCGAAATTCTCACATATAAAATAGGCTACGACCTCAAGTTGTGTCAATCACGTTTACACACTGCCTCCGCAAATTTCGTCTGTCATAAACATTTTGTTTTTTCAGAGCGTGAGCGCTCTGAAAGCGGCACTAAAAGATGCTTTAAAACTTTCACAGAGACATCAAACAGAAAGCAAAACCTTTCTTTAAAGTGAATTTCGCTTTGTATTAATTGTATCTTCATTTTAATCAATGTTTCATCAACCAATTGCCTGGATTTAATAAATAAGAAGTAAATATAGCAGAAGATAATGACGAACCGGAGGCGCCAGCGCGTGAACTGGAGCTCGTCGCAATTGAACCGAAACTCAGCGTAGGCCTATAAGGTAGCCTACTCGCCTCACAGACGTCTTCTTTTAAACTGAACAATTCAAAACAAAAGAAAACAGACTATAGACTGCTCCCTGCTCATGTAATCCGTATGAAATGTGCATTTCTCTATGGCGTTTGAACGAAACGTTTGAATGAATGACTCAAAGACTCGCTTAATAAGACCGCTATCACATGCGTTTCCGCGCTCACTATCCACAAACCAATCAATCAGTTTACAATTGAAAAAAAAAATCAGACCAAACACATTTTTATTTTTATTCAGGAGTTATGTATATTCAAAAGGATAACTTTTGATAACTGTAGCCTATTGATAAAAAAAGATATTGTGCAAACAAGCAAGGACTGGTGGGACTTGAAGTGGAGTTGGTGAAGGGAGTAGTGATGGGTCGTTCGAGAATGAGTCGGCTCTAAGAGCCGGCTCTTGTAGGTGAACGACGGGAGCTGGCTCGCATATCTGAAGAGCCGACTCTATTTTTTAAAAATATAGCCTATAGAAATTAAATCATTATGCAATAATGAAATAATGAATGAATTTTATTTTATTTTAAATGATTGACTAATTCAAAGAACAAAAAAAATATAGGCCTTTAGAAAGGCTCACACATTCTGTTCCTGTCAATCATACACGAGGTGTCAACCAATTCTACGGCATGAGGGAGGGGCCGAGCCATTGTGTGTGTGTGTGTGTGTGCGTGCGTGTGTTCACACCTTCTTTACAACAGATAAAAAATGCTATGTTAGTGTTGTGTTATGAAAATCTGGATTAGTAACTTATGTTTGGTTTCCTAGTAGAAAAAGCTTGATAATTGAGTTGTTATGGTAACCTCCTCAGGCAAAAATTCTGTTCTGTTTGCAATTATTTGGTGCCAGGAGACAATATGCAATGTGATTAGATTTATAAGTAAAAATTTAAACAGTTAAACTATATAGAACCATCGTGTCTCTTTAGAGGACTTGGAGGAAACCACGCGATTCATATGGATTAGGTGATGTTTTTTGCGATTGACTTTTTAAAATGTGAACAGTTTTGGTGAATCGATCATCGGAGGGGTATATCTCTCAGGTTTCATTAAAATATTAGTTAGTCACCTTGAGCAAGACACCTAACACCAGCTGCTCCCGACGAGCTGGATGGCGCCTTGCATGGCTGACACCGCCGTCGGTGTATGAATGAGTGAGTGAATGGGTGAATGTGAGGCAATATGTAAAGTGCTTTGGTGGCAATGGGTCTGTTAAAGCGCTATATAAATGCAGTCCATTTCACCATTTAGGTAAGATTTGTATTAAATTAACATTACTGTCTATGCCAGTCGTATTTTTGACACAAAGTGTAACAGCAGCACGTCTTTTTCACTGCAGCTACATTCAATTTGACCAAATCAGAGCCAAGCTTTTCAAGTCGAAGTCGAAGCAGACTAGAAGAGATAAAGATTCTGCCCTCAGAAGTTACTTGTTAAGTTTTAGTTGCTGTTTGTGTAAATAAACAGGAGAGGCGGTATTAACATTAAGTGACATGGCATATGACGCACAGAAGCCAATGGCTCATTTCACTATGCGTATTGGCACATAATTGGCATAGGGGATAGTGGCATGTGTCACTGACATTATCGCGACACACTGACACGACACCTGACTGACACCGAGTCGCGGAACATGTCGCCGTGTGTTGACACCTTCAGTAGTGACTGTTAGATTAATCGAGCACCTATACTATGCCATGCCACTTAAAGGATTAGTTCACTTTTAAAAAACTTTTGCTGATAATTTACTCACCCCCATCCATGTCATCCAAGATGTCCATGTCTTTTTTTCTTCAGTCGAAAAAAAATTAAGGTTTTTGATGAAAACATTAGTTCAATTACGTTCGTTTCAACGTAATTGTGTATTACGTGACTTCACGGACGCGCATCACAGAACAGAGCAAGGCGAGCATTTGTGCTTATAAAACTTAAACTTTTTTATTTATTTTTGAAATGACCGATCGTTTCGCTAGGTAAGACCCTTATTCATCGTCTGGTATCGTTTAAAGCCATTTGAAGCTGCACTGAAACTGTCATTTGGACCTTGAACCATTTGGGGCCCATTGAAGTCCATTATATGGGGAAAAATCCTGGAATGTTTTCATCAAAAACCTTAATTTCTTTTCTACTGAAGAAAGAAAGACATGGACATCTTGGATGACATGGGGGTGAGTAAATTATCAGCAAAAGTTTTTTTAAAAGTGAACTAATCCTTTAATGTTAATACTTCTACTGATAAACAGCTCACTGTTTAGTTTTTTCCTAGGTGGATAGGTCTAAAGACTTTGATAAATTTGTTTAAAATCTATGTGGAGACATTTGTCTGTCTTGTCCAATGCATTTAAAACACAATTAGTTGTTATAACATGTACAACATTACATTAACATTATTTTTATTTGCAAAATGAAGCTGTGTATTTATTTATAATTTTCTGAACAATTTGGCTTCATTGTTATGATGATCATTGAAAAGTTACCACAATCGACCAAATGATTACATGGTCAAAATGTCAGTGCCAGTCACTATTGTAAATAGAGTTAAAAAATTGACACAAGTCACAATGCATTGCATTATGCACCTGACCTGCCGGCTGATGATGTATTTATTACATCAAGAAAACATGAATACAACACACTGCACTTGAATGAATAAATTTATTAGCTTTATTTAATAATGTTACCAGTTCTATATTAGCTTTATTAAAAAAATAAGACAAATGATTTTATTTTTTAAATTTGACTGCATTCTTGTCAATTTCTAAATGTTTACTTTTTGATTTATGAATTATAACAGACCGATGGAAAAAAAAAACATTATTTTGCTGTTACTTTTTTAGAATTGGTTTTATTATCATTTAACAATTTCTAGCTTTTTGTTAGTTTTTATTAGTTGCAATTTTTATATAAACATTTACCTTTTAAAATAAAGGTTTTACAACAACATCACCATCTTGTGTTTTACAGTATATGATATTGGTGGAGGGTGGTGGGGGACCCACATCAATATTTTTTTCAGGGGGCCCCGAATCCTCTAGCTACGGCCCTGGGTCAAGGTGTCTCAAGATGTCAAGGTTTAGAGATAAGAAACCTGCAATGACACATTGATGGTCCTCATCCCTGCAATTGCCATAACATCATGTTCCTTTTCTCCGACTTTCCCTTTCCACTAAATTCAGCACTCACTTGCACCACGGACCGTTTCTTGTCTCCAGTCAGGATGATAAGGCTAGATATGTCAACTTTCTCTTTTAATGCCTGCTATTGAATGGGGGGTATTGTCCTGTGATTGGTGTTCAGGTGTCATCACCATGTCAGCCTTATAATGGCATTGGGTTTCCTGGCAAAGTGAGGTGAGATAAGGGTTCAATAGGCCAATTAAGTGCCCAGCAGTACTGCTTCCTTTCACTGAGGGTCACTGCTTGAAAGAAGACCTCCTGCATTTCACTGTTTACAAGAATGAGATAGGGATTTGATGATACGTGTAGATGCAGCATTCATTCAGATACTGAGGCTTCCCGGTTTTTTTTGAGCGGCATGTTTATTCCATAAACCAGACCCCATTTATATCTAGTATTAAAATACGTTTCTTATAATCAATCGCAAATGGACAATGCTAAATAGATGTATAATAATGGGATCCAAAATGTTTTGTATTTTTATAGGTCCAAAATTGGTCTGTCAATCAACCCATTGTGCTTAAACTGCAATTTACTGTAGGCATACATGCAGCTTTTTTTATGGTATGGTAAAAAAAAAAAAAAACTATAAGAAAAGGAAATTGATATTTATTTATGGGATGCACAATATATCAGTGCCATATACACTCACCTAAAGGATTATTAGGAACACCTGTTCAATTTCTCATTAATGCAATTATCTAATCAACCAATCACATGGCAGTTGCTTCAATGCATTTAGGGGTGTGGTCCTGGTCAAGACAATCTCCTGAACTCCAAACTGAATGTCAGAATGGGAAAGAAAGGTGATTTAAGCAATTTTGAGCGTGGCATGGTTGTTGGTGCCAGACGGGCCAGTCTGAGTATTTCACAATCTGCTCAGTTACTGGGATTTTCACGCACAACCATTTCTAGGGTTTACAAAGAATGGTGTGAAAAGGGAAAAACATTCAGTATGCGGCAGTCCTGTGGGTGGAAATACCTTGTTGATGATAGAGGTCAGAGAAGAATGGGCCGACTGATTCAAGCTGATAGAAGAGCAACTTTGACTGAAATTACCACTCGTTACAACCGAGGTATGCAGCAAAGCATTTGTGAAGCCACAACACGCACAACCTTGAGGCGGATGGGCTACAACATCAGAAGACCCCACCGGGTACCACTCATCTCCACTACAAATAGGAAAAAGAGGCTACAATTTGCAAGAGCTCACCAAAATTGGACAGTTGAAGACTGGAAAAATGTTGCCTGGTCTGATGAGTCTCGATTTCTCTTGAGCCATTCAGATGGTAGAGTCAGAATTTGGCGTAAACAGAATGAGAACATGGATCCATCATGCCTTGTTACCACTGTGCAGGCTGGTGGTGGTGGTGGTGTAATGGTGTGGGGGATGTTTTCTTGGCACACTTTAGGCCCCTTAGTGCCAATTGGGCATCGTTTAAATGCCACGGCCTACCTGAGCATTGTTTCTGACCATGTCCATCCCTTTATGGCCACCATGTACCCATTCTCTGATGGCTACTTCCAGCAGGATAATGCACCATGTCACAAAGCTTGAATCATTTCAAATTGGTTTCTTGAACATGACAATGAGTTCACTGTACTAAAATGGCCCCCACAGTCACCAGATCTCAACCCAATAGAGCATCTTTGGGATGTGGTGGAACGGGAGCTTTGTGCCCTGGATGTGCATCCCACAAATCTCCATCAACTGCAAGATGCTATCCTATCAATATGGGCCAACATTTCTAAAGAATGCTTTCAGCACCTTGTTGAATCAATGCCACGTAGAATTAAGGCAGTTCTGAAGGCGAAAGGGGGTCAAACACAGTATTAGTATGGTGTTCCTAATAATCCTTTAGGTGAGTGTATTTGAGACATGCTAATACTCGGTCTGTCTTGAGTCCTAATACATCTATTTGAGTGTTGCTTTCACCTCATTTTAAGTTTATAGACCACACTGAAGGTTCATTCAGTGGGATCAAGAGCTCATCTCTCTAAACTTCCTTTTGTTGGTGTTGCCAGTCTCGATTTATACCAATGATGAAACTTATCAATGTTGATGGAAGATTCTGTAATTACAAGAGACTGTGTTTTTCAGAGCACAGACCAGCACGGGTAATGGGAGAGTGAGAGCCAGCATTGGCTTGCCTGTGGGTAGTTAAGGGCAAGAAGCAAGCAGACTGCCTGATTAGGTGTAGCTGCAATGAGAGCTGAGGGAACTAGTCACAGTGCTTCATGGGCATGTCGTGCTCCTTCGCTAATGGATATCATTAGCCTTAGCCGACACACCGCCCACAGCCTGTTTATTAGCAATCATTACACCACCATTGCCCCACAGCCCTATGCACTAGCAACCAACCCTACAAACCAAAAGGTGTTTGTGACTGTGTGCGTTTATGGTTTTTGTGTGTGTGTGCATATGAGAGCGACAAATGGGTCTGGAGTATGATTTGCCAAATAAACAAGATCATTCATCAGACAATTCAATTAAAAAGTTGAAATGAAATTTCCTTCAAATTTTGTCTGTTTTGAAAAACAGGTCACATTAATCCTGACAGAATCACTCTCTGTTTCCTGCGCTGTCAGGATTGTCAAGATAACTCATTTTGCTTTTGTATTTTAACAGTTCTTGCAGACTGTTTTTCCCTTAAATGTTGAGTAAATTTATAAATCAGTATCTATCTGCTGGGGATCTGCTATATGCAGAAAATACTTTTATGAAATGGAAAGAGGCACAATAATTAATTTATCTTACTTATCTTGTTTTCATAATTGTTGAAAACCAAAATTTTATTTGAAAATAAAATGTAATAACCGACCAGCTCTACTTTACATTGGGGCACAAATTAATGCTAAGTAAAAACACACGGTTTAAAAGTTAATGGTATGATAAAGCTTTGTTTACTTTAGTTGTCATATTAACAGTGTGTAAAGATAAATAAAAACCTTTATAAATATTACTGAACATTAATTTAACCATTAGTAAAATGTCATACTGAAGTTAAATTTCAGTTATTTTTTTATGTGCTTATTTACAATGAGCCAAACTTTGTATAATTTGAATCCCCTGTTTGTTAGTAAGCAACTTGCATAGTCTTTAAATGCTAAGCTAGCTGGCATGTTTAGGCTGCCAGGTGGGCAGT
The DNA here is from genome assembly GCA_026230005.1 of Gila orcuttii. NCBI lineage: Eukaryota > Metazoa > Chordata > Actinopteri > Cypriniformes > Leuciscidae > Gila > Gila orcuttii. The sequence continues at coordinate 17,986,304 of JAPDVR010000016.1, read as the reverse complement.
GGCTAGCCATATTTAAGTCCCTGTTGTGCAGGTGTGGAGCACATCGTACCTCACATAATGTAATGCACACAATTCTCTTTTATTAATGTCTGTTCATCTACATTCACCAACCACTCTATTAGGTACACCTTTCTAGTACCATGGTTGGACCCACTTTTGCCTTCCGTGCTGTCTTACTGTAGTTCTTTGTGGCACATATTCAACAAGTTGGTAGGAAACATCCCTCAGATATTTTGGTCCATATTGACATGATAGTGTTATGCAGTTGCTTCAGATTTGTCAGCTGCATATCCATGATATTAACTCTTTGTCATGTTCAAGGAACCAGTTTGAGATGATTTGAGCTTTGTGACATGGTGCGATATCCTACTGGAATAATCCATCAGACAATGGGCACACTTCCAGGGGAGGTTATGTTCAGCAACAATACTCATGAAGGCTGTGGTGTTTAAATAATGCTTAATTTGTACTAAGGGGCCCAAAGTGTGCCAAGAAAGTCTCCCCACACCATTACACTACAAACACCAGCCAAGGCAGGATGGATCCATGCTTTCATGTTGTTTACACCAAATTCTTACCCTACCATCTGAATTTCGCAGCAGAAATCAAGACTCATCAGACCAGGCAATGTTTTTCCAATCTTCTGTTGTCCAAATTTGGTGAACCTGTACGAATTGTAGCCTCAGTTTTCTGTTATTAGCTGACAGGAGTGTCACCAGGTGTGTGTCTGCTGCTTTAGCCCATCTGCTTCATTTGACGTGTTGTGTGTTCAGAGATGCTCTTCTGCAGACCTCGGTTGTATTTTAGTTACTGTTGCCTTTCTATCAGCTTGAGCCAGTCTGTCCATTCTCCTCTGGCATCAACAAGGCATTTTCGCCCACAGAACTGCCGCTCACTGGATATTTTCTCTTTTTCAGACCATTCTCTATAAACTCTAGAGATGGCTGTGCATGAAAATCCCAATAGATCAGCAGTTTCTGAAATACTCAGATCAGCCCTTCTGGGACCAACAAGCTATGTTCAGTCACTTAAATCACCTTTCTTCCTCATTGTCATACTCAGTTTGAACTTCAGCAGAACATCTTGATGTCTAAATGCCCAAATACACTGAGTTGCTGCCATGTGATCTGTTGATTAGATATTTGCGTTAACGAGCAGTTGAACAGGTGCATCTAATAAAGTGGCAGATGAGTGTATTTATTTTGTTGTATTCATTGTCAAGTGCCAAAATAAGTGAATGGACAAATGTAAATGTCATTATTTTGTGACAAAGTTAAGAAATTACTTATATTGACAAACTATTTTGGTTTATTTTGTATGTTTTCAAACTAGATCAGATAAAATTGTTAGAAGGATTTTAAGCTGTCATGCGGTCATGTTACAACATGCTGTTCACTTCCCTTCTTTCTGGGTTTGATAACTAGAGAAGTAGGTCTATACAGTATGCTATCCACCAGAAGTGTAAAATTAATGTTGAAAAAGAAAAGTACTTTGAACCCCAAGTTCATTTTACACTTTAGGCTATTTACATATGACGTTTCTGCCCCCTACTTGAGTCAAGTGATTTGATTTTAATAAGGGAATTATGATGTTTCTGTAAAACTGATAGAACTAGAAGTGCAGTAATCAAGTTGTTGCCTAGCTGTTCTTCCTTGAATCAATGTTTGAGTATTTCATACTTTTGATACTATATCAGCTAAACTGTCTTTTCCAAGACTGATTTTTTCAAACAAAATTCATGTTCAGACAGATGGCATCTCTGCAGGCCTTAATCTGAAGGGATAGTGAAAAGCAAGTTTAAAATCTCCAACACGCACATGCCCATTACACAAACAAATTATAGTAAACCAGTGAACATTATTATTTCTAATGTAATGTTTCGCTATGACAGTAAAGTAATATTTAACCATTCAAAACTAATAATAATTGTATTGTTGTATTTTAGCTGTGGCCGAAACAATTTAACATAAAACATGATCTTGACAGTTTATTACATGAGCAGGATATTTTTGCAGTGCTATTTATATATAGTTTGGCATTGTAAATATAAGCCAGATGCACTTGGCAGCAAGGAGGTTAGCATAGTGTCAGTACTACATATTTCTCTCTTTCCATCTATTTTAAGTCATCCCTCCTTCCACAGTTACACTAATTTCAATCTTTTTTGGGGGAAAATGCATGTGCCTGGCAACCGTTTGCCACATTCAGAAATCTCTATGCATGATATTGTTCTGCCTGTGGTGCTGCTGCTTGTGTATTTGATTTTGAACATCTGGACACAGAACATGTTTAACAGACAGGGAAAAACTGCTTTTCTGGCTCATTTGCAATCCAGAAATAAAATGCGTCTTGCACACTAATAATCAGAGGTTGCAATCCTATTGAGCATTAGGTCAGACCACTTAAAATCTCGCTTTACTCACTGGGAAAACATATGTCAACATCATTCAGTCGTGTTGGGTGGAGAAAGTGTACACAAATAATTTTTAAGCTGAACAGAAAGATAAGAACAGCTTTAACCTATGATGCCATGTTTGTATCTTGTCTTAGAAATTACTGCATTAGTTAGCAAACTCTGTTGCTTTGGGATGCTGAAGTGCGATTTTAAAGGGGTAGTTCACCCAAACAATAAATATTCTGTTATGTTATTTTAAACCCATTTGACTTCCTTTCCACTGTATAGAACACAAAGAAGACATTTTGAAATGTCTGGGTTGTCAAATGTTATTTTAGACCAGAGACTTTGACTGTATGTATAACAGTTAAATGGTTAGTTCACCCAAAAAGCAAAATTATGTCATTAATTACTCACCCTCATGTCGTTCCAAACTCGTAAGACCTTCGTTTATCTTCGGAACACAAATTAAGATATTTTTGATGAAATCCGAGAGCTTTCTGTAAAACAGCAAGCACTTTTAATCATCTTCATACACAATTATGATTACAGGGGCAGATTATAGATTAATAAAGACTTATTTTTACACGGCTCCTTGCACAAATATATTATGATCTCCAAACAGGACCTGGCTGGTTATGATTGCGTTTTTATGTCACATTTGCTTTTGTTAAAAGAACACTATCGGGTAGGTTTAGGGTTTTGTGTAGGTTTATGTTATTTTAAAATGTGATGGTGCATTAAGATTTTAGTACCACTGACAGACATTTCAATTCAGAACTGCGGTGATGTTTAAAAACTCCAACGTAATAAAACATTGCCATATTCACGTTAATCTGTTCCGGAAAATAATAAACATGCTTTTAGAGCCACTCACTGGACATTTCACTTTGAAACTGTCACGCAACGTAGCTATTTTGCAAAAATGTTGCCACATGGTATGTTTTTCTAATGAGCCTGGACTGCAACGAAAACTCAAATGCTGTTGACAACAGGTTATGGTTAGCTTTAAAAGAAACAATTAGCAATTTATGTGTATAACTGTACACATTGCAGTTTTAGCACTACACTGCTGCAGAAGGACACATGTATTTTTGTATTTAATTAGGACTGTATTTAATTTCCTTAAGGATTGCAAGCGTTTGGGAATTTAGCACCCATTTTGCAGATTATGACTAATATAGAATTTATAGGCCTTTTGTTTTATCCTATTAATCTTAATGTATTGTATTGTGTATCACAATATAAGCTGTATTAATATACACCTACGTTATATGCTCAAAGTAATGATCCTGTTCTAATGGGATTGTCAGTGCTAACATTGTGGTTGTTGTAATATGTCATAGCACTGCCACTAATCTGTACATACAGGGTGGTTACTAATGCAATTTAAATTGTACCAGCACAATTATCACATTAACTTATTCAGAGGTCTGAAACGACAATGTTCCTGATGTCAGATTCAGTAAAATCATGATGGATGCATTAACATGGTCCTGTGACAGCTTTTAAAGTGTGGAAATGTGTCCTTTGTTGGTTCCCAATGCCTGTATATCATCAGTTATGGCCGGAGTCATGTAGGACTACATGTGATGCAGCTGACACTTCTCATATGCTGTATCTGTGTCAAAGCTTTTAAAGGGAGACAGACAAGAGGCAGTCACTTTCGTAAAATATAATGTTGACTAGTGTGTCAACCCGATCTCACGGCAATTCATACGAATTTTACGAGGTGGCTAATTCGAGTGAGGTTGTACAAATTTGTACGAATTACATTTACATTAGTACGATTTTTGCTAAATCTACATATTTTACGAGTTGCCCAATTCGTATGGATTTGTACGAATGACCTACCCCTGACCCGCCCCTAAACCTAACTAGGGCTGCAACAACTAATCGATATAATCGATAATAATCGATTATGAAAATCGTTGTCAACGAATGTCATTATCGATTAGTTGCTCTGCTTACGTCACGGGGAGCATTTACTGGTGATTGGTTGAAACAGGCCTATCATGATGCGGCACACACGCACACACACGCAAGGTCTCTCTCCCTGTGCCGCTCTGTCGTGCGCGCGCTACACAGTTTGGACTTTGGAGCACTCTCTTCTGTCTCGCATGCGCTCTCTTGCTTGCACGCTCTAGATTCCAGGAGTTTGAACTAATTTGCGGGCATCAGGGAGCCGCTATCAATATGCGGGAGACTCCCGGAACTTCCGGGAGACTTGGGATGTCTGTATTTTGTCTCGGGCATCAGGTTGTGCAATCATTTCGCTCGCAACATAAGTGATGGAATAAAATAGCGCTACGCAGAAATAGGCTAAATTAAAACGGTGTTTAGAAAGTGAAGCACTAAATATAAAGGCAGTTATTAACAGCAGCAGTAAAAGATTGTTTTTTAGTCACTGTAGTCAGTGGTTTTCAGCGAATGCTTGTGCACTAATGCATCATTTTCTTGTCCTTTTAATCAAGCCTGTTTGCTGCGTCTCCATTCCGTTCTCTTTTTATAGCATTTGTCTTCTATTAGTTTTAATTGTTTTACAAACGCGATCTACTGCGGCTCTACTACGTTCACACGCTTTTTTTCAGTCTTTCTATATTTATTTTAGCAATTTATCCTTATAATTAATTGAATCTTAAATAAAAATTAAATGAATTATGTACTTTACATGTTTTTGGTTTCTATCTTCACATCTGAACATGTCTGTGTAAATTAGTTTTTAACAAAAATTATGTTAAAACAATGTTGTTTATAATTTAGATTTTTTTGTTTTTCATGGTTGTCAACTTGCCATCAGCAATTATCATTAAAAACAATGCAAATATTGATATTAGTAAAACTCAATGTGTGGCTTTTGTACACTTTTACACATAAATACCATGATTAAGGGTTTTATTTAGTTGTAATAAACAAAAAATCTAATTGAAATTTTATCCGATTAATCGAAAAAATAATCGTCCGATTAATCGATTATGAAAATAATCGTTAGTTGCGGCCCTAAACCTAACCATCATGTGGGTTTAGACAAATCTTACGAATTAGCCACCTTTTAAACACTCGTACGACTTCGTCGTGAGATAGCGTTGGTGTGACACACTGCTAGACTCACTCGATTGCCATTGTCACGTTTCATTATCAGATTCACAATCCCGTCAGAGACACTACATACTGTATAAGGGGATTGTGGCGATGGCTAACTATTAAATTTAAAACTATTCATTTATTTCAATATAGATTAGGAGAAAGCATTTTAAAGGAATAGTTTGCCCGGTCACCGTGATTTTGCCAAGTAAGACATGTTCCTGGATCAACATATTTTGTTGATCCTGGAACAACATTCCTGTCCCAAAATTTAGTCCTTACCCTATCCCTACCCCTAAACCTAAACCTAACCCTACCCATAACTTTTCCCTAATATCAGAGGGAAATGATTGGTGAATAACACTGATGTTGAAGCACCTTACCCTGGTTCTAAACCTAAACTTGATATAAACTGTAAACTTGTCCCTCAAATCTGATTGGTTGATCTGAAAGTTGTTCCAGTATCAACAAAGATGTTGATCCAGGAACATGTGGTACTCGGTGAAATCACGTTCACCTAGTTTGCCCTAACATGATTTTTGTCATTTACTCATCCTCCTGTCATCTTTCATAGAAAAATGTCTTCAGATTTACTCCTTTTGTGTTCCATGCTCTTTTCCATCCAGTTTCAGAGGCGACTGATGCTTTTAAGCTACAAAAAGGACCAGAAGTGCTCTTCTGAAGACATATGATATCATTGTGAATCCCTTATGATTGCAAAATCATATGGGATGCACATTACACTACTGTTCAAAAGTTTGGAGTTAGTAACATTTATTTTTAACATTTATCAATAAAAGGAACATGAAAGACATTAATAATGCTTCAATATGTTTCTGTAGCACTGAATCAGCATATTTTCTGGGGAATCATCTGACACTGATAACTGGAGTAATGGCTACTAAAAATCAGCTTTGCCATCGCACAAATAAATTACATTTTAAAATATATTAAAATTGTTATTTTTAATGTAATAATATTTCACAATATAATATAATATAATATATGAGCATAAGAGACTTCATTAAAAAAACATAACAAAATCTCATAAACCCCAAACTTTTGAATGCTAGTGTGTATTTGTACAATAATGGTTATTGGTTAGTATTATAGATATTTTTATTTATTTATGATTCAGCCAATATTGGATATTTAATTGTGCATGTTACTTTCCCATATTTTTAAATTTTGATTACATTTTCCATAATTCTAAAACACTTTAAAGATCATCTTTAAAAATGCATATCTTTTCAGATATTAAAATGTTATGATGCCTAAAATCAGTTAGAGATGCAACGATACCATTTTTTCAGAATCGATCCGATCCGATCCCCAAAATTCTGAGTATCGGCCGATATCGATCCGATACCGATACCAGTGCAGTTTTTTTTTTTAAATCAAGTAGAATTTCTATAACTCTGTGTTGAACTGATAATCACTATTTTGTGTGTTAAACACAATCTACTTAATACAGACAACTTCATTATAAAGAAAATTTCTCCGGCAGTTCTCCTCTGGCCAAACAACGAACATGGTGTGTGTTAGGATTCAGGCTGCTTTACAAGTCAGATTGTGGATTGATATCATTCAGAGTATTTTATTCAGCTGCTTCTGCTTTAAGATTGGAAAAGATTACATCAAGGTTAAAGAGTATCAAAACTCAAGAGCATGTTAATGTGAATTTTAGAACTTGTACAATAAATATTTGTACTTGTAAAATACAATTTACACCAACAGCTCCAATGTGAAAATCTCAATTAGGCATTTGCAACTTCTCAAATCTGCCATTGCATTTGTTTTAATTGCCCCGCCTTTCTCTCTCACCGCCGCTCAGTTTGCAAGTGCACAAGTTAGTTACGCATCTAATATATCGCGAAAATAGTTGCAAAGTCAATGCGTGACGATTTGAAATAGCACTGGCAGATGAGAAGTTGCAAATGCCTAATTGAGGTTGTACTGTGAATGTGAATGGTCATTGTATTTCTGTGAATGGCATTTTACACATTTGTGATGTGACTACTTGTCTGCAGCTTCAAATTCAGAATACAGGTTTATGATTATTGTCTGCGAGTGAAAAATCTCAACATTCAACAGGTTTTCAATATTTATTGTACAAGTTTTTAAATTCACATCTACATGCTCTGGAGTTTTGCTACTCTTTTACCTTCATGAGATCACGCCGGCGTTGATGAGAGGGGAGTTGAAGCTGGCCGTTGGGTCATAAGATCACACCGGCATTGATGAGAGGGGAGTTGAAGTTGGCCGTTGGGTCTGTGTGGTGGACTGATCTGGTTCTCGTGGATCTGATCCGATGACTGTGCCGAGGACTGTTGTGTCAAAGAGATCTTCACAGAAGTTTGTTTCTAGGCCCCGTCTAGTTGTGATGTTCTCATCTGGCATTCAGGCTGTTGTGGTCATCTTAGGGTGGAGGTCCACCATCTGGTCTGGATGCGGACTAGATCCTGCTGACTACAGTAGCCTAACCTTGGGATAAGAATGAGACAGAGAGACTAACATTAGCGTAGATGCCATTCTTCTTACGATGTAACAAGTACATTTGGTGTAAGCTACCTTTAACGGATGTAAATTATAGAAATGTAAGAGTGTGTTACGTTTATGCTACGTTAAAGAGGTTTGTTTTTAATATAGATTTAAACTTATCTTGTGTCTGCCCCTCGATCTGCTGCCAGTTCATCCCTCGATCTCCATTTCAGCAGCATTAGCCATGAGGGTTTCTCTGAACTGCATCTTTTAAATAAAGGAATAGATATTGTGAGGTCAATATTAAATCTTAAGCATTAGTTTAAGCACATAGGTTTGACAAATGTTGTTGCCAGAAGTTCACGCAGCAGTCTAAAATATCGGTAAAACTTTACAATAAGGTCTCATTTGTTAAAATTAAGCTAGTTATTGTTAACTAACATTAACAATGAACAATACATTTGTTTCAGTATTTATTCATCTTTGTTAACATTAGTTAATAAAAAAAAACAACTGTTCACTTTTGATTTTAATAATGTATTAGTAAATGTCAAAATGAAAATGAACTAAGATTAATAAATGCTTAAGTATTGTGCATTCTTAGTCCATGTTAACTAATGTAACTTTAGTTAACTTAACGTTATATTAACGAATGAAACCTTATTGTAGTGTTACCAAAATATCTTTAAAAAGTGTTGGTGTCAGATTCCAAACATTGCGGTCAGATGAAACTTCAGTTTACTTTCACTTATAATCATAGTAACGTTAACATCCCCAGTAAAAATGTCGATGGGTCAATATCACCATAGAGTGCCTTTCAACCCTCACAATACTCACACATTTTGATTTTAATTTACCATTCGCTTTATGTCATGTCATAATAGTAGACACTCAAATACTATAATAAATATATTATCTGAGCTCCCACAATTTTTTTTTTTTTAAATTATGGGCCATTTTTTAGAGCATAAAGCATAGATATGTCCACCCTGTTGTGGACATATAAATTACTGTTAAATATGTTTTCATTGCAGTATTAAGATACAAATTATACTTTCTGAAAGGTATGATGTCCCTTTCCTAAACAGGGTTATTTGTTTGCTTTAAAATTATAAATACATAAAAGATTTTATGTAAATCATGTGTTTTTAAAGAAACTCATACAATTTGCACATGTATTTTTTCTTATTTGGAGAAATATTTGATTATTTGGATGCAGTTTTTTGTTTGCATGTTATTGCCCCCACACCTAGCACAATGGATTATATAGGTATGATTAAATTATTATTTTAAATATTATTTAAAAATACCAAGATGACAGGATGGACGAGCCCACGACAGGGTGGACAAGCACACGATGGAGTGGACACATAAAGCAGAACACAAAAAGTATGACAAAATATGACAATGAAACATTTGTTCAACTTAAAAAAATAAATATATAATTACATTCTCAATCACATTGATATAACTGAGAATTTAGAATGGCCTCTCTGGTTGAGATGAAAAAGACAGGGAGTTCAAAAACCTGCCCGTCTTTTCAGCAAAATGTAAACATAAGGAAAATTATAATAACAAAACATGACAAGGCGAGTACATTAAATGTAACAATTTTTTTTTATTATTTGTGGCCAAGAAATATTGTAGTAAATAAATTGTCAATTTGTAACATTTACAACACGTGGAACAACTTGCCCCAAACTGGTATTGCCGGGCACTTTCTGCCGCAATTTCTGCCGCACTCAAAGGCATGTCCAGAGAACAGCAATGATTTTATGTTTTTTTATATAACAAAATATTATCTTGTTATATTATACGTTTCCATAAAATGTAATATAACATTGCTATAAATTGCAATATTAACTACAAATGAATGCTATGTCCACCCTGTCCTGTGTATGTCCACCCTGTCGAGTCTAAGTGGCCGACAGGGTGGACATTTTGGAACAACGACAGGGTGGACATTTTGAGCTTCAATTAGCATATTAGCTTACAACAAACTGTGACTAGGTAAATAGTTAGTCTGGTTGTTGAAGAGAATGTGGTATATTAAAACATACATATTTGGAAATTATTGTATTTGAATCACTTCCCGTATATTTTATGCCGACAGGGTGGACATGTTAAGCTTTGGCAAAACAAGTAAGCAAACTCATATGAAGAAAATTTGTTAGTTGTAAAATCAGCAGCTACTCGCCTCAGCAGTTGAAGAATTTCCCACCACTATAGAGATACAAAAATCTGTTGTCCTGATGTTACTAATGGGGTGGCCTATTCTTAAAGGGGCAGATTCCACAATACGACAGGGTGGACAACCATTTAAGGGACATGGACAAACTCTTCTTTTTTATTAAATAAAAATATTGTTTTTATTATAAACTGATCAGTACACTCAATTTGAGTAATATCTTATTAAACAAAATATTAATAGGAAAAAATAAATAAAAAATAAATATGATTTGACTATTTTACTCTCATTCAAATTTGATGAGCAGTGCCTGGGACATCACTAAATAACATACATCCTCTTATACAAAGCTATAGAAAATCTTGAAAATGTATCTAAAGAGCCAAATAATGCTACTGCTATGAATAAAACAACTTAGCCTTATATAACACACCCTTTCATAGTAATTTGTATGTTAAGTTATAATGGAAAATTAGTTATTTATGTTCAGGACACCAAAAGGCACCCTACAGTGATATTGACCCCGATAACTAATCACTCGTTGAAAAAGACGAATTGACTGACTAAATTTTAGCAAACAAAATGGAATATAACTCAATATCATTTAATTAGCTAACATTACAGTGCACTGGATACATCACAGCAGTTTTTCTAATAAAAAAATACACAATCATCCTAAAAAGAGACCGTATGCCTATAGGCCTTCTCATCAAAACGGGACCTAATGGGTATTTTGACGTTACAGGCACAATTATCATCGCAAACATCTAGATATTAAAACAAACTATTTTTATCTTGACCGTTAAAACATCAAACAACACTAGAACAATAAATGAATTAAATTACTTACTCGTTTTTTTCAGCTGAATGATTCCTCTCGAAAACGTTGGTCTGCGTCTGCATGATCCCCCTCAGGATTTAAATTAACCGCCAAAACCTTTTTTCAGGCGGCTTAGTTCCTTAAAGCTACACTGTGTAACTTTTTTAGTTTATTCTTTGCTAAAAACACTTAGTTCTTTCAAAAATATATGTGCTCTTTAATGTATATTTACTTCGTTCAAGTAATAAAGGAATCTCGTGAGTGTATAATATGCAATTAAAAATACATACGGGTGGGGGGTTCCTATGTTGGTCGCCATGTTGCCCCTCCATCTTGAAAGTACATTAGCCAAAGAGGGCCATACCCGTTAATTAAAGCTTCGCCTTTCGCGTTTCAACACTCAATGGCACCGTGTCGAATGTGAAGAGGGGGATTGCTTGAAAACCTGAAAGTCGTTTGCAGATGGAGGATCACAGTTATTCTCGAGGATATGCATCAGAGTCGCCAAAGAAGCGAAAAAGAGCGTTAAGACGGCAACGCAACAGGCAAATCAAAAAAACAAAAGTGAATATTGGAGTGGCGTTTACAAGATGGAAAGAGCTCATGACGAGCAGCGATTTTAAAAAGGACGCCGACTTTGCCTGCTTTCTTCTCGACAGGTAACGCTAATTAAGCCTATTTGTGTATATTGGAAGTTTTATTGTTGCTTGGCTAATTATATCATGGTGTGCTGTGCATAACGCTAGAACGACATCTAGGATAGGTTTCCTCACGTCAATGATGAAAAGTATTGTTTACCTTCTAACATAAATCCGTGTTCTATGACGGATAACATTTGATTAATATTTTAATGGCGCTATATTATTTTTTAGGCTATAAGTTATATGTAGGCACTTTAAATTTGAGTTATTTTTCATTAAATTAAACTTTATACACAATTAATGTAGCCTAGTGTGATAATGGCGTTGTAATGCTGCGTTCCAGGCAAGCTGTAACCCGTGTTTTTACAACATGTAACTGGGAGTACATCGATCTAGTACGAGTTCACGGGAGGGACAGTCAAGGGTTTGACTGCCGTTCCAGTGCACTTTCACAGGCAGCATATAAGGTTTGAAAAACACGGGTTACAGGTTGCCTAGATCGCAGCATTAGTTAGCTGTTTCTAAGCGAGATTTTCACTTTCACATCTGCCCTGTAATCTTATTCATTTAAAACGTATTATTGTATGTCTGTTATTGTAGACAGACAGACAATTATTGTATTAGTAAATATTTAAATTTTAACCTCCTCACTTGAAGGGACACTCATAGACGAGGTCGAACTGGAAGCCATGTTAATCTTGGACTACACTGGCCACCGTAGGAGTTGAAACGAAATCGGAATTGAGAGGAACAGAAACTAATATTCACTGGATGGTCATATACCTTTTCACCAATAGATGGTGCTAAATATCACACAGTGTAGCTTTAATTCTAGTAATGGCCCGCTTGTGACAAAACGAACTCGGGCCGATGGTAAATACACCGAGTACGGACCTGACACGAGTACAACTGCTTTCGGCCGATACTGGCCCGTACAGAAAAAGCCGTCAGTCAGCCAGATGCGTTATGCACAGTCGGCTCAGATCTGGCCCATTATCTGTTCACCGATGCCGACAGTAACGTATTTCAGCCGGAATCGGCCCAACTGTGCTTGCTATCTGGGCAGTGCGGCTCAAAGCGCTTATGCGCATCCCGAGCGCAGAATGATGCGCTTGAAGCAACATGAGTCACAGTGCGCAGCGCGTCGAGTCCGCATTGAAAAGTTTAAAGCACAAAGAAAGTACATATTAATGCGTAGTCTATTATACAGTATCTATCTATGCAATATTTTTTCAGCATTTTCTTTTAACAGTTTTAAATTTCAGTAACTGTGCACGTGAAGAACAAATAGTACTTTGACTTTACTGCAGTGTTGTGATCTAGACACCCGGTAGAAAGTAACATGATTAAGGTACAGCAATAAAGTCCAGCAAGATAAAGTTGTTTTATGTGAAACCATAGACCTTTATCTACAGATCAAGTATAATAATAGTAACATTGAATCATCTTACAGAGAGTTTCATCGTGTTAACTGTCGTAACCGAACGCAACGCTCTGTTTAAATGCTGAATGGAGAATGATTGACAGCCACAGCTGAGGGAAACGTTTACGTGAGCTTGAATTTAACGACTTAAATATCAATTTCTATCTCACATTATACTATATAATGGCTTCAGAACACTTATAATATTGTGCACGAAAACCTATTGTGTTTTATAATGTTTGTGTGCGTTTTGTGGGGCTTAACAACACCACTGAATAGTAAACGCACAATATCGGATTTGGATCGGCCTCGTCTGACCGATACCCGATCCGGAAAAATGGCAGTATCGGAGCCGAATACCGATACTGAGTATCGGATCGGTGCATCCCTAAAATCAGTTAGCATTTAAAAATGTTAGTTTTTAGTTTTGTTTTTAATTTTAGACAACATGGCATATAATTTTAAGTTGGCATTAAACGGAAGCTGGGATTGTCTTTTCTGCTCTATTGCGATGTACTGTATATCCGAGTGAAAATGAGAAAATAAATGTAGGGCTGGACTGGATTTCATCCTTCGGGGATGTGTCATCATGCATTCTGTTGCGTAGGAAATTTAGGGGCTGTTGACACGACACAGTCTTCAACTTAAAAATTTGAATGCGTTTTGGCCATTCGTTTACAGGACAACTGCGTGTTGGGTGCCTGAAAATGCAAACTTTTGAAAACTGTCTCTGTGTAAACAACAAAAATCTGTGAATTTGATGATTCGAATTAAATGTTCAGTATTTAGTGTTTCATCGCCATCTAATGTCCTGGCAGCAGAATACAGCATTTTTGGTTGTTTTCGTGGATCCGTGTCAATGGGGATCGTTTTGACAATGGTGTCGTACGCGGCAGGGTTCCCACGGGTCTTTGAAATCCTTGAAAGTTTGTGAATCTGAAATTTTTTTTGAAAGTGCTTCAATTTATTTTGTGCAATAAGTTTTCTGGAAAAAAATCCATATTATTTCCTTCGGCCCGCTAATGTGTTATTTTGCCAACACTTCGTGGCCTATATGCATACTAGCTTGCTTGATTTACGTTTGTTACGCGCATTTACGCGTTACACTAAGTGTTTCCTGTGAAACGTACCCCATGACATTTACTCGCGCATGAAACTACTACGATGGTTTCACAACGTTTCACAGACACACTGTGAAACACTGCAAAAATATTCTGAAACTGTTAAAACGTGATGCCTGGAAAATGCAAGTTTCAAGATATTTGGCTCACCAAAGAACATTACAAAGAATGCTTGTTAAGATAATGCAAAACCATGAGGCAAGAAAAACTTAAAAGCATATTCATATATCTTAAAACTTCTGGTTACATGAGACTAAGCTCTTTTCAATAAAATCCATGCAAAAGTTAATATCAGATCATTTTAGAATACAGTATAGGATGTACTGAATATTCTTCAGTTTTATGCAAAACAGAAATACGACAAATAGAATATCAGATCTCTGTCATATGGCCAAAAATAAATGCCAAAAAAAAAAAGCTTTTTTGCATAATTGTGTTTGACACATGAAAACTGTAACAATGTATCTTGCTATGTAACCTTGATCTCACTTTAAATGTGTCCCTACATTAAGTCCTTGGATTTAATGGGGTATTGTACCTGGAAAGTCCTTGAAAGGTCCTTGAATTTGAAGTTAACTAATGTGTAGGAACCCTGACGCGGAAAACTCAAGAAAAAACGTCTCTGTTTTAAGCATACCGTTATCGTGTAAACGTACCCTTAATCCCATCCTTCCCCGAAACATTTGTCATGAAGAGAGCAGATGTCGTTTGGCGGAGGTTAACGTTTTTGGGGGGCGTTTACATGACACCATTTTCATCTAAATCCTGAAAACTTAGTATGTGTTTTGTCAGTTCATTTACACGACAGTGGTGTTTTGGCGGCCTGAAAAAGCTAACTTTTCAAAACGGGTTTCAAAGTGCAAGTTTTTGAAAATGATACCATTATCGTCTCTGTGTAAACTAAAAAAATGCGAATTTGTGAATACGGTGACAACATGTGCATGCATATGACGTTTTCAGTCTATAGGCGGGTTGCATTTCTTTACAAAGTGACATCGCCAAATACTAGGGGTGTGAACCTACACTGGTCTCATGATACGGTTCGATTACGATTATCATGTCATCGATTCAGTTCAATTCGATATCTCGATGCATTACGATGCACTGCATCCTCAATTTTCAATTTTACTTAAAAAGTGATGCGTGTGTGCGTGTTCGCCTGTTCGGGAAGTCGCAGTGATCGAAACAGTGACATTCCAGTTTAAGTTTCAAGGGAGTAAAGTCTGTTTATGCCATTAAGAAAATGAAATTCTGTCAAATCAATTTTGTTCTAAAGAAATGTTCATTTAAAAGCAGCGCTCATTCATCAGTGTATAATGTTACCCTAGAGATGCGCGCATCAACCGTCGCCGAGTCCGCTGTTGAAGCTGACGATCATCCATTTATAATCACGCGTAACAACACAGAATAATTGTAATTTGACCATCGGGTGCGGATTCTTAAATCATAGAAAATTATTGGGGCAGGTGGATTTGTTTTTGGCTGCGGATTCGGGTGACGTTGGAGGTCATTCGCTTACTCTAAAGCAGTCAGACTCTGCCAGGCATTAACAGCTCAGGATGAAAACGGTTAGTGGTTTATCAAGTTAGTGGTATTACCTCTTACATATTCTATTTGTGCGTGACATGAGCACACACAGCGCGTGTATTCTCTAGGTCGTGCTAACCAGGTTGTTTATAAAAACCGAAATGTACCCAGATGTAGGCTTTTAAAGTAGTTGGAGCATTTTTAATTACTCGCACTCGTGTCTCGGCTCTCTCTGCCATTGTATGCTACCGTTAGTATGCTACCATTGTATGCTACCGTTATGTGCAAAGCACATACGCGACAAATGACGTCAGAAAAGCGTCAGTACATTAGAATCGGTTATGGTCTATTACTGAACCGATACAGAATCGTCCTCGTCTGCATCGCGATGCATCATATAAACGATTAATTTCGACACCCCTATCAACTACTGGCCTGGCATGCATAATAAAGTGTTTTTAGTCATTTTCGCAGATCAGTGTGAACAGGGATCTTTTGACAACGTTGTTGTCTGTATGCAAAAAACGCAAAGGAAAAACGTTTCCCTTTTTTAGTACATTTGATGTGTAAATGTATCCTTGGATTAAAGTGCCCCTATTATGCTATTTTAAAGTTTCCTAGTGTTGTTATGGAGTCTCCTACAACAGGTTTACATGCATCAAAGGTCAAAAAAGTGTTTAATTTTCTCATTTGCACATCACATTTTCAATGATTCTCAAACGACTCCTCAGATGAATCAATCTCTCTAAATCCCTCCTTTCCGCGAGCTACTCTGCTCTGATTGGCCAGACAGCTCAGTCTGTTGTGATTGGTTTACCGCGTACAGCGCGCGCCGAAAACAAAAACACCCATTGCCAAAACAGTCAGCTGTCCTGAGTCTTCCTACACCGTAAACTAAACACAGTAACGAACAATGACGTCGATTTTACCATATCAATCGTAGCGCGAGTCCGATGATGCAACACTGGAAGAATTAGTTATTCAACCCGAACCTCCATCGCAACGACGACTTGAGCAGAACGTTTCTCAGTGATATACTACTCAGTTTGAGGTACATTATGAGATGTTGCAACTTTAATTCCTCACCATCAGCATTAACAAGTGCATGTCTATCAACAAACCGATTATGTTACTTGTAAGTTACTTATTTATTTACAGAGTATGTTTCTAATTTATTGCGGTGAACATTTGGAAACTGTATCAATAACAGTGCATACATTAGCCGAGCTCTAGCATGAATGATTGATGTAACATAAACATTGGTAAAACAAATTTTGCTCCATGCTTAATCTTTCCTCAAAGTAGTGTGAACAACAGACAATCTGCATTAATAGACACCGTTTTAGGTAATAGTGGCCCACAACTGATTAGCAGAAGTATTTCAGTAAGACAGTAATAATGTGAGTTAACCAGTTAGCAGGAGACCTACACAATATAAAACTCAAAACTAAGTATTTTGAAAACCATCTTTCAAGAGCAAGTGGTTTGCGAATCCTGCATTGAACTCCGAGATTTGAGAAGCAGTTGTCAGTAAAATAAAGGGAACACAGCAAACGTTTAGGATTATACTGCTGTGGTATCGTGGTAAAGATACATTTTAACCACTGATTCTTCACATGCTCGTCCTTGGGCAGTGAAAAAAAACTGGCTTTACCTTCACATTGTAGAGCACAGCATATTCTCGACATGATGCATGCTATCCAGTATCCACAGGAATCAGCTGCCGTTTTGAGGTTCAAGTTTGCCCTGGTGTCTGCGTGCGCAATAAGTGGGTGGGCAATATGCTAACAGGGTTTTTCCTGGCTCAAAACGAGGCGGAGGTGGTAAAATCCTGATAATGTATTTTAATAATAAGATAATTAAATTTGTATTTTTCGTAGACCATCATATAGCCTACTGTGTTTCCCACAGTATTTTTGTGGGTGGAGCTTGGTACCTCTAGGGGGCTCCAGAGGCATGTCCCCCGGAAGAAAATTGTGTAGGCTACATTTTAAAGATAAATTCCTTAATCTGGTGCACTTTGAGTCACCCGAATACGCTGTTAAAACTAAATAATCCACCCGCCCAAACCTATGATATTCTTTGATTTAGATAGCTGCATCTGATCATCACATTACAATTATTCAAATTATCATTGTTAAGCATAAAAATATGGTAACACATCACACTGAAGTAGGCTGATTTAAAATGAACATTTATTTAAAATAAAAGTTATTCTTTTGGCAAAATTACATTTCCTTTATAGCCTAAACAGAGGCTTTACTCCCTTCAAACTTAAATTGTCAATGCTTCTTTACATCACTGTTGGAAAACACTCCTATCAGAATATTTTTTTTTACCTTTATAAAGGGAATTTTTTCCCTAATTTTATTAAATGTATGCTTCATCTTTCATTTCAAATTCTTAAATTTGATCAATATATTCAATTAGAATAATAAGACACTAGGCTGTTACCAATTAAATAATTTACGTTGAAAAATGACAACTGTATTAAATGAGATTATGAGAGTGTTTTAAATATTTTTGAATATACAAATAAGGAATGTTGAAAAGAATGATACTTTGAAACTAAACCGCCAGTGGGTGGCGGCAGGCGACCATCTTAATGAATGAGTCATTAGCCGCGTTTCCACTGTCGGGCCAGGGCCGGGCCAGGGCTAACAGCGAGCCGAGCCGGGCCACTGGCCTCGGGCCTCAAGCACCGGGCTTGCGTTTCCACTGCCGGGCCAGTAGCCCCGCAGCGCTGCCATAAACCCCGCCCTTAACACGCCTTCCTGGATCGAACGTCATACAACCCCACCCATTTCAGCGGGAATTATGAAGTTCATTCAGGCAGGACACACTAGCTTGCTAAAATCACACGACGATCGAGATGGAGAGGACCGAAGGGTCTGTTTGTTTGCTCTTTTTGGTATTTGCTTGGTGGAAGATGAGGCAGCAAAGCCAAGATAAGAAGATGGAGGTT
Source organism: Gila orcuttii (assembly GCA_026230005.1). Taxonomy (NCBI): domain Eukaryota; kingdom Metazoa; phylum Chordata; class Actinopteri; order Cypriniformes; family Leuciscidae; genus Gila; species Gila orcuttii. The sequence continues at coordinate 17,967,659 of JAPDVR010000016.1, read as the reverse complement.
CATCTGCGACAACGCTGAAAGCTTATGTTGGCTGCAAGGCGAAAGAGAGCGATCCAACGACGTGCGATTCGGTTACAGCGAATGCAGAGTCGCCAGCAATGGATGGAAACGGTAAATATTTTATTTTATAGTATAGTTAATTCGTATCTTGTAGTCGATGTGAGCATAACTTCAAATCATATTGCACGGAGTTGTTTTTATGAGCTTTTCACTAACTTACTAACACTAATTGGAATGTTATGTTTTTATTACTTGGCCTGCCCGACCCGCGGATTATGATTATATGGAGCCCGGAAAGTCACCTGTGGGAGAAACAATCCGTGGCGACAGTTTTGTAATCCGTCCGCTCAGTTTATAAACTGTACTCACGAATTCTCAAACTGTTCCCTCGGTTTAACAAATCATGCCGACGGATTAATAAACCGTACCCACGAGTTCCTAATCCGTGCTCTCAGATTTGTAAACCGTGCCTTCAGTTTTTGCAATCTGTACCCACGAATTCATAAACCGTGCCCACGCTTTCGCAATCCGTTCCTACGGGTTTGTAAACTGTAGCCCACTCACGGATTTGTGGCTCGCCCTCATTTTTGAAGAAAACCAGGAGATAAGTTGTTAATGAATCTTATTGTATATTGTTTTATTGTGTATTAAGTGGAATACATCAAGCTGTCTTGTCTGCATGCTTAAAGTGATTCTCAACTGTAGTGGGTATGGGGTGGAATATACGATTTAATATGAATGACGGGCATCAAAATATTTTGTTTATTTGTGATCATCTTAGTACTTTATTATTATTAACTATAAATTAGTTCACTTAGTAATACAGTAATATGTTTGAATGCTTTATTTTTAAGCAAATATGCAAAAAATGTAGGGCTATTTTATCCAAAACTGTAAAAGGTTAGGTTATAGCCTATAAAAATAAAGCATTGATAAATTATTTTATGACAAACATATTACTGTATTACTCAGTGAACTAATTTATAGTTATAAACTCAAATAATAATAATATTACATTTTAGGCTACATATTTAGAAGACGCTTTTGTCCAAAACTTACAAAAAAGGAACAAAGCAATTATCAGTAATAATACAGGTTAGACAATAATAATAAAGTGCTAAGATTATCACAAATAAACGAAAGATTTTGATGCACGTCATTCATATTAAATCATATGTTCCACCCTACCCGCTACAATTGAGAATCACTTGAAGCATGCAGACGTAGTTAAGACAATTTGATGTATTCCACTTAATACTCAATACAAATTATTGTCTAACCTGTATTATGAATAAATTATCCATTTTTAAAAATAAAGTTTATAAACACAATCAGGGTTCCAGACTGCGACCGTTTTTTGAGAATGTGCGAGTTAAAATTGAATGTGGTGGCATTTGTGCGAGTGGACGCTCGCGCAACAGAACGCCATTGTATCAGCTGCTGCAGTCCGTAACTTATGTTCAAAATGAACGAGTACATCATGAATCCATTTTCCAAACGGTGTTTTTGACTTATCCTGAATCCCTACGGTACGCTTATAATAAGTGTTTATATTCTGACTATTTTATCCCGGGCTCGGCTCCGGGATTGCCCAGTGCCTGCGTGACTCGCCATAGACATTAACGGAGAGAAGTAGCTCCGGCTACAGTGTTCTTCCGCAAGACACGTGCAGTTTATTTATTGATGAACGTACACGTCACGCGCATTGCACACTGATGGTGAAACGCGCCAATTACGAATTCAGGAATTAAGGCATATAAAAATGAAAAGGTCTCACGAAATACCGAGCCCCTTCCTACGTCTTTTCAGCGGTTAGATGATAGTATTCGATCGACAGAGGAAAATGATTATAAAATGCAGAAGGTAAGGAGTGTAAGATTTCTGATTTTTGTTACAACTATAAACTTTGATAATGGAAAATCTGTATAAGCGTATTATAATACTCTAATCTTTTAAAATGTAATGCATACATTTGAATGTTTAATGATTTTTAAAAGATAGAAAGATGATGCTGATAGAAAGATGATAATAGATAGATAGATAGATAGATAGATAGATAGATATAATATAATTCAAATGTAAATAGATAGATTTATACACTCCTAAACAATGCTGGGTTGTTTAACCTCCTGAGACCCGAGAGTTTGCCTGGTGTGCATTTTATAATTTTTCTTGCTATTTGGTATAAGTAGGACCTAATAAGTATAATAACTAAAATTTGTTTTTGTACAGGAAGTAGTTTTTGCATAAAATGATGTCCTCATGCAAGGACAGTGGGTCTATCTTAACTTTATCCTCCTGAGACCTGAGTTTTAGTTTGGCGTGCATTTTAGATTTATTCTAGCTTTTTGGGGGTTATGGCAAGCCGTTTTAACTTTTATTCATTTTCGGGATATGAATTCTTGATATCAACACATCAATTTTCACTAGTTAAAATAATAGTTATTGATATCAGGAATTCGATTTCTACTAGTAACAATGGCAATTTTTGATATCAGAAATTACATTTCCACTTGTAACAATGCTAATTCTTTATCCACAATTAAATTTTCACTAGTTAAAATTATAATTCTTGATATCAGCAACTGAATTTCAACTAGTAAAAACTATAATTCTTGATATCTGTAATTGTATTTTCACTAGTGAAAAGTCTCCATAGGCTGCCATTCAAAATCAATTGTTGATATCAAGAATTGATTTCTTACTAGTTGAAATTCCAATTTCACACATCAGAAATACAATTCTTATAGTAAAAACCTTTATTTTTGATATCAAGAATTAAATTGTCACTAGTTGAAATGTCTATTCTTGATATCAACAATTGAATTGCTACTAGTAACAATGTTCATTTATGATATCAATAATTCCATTTTCACTAGTGACAATGTTCATTTATGATATCATGAATGTAATTGTTACTAAGAAAGCCATTTTAGATATCTGAAATTATATTGATATCAGAAAAACATTTTCAGATATCAAAAATGAACATTTTTACTAGCAATTAAATTGTTGATATCAAGAATAGACATTTCAACTAGTGACAATTGAATTTTTGATATCAGGAATTCGCATTTTTACTAGTAACAATGTAATTATTGATAATCAAAAATTATATTTCTACGAGTAAGAAATCAATTGTTGATATCAACAATTCAATTGTTGATATCAATAATTCTATTGTTGATTTCAATAATTAAATTGCTGATATCAAAAATGTAATTGTTGATATCAACAATTGAATTGCTAAGTCCCATTGTCCTCATATGTGGACATCAACTTTAGCAGCATAGTAAATCTTTATTGTTACAAAAGTTTGTCAAATGTGCATGCCATTTTATTCATACAACTCTTCTATGCATAACTTAACAAGAATCAACAATGAAATGTTTTTAGATTTTTTATCTTGTGGATGTTTTGGTCTGGAGTGGCTGCGTGACATGTGACCTGTGTTCTCCGCCATCTTTAAATTATTTATGTTAAATTTTTTTCTCTTCTGACCCCACCAGACGGCAGTGTAAGTGTCCTCGTTTGTGAAAAACATGTTTCAGTTACACAGACTTAAGTATTATGCTGCACACAACCAAAAATGTGATGTCCTCATATGAGGTCGCAGGGTCTCAGGAGGTTTTAAACTCAAATTTGGGTCAAATATGGACAAACCCAAATGTTGGGTTAAAAATGTAATATAATATAACGTCATATGTTGGTGCGACCAACTGAGAAAGTTGGTAGCACCAGTGCAACCAGTGGAAAAGTTAGTCTGTAGCCCTGACAATGCAATGCGTAAGCTATAGTACGTATCCCGCACCCTGGTTGAATCTGCCGGTACAGACTGGGGGAGGAGCCACAAATCCGTGAGTAGGCTACAGTTTACAAACCCGTGGGAACGGATTGCGAAAGCGTGGGCATGGTTTATGAATTCGTGGGTACAGATTGCAAAAACTGAAGGCACGGTTTACAAATCTGAGAGCACGGATTAGGAACTCGTGGGTACGGTTTATTAATCCGTCGGCATGATTTGTTAAACAGAGAGAACAGTTTGAGAATTCGTGAGTACGGTTTATAAACTGAGCGGACGGATTACAAAACCGTCGCCACGGATTTTTTTTTTTTTTTTTTTCCACAGGTGACTTCCCGGGCTCCGTATGATTATGATCCGTGCAGCAATATCGGCAAATTATACGGTTTGAAAATGGACACAGGCCGGGAACCCGCAACAGAACCGTCATGGTGGAAAAATTGTGTCTGAGCATGTGACTGTCTGTCTGAGTTTTGTCGAGAGCCGGAGGCGGCACGAAATTTGACAGAGGCGGCCGCCTCGTAATTCTCTATAGACCAACGCTACTTTTGCGTCATCGAAGGGTAACGCCCCTTTCTGGGGGAAAACAAACGGATTCCTCTGAGAACAGAACTCGCTCTAGATCTGCAAAGTTTCTTGATAGCAAAAATGGCACAAACATACACACTCTCTTTGCCGGACTATTCAGACATCTACCACTATCTCGTGGAATCACCAAGTAGCCAATTTTTTTGTCATTAACACACTCACAGTATGACAAACTAGACGATGAGGCCATGAGGGATGTTCCATTGTGGCGGTTTGTATTTTGGTGAAGAAATTACTTTTTTTTTTTTTTTTTTTTTATCTGACGGATATTTTCTTCATCTTCCGAGAATTCAACACCGGTAAATACACTATTATCTCAGACCATGCCTCTGTTTGTTCAAGATAGCTTGTGAAATGATATATTAAAGATGTTAACCAAACCTAAAGTGATGGGAAAAGATGAGATGCCAGGAAAGATTAGGCTATAATAGTTTTTGCGTTTAACGTTACTTGCATAACTTTTGTGTTGATATAGGCTATATATTTCCTCCCAGCTCTTTATTTAATTCTCCAAAGTTTCTCTGGGGAAAATTTTCGTAGAAATTTTATGACCGAATAAAACTTTCTCGGGTAATTCAAAAGTTTTGCAAGTGAACGCAGAATAGAGATAACGGTAATTTGTTAGGATCATATAGACCAACGCTACATATTTTGCCGTACACTGTAAACCTTTTTACAACTTTCAAAGTCCTAGCACTTTCTAGACACAAGCAGAAACCAGCCAAGTCCACTTTAGTCCTAGCCTGCCACTATTTCAACAGTAAAATCAGTTAACAGCCAAGGTAGCGTGCCTAGTGAGAGCTAATCACATAGCTTCTAGCAGCTTCGTCTTTCTAACTTAGTATAGCTAGTCGACAACAAAACTGTCAATAGCTTAAATCAAGTTAAATATGATCCAAGTGACATGGCCTCATCGTCTAGTTTGTCATACTGTGAGTGTGTTAATGACAAGAAAATAGGCTACTTGGTGATTCCACGAGATAGTGGTAACGTTAGATGTCTGAATAGTCCATATTTGGCCACTGCGTGGGGTCAGTAATCCAGTTTTCGACCATTTCAAAAGGACACCTCTGTAACCCCGTATCCAGTAGCTTCTTTAAATACCGCTCACGGTCCTCGACCGGCAAAGAGAGTGTGTATGTTTGTGCCATTTTTGCTATCAAGAAACTTTGCAGATCTAGAGCGAGTTCTGTTCTCAGAGGAATCCGTTTGTTTTCCCCAAAAAAGGGGGCGTTACCCTTCGATGACGCAAAAGTAGTGTTGGTCTATGCAGGAAAAACCCTGTGCTAATGTTTCGTCTTGACTTCACAACGAAACAGCTTATGACTCGTTTGAAATACAATTCATTTAATTGACTCAGAGTCGACTCTTACTTTTGAAAGACAATAACTGTATATACGGTGCTTTTTCAGATTTAAAACTTTGCAGGATGTTTTCATTCACTTAGAGCCATGTTACACACTACACAAAAGGTCATTTTCAAAAATTCATAATAGGGGCACTTTAAAGATTATGAGTGTACAGAAGTAAAAAAAAAAAGTGTACAAAGATAAATGATTTATAATAAACAATGCAACATTTTGTATAAATGAATAAATAAGAATGATCAGTTTTGATTTCATGGTGATTTTAGAACCATCAGTTTTGTTTTAAATATCTGTGCATCCCTAGAGATCAGCCCAGTAGTTAATTTTTGTTGGTTAAACTGATAGTGTTACAGCTAACTGCATCGACTCCCCAGTCTCCTTTATTTCAATCGCACTTAACACTAACCATCATTAAAAACATGCTTTACTCTACCAGAGGAAGTAGTTTGCAGGGTCTTATGCTTGTTGTAGGCTACACTACAAATATTAATGAGCATTTAATCATTAGCTACAGAGAACAAAGGGGAAATTAAAGGAAAAGAAAGAAAATGAAGATGCGAGTATGCGATTTAAACCACAAGGAATGCACAATTTATGCTAAACTGTTTATGAGAACATGTTGCACTGTCAAGACCCTTGATGCAGTTTTGGTCCAGCAGTGAACAGGCAGGACGTTTCATATCCAAACTCCTGAACCTTCTTGAAGTGCACAGCAAAAGTGAATCTTGCGTTAGGGATACTGGGCCATTTGGTGCTTTGTGTAAATAAACACTACAGTCAGATGATTTGTATGGTAATAAAAAGCAAGTTTCTTTGATGCCTCTATCTTCCATGCGCTCGGGCCCTGTTGGAGCACAGCTCAGCATCTATCCCTCTCAGTTTATGGTAATCTTTCAGGGCCCCCATTTTGTTTATTCCTCATTAAAATTTTATCAGCTACGGCAAATTGTGAAGATTAGGATGGGGTTGGGAGATCTCTCTCGTTCAGCTGTCTGCTCACAGATTTATGTTATTCCTTACACTGATCCAGGCTTATCAGATCCCTGAAACCAGATGTTCATAAAGCAAAAAGGAGAGGTTTGGTCTGGTGCCCTGACCCGCGGAGCAAGGAAATGGAAAAGAACAAGCATCCAAACTAGGCTAAACGGGTGAGCTCAGAGATTGCTTTTCTTAATTAAGGAATTTTGTTTGTTTATTTGCAATTGATCTGATATTAGTGTACCAAAAAAGCACATAATTATATTATACTCAATTATATTATACTCACTGCTATATTATATATACAGTGATGTGAATAAGTTAGGACACCCATGCTAAAGTTGCCTAAAAAGAGGAATAAAAAATCATCTTTTGGAAATTGATCTTAATGCCTTAATTAGAAAAATGAGGAAAAATCCAACTTAAGGGCACCAATTTTCTTTGTGTATGAATAATGTATCATAAATAAATAAATGTTCTTCCTTAAAATACAGGGTGCATAAGTCAGGACACCCCTATGTTAAATTAAAATAGCCCCACATCATCACACACCCTTCACCATACCTAGAGATTGCCATGGGGTACTTTCCATAAGATCATCTTTCAATGCAAATCAAACCAGCTATTAGGCTAACTGAAATAAAACCATGCCAATCTCTAGGTATGGTGAAGGGTGTGTGATGATGTGGGGATATTTTAATTCCAAAGGCCAAGGGAACTTTATCAGGATGCATATTATCCTAGATCCATGAAACAACTGGCCTTTAAAAATAAAAATCTCCCTGCCTCTATGGGAATTTAACATAGGGGTGTCCTGACTTATGCACCCTGTATTTTAAGGAAGAACGTTTATTTATTTATGAGACATAATTCATTCACAAATAAAATTGGTGTCCTTAAAGGTTGGATTTTTCCTCATTTTTTTAATTAAGGCATTAAGATCAATTTCCAAAAGATGATTTTTTATTCCTCTTTTTAGGAATCCTCTTTTAAGTCTCAATATCTTACAAAAAACAAAATGTCCAATGTCATTCTTTAAGACATCCTGGTTCCACAAATTGGTCAATTAGCTACAAGAAAATACAGAATAAAATTAATAGAATAAAAGAAAAAAAAGCATTTTTGTAAGCCCAAATTATTCTTTAGATCATCAATCACAATGAGACGATGCATTACAACAATGAGAAAGCTGAGCAGATTACAGCAATTCCGATGGTCGCAAGTAATGCAGCTGAAACAAAATTAACACTTGCAAAATCGTCCTGGATACAGGAGGTCAGCTGTCCGGCAGGTACTTTAGCATTAGAGTGAACTGAAATGAAAGTTTGATGTTCAAAGTTCATGAGCATAACTAACATAACTATTGTATCTCCAACAAAAATAGAAAGACAATTTACCATACGTTGGTGTAAGGCCACTGCAAAATGAATTTTACATTATTTAAACTTTACCTCTCAAGCTGTTTCCACCTACTTAGCCTGTTGTTTATCACCACACATCTGTTGTATTAAAATATCAGACTAGAATGCTGGGTCAAGAAGGTGAAATGTGTGGGTGTTCACATGTCTTCCATCCTGTGACGTAGACCAGCACACTGAAAAGCTGAATGCTGGGCCTTGTGTTTCTGATGAGTTCCTAGGAATTCTGTGGTTCCTCTCTGGTAATGATATCAATATACTGTTAGAGTTCACCACTAAGGTCACCTCCCTTGATCTAGTTCTGGAAACAACTGCTTTGGGTCTTTGTGCTGATTATAATATACTGCACTGTTGATCTGCTGATACATAATAAATACGATTCATGACTTCACATTGTATATTTTTACACACACACACACACACACACACACACACACACACACACACACACACACACACACACCCTCTGGTTTGCCATTTTGTGGGGACTCACCATAGAAGTAATGGTTTTTATACTGTACAAACTGTATATTCTATCCCTAACCCTACTCCTAACCTATACCCATCACAGAAAACTTTCTACATTTTTCCATTATCTCTAAAAAAAAATTTTCACGAATATTTTATGGTGTTAATGCTATTTCAACAATATCTAATGATTCAATTATCTGAGATGATGTTGTGAACTTCACGTATGAATTACACATATCCGTGGCAAAACATTCATGCATTCGGCAGACGGTGTACTTTTTATTAGTCAGCCCAGGCTCATTGGAAAAACGTACCTGTGGCAACATTTTTGCAAAATACGTTGCGTCGTGCACGTTTCGCGACAGTTTCAAAGTGAAATGTCCAGTGAGTGGCGCTACAGGCGTATATATATTTTTTTTTCAGAACAGATGAGCGTGAATATGACAACATTTTATTACTTTGGAGTTTGTACTAGCACAGCAGTTCTAATTTGAAATGTCCGGTGAGTGCCGCTAAAAGTTCAATGCTTCATTTTAAAATAACAAACTCCTACACTAAACCCTAAACCAGGGATAGGGAACGTCGGTCCTGGAGGGCCGCTGTCTTGCAGATTTTAGCTCCAACCCTGAAAACAAACTCACCTGCCTGTAACCTGGTCCTGAAGACATTGATTATTTTGTTCAGGTGTATTTGATTAGGGTTGGAACTAAACTCTGCAGGACAGCGGCCCTCCAGGACCGATGTTCCCCATCCCTGCAGTAAAACCTACCCGAAAGTGTTAACAAAAGCAAATGTGAAATGAAAAGAAAACGCAATAATTGTGACCATGCCATTTTAGCTTGTTTTTGTGCTCTTTTATTGTGACTTTTATTTCTCAGGATTCATACCCGACCTCTCCGCATCACAAGTTCAATTCTGTACTAGCTGAGCTATCGAGCCAGCTTAGTACATCGGTAAAACCGAACATATGGAGCTAATCTGCCCTATAATCATAACTGTGTTTGAAAACGATTAAAAGTGCTTGCTGTTTTACTGCCTCTAGTGTTCATTTCTGTTGAAAACTGCAGTGATATACTTATTGGTACGTATTTTGCGTTTTGCTATAGCTATGTTTTTCCAGGAGCCTGTGTTGTTATTAGTTCATGCATTCTCTGGGAATTAAACGCACAACCTTGGCATTGCTAGCACCCAAGACCTTATGTTTGAGCTACAGGAACATGGATGGCATGTTGTGGCAGTATAACAAATTTATAAAAAAAAAATATAAAATGTCATGCTCCAATGTTTGGAAACCGTAAAAGTATAGAACCTTTTTACTTGGCAACAATGAACTTGTTGGGTTCTTTTGGCTGAGAATTTATAAAGGTTCCATATGTATTATTTTCAGGGTTCAAAACATGGAATGGTTATCTTCTATAGAACCTTTTTGGGGTGTTCCAAACACCCAAAATAACCCTTTAAGGTTTTACTGTATATAGAAACACTTCTTCTAAAAGTTTATAATAAATGCCAACTACTACAATAGTTACATGTTATTCTGAGAAATTAGAATTTATAAACGTCTGTCTTCGAGCAACTAATGTGTGAAGATGTTATCTGAGACTGTTTAAACAGAAGTTTAGGGTTTTAGGAAAGAAAACACAATTTTAGGCCACCAAAATGAAGCAAGACAAGTCGGTAAATAATATAATGACACAATAATGAATGGTAGATCTATATTGTTAAAGAATCTCTTTTGAATATCAACTAACCACTGAGCCCCAGGCCACAGTAGGAGAGAGCAATGTGTAAGTTTCTCCTACTCAGGGACCTTTTCTTCTCTCTCAAGAAAATCGACTAATGGGCAATACTGCTACAACGCTTAAGTATCTACACAGACACAGACACACACACACACACACACACACACACACACACAAACAAAATTGCCAGTTGACAAAGCTTTCAAACTATGAATCCAATTAAAGCCAAAACAAAAGCAATATTTTCAAGAGAAAGCTGCTGCACAGATCATGGAGAGGCTGCATAATTTATGTTTGTCCCTTTTTTCCTTCCCTTCGTCTTTGAATTGAGCCTCATAAAACCACCACCATTTCAATAATGCACGACCTGTGGGTTTGTTAATAGGCTTTGTAGTCGCAATAATGTACTTTCCTACATGGCTGACGGAGATTATGGGCTGGCTCTCTGGGTTGCCAGCTATCGATCTCTTCTAATACCTCTTTGCTCCTTGGTTGCCATTATTCAGCCCCCACCCTCCACCCATCATGGCACAAACGTTACAGCAAGTCCAGCTGCTCTGAGCATCAGCGGGGATGGAGTGAGACAATAGAGGAGAGAGAGAGTGCCCGCAGAGAAATAGGCTGTTGTAATCCATTAATTTCTGCCTCTCTGTCCTCTTAAATCTGATTATTTGAATAATTAAGAGAAATTATTCAAGCAGAAGTTAAATAAGCTTTTACATATTCAGTGTTCTCGTTGCTGCCTACCAGCCCAAAATAAGGGCAAAACATTGCATCTGCTTTGCACAATGTGATGTGATTATATGCACATGCCAGTTGCACCAATGGCAGCTGGGAAACAACCCAAAGTGGCTGTGTATAGCATTATCAGATGTCGACACATCTGAAACGGATGTTGTATCAAAACGATCACTCCTTAAATAAAAATACAGAATAGCCTAAACTTTAATTTACTTAAAAACAAAATGTATAACAGTTGGAGAATGAAGCATAATTTCACACCACCTTATGTGAGGTTATATAGCAGAGAGCAGTGTTTAACTTAAAACAGAACTTCAGACAGGCAAAGGGGAGCCAACGACTTTAATCCCAGTTGGCCCCTACTGGCCTTACTAACTAATTAGCAGACAAAACAGTTCACCTCGTCTGGTTCTAAACACAAGGTCTAAACTGAAATGCTAAGGGTGGAAGAAGTAATGACAATAAGATAATCTTTCAGGGCAAATAAGTATGTCCAATAAAACAAGACAGGGAATCAGAGAGGAGAGGAAGCAGAACCCATGGCATCAAACTGTGTTTATCCGTTTAGCTGTCTTGATTAGCAATAGAGTGGTTGGTGGAGATGGAGAACATGTGCAGCATTCTTCCTGTTGGAGAAAGGTCCAAGGTAGTATGTGAAAGATTTCCCCAAGGACATGTGTCCTGGGCAGATAAGGTGATCGAACTCCAGGGGGCCCGGTATCACTGAAGTGTCTCTGCCGAGACATCGGCCACCAGCTATGACCAAATAGAGGGGGAAAATGAATGGAACAAAGGAAGAATAGAGGCCATGATGCAGAACATAGTCTTCAGAATGATTTCTTAAAATGAACAACACAACTATCTCCTGAGTCACCGAAGCTCTTCTTCCTCAGGGACGAGAACCTTCCAGAAAACTTGTCCAATATGAGTTCCACCACCATGGTGAATGTAACTTCTGAACATTTTTCTTAAGTATTATTGTTCTTGACCATTCATCCCTGCTAGGCCCACAAGGCATGTTAATTGGAGCAGAAAAGTTGGATTAATGTTCCAAACTTGGCTGAAGCATTGAAAGGTGATGGTGAAAGGGTTGATGATGGGTTGAAATCCAGAAGAGAATAAAAACAATGAAGATGATTGAAATGAGTGTCCACTGCTCTGATTGCCTGGTAATAATGTTCCCCGCTTATCAATGATTATGCTATTGTTTAAATCATGTGCATCAGATGCAGGTTTGGCAGGAAGAACCTGGTACAATGACTGTCAAGGTACAATGAATGTCAATTTTTTGGCTGATGCAGGTAAAATGTTTTGTAAATACCCACAATTTAATGAATGGTTGCTCCTGGTATCTAAAGTTGGACCGCTCATACTATCTTTATCAGGTGGCTGGGGAGGTGTTGGTGGTGGGATGGACCCCTACTTATAAGCTTTTGCTTCATGGGAGTCCTTTTTCACAATGCAATACTATTGTTTTCCTGACCAGTTGTTGGTGCAGGTTACCTGAATCATGGTGTACTAGTAGTAGCTGTAGCTGGAATTGTAATTGCAGACTTAGCTGCTGAATAAGTATTATATTTTGTTACTTGTTACGTCTGTAATATGTTACCTCCAACAACTGCTCTTGATGTAGCAATAAATGTAATGAGTGGCATTGTGAAATAAATAAATAAATAAATAAATAAATAAAAACCTCAGTGTTTCAAGAAAGAGCTTTGTGCACCACTGTCACTTCTGAGAAAGCCATGTTCTACTTCATACTTGATAGCAGTATATGTCCTAATATGAACTTTGAAAATTATTGTTTTTTAACTTTGAACAATAGATAGCCGAGCAATAAAAATAAATAATAATAATTCATGAAAAATACTATACATATTTAAACTCATCCAAATATCTGTCAATAAAAGTCTAGTTAATATTAGGGTCTCATAGCACTTTTATTTTCTAACCTCACCTCACACATCTACTTGATTACACCACACAAACAGTGCCCCTTACTTACTAAATTCATTAATTTTTATTTAACCTATATGTAATTATTCATTTAATTATCCCCTGTCCAGGGTGTTTCCTTGCCTGCGGCCTGAAATTCTGGGACAGGCTCCAGCCTCCCACGACCCTAGAGAGGATAAGCGATATGGAGAATGGATGGAGGGATTTATTTATTTAATTATGTTCAGCTATACTTTTCAGGATTGAAAGAAATACATTTACACTATCATTCAAAAGTTTGGGGACAGTAAGATTTACATTTTAAAATGTATTTTTTTTCCTTTGATGGTAAAGCTGAGTTTTCAGCATCATTACTCCAGTCTTCAGTGTCACATGATCCTTCAGAAATCATTATATGCTGATTTACTGCTCAAAAAACATTTCTTATTGTTATCAATGTTGAAAACAGCTGTGCTGCTTCATATTTTCTGTGGAAATTGTGATACTTCAGGATTCTTTGATAAATAGAATGTTAAAAAATACAGGATTTAGTTTAAATAATAGTCTATTGTAACATTATATATATATATTTATATATATATATATATATATATATATATATATATATATATATATATATATATATATATATATAATATTATTTTATTTATTTATTTATTTTTATTTTTTTTTACTGCCACTTTTTAATGAATCAACAATTCTCTTGTCTGCCATCTTGGATTTTTTTTTTAAATAAGCATGATGTTATGCATTTTGAGATTGTCTTCTCTTTACTACTAAGAATACACGCAAAGCTGCTTCAGGATTTGGCCAAAAGAAGGTACAATAAAGCATACAGTTATTAAGTTGGAGCATACAGTATGTTGGAGCAAACAGTAATTATAATGTTGTATAATGCCCTAAAAGTATCATATGATGTTTTTTTCAAAGATCACATTATTTGGTGCAATAGAATATGTTAACATGCTTTAATGTTCAAAAAATACATTATTTTCCACATACTGTACAGCACATTATTGTAGCTCCTCTATGCCCAGTCTTTCTAAATGCATACGTTAGCTTAAAGAAGGTGGCAACTGTTAAAATGGCCTCCACCTGTACACCACTCACCATCCCTCTGGAGAGAAGACATAGGAGGGAAAATAAGCTTTCTGGAGCTAGGACAATGAAAGTTTTTTTAGAGAATTGTAATGCACAAATCTGTTCTTAACAACATCATTCTTTGATTTCTGACATGTAGTCTGAGGGGGAAAAAAAACACACACACACAGAAACATTGTGGCCAACTTGCACTGCATTTCTGTCACCACCTTGGCCCACCTGTTAGACAAGCCACAGACGCTGACACACTGATTTAAAATACAGCTGACCATGTTTTGAGGTGTGCGCACAATCCTGACCACCAAGAAAAAAGCAACGAGCAACAGCCAATGAGATTACAAAAGTGCAAAAGAGGAGGCTAAGGCAGTGGGAAGCAGGAGCCAAAAAAGCCCATCAAACTGCTGCACATTTCACCCGCTCTGTGTCAGCCACATTTTGTTCATGTTATGTGTGTAAGTATGAATTTCAGTTCTGTAACTACAGACGGTGTGGGATAATGATGTATTGATACATGTAGACTGCGATAAGTTGTGAAAAGTGCACACTGACACAGCGGAAAACAAAAAACTGTCAACCTCCCGAAGACCTTCTGACTTGTAGTGTGCCTTTGGCTTAAGAGAAATTTGTCTTGGTTAACTGTATGTTTTTATCAGTAAAAGTCTTTAATGCATTATTCATTTTTATTACAGTACCATTATTTGGTGGAAATTGGTCATTGAGGATAGAGTGACGTTGGCTTATATAATCTTCTCTCACTTTGGCAAGAGCAATTGGCGAGTGGCAGGTACTGTAGCAATGAAAACGATCTTCTCCTCTCCTGAGCATAAGAGACGTATATGACAGGTGCCACAGACCTTGAAATAGCAGATGGATTATTAGCTCCGGCTGTGCCTCTACGTCAAATTATCCTTTACATCTCCCCTGAGACAGGCAGGCAATTAGCTCAAAATACAGACCACTGTCAGATATAGATATATAGATGGATAGATAGTGTGAGAGAAAGAAAGAAAAATAAAGAAAGAAAACATTAAACTAATAACAGGCTCTTTACAAGACATGCTTTTAAAAAAATCACATACAAGTGTTTGTTCAGTGTTTTTATCAACAGCTTTGCTGTCAGTTAAGAGTTTTCGCAACAATAATAACCAAACCATCACAGAATCAGCCATTTGTAACATTATGGTTATCTTGCTGCAGTAAACAAATTATGTCCTTAAATTATAAATCCTTTGTGTGACAAGAAAGAAGACAAAAAAGTGACATGTTTGCCAACATGTCACTGTTTTGTCAGTCTTTGTTTAATTGGTCTTCACTCTACTAAAATCAATTGCTGCTGTATTAAAGTGATTCTAATTAGTGACATGATGCGTCTCAGAATCCAAATAAAATCCACCATGTCATTTATATGTAGGATTAAAAGGTCGGTGTCATGGGAAGCTGCTTTGAAAATTGCATCTTCATGAGATACAGTACAAGCTACTGACAATTAAGCTCTTTTTGGGGGTAATATAATATAATATATAATTAACAGAATTTAACTTAGTAAAATAAAAAAACAACATTTATTTGAAATGTTTTTGGTAACAAAAAATATATATATGTATACAGTATATATATTATTAAATAATAAAAAAAACTAAATAGTTGTGTAAATACACCACATAAAACAAACTCAAAATTTATATATTATACAATATAATTTATATGACTGAGGTGAAAGCACCATTGAATAAAATAGTTTTCTATAAAATTAAGGTCTCACATTTTATAACCATTTAACCAGTCCATTTACAGTCGGTGCACCTGAAGAGCATCATGAGGATCACTGTAGAACTTATATGAAGTTACACATCTTATGCAACAGACGACTGAGAGTGTACGTATTTTATTATCACATCAACCCGGACATAGATTTAAAGCTACATGCAAACCAAGTTACATTAGAAACAACAATTAGTTAAGTTACTGCCAATGAAAGAGCCAGTTACAGTAAGTTATCTTTGCTATAAATAAATAAATAATGTGCAGTTAAGCTACAAAGATCCATGCCTCAAGCATTTTACATGTCCCACATAATAGATGGGTTGAGTCATCAATAATTATAATCACAAGCACAGTCAAAAATATAATTTTTATAATACGTAATTCAGAATATGCTGTTTATGTCTCTGAAAAGGCACCATTATGAGTAACCCTGTATCAATAAGTCACCAAGCATACACAGACCAAATGTAACATTATTTCACAGTAAGCTAATTACTCATTTCTGATCTTTAGTATTCAAGACAAAACTGGTAAATATTTTAGTCTTGATACATTTGCATGGGCTGATTACCAGAAATCTCCAATATTTGAAACAGGATATTAATTGTAACCGAATTTTATGTAACCAAACACAGCGGTTTCTTCTGAGACGATGACAGACTGGTTTTGAGATGAAAGTTAAATTCTAAAATTTAAGTTTTTAAAAGGTGATAAATTAGGCTGTCAAGCAGACACTAAATTACATCTGAACCTCACTGAATAAATTATTCAGGCACCGGGACTTTTATTCAGCTCATTATTTGAAAGGGGTGGTATAATGCCCCTTTTTACAAAATGTAAAATAAGTCTCTGTTGTCCCCAGAGTGTGTATGTGAAGTTTTAGCTCAAAATACCCCCCAGATAATTTTTTAGAGCATGTTAAAGTTGTCCCTGTTTGAGGGTCAGTAAAAAACGCGTCGTTTTGTCTGTCCCTTTAAATGCAAATGTCCACGGCACATGGACTGTTTCCGGGGGCAGGGTTTATGTAAATTTTAGGGTTTGTAATGTTACTATCCCCGGAGGAAGCTAGTGTAGTCCCTACCAGCCGTTTGTTTTACTCCTTAAAAACTATTTCTTTAAAAGCAAATATCTTCCTTTGCTTTGAACGTTGAGCGTTGTAACTTTGCAGATGCTGTTTATGCTCAAACAGCAACATTACACACTAACTAAAGTTAGAAAAGTGAAATCATAATCAACCACCCCTTTAAGATAAACACCTTCAAAGTTAAAGTGACTTCACGTGATTGATAGGCAAGATTCATGCTCCTTGCTTACTGTTATTAAGCTGAAAGGAACTATGCTGATGGCTCAAATCATACCTTATACTTTAATGTTCATATGAGTTTTAGAATTTTTCAAATACAACTTACAGAATGAGGTGTTTACATGTCTTAGACAACAGGGCAACATAGGAAGTGCACTGTACACATGTGTAAAGAAAAAAGAAAAAGCATATGGACAAAAAAAAACCTACCTTTTCTCTTTCACAAAGATAACATTGTGTGTTATCTCTTCATTCATTCTACAAATCTGTAATACCTCAGGCAGTTCTGAGGATGACATTTATCAGTATTTCAAATCAATGCATCATATTGATGTTCTATTTGGGGGAATCAAGGGCACGTCTGTCTGTTTGTTTTTAATGTTCCCCATGGATCCTGAGGATCACAGCATGTGTAGAGACTTCTACTGCAGATGGTTTTCTTTTGATTGGAGCAATACAGCTGAGCTGTGAATGGATTATTCTCTACTCCTGCATAATAAATTGTGCAAATGTATTAAACATACAGTTTGGGCGTAAAATATTGATTTGGAGTTTCAGGAAAAGGAAGGCAAAAAAGCGGAAACAATGTATGCAAGAACATATTCATTTTTCCAAACCCTCAGCTGTAATTTGACATGTATTTCCATAAATAGACGGTGTGTGGGGCCGTGTGAATCATACATAGCATCTTGAAAGCAGGAGAAAGTGTGTTGTACAAAGAAGCATACAGAGCAGTATAAGGGAAACATTACTATAATGACTATTAGCCTAACCTGCAACTTTTTACATTCTCATCTCAACGATTAGCAAAAAAACAAAACAAAAAAAACTAGAAAATTTTAAAGATGGCCATCATGTTTCATATGATAAAAAAAAAAAAAAAAAAAAAAAAAAAAACCTCCAGGGCCACAAACAGGGAATAAAGTGAGCTTCAGTTGTGACACTCTTTGTTGAATCTTGTGATCTCAAGTCTCATCATCAGGAAAAAAAGAAACAAAAATCTTATGATCTCAAGCCTCATCAATAAGAAAAAAAGAAACAAAAAATGTAACAGTTAAAAAGATCAAGAATCATATTCCATTTAGGTTAAATCACAGGAAATAGAAACATAATCATGTTTCAGCCTCTCAAACTGACAGAGGACCAAAAGCAGCACCACCTTTCCCGGGTAACATGAAAAAACAAAGAAAACTCACTAGACAAGATGTAGGCTACCACTGAATTTACAGGAGGTGGCCAGCACCATTAAAAAAAAAAAAAAAGACGAAGACAAAACCATACAAATTATCAAACCGGTAACACAAACCCTGGAATGAACATAAAAAAATAATAATACATTTAAATAAACAGAATAAATTTGACTTAATGAAAAAAAAAAAAATCGATTAGACAAACGTCACATTGATCAGGACATCACATTTACCCTCTAATACATAAAAGTTGGTACATTCTCTCTTCCTTTAGAATCCCCATAAAAACAACTTCCTGTTTGAACCTCTTTGTCACCAGGTTGTTCCATTCTTACAACACACATTTCTAACTTTAACAATTTTAGCTATGTTTTTAAAATGACATTTTAGCCAAAGAGGATATTTAACTGGTTTTAATGTTGTAACCTTAAGCCAAACAAATAAGCCCTTGCACTGACTCAGTACAATGACAAATAAAGATATTAAAACAAACCAATGAATATAGTAATGTATTTTTATTTATTGATAAATGCAAAGATGAATGTATAAGAATCATGTGTGCCATAAATCCTGGCCATTACAACTATACGTATATTGCTATTACTAAATAGTTTTAGCTCCAACCCCAAACACAGTAATAATAAATAAATTATTTTACTCAAGTCATTTGTGATATAGTTTTTTTTTAAATAATTTTATAGACATTGGAAAAACAGTAATTTCTAGGCAAAGTCACTCAGGTACACTTCTTGAATCATCCTTAAGATTTGCAAACCAGTAAGTGCATTTTTCAAAACAATCTGTACAAACAGCACCACACAATGTATTACCTGCAGAAGCCTGTAACTTGCTAAAAATCCTTAGTTCATCTCTCAAAAGTATGTATGTCAATGAACATATCAGTGCCATTAAAATGGCAAGTCATTCTGTCATTGTTCACAAACAAGATAGCCTAGTCAAAATGTTTTGTCACAATATAACAGTGTGTACTCTGTCAGAATTTTCAGATGTAAACTATGAAACTGCACAAAACTGCACTTTATCTGCATGGCATATTTCAATTTCAACACTACAAATTTACACATTACTATTTGTGGGATATTGATTGAGACAGGACAGGATTCACAGTTACACTTTTACTGTTGGTCTGTCAACAAATACAATACAATGTCATTGCTATATAAAGTTTTTAATAAAACAAGACATGTTTGTGTGTGTTACATTGTCTCTATAAAGTATATTTACTTTTTGATGTAAAATGCAAGTTGACGGTTAAACTGTTCACCTGCATAGCCTTACAGTAAGTATATACAGCATTACAGTATAGTGAGCATTGTCCGATTACTGTTCTGTCTACAAACGTTTGAATGATTGAGGACCCGGTTGTTCTTTCAACAATCGGCTGTACCTTTCGACCCCCTCAGCCATTGTAAGGTCATGATTGAGAACATGATCCACAATAGTGGCCCTTATTTATTCAGAAAAGTGACGTCCTTTGCATCTTCTACATCTTCCTCTGTTTTGCCTCCCTACCCTTTCACCATGCTTCCTTACTCATTTCTTCCTGGCTGTTTAACCTGTTTGTTTCCTTGTTGTTCTTCCATTGTCAGAACTTGTAAGAGTGTTGTTCTCTGTCTAGCTGACCAAATGAAGCGTCATGAAATGCATCTGAAGCTATTTTAGAGAACTGGTTGATCATTGGTTGATCTAGCCCTTTATATGTCCATTCATTAGTGAAATTCAAAGTGGGAACACTATATTCAAAGTATTCTGATTACATACCTTTGTGTGAAACTGAGTGAGAAACAGTTTTTTTTCTTCTTTTTTTTCGCTGAAAATATTCCCCTCCACCAAATGTCACTCAAAATGTACATTCCAACTTGCATGATGCAATCCATCATTGTGTGATTAATGTGTCATTTTTTACATTTTTATTTTAACTCTAAAAGTAAAGCCATTGGTAGAGTATAACGGAATCCTCAGAAACAACCATGAAAATGGCATCAGATTGACTTTACTAGACGTGGTGTGTGATAAAAGTGTCTAGAGGGACGTTTCCTTATGAGACCGTGTTGAAGAATGTATCCCCTCCCCCAGCTCTGGACACTGAGCCAATGTCCCTCAAGGTACAATTCTGCTTATGAAAGCCTACAAAACACACACACACACAAAAAAAACAACATGTAAAAACCATGGTGACCATAAAGTAAAATAATATCTCTTAACCCATGGAGACTTCCTTTACCACACTGGAACTTTTCCTAACCTCACTTTGTACTCTGCCTATCAGATAAATGTAGGCTTTATTCTGTTCTTCTCTCCATTACCGTCATCATTCTAGGTCACGCTGGGAAATCCAACACACCGCTGAGCATTGGAAATACATAGGGAGACAAATAAATGGCTGACAAAACACTTCAGCGATAATCATTGTGCCCTGCCCCAGCTTAGTGTACCTGACAAGTAGACAGAGGACATGACAGATGAGCAATTTTAACATGATACCGAGATGATGCCAGAGCTACACTCCTGAAGTGTTTATTCACACAAACACACACACACACACACACACACACTTGACAGTTTTATCCGCAGCAGGAAGAAATCGAACACAGAGAGTGGTTTTAGAAATACATCATGAAGAATACTGCGTAACAGAAGGATTCCTTTGCTTTGTCGGGTGTCTCAGCCTGATAACTGCCTGCAGTTATTTTGCCTGCTAAAACTTTAATATGTCTGTCAACAAAGTGGACAACTTTTTAAAAGAAAGATCAAGGAGGAAAGACACATTAAATATGAAAATGAGCTATAAGAGGACTGTTTGTGTTGGGGAGTAACTAATTGAAAGAAGAGATACTAAACCTTTTTTAGTAGCGTGGCAGTAACTCAGGTGTTTTACAAATTATTTTCCAGTAATTCCAGTCAACCTTTTCCAACAAGCTGTCACGGTTTGGTTTGTGTTCATGTTTTAGTATTCATTCTCCTTGTCCTGTTTCTGGTTTTGTCATGTGTTCCTGTTTGTCATGTGTTCCTGTTTGTCATGTGATCCTGCCATGTGCTCCCCTAGTCGCATGTGTTATGATTGTATTGGTTTATTGTCTTGATTGTGCACAGGTGTCTCTTGTCTAGTCATTAGTAGCAGAGAATGTCTAATAAGGGGAGAACGTCTCGGGTTACGACTGTAACCCTTGTTTCCTGAGAAAGGGAACTCGAACTGCGTCGAATGACACTTTGGGGGAAACGCCCCTCAGCGTAGCGTCTCTGAAGCGTGAATGAAACTAGACCAATCCTGATTGGTTTTGCGTCATGACGTAATGTGTGACGGCATAAGCGGAAGCTACAAAAGGACGCTGGCACACAACAGTGTTAGCTTCTGTGATGAAGCAAGCGCTCCCAGGCAGGGGAAGGCGTGGCGAAGGGACGCAGTTCTCGTTCCCTTTTTCAGGGATAGGGCTGTCGCGATAACCGCAATATTGTAATACCGCGCTATTGACAAGCCAACCGCAGAGGAAGTAAAGCAACCGCAGAAACCGCAGCAACCGCATGCAGTGTTCATTTTTTTTGCATATTTTTTTTTTCTCCATGTGGCTGTGGTATTCTTGTTTTACAATTCGTCACTGTGCATTTAATGTTAAATGAAATAATAATGATACATGATTGTTACGACTGTCATTTTCCCGCGAACTGTTTGTAGCCCTATCTGGTGGTTCATTTATTTTGAATAGGCCTACTGAAACGATGGCAGGCGCTCTCGTCCCAAAACCTAAAGTCACGTCGCCAGTTTGGGAACATTTCGGCTTTCAACCCAATGAAGAGGGCGAGCCAGTGAATTTAGATGAGCCGATATGCAAAATTTGCGGCAAAATGGTTCCTGTGACACGCGGCAATGCATCTAATTTGAGGTGTCATCTCGCTACCTGTCATCCAGCCATTGAAGCGCAGTTGCCCCCTCAAGCATCAGGTCGCGGAGGAACACCAAAAAGAACAGCTGAGGCCGGTACCAGTCGACAATTAGGAGTAGCTGAAGCCTTTGCGAAATCTGTAAAGTACAGCCGTGAAAGTAACAGGCATAAATGTCTTACAGACGCTGTTACACAGTATCTAGTTCATGAGATGGTTACATTCAACACAGTGGAGAAACCTGCATTCAAGTCAATGCTTCAAAATTTTGAAAAGCAGTACGAGTTGCCGGGCAAAACCTACTTTTCAGAAACTGCTGTGCCGAAAATGTACAGCACGGTAAAGTCATTGATCAAAAGCAAGCTTATGAATGTCGACTACTTTTCTGCCACAACCGATATGTGGTCAAGTGTCAATATGACTCCTTATATGAGTCTAACAGTTCATTATCTCAGCATGGAATGGACACTGAAATCACGTTGCCTCGAAACAGTGTTTATGCCTGAAAACCACACGTCCGACAATATTTCGGATGCTCTCCGGCACGCATTTGAAGAGTGGTCATTGGATGAGAAGAAGCTGGCCTGTATCACTACAGACAACGGGGCCAACATCGTTGCAGCAGTCAAAAAGTTGAACTGGCCGTGGCTGAACTGCTTTGGTCATAATTTACATTTGGCAGTTACAAACGCAATGGCAAGCGTCAAGGACCGCACAGCCCGAGCAATGGGCGTGTGTCACACATTGGTCAGTACATTTTCTCAGAGCTGGTTGAAGAGAAGAGATTTAGTGAAAGCACAAGCGGAACTTCAAATTCCTCAGCATGGCCTCATACTGGTAAGTTATAAAATGTAAACTATTTGCTAACTTATTGATCATGTTATTAGACAATAAATAAAAATTAAATTATAAAAATTAAACAATATACGGTTACAATAGCATACTTGTCTTCTGTTGCTGGATTAAATGTATTTTTCGTTTAAAATAAATATTTTGAAACGAAAATTATTTCAAAAGGTAAGACATATTGAAGAAAAAACATATTTAGGCTAACTTCAGCTCAATTTAACGTCCATATCTGTCTGTGCACATTTAGCCTGCGCATTATTTTGCAGTCGGGATAATTTAAATGTATTTTTGTTTAGTAAAAATATATTGAAACAATTAAATAATTTAAAATGTAGCCTAGTCTATAAATAATTTTGGTAGGCTAATTAGTAGATTTTGTCCTTGGATAATTTATATTCAATGATTTAACGGCCAATACTCTGTTCAGGACTGCGCTACGAGATGGGGCACCAAACAGAAAATGGTGGAAAGGGTTTTGGAGCAAATCCCGGCTATCAGAAGAGTTTTGGATGACCGGAGACACCACCATCTAAATCCAAGCTGGCAGGACATCGCTGTCCTTGAGTCCGTGAATGCAGCACTTAAACCCGCGGCTGAGTTTATGGATCTGCTGTCTGGCGAGAGCTACGTCTTCAGTCAAACCCGTCCTGAAACTCCTGACAGAAGAAATGCTTAAACCATCAAATGAGGATACCACCTTAACATCGGACATAAAGCATAAAATGTATAGTGTTCTACAGGGGAAGTATGAACCAGCTGCCTTACAAAAACTTTTGGCAAAGGCATGTTTTTTAGATCCTCGCTATAGGGGCGATCATAATGACACGGAGACAAAATCCGCACTCATCGAAGAGATGGTGGGAGTGGAGGATGAAGAGACCGCTGCCAGTGCATCAGTGGTTGGAGACGAAGGGCAAGCGGTGGTGCCACCTGCAGCAAAGAAAAAGACTCTTGGAGACCTGCTGAAGTCACGGACAACCTCCGCGTCAGCGCCCATACCCAAGGGAGCGCGAGCAGATAACGAGCTCATGCGGTATCTGCATGAGGAGTGCATCGACCCCAACGCGAATCCACTTTCCTGGTGGCGCGATAATCAGTCTAGATTTCCGCTGTTGTCCAAAGTCGCGCGCAAATACATGTGTATTTGTGCAACGAGCACACCGTCGGAAAGGGTTTTTAGTGCCGCGGGGAATATTGTTACCCCATGCGATCCTCCCTGAAACCACATAAGGTTAATATGTTGGTTTTCCTAGCGCGAAACAAGGACATGATAACCTAGGTCTAAATCACATTCGTTAACGCTTAAGTAATATTTAGTTTTATTCTCTGTATTTTCACTTAGGCCTACACGTTGTTTTCGTGTGATACTTTTAGAATTCTTTCATTTTTCACATTAGAAAAAGGCATTTTCTTACTGCTTGTTATCATCTGATAGGTTTAGAACTCTTTGATTTCTTTTATTTTTTAAATTGGAAAAGGCATGTTCTTGTTGCTGTTTGGCACTTAACAATAAACAAAAATGTTTTAAAACGTGTCTCTCTGTCAGTTAAAAAGCAACAATATATGCTACATAATAAATCAACAACAGAGCTTTGTATGCAGTAAAATCAGGTTTGAAAAAAAATAAATAAAATAAAACAGCGGTATTATCGCATATCGCGCTATTGAGCCACCCATAATAACCGCAAGGGAAATTTCTTAACCGCGACAGCCCTACTCAGGGAACAAGGGTTACAGTCGTAACCCGAGACAGTCCCTTTCGAGGGAACTCGAACTGCATCGAATGACACTTTGGGGGAACGAGTACCCACTATGCCACAACGCGCCCTGCCTGTCCTAGTGTGAAGCTGCTCACAGGCACACTTAGGACGAGAGCACAAGAGTGCCAGGCGTAGACGGAATGTCCAAACTGTAAAACTTAATAAAGGTATGGGGGGTGGCCCATCCTGCTGCATTGCAGACCTCCTGGATCGGGGCACCCGAGAGGAGGGCTCTAGAGGACGCCATGCCTCTGGTTGAATGAGCCCTCACGGCCAAAGGTGAAGGCAAACTGCGCACCTGGTAGGCCAAAGAAATAGCATGGACAATCCAGTTGCTGAGGGTCTGTTTGTAGACGGGAAGACCCTTCTTGGGCGACCCGAAACACACCAGCAACTGGTCCGACTTCCGCCATGAAGAGGACCTCTGAATATAAATTTTTAGAGCTCTGACAGGGCAGAGCAGATGAAGTCTCTCCTCATCCGCCGTCACGTGAGGTGGAGGATGGAAAGCCTGCAGAACCACAGGCCGTGCCACATTAGACGGCACCTTGGGCAGATAGCCCAGCCTGGGATGTAAGATGGCTTTAATGTTGCTTGGAGCAAACTCCAGGCACCCATTAGATATGGAGAGCGCCTGGAGATCTCCTACCCTCCTCAGAGAAGTAATGGCCAACAGAAAAAACACCTTCAGGGAAAGGTTCTTGGCCTCAGCCGACTCCAGTGGTTCGAAGGGGGCCTCGACCAGCCCTTCGAGAACCACTGCCAGGTCCCATGTGGGAACCCTGGTACGAGCCACAGGTCCCATCCTCCAAGCCCCACGGAGGAAACGTACGACCAACTGCTGTCTCCCCAGAGGCCCATCACCCAGAGGAGCGTGGAAAGCCGCAATGGCAGCCACGTACGACTTGAGTGTGGACGGGGTAAGACCAGCTGAAAAGCGATCTTGGAGGAACTCCAGAACTGAAGCCACTGGGCAGTTAACTGGATCCACCTCACGCTCTCTACACCAATTGGTAAATACATTCCACTTTAAGCCGTACAATTTCCTCATGGAGGGAGCTCTAGAGTTGAGTATGGTCTCCACTACTCCAGCTGATAGGCCGGCCTCTAGGTACTGTGCCCCCTCAGGGGCCAGACCCACAGTTTCCATAGCTCGGGCCGAGGGTGAAATATTGAGCCCTCTGCCTGTGTCAGCAGGTCCCTCCTGAGGGGAATCTCCCACGGAGGGCCGTCTAGGAGCGATACAATGTCTCAGAACCATACTCGGGCCGGCCACAACGGGGCTACCAGCAGTAGACTGATCCCGTCGCAACGGACCCTCTCTAGAACTCCCAGGAGCAGAGCGATCAGGGGAAATGCATACAGACGCAGCCTCGGCCACGTCTGCACCATGGCATCTAACCCCAGCGGGGCTGGATGAGTGAGGGAAAACCACAGTGGACAGTGGGTTGTCTTTTGAGACGCGAATAGGTCCCCTTCCACTGGGCCGAACCTCTGAGATATTGACTCCACCACCTCGGGGTGGAGTCTCCATTCCCCGGGCCTCAGCCCCTGTCTTGACAGGATGTCTGCTCCCTGATTTGACTCCCTGGGATGTATGTTGCTCTTAGAGATAACAGTTTCCCCTGGGACCACAGGAGGATCTGATGCGCCAGTCTGCATAGAGGGCGAGACCTCAGACCCCCTTGATGGTTTATATAGGCCACTACCGACATATTGTCTGACCTCACAAGGACATGATGACCTTTGAGGTCCGGCAGGAAGCTCCTCAGAGCTCGTAACACCGCCAACATCTCCAGGCAGTTTATGTGCCAGGAGGAATGATGGTCCTGCCATAGGCCTATCGTAAAGCGGCCGTCCATGACCGCGCCCCAGCCCGTGAGGGAGCCGTCTGTCGAAACGGTTTTCCGGCGACATGACGCTCCCAACACTGGACCTTGGGACAGAAACCAAGCTTTTTTCCACATAGATAGGGAACGAAGGCATCTGCTTGTAACCCTGATCAGAACCCCTTGGTTTTCAACCACCACTGGAGGGCCCCTCATGTAAAGCAGGCCAAATGGAATAATGTTGGACGCTGCTGCCATGAGCCCTAACACTCTCTGAAAATTTTTCACAGTAATGGCTTGGCCTTGCTTTAGTAATGGCCACAGTAATGGCTTGGACACTGTGGCCAGAATGGACTCGATTTGTGCAGGAGACAATCGTGCCTGCATCGTGACCGAGTCCCACACCACTCCCAGGAACGTGGTTCTCTGGGCTGGTGTCAACAGGCTCTTTTTCGCGTTGAGTCTCAACCCCAGGCTTGGAATGTGGGCGAGGACGACATCGCGATGCCGAACCGCCAGCTCTTGTGACTGGGCCAGAATCAGCCAGTCGTCGATATAATTGAGCACCCTGATGCCCTGGAGCCTCAGCTAAATGTGCGTGGGGAGACAGCTAGGCCGAACGGAAGAACCCGATATTGGTATGCTTCGCCCCCAAAAGCGAACCTCAGGAACTTCCTGTGAGATGGAAGGATGGATATGTGGAAGTATGCGTCCTTTAGATCTATCGTGACAAACCAATCTTCGGATTGAATTTGACTCACGATGATGGGAATAGTGAGCATCTTGAACCTGAATCTCCTCAGAGAACGATTCAAGTGTCTGAGATCTATTATTGGACGCAACCCCCCATCCTTTTTGGGAACTATAAAGTAGCGGCTGTAAAACCCGGACTCCCTGTCCGGTGGAGGAATACGTTCTATTGCCTCCTTTACCAGCAGGGAGTTTACTTCCTGTTCCAATACCCGACCCTGCACTGGGTCGACTGCAGTCCAGACCACCCCGTTGAACCTTGGTGGGCGTAAACCAAACCGAACCGAACGGATCTCCGGCAGGGTTAGACCGAAAACGATTCTCGATGGGCGGACGCGATTGTTGCCTGGCCACAAGCCTGTGGGGCGGACAGTGCAGCGTGCGTTCGCTGGAAACCGATGCGTCCCGAAGCGCACTTGGTGGCGGGAAGTCGACATCGATTTCCTGCGGGCTTCGCAGAGGAGGCGACCTCGATCGCTCCGCCGCGGGTGGGACTACCCGCAGAGGACCTAGGCTGGCTAGGAACTCTTAGACGAAGCCTTTTTAGCCTGCAGGACGGCCCTCAGGTCGCCCTGCTGCTGTTGAGGCTTCGCCTGAGAGCGTCGTCTATGCCCCCAGGCTCCTTGAGGAGGGGCTCTAGACGTGACGCTCTCTTTTTGCGCCTGTCTGTAGGCGGAGGAGCTGGTGGCTGGATGCGGCTGCCCACTGGGGGCAGGCTTCTTAGATTTGGAGCGGCGAGGGAGGTACTGCTTGAAGGCTGCAGACTGCTTTTTCACCTCCTGAAACCTGTCGGCGACTGTATTTACAGCGTCGCCGAACAGGCCAGAAGGTGAAATCGGGGCATCAAGGAGAAAAGCCCTGTCTTTATCCTTGATCCCCGACAGATTTAACCATAAATGTCTCTCCGAGACCACCATAGCCGCCATGGAGCGGCCGATGGCACGGGCCGTCTCAAATCAATCAAGAGACAAATCTGCAGCCTTCCTCAACTCCGCTACATCTTCTGGAGTTGGTCCCTCGCCCTCATCAATATCTTTAAGAAGGTCGGCCTGGTAAGCTTGTAACACTGCCATAGTGTGTAAACAAGCACCAGCCCGACCCGCAGCCATATATGCCCTGCCCACTAAGGAGGATGTATCTCTACATGGCTTAGTGGGCAGCACCAGGGCTTTTAGGTACGATGCCGATTCAGGAGATAAATAGGTGGCTAATGGTTGTTCCACCCGAGGCATCGTCCCATAACCTTTCTCTCACGCCCCCAAAATATTACTATAATTAAGCACAGGGGGGTTAGACACACGCGAGGAATGTGGCTTGTTCCATGATTTACACAACTCGTTGTGTAAATCGGGAAAGAAAGGCAAGCCCCGATGTTGAGGTTGCTCTCTGTGCTGCAGGAAGCGCTCGTCTAATTTGCTTTTCACGAGCGCTTCCTGCCTCTCATGTGGCCAACTGATGTCAAGACGGGCCACAGCACGAGAGCCAACCTCTACCAGCTCCTCATATGCGGGGACATGGGGTGGCGAGTCATCCCCAAAATCCCCGCCCTCGATGCTGAGCACGTCTACTTCCTCGGAAGCAGACAGCTCAAGCATCGGGTCCTCCACTCGTGCGGAAGAAGCCGTGGGGCGGGGTTCCGCGCGAGGTGGGAGAACATCAGAACTGCCAGAGGAATCCCGAGAATGTGCCTCAGCAGTCTCAAGATCCCCTGTCAGATCCATTTGCGAGTCCCATGAAGAGCGTTGCCGCTCCGCCTCAGCGGATGCGAGTCCCGCACCACGGGGCTCGCGAGCCTGACCGTCTTCATTGAAAATGGCCAGGCGGGAGCGCAGCACACGGATCAGAAGCTTTTCACAATCCTCGCAAGCAGCCCCCTCGAGAGCTGCCCGCGCGTGCTGCACTCCCAAACATTGCACACACATACGATGTGTGTCCCCACCCGTGATGTAGCGAGGGCAGGGATGCACACATCGAGTGAAACTTGCACTCGCCATGATTCAGATATAATATATATTGAAATGCTTGTGACAAACAACACCAAATAAGACAGACAATGCAACAGAAAGCGCTTGCTGAAGAACAGAAAGCTAACACTGTTGTGTGCCGGCGTCCTTTTGTAGCTTCCGCTTATCCCCTCACACATTACGTCATGACGGAACACCAATTAGGATTGGTCTAGTTTCATTCATGCTTCAGAGACGCTACGCTGAGGGGCGTTTCCCCCAAAGTGTCATTCGACGCAGTTCGAGTTCCCTCGAAAGGGAACTTCCACTCTCAGTAAACTTCCGGCTTCTGAACTGGTTGCAGTTCCACTCTGGTTCCATATGAGCGCTCACAGGACGAGTGCAGAATGAATGGAGGTCAATGGAGCTATACCCCTCAAAATCCACTTTTCTCAGGATATAATTTTTTGTCTAGTAATTTGAATGTTGTATTCGAAAGGAGATGCAAAGAAATTACACATTGCTGGGTGTTAGATTTTTTAGAGTCACTTATTTGCTTTAAAAAGTCTTTTAAAATGTCAATGACGTCATACACCTTGTATGACCAGAGATACTGGTTTACGGCAATCCTTCAGTCACTTTGGTGCTTTCACGCTCTGCACTTTATTTTCTCTCGAGGCATCGACAACACAGTTGACACAGGTAAATACACGTGCTAGAAGAGTTTTTGTTTTGTTTGTTTTGTTGTTTTAAAAGACCATGCCGAAAATACACACACACATTCTGGTCCCGCTTCGAATGCCACGATGTCATCAAGCGGTATCTCTGGTCCTAATCAGTCCTTCACTGACCAATCAGCGTTCATTAGCAGAATGCTAGCGTGTTATGGGCAACAACAACTCAACCTGTAAGAAATCGAAAGGACATAAGTACTCGTTCAACTTTCGACCTATAACCCATGTTGAACTTGCAAAACCTACAATCAAATCTGAGATTTTCAACGGCATTCGGGTGAAAGAGACAAATTTAGCCGTCTAGCTCCATAGACTCCAATTCATTTTGCACCCATGGACGATCGCCCCCAGTGGAACTCTGGTGGAACTACAACCAATGCATCTTCGTTTAGCTTTATCTGTAACTTCTGTTGGTGAGTTTCATAGTCAAGTCTTTTGTTTATGTTCATTATTTATATATATATATATATATATATATATATATATATATATATATACATGTCCTTCTAAAAAAATTAGCATATTGTGATAAAGTTAATTATTTTCCATAATGTAATGATAAAAATTAAACTTTCATATATTTTAGATTCATTGCACATCAACTGAAATATTTCAGGTCTTTTATTGTTTTAATACTGATGATTTTGGCATACAGCTCATGAAAACCCAAAATTCCTATCTCAAAAAATTAGCATATCATGAAAAGGTTCTCTAAACGAGCTATTAACCTAATCATCTGAATCAACTAATTAACTCTAAACACCTGCAAAAGATTCCTGAGGCTTTTAAAAACTCCCAGCCTGTGTCATTACTCAAAACCGCAATCATGGGTAAGACTGCCGACCTGACTGCTGTCCAGAAGGCCATCATTGACACCCTCAAGCAAGAGGGTAAGACACAGAAAGAAATTTCTGAACAAATAGGCTGTTCCCAGAGTGCTGTATCAAGGCACCTCAGTGGGAAGTCTGTGGGAAGGAAAAAGTGTGGCAAAAAACGCTGCACAACGAGAAGAGGTGACCGGACCCTGAGGAAGATTGTGGAGAAGGACCGATTCCAGACCTTGGGGGACCTGCGGAAGCAGTGGACTGAGTCTGGAGTAGAAACATCCAGAGCCACCGTGCACAGGCGTGTGCAGGAAATGGGCTACAGGTGCCGCATTCCCCAGGTCAAGCCACTTTTAAACCAGAAACAGCGGCAGAAGCGCCTGACCTGGGCTACAGAGAAGCAGCACTGGACTGTTGCTCAGTTTTGCATGTCATTCGGAAATCAAGGTGCCAGAGTCTGGAGGAAGACTGGGGAGAAGGAAATGCCAAAAGGCCTGAAGTCCAGTGTCAAGTACCCACAGTCAGTGATGGTCTGGGGTGCCATGTCAGCTGCTGGTGTTGGTCCACTGTGTTTTATCAAGGGCAGGGTCAATGCAGCTAGCTATCAGGAGATTTTGGAGCACTTCATGCTTCCATCTGCTGAAAAGCTTTATGGAGATGAAGATTTCATTTTTCAGCACGACCTGGCACCTGCTCACAGTGCCAAAACCACTGGTAAATGGTTTACTGACCATGGTATTACTGTGCTCAATTGGCCTGCCAACTCTCCTGACCTGAACCCCATAGAGAATCTGTGGGATATTGTAAAGAGAAAGTTGAGAGACGCAAGACCCAACACTCTGGATGAGCTTAAGGCCGCTATCGAAGAATCCTGGGCCTCCATAACACCTCAGCAGTGCCACAGGCTGATTGCCTCCATGCCACGCCGCATTGAAGTAGTCATTTCTGCAAAAGGTTCCCCGACCAAGTATTGAGTGCATAACTGAACATAATTATTTGAAGGTTGACTTTTTTTGTATTAAAAACAGTTATTTCATTGGTCAGATGAAATATGCTAATTTTTTTAGATAGGAATTTTGGGTTTTCATGAGCTGTATGCCAAAATCATCAGTATTAAAACAATGAAAGACCTGAAATATATCAGTTGGTGTGCAATGAATCTAAAATATATGAAAGTTTAATTTTTATCATTACATTATGGAAAATAATTAACTTTATCACAACATGCTAATTTTTTGAGAAGGACCTGTATATATATATATATATATATATATATATATATATATATATATATATATATATATATATTAGGCTTGCTGCTATAGTCGGTGTTACCGGTAGGGATGGGCAAATTAAGCCTCATGAAGCACTGAGGCTTTCCCCTGAATGTTTCGGGAAAAGAGTCTAAGCATCGAGAGTGTCGAAAACAGCGCCTCCTTGTGGCAGGTCATACAATTGACCTATGGCTAAGCCACGCCCCCTCCACTCACTCGGACAAACAGTCAACATTCGGTGACAGGCGCTATGGCAGCTGTCACAGTAGGAGACATTTCACAGGAGGCAATTGATGATTTTTGGAGACAGAAAGATTATATAGATTATATTTTGGTAGAAATTTGCCTAAAATGTTGTGCTTCAATATGTAATTAATGGTTCATGATCAAATTAAATATGTACAGGTCTAAGTTGCATACGTTTCCAGGACAAGCCTTTTTACCATCTTTACCAGGAGTACCTCTCCGTTAGTTTGGTGCTACAGTATTTACATGAATCATTCAGAACAACATTGCTAACATTTGTTATCTTGGTTATTTACAGATAAGTTAATGAAGCTAAGTGACATGATGCACAACGCAGCTAGAAGCTAACGTTAACGTTTTCTAATGTTAGGCTAACGTTACGTTAGAGATGTTAAAGATAACGTTCAAATACGTTGTTGACTTATCTTAGAACAGATGTAGACATTCTTGTTTAAATTATCCACGTTTAGTTGGTGTTGTGGTCTACCGCATAACTTAATCCAGACACTTATCTCGGTTGAGATGTGGCTTGGGAAAGGGTAAAAAATACACACCGTCGCCAAGCCTCTCGGGATACCTAGTGTCGGGAGTTGCATGTACCCCTTGCACACCGTTTGACCATTTTAAACTTAAAATGACAAGAAAAAACATATAAAAACGAATGAAAACTGACTAACTGCAATGCATTTCAATGGACGAGGATGCAGAGAATGTCCGAGTGTATTGGGTTAGCTATGTGCACTATGATTGGCTCATCGCATTTGGGGGCGTGGCTCAGCCATAGGTCAATTTTGTGGTGATTGGATAAAGGAATCAAAAGTTACAGCATTTGGAACCAAGATAGCCTTTTTGTTCAGTCCTTGACGCCCCCTAATGGGCATTTTTTAAATTGTTCCTCCATGGAGAATATATTGTCATCAACGCAATAGATTATGTTAATTTTGGGCTCATTTTAATTGTAATAATATGCTGTAAAAAATTATGTGCCATTTTCAACGATCTGTGAATGTTTCATGAGCTGTATGATGTTTTTGACACATTGCAGTACATAGTACAAAAAAGTATTTTATAGGGATTTTTCCCGCCGGCGGGACACTTCAGGTTTAAGGGGTTAAAAAGTTAGTAAATTGACTTAAACTTCCAAAAACCTCTAGAGTAGTGGTCTGGGTTCAAACATTCTGACACGCAAAGTGAAGCATTCACGTGACTGGAAAGAAAGTGAGGCTTCGTTTTTCATTGATCACGTGTTTCTCTGAAAACAATACGCGCTCCGGCACGGAGTTTCATGAAAAATTGCGCTGCATACTCGATACGCGCTTTAAAGCTTCAGTGCCAAATGTAACATCACTAGTTACCGGTGGCACCGCCCCCCACCGTTGTTTGGATTTTTTTATATTAATAAAAATCATTTCGTTCAGTTAGAGAGCAGACACTACAATTAAAAACTGAACGTGTCTGCTCAATTCAGCGAGACCTGAACGAGAG